>OY757904.1:147180599-147390599 GCA_963585895.1 Sepioteuthis lessoniana
CCTTAGAATATGCTGGCTATATCTCCTGCAGACGGCTAAGATCTACCTCGAAAATCAGATGTACTCGGTATCATACTAAAATGACTCTGGTGATGAGGCTCCAGTTTTGTGACTATAGGAAAAGGTTGAATATTCTTTCTTTGCTATTACACCCTAATCTACACTTACTCGAGGTGTTAACTCCTGTTTGGTTCCCATCTACAAAGTTAAATAGATCTTCTTTTTTTAAAAATCATTCGTGTTCGATAGTATCGTGCAAAATGCTTGAGAAACTATGACACGAAAATGTATATATGACCGTAAAAGTAAACACGATATCTTGACTTATAGACATAAGATATCCCTAGACAGCTTGATATGCTGTCAAAATTATATATAAATATAATTGCAAGAACTTAGCCTGTTGAGTAGAATATTCGCAACTAGCCTGGGAAACCAGGGTTCAATCCCAGGTCAAGTCATAGCAAAGACTTAAAAAGTGGCACTTGATGCCTTCTTGCTTAATAATCAGTATTATAAGGTTCTGATCAATGGTAAAGTGAAGCAATCCAGCGAAAGGATTAAGGCCCTCTCCTGTACCCTGGTGTTATATCTATTAAAAATGGAACCTTCGGGTAGCCTTATATATATATATATATATATATATATATATATATATATATATATATTGACAATTTTATGCTATGTAATATTTGTTTTAGCTAGTTTGTCGCCTTCCATTAATTTTACGAAGTAGCATGCTAAAACGATAAATTCCATTAGTTGACATTCTTTTTCCTTTTTAACCAAAATTAGGTTGGGTCTGCTGGTCGGAGTTGAGTAATCGGTTTGAGTCAAAATGTCCCCGAGAATTCTGCATGTTTTATTTTTCAGGTTTATCAATCTTCATGAAGTTTCAAGTCACGCCCAGTTTTCAGATTTATCGAACTCCATTTTGGCTAAAGAAAGCACGTTACCAATTCTTAGAAAGAATGATTCTGCTTTAATTTCTGAGGACCAGAAAAAGTGAGTTTTTCGACAAATCTGTACTCTTGGTAAGGCTTGCAACTTTTTGAACCACCCAGATTATAAGTGTAAACTTGTGAGAGCGCTTTGTTCAACAGTTTCCGCCGTAGTAAAACGAATTAGGGACTTAAGTCCATATTTTAAGCTCTGCTCGTGTCCATCGTAAGGAGGGACGAGAGTATTCTACATGAGAGATTATACAGACATAAATTAGTATATTTGATTAAAATTCTACAGTTGGATTACTTCTCAAGTAGTTTACGTGTTCTCATGATGTACCCCTTTCTTATCTTTTCTTTCTTCTCTGAGTATTTCGGAGCAAGGGTAGAGGAGCACTCCAGGGAGAGGTGTAGTGCCCTTCTCTACTACTCAGTGTAGTGGCTATTGAAAAGGGAGCTTTCGGGATCACCCTCCACTACAGTCACCAACTTTACTTCACTTATAGTTTTATTTTAGCTTTCTAGTGAGTTGAATATTAGTAGTTTTATTCCTTCTACTCTGTCTCTCTATCCTTTATTCATTTTCAGCAATACACTTTCTTTAATTCCAAATTTCATTTCAATATCTAGGCTGAAGATACTAACAAGTTTATTAGGTTTTCAAATTTGCTTTTATTCTTACCAAAATTTTGGCATCAATCAGATACACGAGGAGGAGGCTCCTGTAATGAGGGGGTCAACAATATGGACTGTGATATCATAGTAAGCTAATTCGAACCCCAGTCACCCTATAGTGCTAACTGTTGATCGATTGGGACTAACACCCTGATAAAGATATTACTCCTTTATTCTTCATCTGTGGGTTGAATAATTGTTTGGTTGCTTTTGATATGGATGGTTTCGCATTAAATAACCGACTAAGGTTGATATGCCATTTAAGAAAGAAAACAAACCAAAGCAGACCATACACGAGGCTGTTCTGACGTTCAGTATCTGCAGTTTTCTTTACACTCAAAAAATTGGCGATAATATTCTGTGACAAATACTGTTGGTGATAATGAATCTTACCGAAATCTGCTTCTTTGCATTCTATATTTCTGATAGGCTTTCCTTTTCTGACCGTTACTTCCAATCTCTTGCTTCTCTTAGAGTTTCCGTATGCTAACATTTTTTAAACACTAATATCCATTATTATTGGAATATTTTGTACGCATTTCTGTAGCTTATTTATACCATGGTTGGATTTTCCTCTTCTTTTTTTTTTTTTTTTTTTTTTTTTTTTCGAACAATCTTACAATATGTCGGTATATGAACCATAGGTCACTCATGTCTCCCGTTTGTACTTAGCGGGGGAAGTCTACGGCTATCAAACGATTAATAATTTGTTTTCTATTATCTCTTTGTTTACTATATAACTTGACAATCATTATATTTCGGCGTCCTCTTCATCATAAAATAACTTTTAGAAAATTGGCTGAAGACGTAATTATATAAAAAGAATCAATCACACTTCTGCTTTCTTTTGGCTTCTTTAAAAAAAACTGTTGGTTCCATTAATTTAGTCTCTTAACTTTAATTTTTGATTCCGCTAATCAAATAACATAATTAAGAAAGGCAATGAGATTAAAATTTCACCCGACACGCAGTCTATAACAAAAATATTTATGCTAACAGGCGTACGGCAATATTTAGTAAGATTGTGCCAAAGAGATTTTATAAATCAGTAAGATTTCAATGCTATAAATAAGATATATGACTATCTATCGATCTAAATATGTTTTCTTTTACAAATGGGTTATCGCAAGTTGACGCAAAAATATTTTTAAGTGGAAACTTGAAAATCTCATGTTATTTAGAATTTACTTAGGAAGCAGTATCAACAAAAATTGACGTATGCTGAATATATCCACCGAAACACTTCCCTGAATGAATTGTATATCATTTAGAATAATTAGTTGAAGAATGGCACCATGTTATACTAGAATTTGTAGTCGAGTACAAGTGTAATTGTGTATATATATATATATATATATATATATATATATATATATATATATATATATATATATATATATATATAGGAAAACACTAGTGTGTGTCTCTGTATCATAGGGCATATAATAAAGATTATTTTCCCTATCGCATTTTTATCAGATGTGCCCTAATCCATTAACTTTCAAAGAAGAGATTTCCAAAATTCAAATGACAGATTAAAAATGTACAAACCTGAAAATCGTTCTTCTATTCATAGTTTGATTGCATATGACACAGATAAGTAAAGTACTTTTGTGCATGTTCCCAAAAGACAAACGCAAAGCTATATATATATATATATATATATATATATATATATATATATATATATATATATATTATTATATTATAGATAGATATGAGTAGTGGATTAAGATCACTACTCTACTCAAAATATTAGTCCTAAATATGACACTAAAATACATTTAGAAGTAAGGCTCCAGTTCTGTACCTCTGAATTACGATTACTTGCCGGTCTACTCTGACCCGGAATGGTATCCCATGTCACAGCACCATCTATGGACAAAATAGATGTTTTTACTTTATTTATATTAGAAAGGGATACTTAATATATAATCGTATGCCAAAATATTAAAATGAACAACACTAAGGTAAATATAAACGTAAAACGACAGCAATTCCCAAAACTGTCAGCATAAAATAACCCCTGAAAGATGGGCAAGCATGCCGGAAAAATAATTCACCCGGTCCGTCATTTAATATAGATTTCATTCTTTTACTTTCGGGCAAAAGATATTTTTAGTGATTTTTATTAGGAAGTCACCGTAGACACTTGTATTGTGTGATAACTTAATTACTTCTGACCGATGAGAAAATAGATTTTTTAAAAATTCACCAAATACTCAAGGTCGAGGAAGGGAGATTAGAAATTGAATGAGATGCAAAATATATAAAACTGATGTTAAACAATACTTATTTTATAGAACTCTTCCCTTTAGATTTTATAGCTTTGGATTAAATATAAAACATTCCAATAACACGAATGCTGGGGCAAAATAGACACTTGCAATACTTTTATTAAAACCACACTGTATCAAAATGTATTTGTTGAAGAAACGATTTATAACACGTTTATAATGTATTACCATATATATATATAAGACGTACTGATAATATTTGTGTATCAGCCTGAAGTCGACCATTGACAATTAACAACTGATGACAGAGGAAAACGAATGCTAAAAGAAGAAAAAGCTGATTTTAGATTGCAGACGGAAGTATTTTCTTCAAAAATGGACTGAGAGAAACGAGATTGTAGACTTATCAACGAGCGGAGAGCTTTTCTTTCTGAGGTTTCGGTTATGGGATTAAGACAGTATTTCCTCAGCTAATGAAAAGTAAATATTTTTCTCTCATGATATATCAAACACATTTTAGATTTTCGGAAGTATTTACTCGCCCGAGAAGACTTGGGTATGGCTAAAAAACTTAGCAGGACAAATCAATGCCATAGGATCAACTATGTCAAAGCAAAAATAGACGCAACAAAATAGCAAGTATATACAATGTGGTGATTGAGACGAAACGATCAATCCTAAAATAAGGAAACGCAACAAGTTAACACAAAATGAGTATAAGACAAGATACCACAAAGGAGGAATTTTTTTTTTTTGAATTGTGTAGGAAAAAGAAATTTGACTATACGAACAAGTTGTCTATGCTCAATCCAGAGTCAGTCCTGAGGAATTAGAATTACAAACTTCCCCAGGATTTTGAGATAAAAACAGATCACGGGATCCCAGCCAGACGACCAGAACTAATGATAATCAACAAAAAAGTGAACTTGCAGAACAGTACTCCTTTCCGTCCTAGCGGTCCACAGAATGAAAACAAAAGAAAGCGAAAAAAGAGATAAGTACTAAGATTTTGCCAGAGGACTAGAAAAAATTATGGAACATTAAGGTGATGGTGATTCCAATTTTGATTGTTGCTCTCGGAACAATGCTAAAGGGACTGGAAGAAGTTAAAATTAGAGGACGAGTGGAGAACATCTAGATTTCTTCATTGATGTCACCGACTAGAATACTGAGAAAATCCTGAAGATTTGTGGAGCTTTGGTATCACTAAAACTCCAGAGAAAAGCCATCAGTTAACACTGGTAGGAAAATCTCCGAAATTAAATCTGTACTGGAAAATGAGATGTACAAAAATCCTTTAAAATCTTGAGAAACATATGGAAAACTTAATCTAGGCCAGACGACCAGGTTTAGTAATAATGATAAAAAAAAAGAGAACTTGCTAAATTGTTGACTTTGCTACTCTGGCTGACCATTAAGTGGAATTGAAAGAAGGTGAAAAAAGTACCTGGACTTTGCTACAGGCCTGAAAAAACTATAGAACATGAAAGTGACGGTGACCCCAATTGTAATTAGTGCTTTAGGTACGTTCATCAACGGATTGGTAAAGGAACTGGAGGACTTAGAAATATGAAGACGAGTGGAGACCATCCACACTACATCAATATTAAGATCGGCACGAATACTGAGAAGCGCCTTGAAGACTTGAAGGGAATTGCATTCACTTAAACTCTCGAGTAAACCAGTAGCTAACGCTGGTGTCACGTGGTATGCCACTGAGAGGAGAGAGGTAAGATCAATTTCCCCTACCCCTCTGTGTTTGAATTAACAGGTCCCAAAGATTTGACCGTTAAAAGAGGAATAGGAATGAAGGTCAACTCTTGCCTGTTGAACGAAGTAACGAATCCAGGTCAGAATAAAAGCCAAAGGCTGCCTACACTCTGTGACCAGTTGGACAGAGAAGGGGATATAGAGGTCATTATAGGAGCCTGAATGAATAGCATGAAAGGGGGATGTACAGGAGGAAGAAAGAGGTCAAATGATTGGCCAGAGGCCTAAAGCCGAAAAAGAGGTCCCCTTTCGTCAGAGGAAATTGGAAAAAAGTTTTTTTTTCAGTTAGTTCTGGAACAGCAGTCGGCGAGACAAAATGTGTTGAAGCTGTAGCCAAAAACTCCGGGAAAAGAAGCGGAACAGAGTTCTTGGACAGGAGATAAGAGGTGCCTTCGAGCCAAGCTCTACAGAATCCCGCTATCCCATAAAAGAAAAGAAGAAACCCGTCGAAAAAGCGAAGTAAACTTTAAAACCGTTTTCTCCACCCACCCTTCCTAAGTATTGCAATTATACGCCCTCTCTCTCAAATTAAAGAAAGAAGCATATAAAGAATTATATGCATTAAGAAAAGAAGAGAAATAGAATGAAAAGATTCATTTCATAAATTGTAAACGAATGAGTGGACTTAGCTACCTTTTCAAGGTACAAGAGTAAAGAAAGAAAAATACAAAGAAAAGAAAAGGAAAGAAAGAAGAAGGAAAAGAAAAAGAGAAGAAAGAAAGACATTTGTATTTGAGACTGTGTGCTGGTGTAAAATAGCCGGCTAGCGCCATAAATATTTGTTTGGACCCCGACTATTAAAATCTTGGTTATATTTTAAATGTCCCCTCTTTGAAATTTATTTGTTGTGTTATTTACCCAGCGAGTTGCCTTCCTTTGCGTGTATATCTTTTTCAGCTTCATTTACCTCAATTTATTCTCGCTAAGTGTCTTATTTGCCTTTAAAAACATTACACGGGAAATTGGAATTGCCGACTACAGTGAATAATATTTTATCTTAACTTAGAAGTCCATGTCTTCCGTTATCCTACGGGGTAGGAAGATGAAGTAGCTTGGTGGGTGGGTGTAACGTGAAATTTGGAACCCCCCTTGCCAGCGGCGGTCAGTCTAGCCCCAAATTAACCCCCGCATTATCTGCCAGTTCCCATATGCCCGAAAAATTAATCTTAACTAGGACTTATTTTGCGAGGGGTCAAGTGCCAGACTGACCCGACATCACACTTGCGTAAAATAAACTCCCGTCCTGGGATAGATATGTATGCACCGTCACACTGGTATGAAAAACACTTAAAAGATAATAATAATAATAATTATTATAATAATAAAAATAATAATAATAAATTTGACCATACGAACAAGTGGTATATGCACAACCCAGCACCTGTACTAGAAACTGACACATAAAAACTCCAATGGGACTTTGACAGACACACGGATCACCTAATCACGACCAAAAGACCAGAACTTGCAAAAATCAACAAAAAAAAGAGAATTTGCAAAATTATCGACTTTGCTGTCCCGGCTGATCACAGAATAAAACGTAAATAATGTGAAAAGAAGGATAAGTAATTCGACCTTGCTAGAGAAATCGAAAAAGATGTGGAACATGAGGGTGATGATTGTACCAATTGTGATTGGTGCTTTTGCCACAGTAACTAAAGGATTACTAAAGGGCCTGGAGGACTTGGAAGTTGGCGGACGATTGGAGACCATCCAAACATCAGCATAATAAAACGGCAAGAATACTGAGAAGAGTCCTGGTGACTTGAAGAGACTTGCTGTCACTCAAACTCCAGTGTGAAAAAACTCTAAAGAAATAATAATAATAATAATAATAATAATAATAATAATAATAATAATAATAATAGACCTGGAGAGTCGAACTGACAGCAGGAGGAAGAATATTATCTGAAGCCCAGATCCAAAGTGGGATTTTCTAAGGAGATGCTCTATCGCCCTTACTATTCATAATTGCCATGATGCCACTTAACCTCATACTCAGAAAATGCACAGCCGGATACAAACTCAGCAGAACACAGGAAAAAGTTAACTATTTAATGTACATGGACGACATCAAACTTTTTGCAAAAAATGAAAAAGAACTGGAAACCCTAATACACACAGTTAGAATATACAGCCGGGACATAGGAATGGAATTTGGCATAGAAAAGTGTGCAATGCTTGTAATGAAAAGTGGCAAACGACAGTTAACTGACGGAATTGAACTACCAAACAAGGATTAGATAAAAACGCTCGCAAAAAACGAAATCTACAAATACTTGGGCTTCTTGGAGACTGACACTATCAAACTAGCGGAAATGAAAGAAAAAATTCAGAAAAAATATATCAGGAGAACTAGAAAACGATTCGAGACAAAACTCAATAGCAGAAATCTTATCAAAGGAATAAATTCCTGGGCTGCACCTCTTGTTAGGTATTCCGGACCCTTTCTCAAGTGGACCAGAGACGAACTTAAACAAATGGACCAAAGAACAAGAAAACTAATGATAATGCATAAGGCATTACATCCCAGAGACGACGTTGACAGACTATATGTTTCAAGAAAAGAGGGAAGAGAGGACTTCCCAGCATTGAAGACACCGTTGACGCATCGATACAATGACTCAAATACTATATACCAAAAACACGAAGGAGGACTCATTACAGCCACCAGACACGAAACTGAGAACACGATGAAAACAAAATGACAATAACTAGGAAACAAAAATGGGAAGGAAAACAACTCTATGGGCGGTTTAAACGACTAATAAAGAATAACTCACACGACAAAACTTGGACATGGCTAAGAAAAGGAAACTTAAAGAGAGAAACGGAATCCCTCCTAATAGCAGCACAAGACAGCGCCATAAAAACCAATCATATCAAGGCGAGAATAGATAAGACTCAACAAAATAGCAAGTGCAGGTTGTGTGGTGACAGAGATGAAACCATTAATCACATAATAAGCGAACGTAGCAAATTAGCACAGCGGGAATATAAGGCGAGACACGACTGGGTCGGTAAAGTGATCCATTGAGAAATGTGCAAGAAATTTGACCACACTAACAAATGGTATATGCACAACCCAGCACCTGTCCAAGAAAATGCCACGCATAAACTCCAATGGGACTTTAATATACAAATGGATCCCCTAATCCCGGCCCGAGGACCAGACTTAATAATAATCAGCAACAAAAAAAAAAGAGAATTTGCAAAATAGTTGACTTTGCTGTCCCAGCTGACCACAAAATAAAACTGAAAGAATGTGAAAAGAAGGATAAGTACCTCGACCTTGCTAGGGAATTGAAAAAACTGTGGAACATGCCGGTGGCAATTATACCAATTGTAATTGGTTCGTTTGGAGCAGTAACTAAAGGATTACTAAAAGGACTAGAGGACTTGGAAGTTGGCGTACGAGTAGCGACCATCCAAACGACAGCATTATTGAGAACGGCCAGAATACCGAGAAGAGTCCTGGAGACTTGAGGAGACTTGCTGTCACTCAGACTCTAGTGAAAAACCATCAGCTAACGCTAATGTGAAAAGCTCTAATGAGTGAATAATAATAATAAGAAGAAGAAGAAAAAGAAGAAGTAGAATTGTAGTGGTAGTCTTTCATCGGAGTTAAAGTGACAGCAAAAAGCTCTAAAAGAATATTTTACATATCATTGCTGATTTCAACCTTGCGGGGTTCTGAACAGTCTCAATTGTCCCTTTGTTGTCAAGTTTGCCTTTTCTTTTTCCATGGTATCGGGAATTTTTCCAAGTGTTCCAACTATTATTGGTATCCCTGTAATGGTTTGGCTCCAATACGTATACTTTTCTAAGCTAAGTTGGGTGTTAGCTGGTTATTTTCTTTTATGGCATGTCAATGCTTCTGGGCAATTTAATGCCAAATCTTGATTTTTGAACATATTTTTTCATTACTATAATCATATGTTAATGTATTGGAAAAATCAATTTCTGTCAATTTGAAGAGAATTACTAAATTGGTAGAAATAATTGTATGTTAATCTTTTCATTAAATTTATATGTATTAATATGTTGATAGACATAATTTTTATTAATTGATCATTTGTCATTGTTTTCTAGTACCGAAAAGATAAAAAAGAGTTAAGTGTTTCTTTACCATTAGAGCAATTTGAAGATCAAAGATGAGAATTAAACATTTAGGTGCTTGGGCCTAACATCAATAGCTGAATGATTGGATTGAGCCTCTTCGTTCGCGCGTCTAACCCAAGTAAGAAATGTTACAAGTCAAGTAATCAGGTTGTATCCAGGTCATGGACCGCTCTGCCACTAGAATGTCAGCCTCAGGCATTACTGATCACCACCATCTGCCAACTGCTGACCTCGTTGGAGTGTAGGTCAAATATATTAACTGAGGTGAAGTCAGCGTATTCTACAAAGGGCAGTTCTCAGGCAAGATCTACGTATTTATCTCGTTACTGCATTCGTTTACTTTAAAACTTTTCAGTGGTTGATTCATTCGTTTCTTCTTGTTCATTAAAAATTGGTCAGATCTTCTTGGACGAATTGGGGGATTCTTTTGTGCCTCAAAATACAAGTGCGTTTTGTGCGTTTCATTAAAATTGCTGTTTTACTCTTTGCTGCAAGTTTTTCACACCAACGTTAGCAGATGATCTTTCATTAAAGTTTTACCAAGGATCTGGGGATCGTTCCGAGAGTACTTATAACAATTGTTATCACCTTCAGTTTCATGTTTGATAACATTTCTTGTTTTCTGTTTGTCCGTCTTTCGTTTCCTTTAATTTTCTCGTTTGTCATGTGACAGTTTATGAAGCGAGTTCTACTTCTCTTTTTGACCAAGAAGGTCATAGGAATAGGACGTCTACTTCAGCCGCTGCTATGTGAGAAGCCCATGCATACAAATCACCTTTCGAGAACTCACACTACACCAGAGCTACGTAAGCGTTACTTCTTTCATTTATCACCTTGTTCTTGGAGCAACTATTATGCTTTTATTCAGTATGGTTTGGGGCAGTTATTATTGCGTACTATATATGTTATATTAAATATTTGTAGTTTAACTTTTCGTGTCATGCAGTATTTCTTTGCCGAACTATTCATTATTAGACTATCGACAAGATAGTCAAATGCACTATGGGAAAGTGTGGTTGGTGGTCCAGGCCACTATTATATTCCACATGAAATTCTTATAGTATCTCAAATTCTCAGAAAATAATTTTTTGCTTCATTCTCCGAAACGGATTCTGGTTTGTGCATATACCGTTTGGTATTATGATCAAATTTCAATTTCTTGCACAGTTCCCTGTGGATCAACTTCCTCACCCAGACGTGACTGGTCTTGTACTATTTTTACGTCTGTTACATTTGCTTATTATGTGATTAATTGTTTGGTTTTTGTCGCTACATAATCTACATTTGCAACTCTCTTGCATATTATCTATTTTTACTAAGATATAATTAATCCTTATGACGTTGTTTTTTGCTGCTTTTCGAAGACATTCGATTTCTCTCTTAAAGCTTTCCTTTCTTAGCAATGTCCACGCCTTTTCGTATGAGATTTCGTCAGTTTGTTTCTTGAAATATCCATAGAGTTGTTATCCTTCCCATTTTTGCTTTCTTGTTTTGTTGTTCTTTTTGTCCTTATGTAGTCATTAATATTAATGGCCTCTGTAATTAGTCTTTCTTTCTTTTTTTAATGTAGTTCCCGAGACGTTGTATTGAAGCATCGACAGTATCTTCAAACTGGGGCGTGCTTTCCTCTTTCGTTTGACTCATTTAGTCATATATCGGATGTAAGTCCTTCGCATTGTCACCAATTTGTCGTTTGATCTATTTGTCTGAGTTCCACACTTGTCCATTTAAAGAATAGTCCTGAGTATCTTACAATGGAGACGGTCTAGGTTTTTATACTTTTGATGACATTTCAGCTGATGACGAGAAGTTTTCCTATTTGTCTGAGGTACTTTTTTATTTGTACATTTTTTTTTTTAAGTAGAGGAATTAATATTCTGAATTGAATTATCATGACCACGGGGACACGTCTTCCCAAGAAGCTTACATGGGTGACCGTGTCCTCTGGAAAGATTATGGATGTAACTTGCAAGACATATTTAGGTTATTTAGCTGCGAAATCACCATCTCTAGTTGATTTGGCGTCACTTGTGTGCGATATGAGCTGGTGGCACAGTTGTAGAGTTTCGGTACTGTAAACTGTGGTCGCTAGTCCGATCTCCAGTGGCAGCGATTATGGTATATACTGCTGAAGAGATCAAATGAGGTCGGAACAGCTGTCCAGTGTTATCGTGCATAGGTACTATTTACCAACCCCTCCGCTCGGGCAGGATATGACACAAGGTCAATTTTTAAGCGGAGTTTAACAGGTTTTGAATTCAGAGTTTTCCTTCTCCTAGACTAGTTGCCTCACCAAGGCTGAAGAACCTAGTCCGTCCTACTATTTACCCATAGCTGGAGGGAGAATAAGGGGGTTCATACCTTTCCAAAGGGTATTTGCCCGAAAGTGAACGTAACAGCGCGACTGGAGTACGAACTCACGTACTACGATTCCGCAGTTCATCGCTTTAACCATTACCCCACGAGGACATCCCCATAGGTGCACGGTGGGTTTTCTGGTCATAGTAATTCAATTCAGTACTTTTTAAAATTATTTTTTTAGAAATTTCCGATTATTTCATGGTGCCCGCTTTCAATATTCCAACGTACCTCGAATTCCATTATTATTATTATTAAACACCTTGCGATTTTTTCGTATGCATTTTAACTTGCTTTCTGTTAAAGTTGCTTTATGTCTCCTTAACTCTTCTACGTAAACTAGCCGATCTAATCAGTGATGTGATACGGATAATCTCTATTCTTCCTCTGATCACCTGTTTCCTTAGTATATTTTTCAGGTTTTTTGTGGACAGTCATAAGGTTTTCAATGGCTCTCAGCTTTAAATCAAGTTTCGAAATTTTTTTGCTATCTAACGAGATTAATATATATGTCTAGTTTTTCAGTTTCTTTTATTTTTCACTCCATCATCTGTAGGATAAGTTTTTGTTTTCTTAATAATTAACAATAGGTCTAGCATTCTAACCATGAATTCGTAATGTTTTTGTACTTCAAATCCTTGAATACTTCCAGAGTCATCATTTCAAGGAGAGATTCTGACTGTGCTTATAAGATTCATTGTGAACGATTAATAAAAAAAGCTACAAAAGGGAAGAGCAGACCGGGCTAACAACCTTGGTGAGTCAACTAGTCTTGAAGAAGGAAAAAGGTCCATTTCAAAACCTCACTCGTGTTATCTGATAAAGCTGTGACATCATTCTTCTGTTGTTAGTGAGGCTGGATCCTCATAAATGTTCACCACAATAAACAAATCCCTTACAAAGTTCATTTGTTAAATTTTTACTTAGTTAATGCCTGTCTTGGACAAAAATGTTTCACTACGTTTCTTCTTTTTGACTTACTTTCAACAGTCCTACCATCCTTCCTCTCTTTTTTCCCTTTTTTAAGCTTAATATTATTTTATAACTTTTCTCGTTCAGAAATCATAAGTGATTCCTGATTCTCAGGACTCTGGATCAGGTTAATCCTATATCCTTTTCCAAGTTACCATTGTTTGCAAATAGAAACATAATAAGAAATCTAGGAAATTAAAATGTGAAAAAAAAAAAAAAAATAAAACAACAGTGATGAGATCTGGATAATCTCTATTCTTCCTTTGATCCACACTTTCCCTAGTTTCTTTTTCAGGATTACAGTGGACATATACATTGATCTTGTTAGAAAGCTGAAAGTTATGGATGCTTCAACCGACAATTTGTGGAAATTGCTCTTTAGATGATCTGGACTTGACTAAGATGGGGAAACAAGGATAGAGAAACTTAATCTCTTTAAATATCAGCACAAAATGTTACTACAAGAACTGGCTATATAAAAGTAGAAAAAATGATAATACGTAGAATATCTGGCGTCGACTCTCTGGTGACAGGGAAGAAACGGTTAAACATACAATAAGCAAATGCCTGAAACGGGGCGAAAAAAACAAACAAACAAAAAAACAAAAAAAGACAATGCGTGAGCGTGTAGGAAATGTGATTAAGTCACTACAGTGCAGATGTTAAAATTTGGCCACACTGAATAATGGTGTAAGCACGGAGCAGAATCTCCCAAAGAAAATGAAATTCTCTGAGATTTTGAAATACAAAATGATCAACCATTTCTGGCTAAAAAATTAATAAAAAGAAAAGATCTTGCTATTCTGTGGATTTTCCTAAAAAATGAAAGAATGCGAAAATATAGAGAAATATCTGTTGTACATACAAACAAGAAGAATTATACTATTGGCAAGCAGACCATTTTCGGTTAGTTTTTTTTCACTTGGGAGGACTCGGCGCTTTGTCTTGGTTAGCTAAACAAATATTTTTAATGGGCGGGTTGAATATTTTACTGCTGGATTACTGTAAGCTGCTTGTGCTTTCTGTCAGATGAAGCTATACACAATAAATGATATCATGTTTATATTTTTTTGCATAAAATTCTCGTTGTAAGAATGGTTCTTTTGCAACAGACACTGTAATCAGTTAATGAAATATTTGATATATATTCATTAGGTAAGTTAGATTATGGTTCGTCAAATATCCAGACTTTATGGTCGCTACGCACTAGAATATCTTGACAATTTTGACAAGAGATAACAAAATTACTACATCGTTTTCTTGTCATATGGATTGAGAGATAGGATAAAATTACTTGTCATTATTATGTCAGCATAAATTTACAATTTTCTATGGTCTTTAATCTGCTAAAATGTAGCACCATTATTAAATAACTCAAGTCTATTTTGTATCTGGCACAAGCAATGAACGCTAACGAAACGAATGGAGAAAATGCTTGATGGCAATTACCCGAGAATGCTGTGAGCTGTATTGAACAAGTCTTGGAGACAACACCCCAGAAAACATTAGCTGTACGGCCACCTACAACCTATCGCGAAAACTATCCAAGTTAGACAAACCAGACATGCGGGACACTGCTGGAGGAGTAAGGACGATTTCATATGTGATGTACTTCAGTGGATCCCTAAACATGGACGAGCAAACGTTGAACGACCAACTATCTACAACAGCTCTATGATACAGGTTGTAGCGTGCAGTCCCCCCCGGAGAGCAATGGACGATACAGACGGATGGTGAGAGAGGGTCGGGGATATCCGTGCTAGCAGCGTGACATGATGATGATGATGATGCTGTTGATGAAAACATATGTGGGTTTATATTATGTATTCAAATCTTAGTCGAGACATTAACAATAATTGAAGTAAGAGATTTGTATAGTTGTTTCATAAGTGCAAAAGCCCACATAAATAGATAGATAGATAGATAGATTGATAGATAGATTATATCTATATTTATACTAGGAAGTAGAATATAGGTATATGTGTTTCCCACGTGCATATTGGGCATTACCAAATTCTAACGACAATTTTTGATTTTTCGAAACAACATTTTTCTTTAAATATTAAAACTATACAGACTGGAGTTAGAAAGGATTAAAGTGTAAAATATTGAAAATATAAAGCTGTATTCTCCTTTGAGAAATTTGGAGTTAACTTTCAAAAGGTGGATTAATTTGCTGTATTCTTTTATTAGATGTCTTTGATAGTGTTCTTAGTGGAGGTTAACTAAACTAGAACATATGATTTATTGATCTTTAAAATAATTGTATACTTAAAGAGGTATATAGAATATTTTGGCGGAAATCTGCCGTCTCACGAGGCAACTTTACTTTTTTTTTTAAATAAAAATAGGATTGATAACTTTCATAAAATAAGCTTTATATGAGTATCATTATCAATTACCTCGTCTCCAAATAGAAAGCAATGAAAAAAGCTCAATAAGAAGAAAGGAATACGTGAGATAGTAGCAGACAAAGAAAGCGAATGCATTTGTGTGTGAGAATATGTGTGTGTGTGTGTGTGCGTAAGAGAGAGAGAGAGAGAGAGTGAGAGAGAGAGAGAGAGAGAGAGAGAAACAGACAGACAGAGTGACTCAAAGAATGAATGAAAGAATGAAATAAGAGAGTAAAAAGAAAAATGAAAGAAGGAGAAAGAAAGAAAAATGGATCAAAGAAGAAAATAAAAAGAATGGCAGAAGTGTGTGTGTGTGTGTGTGTGTGTGTGTGTGTGTGTGTGTGTGTGTGTGTGTGTGTGTGTGTCTGAAAAAGCGAGTGGGGGATATAAAAGAAAACGACAGAATGAATTAAATACAGACGTTGGATAGCGTTTGAATAAAGGATGAAGCATGAAAAAATAAATATTTAGATTCCATCTTTGTATGTGTGTTTATCTGTCGACAAAAATACCAATTTGTTTTTGGCGCGATTGAGTTAAAAGGTTCTTTGAGAACATATAGTTTCCTGCCTAATTTACAAGCTAATAATGGTGCAGTATCAATGTTCGTGCTCATTGTGATCTTTATAGTTTTATGAAGATTAATTTATAATACTGATTAAGGGATGTATTTTTCATTTATTTATTTTTCTGTTCAATTTATTAGAATATAAATTATGTAAATAAGATTTAATGTGATGCCAAGGTTATTGGTTATTGAAAATGGCTTTTAAACGGGTTTATATTAATGTAAATAATAAGAGAACATTTTCTACATTAGATCTTTTCAGTTCATGATTCTGTCCTTGAAAAGATGAGTCAAACTTTCAAGTGGATTGGTTTACACAGTGAACTCTTTTCTTCAGTTAAACTAAATATATTGATAGGGGTTATTTTATTTCTAGAGGTTAGGGTTTTAGTCGTGCGGTATATCAACCATTGTAGGAATTTTAATACCAAATCCGTTTTCATACATATTCAAACAATTCAGTTTAACATTAGTACACAGCGACGCACTGAATGTTTTGACAAAGGTGGTTGTTTTTTATCGTTCAGTGTTTTTCGGATTATTGTCTTCATCTTTTCTGTTATATTCATAACGTTTCGGCCGATATGTCCTCCGGCCTTCTTCAGGAGCAAAAACCGAACTTCAAACCACGCCCGTTATTTGATCCACGGGGGTCATTTGTTCTGATTCTGTTAAACATTACCGGGTATAAGTGTAAAGTATTCCTGTGTTGTTACTCGTGTGGATTGAACCTGCAACCTCCTGATGATTGTCTTTTTAAAAATTTAGGGAACCAACGCATATAACCCTTACGCTATGAGTCCTGCTGGACAGTTCAGAGTGAAGATTTTGGATTTATAAACTTGATATTCTCACATCACTACGATTACTACTACAATGTATGATTTGTTACCTCAGCTCATATTCAATTTTTTTAATATAACCTTTTTGATTATTTCTTCCCATATTGTATTCATCTCTATTCTTGGTCAACTCCACAGGTCACTTTAGCACAACATACGTACGGACACATTAAGGCCTCTCATTTTCCTGTGTTCCTCTCTATCAATTATTTTAACTTAATCCCACAAGGGCAGATGGTTTTCATTTTCCTTCCATATATGGTCCGCCAAAACCAACTTTTGAATTTAACCTCGTACTACTGCTTTTCAATGATCTTCTAACCTTATTTTTAGTGGGTGGCATCTCTCGCCTTTGTATACTTTACCACAATTGCAACAGTTGAACTACACACATTTCTTGATCATGTTCATTTCTCTCGGTGGGTTTACACGGAAGAGGTAACTCCGGAGAGTAGAGCCACTTGTGAATATTGTCCTGATGTCATATGGACTACTTATCCATTGGATCCTTTCAGCAAGGCCTTTGACATTGTACAGATATGCTGTGGTGAGTTTTCGGGTTCTATCTTCTATTTTCCTATCATGGTTTCTTGGAGTCGATGTTATGCTACTGATGAGAAACTTGCTGTGGTACGGGATAAACTGACTGCAGATCCCTAACTGGAAGAACGCAGACCTGGGAGCGATGACAATAAAAGGCTACTCCACATTCCTCAGAGCTCCAGCATTACTGGAACCTCCCCTCAGGTTGTTTAGTGTCATATCAGGACACTCGTTGGGGAGTTTTACCTCTATGCAGAGATGCAGTCGGTGTATCCTGCATCCCAAGCCGACTGGGCCATACAGAGTTGGGGATTGCGTAAATTTTATTTGCGAACCTTAATATTTTGTATAGCTTCTAAACGTCTTTTACGGTTATATCTTATACTCAATTATAAGATATGAATATTCCTATCAAATATTTTAAAAAATCGCAAAATTATCTCTTTGGCCAATGGATGGAACCCAAAGAAATACTACGTCTCCGGACGAGAGTGGATCTCGTAGTATATGCAATGAAAGGTATTCCACATTTCCCAGAACTCCAGACCTGGAACCTCATTACTAAAAGCAGTTTTATGAACTACTCAGGACAATCCTTTTTTGTAAGGGTCTTACTCCACTACCGGATGATACAGTAAGCGTATTCTGAGTTCCGTTGCTAGGCAGAAAACCAATCGAAGTTTTGTTATTGATTCCATATTTAGAATAAATATTCACACATTTGCGAGATTTACAATAGTTAATTAATTGTCATCTAATGATAATCCAAGGAAAACTTTCACTGAATCAACTTCAGCTTTAAAATAAAGAGTATTACCCTTTGGTCATGTCTTGGCTTTGTGAACTATGATCAAGGTCGAGGTGATCCACACTGACTAATAATGCCAATGGGACCATGTAAGCACGCTTACAGCGACTGCAGCTGAAGAAATGATGAAAGTTTGATGGTAGCGTGTTGCGGTTCTTCTTCCTGAGCCTTTTGTCCTTCAGTTTAGTCCTGCCTTTGTTTTAAAAAGAGGAAACGAGACACAAAAATCACGTTTTAGTACCATCGGAGAAGGTGGATATATCAAAGACGAAAGGGATTTTTCAACTAGTTCTTTTATCACTTTATTGAAACCCTTCAGTTGCGATGGCCAGTGAAGATTTCTTCGTACAAAGTGATCTTCGATTGGTGATAATTTCTCATCATCGAGATATGTCCTGCCCAGCGTAGCCAGAATTTCAGTACCATCTCCTGGTTATTAGAGATCAAGTACTTCAAAATTGTTGACGAACTCATTGTAGGTGGAACATGGCCTACATCTCGTATAGATTTCTAACAAGGGTTACGGATCAATATACACTGATGTTTGTGCCTTTCATCTGGCGTCTGTTGCACCACACGCGTTTGTAAATTCTGCCACAATTATTGCTCGCCTTTGACATACAGTTTTTTAATTTCTTTTGAAGCTTGACATTTAACGTGATGGTTTAATCTGGATAGGGGAACCGATTGGCTGCATTCATCTCAGGATGCTTATGGTGTTGTGCGAAGCGTGGTACTCTTGCCCAGGTACATGGTGGTAGAGTATCTTCGGATTCTTCAAGTTGGCTTCAAGCACAAAGAACTGAGACGCCTGTTTTAAGCAAGAAGTAATGCGCTGCATAATTTATTGATGACACATTCTAATTATGATATCACTAAAAATCACTTCAGTTTTAGAATATAAGGGTATTACACATTTATAATGGTACACTAAACAAGATGTCATTGTGAGGCTCTCGTTCTGGATCTATCAGGATAATGAAGTACCAATTCATTGCTGTTAATCCAATGTCTACTTTGATCCGGAGTAGAAGTATCGGTTAGGAACACATCTATGGCTCGGTCGCCTCTGGTGGTGTAATGGTTAGTAAGTTCGACTAGCAAAACTACACGAGTGAGTTCGAGTCTCATTGGGTGCCCCTTTCATGTGGCCTTGTACCACATCTAAGTAAAATGCTTAGTAAATTACAACACATCTATGGCTCAAATAGATACATTGTAAAAATATTCGTGTCTGATTGGCCTCTATCCAAAAAAAAACTTTTTAAAAACCATTCCACCATTATTTATCGACAAAGGACGCGATTCCATAACCTGCAATTATAAAATAACCCAACAAGGGTTGACATACCGTTAAAATCATCAGTGTAAACTTTAATAGGTACCGCATGTGACATCATCATAATTCAAGAAGAAAATGTATCCGCGAACCAAGTTCAAATTCTGGATGACACTCCTTGTATTTCTTTTCCCTCTAATGCCCCTTGGAAACATATTTATTTCTCTTTTTCAACCTTTGATATGGCTTGATGGCAAAGTAAACCGTATACCCGAGTTTTGATAGAGCAAATCTTTGAATTCAAGCAAACTGTGACAATTTTTTGCCGAGCACCAATCATTAAAAATACACAAGAAAAGAAAGACCGTCGACCTCATCTTCTTGCGACACCTTCTTCAAGAAAGCAGTGAGAATAGATAAGAAAACACTTTAATAGAAAAATCAGTTCCTTATCTGCCTAAAAGTGAACAGAAGTCGTTATTAAATCTGAAAATCGATTGGATGAGACACACAAATTATCAAAGCTGTCTTTTTGGCCAGTGAAAATGAAAACATCTTACTAAAATTCACTAAAAAGTACTTTTTGACTGTCTGCAATCACATTATGTAAGGCTGGCTAAAGCTGTTGATAACAATATTTTTATTGCTAACATTTCTTTAGCATCGTAGTTTAAGAAAATTCCTGTGGAGTTTGGTTTTTAGTAACTGGTTGTATTTACACTGTACTTATGTCGAGAAACTGGCCACTTAATTTGTATCAATTTTAACATTAGTTAAGGAAGATTTTATTATGATGTCTCAAAAGTATTTGAGATCATCATAAACATTTACTCCATCATCATCATCATCATCATGCCCAACTAACAGCTTGGTGTCTCTTGATTTTCTCTCCCAATCTGTTTTATTATTTATTGCTCTCAGCGAGTCTTGTAGACAGCATCCAGTGTCTGTATAGAGCTGATGACCCTGAGTTTTTGCTAATTGGTCAGCACTGGTGTATCAATATGTAGGAATGCATTGGCGAATATCTCTCATAAGTTCGTATTTACTTTTCTAGCAGAGTTTTGAATGTTTTATTCGTCTTATTAAGTGATATAGGAGTCAATTGGCCGTACAGATGCTGTGGGGTGCTGCTTCCTGGATTGGTTCAAAAGAGCACGCAGCATTTCTCAGTAGTTTCCCATCTAGGTTTTCCTCAAAAGTCTTAGAGGTGCAAACATACAGTAGTGCTGTCAAGGCAACAGCTTGGAAGAAATCTCATTTTATTATGATTAACTCACGGATTTTTACGTTAAGATAATTTTTTACATAAAGATTAGCAATGAAAATTAAAAACAAATCATGGGACGTGGCAAGTCTCTTACAGAATACGTGAAAGGATTGATCGATGCTTTTGAAAAAGATGGGCGTTCTCAACGAGAAATCACCAAGAAAATCAACAGATCAAGGTGTTCAGTGAATAATTACATAAAAAAATAAGAACAAAACACCAAAAAGATTCCAGGTAGACCAGAAAAACTCAGTCCAAGAAATAAACGGGCCGTTATCAGTGATGTTAGAAAATCAGGTAAATCCGTTTCTCAAATTAAACTTCCTGGTGACATTAATGTTTCACGTTGGACGATATGGAGAACATAAAAAACTTGCCGTAATGTTGAATATTCAAAGGAACAAACAGTTCCTTCATGTTAGGAACATCACATAAAAAAAAGATTTAGTTCGACCAAAAAGTACGTCTTGGTCGAAAAAAAAATAGAGTGATATTGTATTTATAGACGAAAACAAAAGGAATTTAAATGGTCCCGATGGGTTCTGTTGCCATTGGCACGACCTAAGGAAAAGAAAAAAGATTTTTAAAAACGCCAAAGTGGAGGTGGCTCGGTAATGACATGGGGAGCATTTTGTTCTAATGGAATATTCAAATTAGTTCTTGTAAGCGGTAACATGGGCTTAAAACAATACACTGACATGCTCACCGAACATTTTTTTGAAGATTTCTTTCGTATTGTAAGAAATCGGGCTATTTTCCAACAAGACAATGCCCCAATTCATGTGTCGAGGAATTCAAAAGTGTTTTTTTAGTGACAAAATGTTGTGCTAATGGACTGGTCAGCATTAAGTGCAAATCTTAACCCCATCGAGAACCTCTGAGGTATAATTACCCGATATGTTTAAGGTCAGGGTAAACAAATTGATTCAAAGGCGTCCTTGACTGGTGCAATTATGAAATCATGGTCCGAAATAGATGATCAAACTGTCAAAAGTCTGATAGGGTCGATGAAAAATCGTTGTATTGAAGTGATTGCAGCGAAAGGAGGAAACACAAATTATTAAATGATGGTATTTCTGATTTTATCTTAGTGGCCTTATCTTTTTGTAAAATGCTTATTTTATTATTTAATGTTAAAATAATCAAATCAATTAATTTTTCGAAAAAGAAAAATTAATAGATAAATTTATTTGCAAAATTTAAGAATAAAAATATGATTTTTTGAAATAAAAAGTTGATCAATCCAAATTTCTGCATTTTTTCATGGTGGCCTTATTTTGCACCAATGTGTAAGGAGTTCCGCAAAGAACATTGAGATAATGGTATCATGTTAATGTGTTCATCAGTCGCTTTATTGCACATATTCATGCCTTTTTTTTTTTAAACTTCAATTTCAAGGTCTTTATATGTACTCATTTTATTGAATTCTCCGAGTTATATGTTATCATCTGTTAGCACTGACATATCAATTAAAAGTTATATTTTTTCTTTAATGGTCATTAGATGCTATATCTTTTCTATTATTTTTTTTTCTTTTTCTGTCAATTTGGATTGCAAAATCAAAGAACCTATAGCCTCTATCGCTTCATTTATTAGTCCTATTTACCAACCCCTCCGCTCGGGCAGGATATGACACAAGGTCAATTTTTAAGTGGAGTTTGACAGGTTTGAATTCAGAGTTTTCCTTCTCCTAGACTAGTCGCCTCACCAAGGCTGAAGAACCTAGTCTGTCCTACTATTTACCCAGAGCTGGAGGGAGAATATTTGCATTCATACCTTTCCCAAGGGTATTAGTGCTATGTGAAATGCAATCAGTCTCGTCCAGGATTTGAACTCGTGTCGCCGTGTCATTTATTAGTTCTGTTTGTCGTTTATATAATTTTACTGTTATCTGCTTTCCGTAATATTTCCATATTTATGTTGTATACCAATGAGATCTGAGGAGACATAATGGTTGTTTATAAAAACATGTCTCTTTACGTTATTGTCATGAAATGGAAGAAATGTTTGAGAGTGAGGGAGAGACAGAGAGACTAAGAGAGAGACGACTACTATCATTGACACTGCTTTAGGAAAAGATATTCAGAGCCTTACTTCTTATTTGACTGTAGGTTTTATACACAACGACTTCTCAACCAGAGGCCCACCTCCTGTAAGCGTAACACTGTGTGACGTGTCTACTCGACTGACCGCACTCTGAATCGGACAGAATCTCTGCTTCACCACTTGTCATTATATAAGATTCTCAATGCCTACGCATTTTCTTCCGGTTCTCAATTTACCTGATTTATATCCGATTTCACTTTTTTACTCACGTGTGGAATCCCTAACTAATCGGTCTGTCAAGGTATATATATAAATATCTCTCTCTATATATATATACATATATATACACTAACTCCTCTACACGAGCAGGATGTAACACAATGTAATTTTAAGTGGTGTTTAACTTTTATCAGGTTTAAATTCAGACTTTTCTTTTTCCTAGACCGGTGGCCAAACAAATATTAAAGCACATAGACTTACCTTCTAGTTACATGTAGATAGAGGGAGATTATTTGAATTCATAGCTTTCCCAAGGGTATTTGTTGAATGTGAAATGCGAACAGCATCGTCCAGGATTTGAACTAGGGTTGCTGTTTCCATTTGTAATATAATATAATGAGCTGCGATGAACCCGGCAGATATCATTCAAAATACATCCGGCCGTAGATAAAATAAAAAAAGTGATTACCAAAAATAAGCATTGCGTGGATGTAAGCCGTGAGTAATAAAAATAGATGCGTAGGTGTAAGCTATGACCAATGCAAAACAAGCATTTCGAGTCGGTCAAGTCAGTTCCCTCTGGCTTCCCCGTGTCCGACAACTCTCTCTCTCTCTGATTGCTCTCCTTTTCCACACAAGCGTCACTGTCGACGAATAAAATATAACATTATATTTTTTATATATAAATGTTCCTCGTTGTTTGTCAAGCCCCAGCGGTCACTAATATATAATATTATATTAATATAATCTATTTTAACACATTTTATATTCAGTCTTTATTTACACCCAGTTGAGACTTTTTCACACCAGCGTTAGCCGATGGTTTCTCTCAGGAGTTTGAGTGACAGCAAGTTTCCTCAAGTCTCCAGGACTCTTTGCAGTAATCTGTCCGATCTTAATAAAGTTGTTTTTTGGATGGTATCTACTTATCCTCTAATTTCCACGCCCTTTAGTCCTTGAACCTATCCTTTGGGGATTGTACTGCGAGCACCAATCACAATTGGTATAATTGTCACTTTCACGTTTCACAGTTTTTTCTGATCCTTACCTTGAGGTCCAGGGACTAATCCTTCTTCTCGATGTCTTTCGATTTTAATCTGTGGTCTGCCGAGACAGCAAAGTCCACAATTTGGCAGGTTCTAATTTTTTTTTTTTTGTAGTCTAACACTAGTTCTGGTCGTCTTGCCGAGATTAAATGATCCGTTTTTATCTCAAAATCCCAGAGAATTTTGAGTGCATCATTCTCCAGGACAGATTCTTGCTTGTGCATATACGATTTGTTCGCATGTTCAAATTCAGAATTATTGCACTATTCTCAATGGATCACCTTGCCTACGCAGTCTTGTCTAGTATTTTACTCTTTCTGAGCTAGCTTGTTGCATTCTTCACATTTTGTATTTTTTTCACACAAATGTTAACCGGCGGTCTTTCCCTGATGTCTAAGAGACACCAATCTATTCATATCTCCGGGACACATCTAAGTATTTGGACTGATCGTTATAATGTTTTAGTCTGGGTTGTCCTCACACTTCTTTTCATTTCCTGTTCCTCGAATCATTTATATAAACCTTTTGGTAACATTTCAAGTGCTCTAACAACAATTGATATCACAATCAACCTCATGTTTCATAGCTTTCTCTTTTCTCCGACCAGCATTTTTTGTCTATCTTTTCATTTTCACTGAGGGCAGCTCGTACGGAAAAAATCTACTTGATGACAAAGTTTTGTCTTTAGTTGTTTTTTTTTTTTTTTCGTCAATGAATTAATTTATTCATTAATAGTTCAGGTCTTCTGGCCGAGATCTAAAAGAATTTAGTGCCACTCGTTATCTAGCCAAGATTCTTGTTTGAGAATATACCATTTGGTAGTTGGGTAAAAGTTTGCTGCATCCGCTTATGTGATTAACCTTTTCATTCGATATCCGCGTAACTTTCACTTACAATTCGATAATATATAATCGATTTTCGGTTTGATACCATGTTACTTACGGGTTTGTTTTTTTACTTCTATGAAAAGAGATTCGGTTTCTTTGTTGAGGTGTCCTTTGCTTATTCATCCGTTCCTCTTCTCGTGAGCAATTTCGTGTGTGTTTCGCTTAAAATGTTAATGCAGCTGTTATTCCTATTTCTGTTTTATAAGTTTTTAATTCTTTTTCTGTTAGTTTGAAAGTTGCCATTGCTGTTACTTAATGCTTCAACAAGTATATCTTTGATTTTTATGTACACCTCGAGAACTTATGTTAATGCATCTACGCAGTCCTCAATGCTGACGAGCCTTCTTTTATGGTATATACGCGGATCATTAAATAAGTTTCCAGACTTTTTTCGTATGGGCACTTTTATTGATTGTACACACATGAAACTATAGTCCTCTTCGAAGTAATCTCCTCCGGCTGCAATCCACTTGTTGTACCGCTCCAACATCTTCCGGAAGCCCCAACTGAAGTCATCTTTTGTGTGCGTGTCAATGACTTTCGTCAAAGCCTCTTTCATATCCTCAATTGTCTCTCATAACGACAGCCTCTGTGATTAGTGAAGAACCAAAAGTCACAGAGAGCAAGGTCTGGACTACAGGGAGGCTGAGGAACTATCTTGAAGCCCATCTAGGTCAAACAGTCTGTGACAAGGATAGAGTTGTGGAGTGGTGCATTGTCTTGGTGGAAATTCCACAGACCCGATTTGAAGAGTGCTGGTCTCTTCCGACGGACTCTCTTCCTGAACTCCCTTAAAAACTCAGCATAGTAACCCTAACCCAAACCCTTTGGCCAATCAACTCTGGTCTATTGACTTTTACTTCCCCCACACCTATCATCATCCCTCGGAGACTCCCTGCCTTCCTTGAATCTCTTATGTCATTCGAAAACTGATGCTCGACTCATGCAAGATGGTCGAAAAGCAGTCTGAAGCATTCCATACGTTTCTGTGGCATTTTGTCCAAGTTCAAAACAATTTTATTGTATATCGTTCTTCTAAAGTGTCCTCACGTCCAGATTACATTTTTGAAATTCACCAGCTGTGACAATCAGGATTTAGTAGGGTGTATTCCAATTGCTGCTGTAGCTGTTAAGTTGAACCTGAAATCATAAAAATTGGTCAGTCATCTTATAAGATGTATAGTAATAACATACTGAATTTTTAAGTGTCTACGACAATTTTAAATGCATGTACAAAAAAAGTCTCGAAACTTATTGAATTCCCTACGTATTAACTGACCCGGGCATAGAGCCTTATGCATAGTCATCAATTTCCTTGTATTTGGTCCATTTGTCTTACTTCCTCCAATGTCCCTTTTAAGAATGGCGCGGATTATCTAACAAAGAGGAAAACTGGATGTTTATTCCTTTGAAAGCTTGGTTTTCGTAAGTTTTCTTTTTCTCTTTTCTTATTGTTACTTTCAACTCTATTTGTTTGATCGTGTCCGCTTCCAATATTCCCGAATATTTGTAATTTTCCTTCTCTCTAAGCATTCTGAGGCTTCACTATTATTATTTTACTCCTCGTGTGTTTTTCACATCAGTGGTATTTCATAAGTGACAGCAAGTCTTCTCAAGTCTCCAGGACTCTTCTCAGTATTCTGGCCGATCCTAACAATGCTGTAATTCGGAGGGTCTCCACCCGTCCTCTGCTTTCCAACTCTTCCAACTCTTTTATCAATCTTTGGGGATCGTTCCAAGCGCACCACTTACAATTTATATTAACCATCATGTTGCATTGCATAGCTTTATTATTATTATTATCATCTCCTTGAGAGTTTTTCACATCCATTTTAGCTGATGGTTTCTCACTGAAGTTTGAGTGACAGCAAGTCTCCAGGACTCTTCTCAGTATTCTGGCTGTTCTCAGTAATGCTGTAATTTCGATAGTCTCTACCCGTCGGCCAACTTCCAACTTTTTTAGTTCTCTTGCAATATCCAAGTATTTGCTAATCATTTCGATTTCTTTTATTTTCCTCTGTTGTCCGCAATAATCACAACATTTTCTAGACGATAATTTCTTCATGAGTTTTGCACATCAGTGTCAGCAGATAGTTTTCCACTGGAGTTTGAGTTACTGCAAGTCTCCTCAAGTCTCCAGGAGTCTTCTTAGTATTCTGGCTGTCTTCAATAATGCTGTCGTTTGGATGGTCTTCACTCGTCAGCCAACTTCTAAGTCCACCAGGCCCTTTAATAACCCTTTAGTTACTGTGTCAAAAGCATCAATCACAATTGGTACAATCGTCACTCTCATGATCCATAGCTTTCTTCAATTCTCTAGCAAGATCAAGGTACTTATCCTTCTTTTCACATTCCTTCAATTTCATTCTGTGGTCAGCCGTGACAGCAAAGTCGACAATTTTGCAAATTCTCTTTTTTTTTTTGTTGATTATTTTAAGGTCTGATCATCTGGCCGATATTAGGTGATCTGCATGTATGTCAGAGTCCCATAGGAGTTTATGTGTGTCATTTTCGAGGACAGGTGTTGGGTTGTGCATATACTATTTGTTGGTATTGTCAAATTTAATTTTTTGCACAAGTTTTTTGGATAAGATTTAAAAGATATGTTTTTTTTTACTGTATCTGAGTAACAGTTAGTGCCCCGGGTCTTCCAGGACTCTTCTTAGTATTCTTGCAGATCTTAAGAATGGTATGTTCTAAATAGTCTAAATTATTCCAACAGTCTCTCTTCCATGCTTTTAGAGACCGATCGATGCACACGAACTACAACTGGTATACCTTTCACTTTCATATACTACAGCTTTTTTCTGCTATCTGGCAAGATCCAAATATTTGTCCGTTTTTTCGTTTCCTTGATTACTAATTATAGGTCTCGTTTTCTGGCGGGGCTTCGGTGATCCGTTTTTATAACCGAGCTTTTCACTCCAATTGTAAATGAAACTTTCAATGGGATCTGAGTGATAGAAAGTCTCCGCAACTATCCAGAATTTTTCTCAATGTTTGAGCCAATATCGTCAGTTATATTTTATGGAAAATCTCAATTCTTCTCCAGATACCCTATTTCACCAATTTCTTTTTTTCTATATTCTTTGGGATGGATTCTTTGTTACATGGATTCGAATTATTATTTTTATCCTGATGACCATCATATTACAGAACATTTTTCTGCTTTTTGGCCACGTCAGGGTATTTATCAACTTTTTTTTTGTTTTCGTTTTCGTTTTCTCTTACTTGATTATTAACTAAGAGAGCGTTGTTCAGTAGATTAGAAGATATATTTTTTGTCAGCTAAAAACTAATCTCGAACTCTGACTAACCTTGAAGGATCTCTTTGCTTTGTTTGGTTTTTGTTTTGTTTTTAATTCTTTTTTTATCTTTTTTGGTATTAGTTCAAATCTTGCAACATTTTCACCACCGTTGTAATTTGTGTTTTTACACAGAAGTTTGAGTAAAAGAAAAACTCAAGTATTCCCGCTGCTTATGATAGTTCTCTAAAACGGATAGTTTCGATTCTTTCCTCAAGTTTTTTTCTCCCACGCCTTTAAGGACAGTTCGTAGGACACCAATCGAAACTGATATCCCTACCACACTCATTTTTCTCTGTTTTTTCAGCTCTTTTGTAAGGTACAAGAATCTGTTTATCTTTTAGCTTCTTCGTTTTGATTTTATGGTCTGTTAGAGCAGATGAATCCTCTAGTTGACATGTTTTTTGTTGATAAACACATTGGTTTTCTAATTGGGATTGTTTGACATTTAGATCTAGAAGTCCCAATGAAATTTATGTGTATTATTTACTTTCACGGATTCTAGTTTGTGAATATCATCATCATCATTTCGTGTCGCCAGCACGGATATCCCTGACCCTCTCTCGCCATTCCTCGCTATTGTTCATCGCCTCCGGTCTTCAGGGCTATATTCCATATCCTCTCAGATCTACTGTATGGCTGGTCGTCCCGATTTTGCTCAACCATATGTGGGGGTCCACAGGAGTACATCACTTAGGAACTTGTCCCTGCATCTCCAGCAGTGTCCTGCATGTCTGGTTAGTCTAACTTGGATGGTTTTCGTGATGGGAGGTAGGTGGCTGTATAGTTGGTGCTTTGTGGAGTGTTGCCTCCAGGACTTGTTCAATATTGCTCCCATCATTCTTGTGTAATTGCCGTCTAGCATTATCTCAACCTGTTTTGTTAGCGTCCAAGTAGTGTATTCATATAGCAGTATCGATACGACCGCTGCTTGGAAGAAACTGCGTTTCATTTTATCGGTCAGGCCTAACTTCCATATGATCGATAGCTTATCGAAAGCTGTCCATGCCTTTGTTAGCCGCGTGTCGATGTAATTTTTGGTTGATGAGACACTGCTTCCTAGGAAGGTGAACTTGTCTATCAGTTTCAGAGAGGTTCCGTCTAGTGTGGAAATGTCGTCTGTTTGATTAAAGCACATGTATTCAGTTTTTTGTGCATTGACATAGAGGCCAATGCCTGCGGCGACTAGTTCCAAACTATGCAGTTGTGTTTCGGCTTGGTTGGGTGTATTTGCCAGGATCTCTTTGTAGTCGGCTGAGTCGGCGTCGACCATGTGCGTGTATGATCACATTTTAATCTATTGCAGAATTCCCTATATATTCACTCGTATAAGTGTAGGTTGTGTGGTGATAGAAACGAAAAGATTAATTTTATTATCAACAAATTCAGCAAATTAGCACAAAAAGAGTAAAAGTCTAGATATGACATGTTGGTGAATGTGATCCACTGCTAATTGTGCAAGAAGTTTAAATTTGACCCTACGAACAAATGGTACGTGCAAAACCCAGAATCCGCCCATGAGAATGAGATGCCCAAAATTCTTTGGGATTTTGAGAGATAAAAAAAAGAAGAGATCCTACCGAAAAAGGACTTTGCCATCTTGGCAGACAAGAGAGTAATATTAAAAGGAAGCTAAAAGAGAGATGAATATCTAGACCTCGCTAAGAACTAAAAAAATATATGGGACATGAGGATGAGCATGAAACCAATTGTAATTGGTGCACTTGGAATTATCCCCAAAATGTTTGTAAATGGACTAGAAGACTTAGAAATCGAAGTAGAAGTAGAGGCCCTCCAGACTACAGCATTACTAAGATTGGTCAGAGTACAAAGACGATTCCTAGAGATTTGAGAAAATTTGCTGTCACTCAAACTCTTGTGAAAAACTATCAGTCTACGCTGGTGTGAAAAACTCTTAAATAATAATAATAATAATAATAATAATAATAATAATAAAGAAGCCCTATGGGACTTTGACATACACACAGATCACATAATATCGGCCAGAAAACTAAGACCTTTTAATAATCAACAAAAAAAAAGAGAATTTGCAAAATTGTCGACTTTGCTATCCTGGCTGACCACAGAATAAAACTTAGAGAATGTGAAAAGAAGGATAAGTACCTGGACCTTGCTAGAGAATTGAAAAAGCTCTGGAACATGAAAGTGACGGGTGTACCAATTGTGAATGGTGCTTTTGGCACAGTGACTAAAGTATTATCAAAGGGCATGGTGAACTTAGAAGTTGGCGGACGAGTGAAGACCATCCAAACGACAGCATTATTGAAGACGGCCAGAATACTTAGAAGAATCCTTGAGACTTGAGGAGACTTGCAGTCACTCAAACTTCAGTGGAAAATCATCTGCTGACGCCGATGTGAAAAACTCATGAAGAACATATCGTCTAGAAAATGTTGTGATTATAGCAGACAACAGAGGAAAATAAAAGGAATCGAAATGATTTGCAAATACTTGGATATTGCGAGAGAACTAAAAAAAAGAAGCTGTTGAACATGAGAGAGACGGTGATACTCACTGTAATTGATATCCTTTTAATAGTCCTCAGAGGTTCGGAAAAAATTGGCGGATTTAGAAATCAGATGAATCGAAAGCCCCCAGATCACAGCATTACTAAGATTAACTAGAATGTTCAGAAGGTTCCTGGAGACTTGAGGAGATTTGCAGTCACTCAGATTCCAGTAAATGACCGCTTAACAACGTTGTGAAAAACTCGCGAAGGTGAAGATGATAATTAATGGTTAGATGATCAAATGTTTATATTTAAATTCAACAATTTAGGGAAGAATTATTCTTGAAACTCTCATAACACCATTTATCTCAATGCACGCAGAGGAGTTCAGGTTTGTTTAAAATGTTATCTACAAACTATTCCTTTACAAATCTTATTCAATATATTCAAGAATAAACATTATTTGGCAAAAAATCTTTTATTGTAGGAATCATCTTGAAATAATCCAAATCCAAATAGCACAGTCGGCTGGAACTGTAGAATACATTGACTGCTTATCTGCAGAGGGGTAAGAGCCCCATCAGCGAGTGTCCTGATATGACACCAAACAATCTGATGTTGAGATTCCAGTATTGCTAGAGCTTTGAGGAATGCGAGTACCCCTTCATTTTCATCGCTCCCAGGTCTGTTCTCACCCGGAGAGGTAGCACCTGATATGGTCCTATCTATGGGTCAAATAGAACTTAACCGTAGTTTCGAGAGTTTACTGTTTTTGCATTTCAACTGCGTACTTATGCTAAACTGAATTGTTTAAAATAGAACTGGTTTGACATTTAAACTGCGTACATAAGCTAAATTAAATTGCTCGAAATAGATCTATTTTGATATCTAAACAGCGTTCTTATTCTAAACAGAATTATCTGAAATAAAACTGATTTTACATCTAACTCTGTGAATTGCCTAGTAAGCTAGGGCTGTAAAATACACCAACTACACTTCTGCAGTGAGGTAATATCCTCCCCTTACGAGTGTCCTGGATATGACACTAAACAATCTAATGGTGCGGTCTCAGTGAGCTGGAGCTTTGGGGAATGCAGAGCACACCTTTATTGCCAATGCTCCCAGGTCCACACTGGCCTTGAGTAGCAGCATCTGAGAGGGCCCTATCTATGGGTCAAATAGAACTAAACTGCATATTAAAGCTAAACTGAAATGTTTGAAATAGAACTGTTTTTGATATTGATCCTGTACAATGCTAAACTGAATTGTTCGTAACAGAACATTGACATTTAACTGTGAGTAAACAAATACTATGGTTTTACTAAGGTTAATTGTTTTAATAAAAAAGCTGTTTGACTAAACGGAATAGCTTGAAATATAAATGTTTTTGGCAATCGAACAGTGTTCTTATGCTTAACTTAATTGTACAAATAGAACGGGTTATTCGTATAAAAATGGATCTGTCATTAAATAACCTACAAAGGTTGATCTGCCATAAAGAAACAACCAGCCAACCAACCAACCAACCCCAAAACAGAGGATTCGTTCTCTTTTTATGACATATCAAATGACAAGAGTTGAAAGGCCATAAATTATAAGTAAGCAAATTTTTTTCATGATTTTTTTTCAGTGAAAATTTTTCTGCTCCCCCCAAGCATGTTGACGTAAATCCAAGGATGGCCATCGATAACCTACTGACGACTTTTATTAAACTCTTTTTGCTTAAAAGAACATTGTTTGGTGTTATTATTTCATAATCCATTTTCTATGCACAATCCTCCTCTACTAAGTCGAATTTGTTCTGACTGTTTTGTTGAAAGCTTAAAAACAAGAACCGAATATCAAGAGACCAGCAAACAGGTACCGTGTCACAAAGAGGACAAAATATTTGAGCGAAAAGATAACCTATTTCTAATATAGGATTCATGCTTAAAAGTTTTCTTTTCTTTTCTTAAAAAAACATGAAGAGGATTAAGCATATCTTCGAAGAAATATTCTGCGAGTGATGTTGCAGAGTCAACAGGAGGTAATAACAACAAATTCTTCGGTGACGACATTTCCATTTTTTTTAATTAGAAATGGTTTACCAGCCAGCTGGGTTTGTAGTTAATTATCTCTTTGCTGATGGGGACTAATTGTTCAACTACGATATTGTACCAGTTACAAACTTGCCTTTTCTTCTTCAGAGGTAATTTTATATTGATATCGTACCATAAATCAGATGTTAAAGTTGAACTCAGTAATTTTCTCTCCAAGCTTGTTTATGTGTTTTGGAGGATGTTAGACACAAGATATCTTTTTTCAAACAAACTTGTTCATTTTGCTCGAATTATCCGAATGCCTAAAGCCTGCAGTGATCTTCCAAAACACAGTCTCATTGGGATTGGGATTTCATCCATTCATTATGCGACAACTTGAGTGTAACTTTTTTTTTTCAGCCTTTCGGCAAATCAGATTTTAATGATAAAGAAGCAGTTAAAATTAAAATATTGTCAAAACTTGCTAGAAGATACGTATGAACATATTTGAGAATGTGATATTTTTCAGAAAAAAAAATGACACCTGAAATAAAGTTATGTGCAGCGTATATATTGTAAATATCGAAAATTTAAACTTTAGAATGTAACTTATATAAGAAAAAACTTAGATGAAGGTACATGAATTACAATACCTAAAATGTTAATGTTCCAAATATCTGCACATGAAATATAATACGATTTCCAGGAAGAAAAAATTAAGCATGACAGCACAATACTAGTCAAAATGATGGCATTATTAATTCATGGACGGGTAGATTTACTAATAAAGTATATATGTTTGCTGAAAGAAAGCAGTCACACACACACACACACACACACACACATATATATATGTATATATCTATATATATATATATATATATATATATATATATAAGCTCGGAAAGGAAAAATGAAGTAAAAAATAAAACTTTAATTACATTATGCTTCATTATATACTAGTATTCTTTATTATCTATCACTTGATTTATCAAGCCATCTTACTGTATCATTTTCGTTTTATTTTTGCGGGTGACTAATGCTCTTCTTGACATCAATAGAATTTTACAGTTAAGAATTTAAAATCATATATATATATATATATATATATATATATATATATATGGGGGGGTACAGCGTTCACGAATGGTCCGGGGGACCTGGTTCAAACTCAGGTCACGACAAACCAAAGACTTTAAAAATAGTACTTGATACCTCCTTGCTTATATATATATATATATATATATATATATATATATATATATATATATATATATATATATTTAAGTAAAGTTGGCGACCGTAGTCGAGGGTGACCAGAAAGCTCCCTTTTCAATAGCTACAACACTGAAGTTTTGTAGAGGGCTCTATTCCTTTCCCTGGATTGCCCCACTTTACCCTTCATACGTACCTTATATTGCTGAGTGTTAAACAAGGAGGCATCAAGTACTATTTTTAAAGTCTTTGGTATGACACGTCTTGGGTTGAACCCAGATCTCTCGAACCATTGGCGAACACTCTACCCTATATATATATATATATATATATATATATATATATATATATATATATATATATATATATATATATATATATATATATATATATATATATATATATATATAATATATATATATATATATATATATATATATATAATTTAAAATTCTTTAATGTAAAATTCTTTTAATGTCAAAAAAGTACTAGTCGCCACGCAAAAAAAAAAAACATACAGTAAGATGGCTTGATAGATGAATTGATAGATTAGAAATGATACTAGTATATAATGAACGATAATGTAATTAAAGTTTTATTTTTTACTTCATTTTTCCTTTCCCAGTTAAACAGATACCATACAAAAACTTAGAAAACAAGTATCTTTCTTATAAGAAAGCAATTTCTGGATGGTTCACACTTTGGCTTTGCTATTTTTTATGATTATTAGGAAATAGAAAATAACTTTTAGCATGACAAAAATATCACAAGTAGACATATCCAACAATTTGCTGATCAAGTCAAGTCTTTTCAGTTGTTGTAGATAGGCCTTATATCAGGGCATTTAATGACACTATGATTATTGACAATGGTTTACGGGTGATATTAGATTATATTTTAGATTAATTAGAGCGATAATTTATTAAATGCCTCACATTACTTTTGATAAGGTAGTGTAAAAACAGAATTTTCATAAGAATAATCAAATAGTTGAACCTTAAAAGGTTATCTAACTAGCACGAAAACTAAGGGTTCCGGAAGTTCAGAGTCAACGTGTCATTCATACAAATTCTAGGTCGTTTAGTTTGAATTATTAAAACTTAAGAATTTTGAAAAGGTCAGTTATAATTTTGACTTTAGGTGCACTGAAATGATTCCTTTGAAAGGTCAGGCTCGAGCCAGGATTAGAGTGATTGAAATTTGACGGCTTTTCAGCAAAAGCTGTGAAACAAGACAAATAATTAATGATTAGCTCACCAATGAAAGAAAAGAAGGTTGGAGTTTTTGTCCCCTTCTCGAGGTTTGCAACACAAGGCCATATTTTTAATTGGCGGACCAATCAAATATGGGCCCTGGGGGGCTTTTCTTTACCTCTCCGATAATTACGATACGAGGCCATAGGTTCAGGGTTAATGGCTAGCCAATCAGAGCCGTGCAGTCGGGAGGTTTGACCCCAATAAATGAAGAAACCAAAAGCGGAAGAAGAGATCGGAGATTGATTCAATCGCTAGAAGACCAGAGCCCTTGCCGCCGGTTTTCCTTCCAAGAGTTGACCATTTAACCAGAATTTCCTTCAAAACTATCTCTAAGATACAGAAAAGGCTAATTAGACATATACATTATCACCAGATAACTTGTTATCTTCAGCAAAGTATCCCCCTGTTCGGGAGATTTATACGTTGAAATTGAAACCATTTGTTATGTATATATGTTATGTATATATGATTTTAATCATCGTACGATGAATGTAGGTTTTGTTTTAATTACACTTGTTTAAAAGTTATTGGAGGTGTTAACAGTACTGGGGAATTTGATCTTCTATAAACCCAGCCAGACCTGAGCTGAGTCCGAGCCAACTCTTCCATCACTCTTCATCAATTTTCCTGTGGATATATCAGCACAACATGGGTACGGTGAGTTCGAATGAACTGGCTTACTTGGGGCAGATCAATCTATAAGTGGCCCGCAGCGAAACACTAACACATAGGACTGAAATAGGTAATTATATATGGAGAGCTCCTCAATACTAACGCCGTTAACAAAGATAAACATAAAGTCTGAAGCCATACTAGTTTGTCGTATGCACCTGATCAATCTCTTGATCCCACTATTAGCTTCTTCGCTTCTAACCGATTTTATTTGTCGATTTTCTAGAACTCATCCCAGTGGAGTAATGGGAACTTGTGTTATTTTTTACTGTCTTCTTTCAAGCCTGATTATTATGATATTATTTCATGCCGATTTTTGTCTTTTTTTCCTTTTTGCAAGTTTTTAGATCTTTTGAAATAATGGTTTTGTTTGGTATTATGGCATATCAACCATTGCAGGTTATTTAATGCCAAATTGATTTCATCTACATAAACAAGTCTTTTTCGAATATTCAGTTTAGCATAAGTACGCAGTTTAAATGTCAAAACAGTTCTATTTCAGACAATTTACTTTAGCATAAGTACAGTTTAGCTCTATTTGACCCATAGTTAGGATCCTATCAGGTTCTACTACTGTGGGCCATAGTGGACCTGGGAATGATCGTAATAAAAAGGTACACCACATTAACCAAAGATCCAGGGTCACTGGACGTCGCCATCAGATTGTTAAGTGTCATATTCAGGACACGCGTTGGGGACTCTTACCCCTCTGCAGAGATAAGGTTGGTGTATTCTGCAGTCCCAGCTGCAGCTGACTCGGCCACTCAAATAATGATGATAATCATTTATAAGCAAATACAATTTCAAGTGAATCTTCTTAATTCCAGTAATTTGTACTCATTCATATAGATTCTAGTATTTCTATCTAACACCAATAATTCATATACTTATATAGGATTTTAAGAAATTATTCCTTATCATGTGCTGGGTTGTGGGCAAAAGTGACCTACTTCTAATTCCATATGTGATCTCTATCGGATTAATCCCTTCGGGAGAAATATGATCCAGTTACCCTCCCAAGATAAGGGTTAAAAAGTAACACTGTTCTTCAACAAGAATCGCTTTGCCATTAAATCACTCACACAATTTGATACGTTATTAAAGAAAGAAATCAAGCAAAACCTTAGAAAATGCTATGAATGATAAGGAGAGAAGGCATGAGACAAGGAAATCCGTTCTTTTTACAGCCCTTGTTGAAAATGATGATGATTTTTTCACAGACATCCGAATGACATGAGACCAAGCACGTTTTTATTCGTCTTCCAGGTTTTCCTATGAATCAGTATGAGATTCTGTTTTTCGTTAAAAAAAGCTTTTTTCCCATTCTCTTACGCAAATTCTTAATGAGATATAAATCAGGGGTGGGATACAGGGTATCTCATGACTTCACTATTATTTTTAACTACTGTTTTATCCATTTAACATGGTGACAGAGGGTGTTACGCTGCACACATATGACTTACTCGTTTGGAAATGTTTGCAAAGGAGGAACAGCATGTTGCTTCATAAGCTTAGAGATAGATTAGCATTAATTAGCCCATAAATTCTCACAGCAGCTACAATACCTTCAGAGAATAACATCTCAACTTCTATATGATCCGTCTTCTAATATTGGCTGACGTTCTAACCTTGTTTATTTTAAAATTACCACGTGCAAAACGTCGACCGAACTGTTTTTTCGCAAAAGTAACAAAAATTGATTTGCGCTCATATTAGCATGGCACATTTTTCAATGCCAAATTCCATTCCTATATCCTGACTGTATATTCTAACTGCGTGTATTTCCAGAGACGTAAACACAAAACATGGACTAAGGAAGACAACCAGCTTGCACTACACTGATACTTTAGGAGCAACCCTACACAAAGAGGACATCGTAAAAGAATGATAGAGATCTGGCAATAATGTTTTCAGTCAATAAGCCAAAGACTTGTCGACAAAGTCAGAACAAAATAAACAAATGTTCGTTTTCTGACCTTGAAATACATAAGACCATAAATAATGAACAAGATATTAATACAGTACCAGACACACCAAAAATTAACAAATATAAACAAACTAAAAGAAATGAACCGCCAACCTCGGAAAATGGAAACGCCACACAATCAAATAACGCACGACCAAACAACCCATAGTAAACAAGAACAAAAGGTAAATGTAGAAAGTTTAAAGAGAATTATGAACAGTGAAAAGACTACCGTGCCATCACTAAGAAACATAGAATAGATAACAGTTAAGACAGAAACGAATAAAATAAATCAAGTACAAAGAAAAATGTACCATGCTAGTAATGAAATGTGGCAAATGACATCTGACTGACGGAATGGAAATACCAAATCAAGACAAGATTATAACGCATGGAGTAAAGGAAGCCTACAAATACTTGGTCAATTTGTAGGCTGACACCATCATACAAGTGGAGATGAAAGAAAATTTAAAAATGAATATCTCAGGAGAACTACAAAGCTATTCGAATAAATACCTGGACAGTACTCCTTGTTAGATATTAAATACCCTTTGGGAAGTGAACCAGAGAAGAACTTTAAAAAATGGGCCAAAGAACAAGAAAACTAATGACCATGCATAAGGCATTATATCCCTGAGACGACGTTGATAGACAATATGAATCAAGAAAGGAAGAAGGAAGAGGACTTGCAAGCATTGAAGGCAGTGTTGATGCATCGATACATCAACTAGAGGACAACATTGAAAAACACGAAGGAGGACAGATAACAGCCATTAAAGAAAAAACTGACAAAAAGATACCCAACCGAATGACAATAACCAGGAAACAAAAATAGGAAGAAAAACAACTCAACGAGCGCTTTAGACGACTAATAAACTATATCTCACACGATAAATCCTGGAGGTAGCTAAAAAAAAAAAAGAAACGTAAGAGAGAAACAGAATCTCTCCTAAGAGCAGCACAAATCAACGCGATAAAAAAACAATCAAATCAAAGCGAGAATTGATCAATCACATAATAAGTGAATACAGCAATAAAATTAGCACAAAAGGAGTATAGTATAAGGAATGACTGCGTGGGCCTAGGTAATCTACTGGGAGTTGTGTAAGAAATTTAAATTTGACCATACGAACAAATGGTATATGCACAACCCAGTATATGTCCTAGAGAATGAAACACACAAACTCCTTTGGGACTTTGGCATACAAACGGATCACCTAATCTTGGCCAGAAGATCAGAGCTTATTATAATCAGCAAAAAAAGAGAACCTGCAAAATTGTGGATTTTGCTGTCCCGGCTGACCCCAGAAAAAAACTGAAAGTGAAAAGAAGGATAAGTACCTCGACCTTGCCAGGGAATTAAAAAAAAACTATGAAATATGAAGGTGACGATTATACCAATCATGATTGGTGCTTTTGGTACAGTCACCAAAGGATTATTGATGGGACTGGATGACTTGGAGTTTGGAGGATGAGCGGTGACCATCCCAACCATAGCATTATTGTGAATGGCCAGAATACTGAGAAGAGTCCTTGAGTTTTGAGTAGATTTGGTGTCACTCAAACTTCAGGGAAAAACCATCAGCAAATGCTGATGTGAAAAACTCTTAAGGAGTAAATAATAATAATAATAATAATAATAATAATAATAATAATAATAATAATGAAAATGAAACCATCAATAACATAATAATCAAATGCGGCAAATTGGCACAGAAGGAGTACAAGGCTAGAGACGACTGGGTGGGCAAGGTGATCCACTGGGAGTTGGGCAAGGAATTTAAATTTGACCATGCCAACAAATGGTATATGCACAACCAAGCACCTGATCTTGAAAATGACACTCACAAACTCCTGTGGAACTTTGATATAGAAACGGATCACCTAATCTCTGCCCGAAGACCAGACCTTATAATGATCAACAAAAAAAAAAGAAAATCTGCAAAATTGTCGACTTTGCTGTCCCGGCAGACCACAGAATAAAACTGAAAGAATGTGAAAAGAGAGATAAGTACCTCAACCTTGCTAGAGAATTGAAAAAAATATGGAACATGAAGGTGACAATTATACCAATTGTGATTGGTGCTTTTGGTACTGTAACTAAAGGATTATTAAAGGGCCTGGAGGATTTAGAAGTTGGCGACCGAGTGGAGACCATCCAAACAACAGCATTATTGAAAACGGCCAGAATACTGAGAAGAGTCCTGGAGACATGAGGAGACTTGCTGTCACTCAAACTCCAGTGAAATACCATTAGGTTCCACTGATGTGAAAAACTCTAATGAATAATAATAATAATAATAATAATAATAATAATAATAATAATAAGGTTTATGCTTTTTCTTAACGTATATATTTCTTCACACTTAATTTTCAAGGTTGTCGATATTTCCTCTATTTCTTTTTGTTTGATTTTTTTTTTTCTTCAGTCGCTTTAAATACTACTTTGATATTTTCTTTTACCTCTCTTCCGAATGTATTCTCGTCATTTCCTCCTTTTTTTTTATTTACTTTGACGCCTTCGGCATTTTTGCAAAACACGAGAAAAGATACATGACTGTACGGACAATAGAAAGCGTTAGAAGTAACACCAACTCTATTATTCTCAACTCAGTGGTTAGCATCGATAAAATAAATAAAAAATAAAATGGAAAGGCGAAAAGAATCAAAGAGAAAAAGGAAGGAATCGGTAGCGATGTTAGAAACAAACCAAAAAATATATATACATAGCCATGAATATTTTTTTTCTCATCAGCAGAACCTGTGAGAGTCACTTTCCCTCAGCAGACTCCTTCTTTTAACATCATCACCTGTCTCATTTCGAGTTATCAATATCATGTCAACAACCATATCCTTTTTCACAGCAGCACGATAAATAGATTCCTCACTTTCTTTTGGCATAGAAATGTTTTCTCTTCCTTTTTCGTACTTATTTTACTTACTTTATTTATTTACATATTCAATTTCTTTTGCTTTTTTTTTTTTTTTTTTTTTTTTTTTTTTTACTCTTATCGCGTTCTCAACTATCTTTAACTCTTTTTTCTTTCATTCTGTCTTCGAATCTTTACAGTGTATTCATTTGTTCTCTTTGTTCTTTTCAACCGATGTGTTTATATTTAGCTTTTATATTATACATTCCATCCTCAAAATGTTCATCTTTTAAGCTGTTATTTATGTTTTTTTAAAATTTTACTTTTCTTTCAGTTTTCTTTTGGATTATCTATAATCCTTTGATATTTGATTGACTAAGAGTGGGATTTCTATTATTAAGAGAAACATTTGTGTAGGAAGACACTATTGCGCCAACATTACAGGTTCTGGAAATACAATATTGGATATCGGAGGTTGAACATCATATGCATAAACTAAAGGGAAGATCTTTCTTTCTTTCTTTCTTTCTTTCTTTTAAAATCAGTTTTCTTTCTTTTAGTTTTTTTCTTTATTTTCTTCGTTTTTACTTGATTTTTTATTCACTCTATGACTTTTCCTTCTTTTTTTCTTTCTTTCTTTTTTCTGTCCAAGTTTCTTTGTTTCTTTCTTTTATTTTCAGTTTTCCTTTCTCTGTTTTTTTACTTTTTTTTTTCCATTGTCCTTCACCCTTTCAATTTTGTTTATTTGTTTGTCTATTTATCAATTTATTATTTATTTTAATTTCAACATTATTTCTTTCTTTCTTTCTTTCTTTCTTTATTTATTTATTTATTTATTTATTTATTTATTCTAATTTCAATATTATTCTCTCGGCCGTTCATTTTTCTTTTCTTTCATTATAATTTTTTTACCCTTTCTCTTTCTTTTAAGTCCAATATTCTTTCATCACTCTTTCAGCTTTCATTACTCTGTTTCCTTCTTTTTTACTCTAATGTGGTCTCCCTTTCATTTTCTTTCTTTCTTTCTTTCTTTCTTTCTTTCTTTCTTTCTAAATCTAGTTTAATTTCTGTTTTCTTCCTACCGAATTTTATTTTTTCTTTCTTTGTTTTTCTTCAATTATCTCCATTTTCCTTCACCTATTCACAATTCTTTCTTTCTTTCTTTCTTTCTTTCTTTCTTTCTTTCTAAAATGATTATTTTGTCATTCATAATACTCATATTCTTATTGACTTTATTTCATTCTATATTGTTGTCTTTTTGCTATATAACAATTTTTCCTTCTCTTTATATTTCCATTTTCTTTCCCCAGCAAACACCCTAGATTTTTTTCCTTCTTCGTTTGATTTATTTTTCACTTCATACCTTATTCCATTGTTTTAACTTGTGTTTCTCTTAATCCTTTCGTTTGTATGTGCGTATTGTTTTTCCTTCCGCATGTAATCTTTTATCTTTTTTTCTTTCATTCAGATTTTTGTTCATTCACCAACTTCAGTTTCCAATTCATCTTTCACTTGACTCAAGAATATTTCCCTTTCTTATCTCTTATTTCCCCAAATTCCTCTTGCCACGTCTCCATCCTTTCTTTCTCTCTCAATTTATACCCCTATCAAGGTTCATTATTTTTGTGGTTTTCTTTCGCTTCACTATCTGTTTTCCACAATACAAAGGAAACCGGCTTGATATCATCTGAACAAGGTGTCGTAGAGGAAAAGGGTGAAACAAACCGCCTCCAGATCATAGTCTGTGAAGAAATCTCCTTCGAAAGAAAGAGGGCGAGAATCTCATTGATGTTATGTCTCTCCGATAGATTTGTCTTCCGATACGTGAACGCTTCCAGTCCCAGGCCGAAAAATCTACATCACTGGCAAACGCGGCAGGAAGGCTTCAGACATCTCGCAGGTTTCAGGGTGAAACGATGGGGAAGACTGACAACAATTTCAGCCTTTTCTATACAACGGTATTGTTAGAAGGGATAAACTCGCTTATATGTTCATTGTTAGTCATGTAGCTGTCTTCTGATTTATTGTTTGTGTTATATAGCAGTGATATAAAGAAGGAAATACTCGATCGTTGATGCTGGAGAAACTCAACAAGAATATAGAAACTATATTTCTAACGTTTTTAACAGTCAGTCAGACCCCTCCCTTACACATTTGTGCGCGCGCGCACACACACACACACACACACACACACACACACACACACACACACACACACATTACCGTACGAACATGAACTTGCTGACAGGCTAAATCCAGAGCCTTACGTGTGCGTATCAATTTATTTGAGTGTATGTGTCTATGTATGTGTGCATATGTATTAAATTAAGAGAAATAAATCTTGACATCCTATTCTAAATTCTATCCGTTATGACACTATCGTATAAAGACACACATACACACACACACACACACACACACACATATATATATATATATATACATCATCATTATCATCATCAAGCCACACTATTTCTTCCTCTCACTATCCGTCCCTATCATCAATCGTTACTGGTAAGTCATTTAGACTGCATTTAGTGTTCTCATAGAGCTTATGTACATAAGTCTTTGCTGGTTGGCCAAGACTGGCGTGTCCCTATGAAGAAGTCTATTGAAGCGCTCACCCTTACTTCTCCAGGCATACCCAGTGTACCTTGCTTGTCTTCCTTGAATGACTTGTGTATTGGGATGTAAGTTGGTGACTGTAGTCGTGGGTGACCCGAAGGCTCCCTTTTCAATAACTACTACACCGAGGTGTAGGGGAGGGCGCTACTCCTTTCCCTGGATTACTCCACTTTACCCTTGATACGTACCATATAATGCTGAGCGCTAAGCAAGGAGGTATCAAGTACCATTTTAAAAGTCTTTGGTATGACTCGACCTGGGATTGAACCTAGGTCTCCCGGACCATAGGCAAACACTCTACCTACTAGACCAATAAGAACTTCTATATTGTGGGTTGTTTCTTTCAGAACATGTTCGAAACAGCATTCTTGTGGAATTCTCTTTTCTCCATCCGATTCGTTAGCAGCCATGAAGTGCATCTATTCAGTAGTACTGTCATCGACACAACTGGGAAAAATCCTGTTTTATTTTATCAAAGAGCAGATTTCCATAAGATTGATAAACTCTCAATTGTATTAGCATTTGTTTTTATTGCTTAATTGCATATCAACCTTCTTCGGTTATCTAATGCCAAATCCATCCTTCTAGAAGGACAGTAGTAGTACTGTTTAGCCCATAGCTGGGATGATAACGGAGTTCAACACCTTTCCCAAGGGTATTTTTCCGATAGTGAACGTAATAATGCAACTGGATTTCGAACTCGCTTACTACAATTCCGCAGTCCATCGCTTTAACCATTACACTTTGATGTCAACCCTCCTCAATAGTAGAATTCAACGTCTTTGCTATACGTATATATAGAGAGAGAGACAGAGAAGCAGTCATATTTTAGATATATTGGTGGACTTATTAGGTATTGGCGTGACGTAATTTTTTTTTTCATCGTCACCCAGTCTTTCCACATTATATTAATTACCCGTTTTACAACTTTCGGGCGTTTTTTATGAATAGAGCCGGACGAAAGGGCCCTCTCAATTTTATTTTTTAGAATTGTATTCACCCCTCTCTACTGATGATTCCTTTAATCCTTTGCTTATATATATATATATATATATATATATATAGGCAGCATTTCTTCGTCAATGCAAATTTCATTAAACATCATAGACATTTTATGCCCACATATTTTCTTCTGGATCCGTTCGAATTCCCGTATTACTTTTATCGTATTCGGGGGGAATTGATTTAGCTATTGTCCATAGTTGTATGTATCCCTAGTACTTTCTGCCCGACTTTGGGCCATCATCAGGGGAGAATCTATTACAAAAGTGATGTAACTTTTGTTTTAGCAAATTACTACTGTGTAAGGACGTCTTTGCTGTTGGAGATTATGGCGCTTGCTTTTAAATGTAATTCTGTAAATAGTGCCAGTAGCTAAAGACATTTAAGTACATTAACACTGATTTGAAAATTAATTCTATTAAGTGCTGGTTGCAGGTTTCTAATATATAGTGCTTCGAGAATCTGAAGTTTTTGTTTATTATTTTGATGTTCGAGTATTGTTGTGATGTCGGTGAGAATTTTTCGTAATTGCGTTGTTGGGCATGAATGTTTTTTTAAATGCTGAGCTATTGAACTTGTGTCAGAAAGGTGCATTGTAAGTCTCCTCGACAGGGTAGTTGAGGTTAAACCAACATATATATTATTATTATCAGAGATACAATCTCCTAGGAGACATTTAAATTTATATATAACGTTGGTTTTTTGCAACACCCCAATCGAGGGATAGGAGTTATTTCTAATGACCAAATTCGAGGTTTTGAACTTATCATAATATATAATAAGTTTTATTTTTTTATTAGGATCAGTGGGGAGTATGTTTTTGTGAATCAATGTTTTCATTATTTTTTCATCGGATTTATAATTGTAGTGCATTTGGTTACGATAAAAAAGTTTGATATATGTTTGTTGACTGGATGGAGTAGTACACTGTTTATTTTGTTGGTTAACATTTTTGATCATATATTTAATTTGTTCATCAACAATATAGTTAGGAAACACATTATTGATGAGAGCCTGTTTTATGTTTTCTACCTCTTTATAAAATATTGTTTTGGAGGAGGAAATTAGTTTGGTCCTTACACAGTAGTAATTTGCTAAAACAAAAGTTACATCACTTTTGTAATAGATTCTTCCCTGATGATAGCCCAAAGTCGGGCAGAAAGTACTAGGGATACATACAACTATGGACAATAGCTAAATCAATTCCCCCCGAATACGATAAAAGTAATTCGGGAATTCGAACGGAACCAGAAGAAAATATGTAGGCATAAAATGTCTATTATGTTTAATGAAATTTGTATATATATATATATATATATATATAAGTGTATGTTGTCTTATTTATTGATTTGAACGGCATGCTAACCCACGTAGGGTTATTTTATGCACGGTGTTTTGAGATTGACATTCATTGTCAGTTTGTTTTCATATTTTTGCGTAGTTGTTTCTTAAGAGTTTGGTTGGTGGGATTCCATGGCATATCAACTGCTGTAGGTTATTTAATGACAAATCATCTTAATACGTATTTATTAAAGGATTTGTATTGTAGATTACATTTCTAAACGAACCAAAGCTCATTTTCTTTGCATGACGTTAAATGGTTTCAAATATTTCTGCCTAATACGAATAATTCTATTTACTATTAATCATATGTTTACTGAGTGAAGAGGTTACAAGTTTTGTTATTTAACACGGATTTTATCTGACACTATTCTTTCATTTGCACACTGTCAAACGGTTTCAAATTTTGCTGTGTAAGAAAAATGATTCAATTCAGAGTTTCCTTTAGAGCTTCAAGTATGGGTATTTAAGACCATTGATTCTATTCACAATTACTCATTTGTTTGCACACAGTTAAATGGTTCAAATTATTGCGATTTATCACTAACAAATCAATTAAACATCAATCATTTGTTTACATACAGTTGAATGATCAAAGTTTAATTTAGCCTATTGATAGAACCTTATCAGGTGCTACCACTCCGGGTCAGTGTGGACCTCTGGGCACTGGCAATGAAGGCGTACTCCACATTTTCCAAAGCTACTGGGCTGAAGACTCACCATTAGATGGTTTAATGTCATATTCAGGAAACTCATTGAAGGAGTCTTGTCACTGATTAGAAATGCAGCAATTGTATTTTACAGCCCTAACCGACTGGGTTTCTGAGGAGTTTATTTGTTCAGTTTCATGATAATCAGAATTCTTACCTAAAGCAACAAAAATACTAACGGTATCACGGTTTCAAGTATTCCTATCAATACTAATAATTATATGCTTTTCTGTGTGCCAATATAATATCAATATACAGCATATAATTGAATGGTTTCAAGCCACTCTTTCTGTTGGATATTAATCATAATTTTGCAAACACTGATATGTTATCAAGTAATAAGACTGATCATTCGTAAACATTTATAGCTTCAAGTAACTACTCTTTATACAAATAATGTATGCACAGTTGAAAGGTATCAAGTATTGCTATCTATCTATCTATCTATCTATGAGGATCATTAAATAAGTTTCCAAACTTTTTTTTTACGAATGGGCACTTATTGATAGTACACACATGAAACTCTAATCCCCTTCGAAGTAATCTCTTCCGGATGCAATGTACTTGTTGTACCGTTCCAACAACCTCTGGAAGGCCTCATGGACGTCCTATTGTGTTAGCATGTCAATGAGCTTGGTCACAGCCTCTTTCATCTCCTTAATTTTCTCATAACGACAGCTACTAAACTTAGGGAATAACCAAAAGTCACAGGGAGCAAGGTCTGGACTATAAGGAGGGTGAGGAACTGTCTTGATGCCCATCTTGGTCAAATAGTCTGTGACAAGGATGGAGTTGTGGACTTGTGCATTGTCTTGGTGGAAATTTCTCTGACCCGATTTGAAGAGTGCTGGCCTCCTCCGACGGAATCTCTACCTGAATTCCTTTAAAACTTCAACATAGCATTCCTTGTTGACTGACTGTCCAGTGGGAAGCCAGTGCATGTAGATCATGCCAGTGCTGTCAAAAAAAAGGTATCATCAAATGTTTGCGCGTGGATTTGCTCTGTCTGGTCTTCTTGGGTCTGGAAGAGCCAGCATGCTTCCCCTGGGAACATTGTCTCTTGGTCTCGAGGCCGTTGGCATTTCACATAGCTTTCATACACTAAGGCATCGAACAATTATCCTTCCTGCTATGAGTAAATGGTTGGTAAGATTTGGCGCTTTAAGCTTCATATGGCAACCAGTGAAAGAGAAGGAAAACTGAATTAAAATCAAACTCCTCTTAAAAAATATCGTTGTGTCACATCCTGCTCGTGCGGAGGAGTTGATGAAACAATGAATCAGATCTTTACGGACACCAGACGCAGCTATGAGGACCTACTTGGTGGGAGGAATGATAAAGACAGATCATTAGCGAGACAGACAAGGAACTCGCACTATCAGCTATACTTAATTATATATATACCTGTGTGTGTGTGTGTGTGTGTGTGTGTGTGTGTGTGTGTGTGTGTGTGTGTATGTGGTGAATCTTGTCCAATAATTTATATTTGTTTTATAACAGAAAACAAGCCAAACAACAGAAATAATATTTCCAAAACTTATGTACTAAAACAACACAAATTAGTTGGAACTGTCCAAATAGGATCTGCTGTCAATGACAGTTTTTGAAGTTACACATACAGACAATATTACAACACAAAGATCTGCTTGCAAAACACTCAGCAATTAGATAGTATCCAGAGCCTCATGAGTGGTTGTCTCTGAGTAACTTTAAAAGAGGCGGTAAAAGCAGAAACTGTTTGGACAATTCGTCCACATTGTTCATATGTTTTATTATATTAGCTTTGAAAAATTATCTTTTGCTCAATTTTTAGAAACGATTTTCCCTTCTTACGAGATACTCCCACCAGCTATGACACGAGTCTAAGAGACATCAAGTCTCCACATGTCACCAGGACTCTTCTGATTATTCTTTCCTATTGTAGCAATACTGTTGTCTCAAGGGTCAATAATTTTCAATTTCTCAATCTCCTTGTAAATCCATTGAAAAACATTCAAAATCCCCCAATAGTAATTGGTTTCATCATCACCCTTGTGTTACACAGTTTTTTTCAGCTCTTGGGCAAGATCCAAGTATTTGCTTCTCTTTCCACTTTCTTTTTATGGTCCGATGTAATGGCAAAATCGATGTGATGTTAATTTATTTTCTCTTTATATAACACAGGATCTGAATTACTATTGTTTGATGAGAAAAAATGTCTGCTTGGTAGCGCCAGGAGTGGCTGTACCGCCTTGAGCTACCGAAACTGTGTTATCACCCCTGGTTGGCGGTTGATGAGAACATGGTATCGCATGTGCTTTCACACGTTGTATGATGAAAAAAATATAACACAGGATCTGAATTATTGTTGTTTGACTCCTTGACATTTTTTCACATCAACTACCTGATCGTTTTCCACTGGATTTTGACTGACAACAAGTCTCCTCAAATCACCAGGACTCTTGTCTGTATCCTGGCCGATCTCAACAATGCTGTAGTTTTTACAGTCTCCACCCTCCCGTTTTTCTTCAAGTTCACTAGTCCTTGTACTTATCCTTTGGTGACTGTACCATGAACACCAATTACAATTGGTACAATCGTCAACTTCATGTTCCACTATTTTTTTTCAATTCAATACCAAGGTCCAGGTCATTATTCTTTTTATCGCATTCTTTCAATATTAATCTGTGGTCAGCCAGGACCGAAAAGTCCACAATTCAGAAAGTTTTCTCTTTTTTTTATTATCATATGGTCTGGTCATCTGGCCGAAATTAGGTGATCCGTTAGTATCTCAAACCCCCTGAGAAGTTCTTTTGTATCATTCTCTAGGACAGATGCTGGGTTGTGCATATACCATTTGTTCGTATAGCCAACTTTTAATTTCTTGCTCATTTCCCAGTGGATCATCTTTCCCCCCCAGTCGTGTATAGTCTTATACTCTTTCCGTGGTAATTTTCTGCATTCGCTTATTATGTGATTGATAGTTTCATCTCAAACCAACATATGCGATTTTTTATGTCTTATCTATTCTCGCTTTGATATGGCTTGTCCTTAAGGCGTTGTTTTGTGCTGCTATTAGAACATATTCAATTTCTCTCTTAATGTTTCCTTTTCTTAGCCACGTCCACGTTTTATCGTGTGAGATGTCAGTTATTAGTAGCTTAAAACGTACATAGAGTTGTTTCCATTCCGAATTTTGTCTTCTGGTTATTTTTATCCTCCTGTCGTTAGTATTATTTCTGGTGGCTGTAATTAGTCTTCCGACGCGTTTTTCAATGTAGTCTCTGAGTCGTTGTATCAATGCGTCAACGTTGTCTTCAGTGCTGGGAAGTCCTTTTCCTCCCTCTCTTCTTGACACATAGAGTCTGTCAACGTCATCTCCATAGGATGCAGTGCCTTACGCATTGACATTAGTTTTCTTGTTCTCTGGTCCATTTGATTAAGTTCTTCTCAGGTCCACTTCAAGAATGGTCCCGAGTATCTAACAAGGAGGATTTCCCAGGTATCTATCCCTTTGACAAGGTTCCTGCTAAAGGGTTTTCTCTCTGATAGTTTTCTGCTTATTCTGAGATACTTTTTAAACATTTTTTCTTTCATTTACACTCGTTTGATTGTCAGCTTGCAATATCCCAAAGTATTTGTCATCATCATGTTGTGCCGCTAGCACGGATATCCCTGACCCTCTCTCGCCACTTCTCTCTATCGTTCATCGCCTCTGGCAGGTCTTCAGGGCTACATCCTGTATCCTCACATAGCTGCTGTATGTATGTTCGAGCTGGTCGTCCTGCTTTTGCTCGGCCCTTGTGAGTATTCTTGTTGATCATAACAATGCTGTGATCTGAAAGGCCTCAATACTTCCAAAGATTTTCAGTTCCACCAATATTTTTCTTTGTCAAATTTTGGTGACTATTTCAAGCTTGCCGATAATAGCTGGCTTTCCCTTTACCCTCATGTTCTAACGTTCTTTATTTTTTCCATCCTCCGCCAAGGTCTAAGTATTTGGGAACGTTTTCGTTTTCTATTATTTTCACTCTGTAGAATTCTAGGGTGTCAACATCTACTTGATGACAAGTTCCTTTTTTTCTGGTTTCTCAACACTATATCTAGTCTTATTCCCAGAATTTGATGATCCGTTTGTGTCTCAAGGTTGATATGCCATTAAAACAACCAAACAAAACCAAACTGTGTGTCAAAATCCCAGATAATTCATGCGTCTCATTTTGTAGAACGGATTCGGGTTTGTGCATATACCATCTTGTTGTATGATGAATTGTAAACTCTTGCGCAATTCCCATGGATCAACATTCCTACTCAATCATCTGTAGTCACGTAATAGTTTGTTGCATCAGATTATTATGCGATTATCCTTTTCATCTATTTCTCCATATGATCTACATTTGCTAGTCTGTTGCGTATTATCCCTTCTTACTTTAATAAAATTGTTTCTAAATGCGTTGTTTTGAACTGCTATTTGAATAAGTGTAGCGTTTTCCCTTTCTTAGCCATGATCAAGTCATCTTGTGGGCAATAGTCCCCGTTTGTAGCTTAAAATATCCATACACTTGTTTTTCTTCCTATTTCTACTTTTATTATTATTACTATTTTTACTAAATATTTTTTCTACTATAAATTAATAAAAATTCTTACTCGAAATCATATACATCGAACCCATTTGACTGCTAATAATTCTAGGGATGATAATGTGTTCTTTTTTGTTTCAGATTTGAAAATAATTATTAATCCTTGATTACAATGCCTTGGACAAGGAAGGAAATTATTTTGTATCACTTCTTATATGGAAACAAAATCATTCAAAACTGTCTCAAAAAGTGATGCAACTGATTAGTATTATAATGATTTATTACTGAAAAAGACCCAAGAAAAGATGGCATGTTCTGAAAGCTGAAACGGATCACCTAATCCCGGCCAGAAGATCAGACCTCATAATGATCAACAAAAGAAAGAGAATCTGCAAAATTGTTGACTTTGCTGTCCCGGTGGACCACAGAATAAATCTGAAGGAAAGTGAAAAGAAGGATAAGTACCTCGACCTTGCTAGAGAATTGAAAAAACTGTGGAACATGAAAGTAACGATTGTGCCAATTGTGATTGGTGCGTTAGGCACAGTAACTAAAGGATTATTAAAGGGCCTGGAGGACTTGGAAGTTAGCGGACGGGTGGAGACTATCCAAACGACAGCATTGCTGAGGACGGCCAGAATACTGAGATGAGTCCTGGAGACTTGAGGAGACTTGCTGTCACTCAAGCACCAGTGAAAAACCATTAGCTAATACTGATGTGAAAAACTCTAGAGGAGTAAATAATAATAATAATAATGATAATAATAATAATAAACATGTTTATTTGATCTCTGTGGTATTTTTTACAGAATGTGTTCCAAATGACAGCCATTGCAATTGTTTCAGTTATAAATAATTATCATATTAATGTGCTGCGTCAATTTTGAGACACCCTGTTTGAAATAGGAATTTTTGAAACTATAGAACTGAGTGCATATTCATTACATTAGATAGGAATTTATGATGAGATATAACTGTGAATCATTTGTATTGTGAGTAGTTTCTTTAAGTTGCAATTATTTACAACGGATTTTTATACATTGCTTGTAACTATATAAAAGTATGCAAACAAATGACTATTATTAAATTTGAATAACAATAATTACTTTAAATAATGTAATTATTTTTATGAAATAGGAAAATTTGTAAACATACAAATTAGAATTATCTTTATCATATGAATTTGTACTATAAAAGTAAAAGATAATTACACAACAGATGTTACTATAAAAGATACATTGAACGAAATTCTTTAAAATTCATGTATAAAATTCTTTAAAATTCATGTATAAAATTCTTTAAAATTCATGTATAAAATTATTTAAAATTCATGTATAAAACAACCCAAGACGTGTTTGTATGTCGTTAAAATAAATCAATCAGAACTGAGTATAAAACGGATTTTTTTTAATAACCTATCCATGTTGATTCCTTTGGGAGATTCCTGTAGATATTTGTAAAATAATAACTTTAAATGATGTTGTATAGCCATGAACAACTATACAAACACATAATACATCTACATCTACATATGCATGTAGAACACAACGACACAATGAAGACGAGCGACACAGTTCTTAGAAAAATATACCTCTCACTTTATTTGAAAGGGTTGTGTGTGAGATGGAGTTGGAGACTGAACAGAACTGCTACATATTGACCCTCACTCTACTGGCTTGACAGCGTTTCTTTCTCGTTTTCCTGGGTTGCTCAACCGGAGGCCTGGGGGCCCACTCTGCTGGGTGCTGGCTTTCTCTACCACATCTTGTCATCAACGGGTCTGGTCTCGAAACTAACTGACTTCCAGCCTTTCAGCGAGTTATATAATAGTTCAACGTCCACCTTCTTGTGGGCGTCACAATTGCACTCATTCAACCTATCCACGGTCAAGGTTATAATTCTGATATTCCTCGACCGGATGCACCTGTTATTTACATAGGTGCATTTCCTATTTTGACAGCCCGGCTGGGTCGTAGGTCAATATACAACAATGAGACGGGTGTACACAATATAATCATGGTGACATTTTCGAAAGATTATGTAGTGCCTGAAACGTATAAAATACATATATACATATATATGTACAGAGGCACCTGTGGAGAAGCGGTTATCATCGTTGGAAATGGACATGTCAATCCGAGTTCTAATGAGGGACGAGGCTGTTTACATTTCACATGGCGTTATACCCCTTTGGAAACGTGTGCATCTAGTTATTTCTTCTCCAGCTAGTGGTAAATTTTAAGGCAGATTAGTTTCTTTCAACTTGGTAAGGCAACCAATCTAAGAGAAGGAAAATTCTAAATTAAAACCCATAAAACTACAGTTAAAAACTGGCCTTATGTCGCATTCTGCTCGTTGTGGAAGTTGAATAAATACAAACGTAATTATAAAGGTGGATTTAGTGAACCGGTTATCTATGTAGGGTTATCTACCTCTTTGGAGCAGATTGGACCTGGGGGGAGATGGCTATAAAGTGGTATTCTGCGTTTCCCATAGCACCAGCATTAATGGAGCCTACCATCAGATTGTTTCCTGTCATATCCAGAACACTCTTTGGGGGAGTTTTATCCCTCTGCAGAGATGCAGTCGATGTAAGCTACAGTCTTAGCTGACTAACTCTAAACCAGGCTGGGTCGAATAGATCTGTTTAAAATTCACCCATATTAGATAAGATCATGCACACAAAAAAAACTCTTAAAAATAACTAGACTATATATGTTATATCGTCATCTACAGCATCATAACGACACAATAAATAAACAGACGCACGCAGAAAGACGCAGGAAGACTTCTTTATAAAAAATATATACCTCTCACTTTATTGCAAGGGTTCGAAAGGGTTGTTCAAGGTTTGCGTGTGAGAGGGAGCTGGAGACCGAACATAACTGAAATATTTTGACCCCAAAGTTATGGCCGTCACGTTGTGTCTTTCTTGTTCTTCTGATGCTCAACCGGAGCCCTGGGGTCCACTCTGCTGGGTGCTGGCTTTCTTTACTGCATCTTATCAGCAACTTCTCTGGACCCCAACTCATCAGGGCCCCAAGCCCCTTCGGCTTGACGTGGCTTTCCCTACCACATCTCGTCTCCAACAGGCTGCAACTCCACTGGCTGCTGCCCGTCGAACTCAACTCAACTGTCACTGCCCGCCGAACTCAACTGAGTTATATAATCGTTCGACGCCCACTTGATCTTTGAAATCGAATGTTTAATCGTCATCAAGCGGAAATAACTGTCATGCAGTTCAGAGGTCACTCTCTTCCGGTGCCTCAGTCTATGAGTGTACCATGGGAATTTTTTACCTCGTCCCATTTCATCTGCCAATTTCCGTCCACGCGATTTCCTCTCATAACTGCCATTAGAATATGTCACTTCCTTCCGGTGCATCACCTTGGAATGGCATTTTTGGCCGGGTCAAAAGGTCTAAATATAACATAAAAATATAAAGTGGATTCCCTAATCTCTTGGCATAAATACCTTTAGACGGGTTAACATGCCGTTGAAATCGTTCTAACACAACGATATGATTTATCTAAAATAATTAAAAATAGTCGAGAGAGAAACTAATAATGTCTGATCGTCTCACAGGATGAATTGCTTACCAAGCTAAACCTTCATCATTTGTGGCCTGATTGCAAATATTGGACTTCTCCGTTTGTATTTTACTACATAGTAATCACCTTGGAAAGGTATGTGTCTCCCTGTTTTCCATCCAGCTATCGATAAATAGCTGGGCAGACTGCGGTCTTCAGCTTTGGTAAGACAACCAGTCTAGGAGAAGGAAAATGCTTGATTCAGCCCAGATTTATTTTGCCTAAAAATCAACCTTGTGTTACATCCTTTTCTTTGCAGAGAAGTTGATTAAATATATAGAAAGTTATGAGGACTTTGAGAGGCTTCAATGTGGATTTTGTCTGTTTCTTCGACTAAAATTCCAAAACAAAACCACAGAGAGAAAGTTAGGAGGTACTGCTGTAAAATACATGAAGAGAGAAAGAGAACTATTAAGAAATAGTTTTGATGCTGGGAATCTCTGTGCTCGTCATTTTGAGGGCGATGAAAGACATGCGAAATAAAAAAAGAAAAAAAAAGAAACAAGTAAAGGAAAGAACAGTGGCACATTCAATTCTAAAGCGAATTGTTTGAAGATGACGGCACGTGGAGTTGCCAACAGTCAAGCTTTACTCTGTTTCAACTCTTCTCTTGATCAGTGTTTTCAGTGTTTTACATTTCCTATTTTATTTTGGCATTCATCACAGTTTCTTTTGAATATGTTTTGTCGGATTCTATTGTTTCCTATTCTTCCGTATTGCCAAGAAGAAAAGCTGTTATTCATACAAACACGCGATGGCTTTTCATTTGTTGAGAAATGATACACAGAGAGAGAGAGAGAGAGAGAGAGAGAGAGAGATATTATTTTCATATAGACCGAAAGTATTTCTTGGCAATTACTTTTTTTTCTATTTTTCTTTCATACTTTTTTCTATCATATTTCTTATCTTTATTGCTCCACCTTATCAGCAGAACTTAGAATACACTGACTGTATAACCAACAGAGGGGTAAGACCCTCAAAAGAGAGGTGCCTCAGTATGACACTAAATTGCATCTGATGGTGAGACTCCATTTAAGAAGTAACCGTCCATTGCTATTACTCCCAAGTCCACTTTCTCCCAGAGTGAACCTGTTAGCGCCTGACTTATTGTTCGGATGTTTTTACAAAGCTTACCTTAGTAGTGACACAAAACCAGAAGTATGGGGCACCCAGTGAGTATCAAAACTCATTATTCAGTAGCAAGGGATATGCATGTGAAACTTGAAAGCTACTACACACGATTATTTGGTTGGGTTCAGATTTATTTTATGGCATATCAACCATTATTGGTTATTTAATGCCAAACAAATTTTTATACATATAAACAATTCAATTTACAACAATTTATTATAAGTTCAGTTTTTTGCTTATTCACAGTTAAATGTAAAAACAGTTTCTATTTTAAACAATTAAGTTTAGTATAAGCACACTGTTTATTTCTTTTTAGCTCAGAGATAGGACCCTATCAGGTGCTACCTCTTTGAAGCAGATTGGACCTGGGAGAGATGGTAATAAATGGTACTCTGCGTTCCCCATAGCACCAGTTTTAATGGAGCCCACCATCTGATTATTTAGTGTCATATCCAGGTCACTCGTTGGGGGGGGGTTACTCCTCTGCAGAAATGCAGTCGGTGTATGCTACAGTCCCAGGTGATTAGGGCACAACCACGCTGGGTCGAATAGGTCTGTTTTAAATTCATCCATATTTGATAAGACAATGTAAAAAAAAAACACTTAAAAAACAATCACACAATATAAATATAAAGTGAATTCCCTAATCTCTTGGCAAAAATACCTTTAGATGGGTTAACATGCCGTTGAAATCGTTCTAACACAACGATATGATTTATCTAAAATAATTCAAAATTGTAGAGAGAGCAACTAATAATGTCTGTCTGCCTCACACAGTGAAATCCTTACCAAGCTAAACCTTCACCATCATCATCTCACGCCATCTGCGCAGATATCCCAGACCCTCTCTCGACACCCCTCCATATCGTCTATTGCTTCCGGCATGTTTTCAGTGCTACATCCCTTATCGGCACAGAGATACTGTATGTAGGTTCGAGCTGGTCGTCCTGCCTTTGCTCGTCCATTTGAAGGGGTCCACAGGAGTACATCACTTATGAGCTCATCCCTACTTCTCCAGCAGTGTCCAACATGCCTGGTTCGTCTAATATTGATAGTTATCGTGATATGTGGTAAGTGGCCGTAAAGCTTTGTGTGGTGCTGCTTCCAGGACTTGTTCAATATTGCTCTCAGCATTCTTGTGTAGTCACCGTCAAGCTTTTTCTCGATACGTTTAGTTAGCGTCCAAGAAGTGCATCCATATAGAAGTATCGACACGGCTGCTGCCTGGAAGAAACTGTGTTTTATTTTATCGGTCAGGTCTGACTCCCATATGACCGATAGCCTATGCATGCCTATCGATAGCCTATCCATGATAATTGATAGCTGCCCATGCCTTTGCTAGTCGCGTGTTGACGACTGTCTCGGTTGATGAGACACTAACCTTACAATGTCTAAACCTAAGTGTGTTACTTAATTCATCCCTAATGAGCAAACTTAATTTCAATTCAGCTCCAAATTAATCAATTGACTATCAAATCCCCAAACATAACAAAGTGGCAGATGCTTAAAGTAATTATCATGAGAAATGTCTCAGTAAGGTTAAAAATAAATCTTTAATTCTTGGGTTATTTTTTGATAGGAAGGATGTGTTTAGCGGGCACTGAGCTAAACCACGAATGTTAGGTTCTAAATTAGGGGTTTTGAGTTAAAAATCAACACATTTCTTATTCAAAAGACATCTTTGTTTACAAAGTAAAAATGCACATGGATTTTATTATACATGAACTTAGAAAAGTTAGTGAAATGGGTTTAACATTTGCACAAAACTTGACATATTTTGCTACGTTGTTTTTGTTCCTCTCGTAAAATTCAATTCCTTTAAATATGTAAACATCTTGCTTCAAAATCGATTGGCATTTCAATGATTTTTTTTCAAAAGAATGTTGTTTAAATTTTCACTTTTCACTTTAATAATGTTCGTTTAAGTTAATGATTCGCATAATATAAAGAAGTTGTTAGAGAACCACATATCACTTGTAGCCATGGCTCCTAATTAGGTCTCCTGCTAAGTGTACGATATCTGGCAATTCTTCTATATGATTCATCAACTATTGTTCTCCTTCTATAAAGGGATTTTATAAAAGCAAACAAGTCAATGCACACTCTCTATATCCGTGCTCTTTTATTCACCTTGCAAAAATGTTATACATTTCCGGGCTAGACAAGGATAAATATGAGAAGCCTTGGTCTAGCTCGTTACCTAGCATGAATAAAAGAAGCTACACAACGCCAAACATTTCAATTTATTGCTTCACATATATATATATATATATATATATATATATATATATATATATATATATATATATATTAGGATTGTTAAATATTATTGAAAGTTTGGAGAATTTCGGAAATCGAATTTACTGAGTCGTTATGTTTTTATCGTAATCGAAATCTGGGGTATCTGAATTTTCACCTGGGACATTTGCTTCCTTTAAGTCACCTAATCAAACTGGAAATTAAATTTCATGTAAAATTATTGTCGTTTCGTGAAATTTTACATCAGAATAAATAATCTGTATTTATGTATCTTCTGTTCTCTTTCGTCTTATAGATTCCCTTTTTCTCCGATGTATACACTCAGACACACGCACAAATGACGTTGAAATTTTCATATATATATATATATATATATATATATATATATATATATATATATATATATATATATATATATATTATTTGTCCCTGCTAACGGCTGAGAATTTAGTGAGGTCCGCAATTTTTTCCATACATGGTTTGTCTTGTATATGTGTGGCGAGCTTGAAGAACAACCATGTTGTTCTGAAAGTAGTTTCATATCACGGATTTGCATGAATAAAAGAAATATTATGTATGTAAAATATTAGTACCATTAAAGAATAGCAAAATGGCCGGAAAAGAAATAAAGAAAAGGAACAGAAACAATGAATCATTTAAAAAAAAATAAACGAAAGAAAACTAAATTTATAAAAGGATGAAATAAAAAAGAACTTACAGGAAGTTTCTGGAAATGATGAAAGATATACGAAATTATCATTAGATAACATTTTTTCGTGAATCTGATTGCATAAAGCGTGCTATGAAAGAAAGAAAGAAAGAAAGAAAGAGAAAGAAAGAAAGAAAGAAAGAAAGAAAGAAAAAAAGAAAGAAAGTTAAAAACTTGAGTAACTGTTTGTTACTGCATATTCTCAAAGCAGTTATTAACACTGTTCGCTGGTATTAAAAGCCATTTTACGAGCTAAGCTACACAACATTCAATCTATTACAAAGATATATGATTTGATTAAATTGACTCAGTTTGAGTGCATTCTAACAATTGGCAGCAAACAACCTAACTTGCACAATGCAATATGTTGGGTCTACCAAATCATGCTAAGCATCTTGTGGTATCTAAGCAAAGATCGTTCATGAATAGTGGAAGGGATTCTTCAATCTCGCCCATCAATCGAAATATCCGTTGTGATTTGTGCCAATAAGGGAAGCGGAAATAAATATGCACAGAATGCTTTCTTGGTTATTGCTTCTTGCTAACTTACAAATTCTGCTCATTAAAATAATCTATCAATTCATACAATAATATTTGATGCTCGATCTCTGAGAGATAATTTTTGTCATGAATTGTTACGAATTAATACTAATATCGAATTGATTGATTAATTGATTTTTATAGCATATCAACCAGTGTAGAGTTATTTCATGTCTATGTTATGGAATCATGTCTATTTTTATGATCATATTTACATTTTGCGTTATTGTTTTTTTTAGATTATTTTCATGACAAATCAACATCATCATCATCAACTCACGCTGACAGTACAGATTTCTCAAGCTATTTCTCCATCCGTCCCTATTGTCCATTGCTCGCGGCTGGTCCTCCAGGCTACATCCAGTGTCCGCATAGAACTGACGTCAATAATTTCTTGCAGGTCGGTCAATACAGGCACGTCAATGTGCTGAGGCCCACTGAAGAACGTCTCTTCTAAGTTCGTCCCTGCTTCTCCAAAAGTAACCCGCATGTATTTGTTCAACTTACATGGATGGCTTTTGAGATTACAGGTAAGTGGCTGTCCAAGCTATTGTCATGTAGGGTGTTGCATCGTGAATTTATTCAAAATAACTCCCGGCTTTCTTGTGTGGTTCTCATCTAACTTTTTCTTTGTTGTTAGCGTCCATGTGACCTTCAGTTTTTTTTACCCAGTCCACACACACACACACACACATATATTTATTTTATATATATGAGTATATATGTAGGATTTGCAAACAAATAATTTGTAGGCAATAGTATTTCTAAACAAGTCAGAGCTTATTAGTTTGTACGTAGCTAGATAGTTTCAAGTATTGTTATCCACCACTAATAATTATATCCACTATTAACTGTTTGTTTGCACTCTCACAGATGGTTTCAAATAATGCTACTAATAACTAACAAGTCTATTTGATATCAATATATTTTTTTGCGTACTGTTCAAGGTTTCTTTAGAGTTTCTTTCTTTCTTTCTTTCTTTCTTTCTTTCTTTCTTCATATACCCACGTTTTTTATCAAATGCGAATAATTATTAAATGTGTGATTGACTCATCGATGGTTTCCTAATGGTTTCCAGGTCTGAGTTGATGTAGAATTAATGACAATGAAAAGGTGCCCCACCCAACCAGATCTTTAAAACTCTAGGCTCATCATCAAATGCTGTTTAATGTCACCCTAGATATACCCGTTTTGGGTTTTTTTTCCTTTTGCAGGGGATATAGTAACATTCTAAGAGCCATCAGTAGAGCCTATATTAGAATCAGGGAATACCTTTTTCCCTGAAGATATTATAACTAAATGTGAAAGCAAAGATCTCCCTGTGAGTAGAGAGGATAGTGTATTGTCCTTAATATCAGATTGTTTACCTTCATTGTAATTGATCAATGTTAATAGCTGTTGAAAAAAGATAAGATTTGACATTTTATTTATTTGCACTAAATAAAATTGATCTCGAAATCTGTTCAATAAGTGGTTTTTAAACATACGAGTGCTTAAATCCTCATAATTAGACTGATATTAGATTGAAGGGTATTTATTTGAAAATAAACATATTGTATCTCTTTTCTGGATTATTTTATTTTATCTGGCAAACCTTATTTTATCTAAGTTATCATCTCAAGAGCTATACTTGGTGAATTTTTCTCATTCGTTATCAACCGCTTTTAAAATACAGTCTTGTCAGTAGGGTTCAAAATAGGTTTACTCTATCCACTGCAAAAAAGCAAGAAGCTCAAAGGTCGATGTCCTTGGTATGTTACTTAACTGCACCTGAGGGAAGGCTAAAATCCTACACTTGAAAATTTCATGGCTTTAATCCCTAGTCCTCTCTGATCACCTGATCCTCTCTTGGTTTTATTCACTGGATTTTGATTTTCTTCTTTGGCTTGGAACAGCTTCAAAACCCACAGTGGTAGTCTCACCTAACGCTCATTGTTGGTCGAGGAGCTTGCTAATCGGGCGAAATTTCTTGAACTTTGTGCTTATTATACTGTTATCAACTGTACGTTCATTTTTTATTTTCGAGCAGGAATTTTTTTTTTCGTAGATTCCATTGTGTTATGGCCTATTTCTGAGTCGAGAAAGAGAAATTCCCGAAGTGACTTTTAAATAACACTTGGAATGAAGCAACGCACAGTATTGTAACAACACGGCTCTAATAGGCTATGGGTGTAGGACTAACCCTTGGTTTTCAGTCAGACCTCGTGGTAACCTCACGGTGATAAGAAGTGACGAACACAGACATGTTCCATTGGATCCCTAGATATGAGTTGATTGTTACTGCCTTTTAATATTATTCGGTGAAAAGAGAGAAGTTTAATATTGGAAATGAATCAACTTATTTCATAGACAGAAACTATAAACCGTGCGAGGCGAAGGGGGCAATCACAAACAAAGCCGTTTCTTCTGCGATGATTCGGCAACCATCTTATTTAGACCCTCGTCTCACGTCTGCCACCTCTCTGCTTCTCTTTCTGATCTTTCTCTAGGTGCTACCTTCTGTATAGAATACCTTCCTTATATATATTCCTCGTACCATTCCTTAACAAATGCTTTTATCACACGTCATCATTTAGTGACACATCTACGCAAAACAATGTTGATTCGACTTGACCTTTACAAATTGACCCCAACCCAGAACCACATGCTTAGCTAGAAACAATTTATTACAAAAAATATAAACTAAAATCCTTCATTATTTCACAGTGTGTCAGCTCACCACAACTGTAGTCCTACAGCACCAAAAGAACGCTTGTAATAACATCGTTCTGATCAATCTATTGGTGTAGCACTACACTTTAAGTTTCTGGCGGGCCCCATAGTAACCTTCACCATGATGAAAAAAGACAAATACAAAACAACGTATATTGGTTCACTTGGTACGAAAGTTTATTTACTATCACTGTTCCAAGATAGTCGCCCAAAACAGAGAAAAAAGGTAAGAAATGCGTCTAGTTCTTTAGATAGACAGATAGAAATAAACGGTCACGAAACGAGAGTAGAAGACATGGTCCTTGATATTATCTTTTTTGACCCTGTCGTTTTCTGTTGTAGTTTCCGAAAGAGCTAAGATTCGTTTTTTTCCATCCTCTCATTTCAAAGTGAACGCTTGAGGTTCATTGATTCCTTTTTGCACTAAGACTACTTCACGGCCGCCTAGTAAAGTATGTTGGGGTAGACTGGCTCCTTCTTGGGGGTCATCCCCCCCAAAATTAACGTCGATTTTTCGGCTCGTTTTCAAATCCTGCAGGCAGAAGTCGAACTTTTATTTAAACCCGAGTCCCCTCATTTATTTTAGCCTGCGATTTTGGTTGGGGGCACATCTCCGTTTCCAGTGTTTCTATACTTGTGCAGAAGATTTGCAACTTTATCATATTTACCACCCACTCCGCTCGGATAAGATATGACACGAGGTCAATTTTTTAAGCGGAGTTTAACAGATTTCAATTCAGAGTTTTCCCTCTCCTAGATTAGTTGTCTCACAAAGGCTGAAGAATCCAGTCTGCCCTACTATTTACCCATAGCTGGAGGGAGAATAATTGGATTCATACCTTTCCCAAGGGTATTAGTGCTATGTGAAATGCAATCAGTCTCGTCCAGGATTTGAACTCGTGTCCTTTTCCTACGACGATAACCATTACACCATGGGCACCTCCTTCCGGTTTTTTATCTAGTCATTTTAATTACAGTAGCCATTCACCCGTGACTGGCTGACCTACATCGAGTACTTTTGCTTTGACTTACTCAGATATTACTTTTCAACTTGTCGCTGGCAGACTCTCTGTCACCTACAAATATATTTTTTTCTTTTTCTTATTTTTTTTCTCTTTCTCTTTCACCAGAAATTAGCTTACCGTTTTTTTTCCTTCAAATTTCAATTTTCTATAAGCCGTTCAATTATCCTACATACCTTCAATTTTCTATAAGCCGTTATATTATGTTACAAGATACCACCAAGAACAGCGGGTGCCTAACATTTCTTGAACTGCTTCAGTCACGTGATATATACAAACTATTACAAACAAAACATTGTAAAACTTTCGAGTCACTCACATAAATATAAAGTAAAACAAATATAATCCTATTTTCATTCTTCAGGATTTTTCACGCGTTTTTGAGCTGTTTATATGACTAATTTGAGGATTCGATATTTGGACGAATAGTAAATGAAATTGAAGCTATAAATATGACCAACTTTTCTTTGTCTAAACATTTTTTTCCGTTATTCTACCATTCTTTCTTTTTTTGTTAGTTTTCTCAACTTCTTGAAGCAATGCAGCCGACAACGTGTCCTGTATACCCGACCAAATACACTGTGAAAGTTATTCTCATTGATTGTACCGATCTTGTTCCTATAAAACAAACCTTTTATCTGGCAAACAACATGAAGTTCTTCCAAAAAACTGAAATGAATAATGTAATTTAATTCCTAAAAGCGGTGAACCTATCTTGAAAAATCTAAAAGAATTTTCAACAAGACAAATTTTCTTCTGTCGCATAACGAACCGCTAGACCAGCAAAGAAAAACTCGAAAATGTACAAAAATACAATTCATATTTCCTCTCTTCAATGGCGACGATTGTGTGTAATAGGAATACAGTCAGAGAGAGTTCGCACGTATTTTTCTTCTGTGGCAGGGGCTCTTTTTGTGAAGTAATGCGACGGCCGGAGAACACACAGGGGAGCTGAGAGGTCTGCTTTGAGTGACCAGCAGGTCTCTCCCTTCGCTGGAGAGACCAGCAGATCGCCCCACTTCGCTTGAGCGACCAGTCCCACGTATTTTCTGTTTATGGCAGGTTATCGGAACTTATATACTTCGATTCTTTCGGTAATTTGTTGATCTTATCTGCGAACGCAAATAGGCAATAAATTACATATTTCTCTTTCCTGTGAAACCACTTTGTTGATGTTATCTTGCGACCGCGATGAATCTGCTAAGTTCATCCTCGTCAGCTAAGCTAGTATATTACACTTCTACAAAGAAATACTTCATCAAATCTTATCCTTTCCATAAGCCGTTCCTCTAGAAAAAAAAATTACTCGAAGATGATTCTCTACAAATAAACTTTCAACTAAACCGGATTCTTTCTACAAACCGTTCCTCTACTAGTAGATTCCAACATAACAGACTTTTCTTTTTCGACCCCTTTATTTTTACTTGATTCTGTATTAAATGACTGAGGAGATTGATATGCTGTAAAACAAACCAAAATATTTCTTACGAAGTCTTTTTTTGTTTTTGTTTTGTCCTTTTTTGTTTCCCTTTTTCTTTATATCTTTCCTTTTTTTTTTCTTTCATTTCCTTCTTTTTATTATTCAACACTTCTATCTCCAATTTTCTATCTTTCTGTTTTTCCCTTTTTCCATTTCTTTCATATATTTTCCTTCACTTTAATCATATCCTTTTCATTTCCTTAAGTTCTTTTCAGTCCTTCCTTTTCCTTGTTTTCTTTTTCTTCTTTAATTATTCCTTTCGTTCTTTTTGTATACAGTAAATGCTAACTCGACGAAACGTATAACATAATAGATAATACTGTAATGAATAATTATATTTTTTTTAACATTTTTTAGCATCTTACCTTACTGAAGATGTATAGACATTTAAGCGCTAAAAATATCACAAATTCTGGAATCTCCCACAGCTCTTTTTTTTACTTACAACCAACACCAGTTCTTAACACTATTATCTGACACGTTGCTTCGACCTGATGCTTAGTGGCAAGAAGTGCTGGACTATGACATCATAGTAAGGGAGTTGAATGCCCAGTCTTGTTATTATGTTAACTTTCCTGCTAATAACATTGGGAAAAGTATGAATGTTACATACTGACCATTGACCAAGCCGTCAATCAGAGATTTCTCTACTCAGGATGCACTGGTTAAAATAGGCGAGAGCAATCATGTTATTGAATGAAAATGTGTGGGCGTTATGAAATGATATATCAGATCCCCACGTGAGATACAGGGGGTCGGAGTAGTGAGTCAGTCTCACGTGTAGCCAGAAGAGAGCAGTCAGGAATGGAGAACGCCAATGAGTGGCCGGGCGCCCCGCTGAGGAGGTGACCGACAGAGTGGCCCATAGCGGTCCTCCGTCTGAGTACTCCTCCGGCCACGAAACAAGTGCTAAGTGGGGCCTTGAAGGTAACACGGCGTGATATGGTCATGAGAAGAAAAAGTTCTGGTTCAATATAGTAGTCTATATTCGTCTGTTTCCGTTCACCCGTCTTTCACACACCTACAGAGATTCAACCCCTTTCAAAGAACGAAAAGACCAATATATTTTTATAACCAAATCTTGTAATAGTAATTTATTAAGCGTTTTGCTTAGATGTGGCATAAGGCTATATGAATGGTGCACCCGATGAGACTTGAACTCACTCGTGTAGTTTTCCTTATCTAGCATGCTAACCATTACATCACCAGAGGCGCCCTAACTAAATGTGGTTCTTCATTCATTATGACTATTCCATATGAACTCCCTCATCCTCTAGCTCTAGTGGGGGTGTCCTCGTGGTGTAATGGTTAAAGCGATGGACTGCGGAATCGTAGTACGCGAGTTCGTACTCCAGTCGCGCTATTACGTTCACTTTCGGGCAAATACCCTTGGGAAAGGTACGAACCCCCTTATCCTCCCAGCTATGGGTTAAATAATACCACTACTTTTCTTCTGGGTGAATGGCTTTGGCATTAAATAACCTGCAAAAGTTTATATGCCATTAAACAAAGAAACTAACCAAACCAATCTAGCTCTAGTTTAGACGGTAGCACAACTGTTCTTCCACAAGGTTTGGCCTTAAATAACCCGCAAAGGTTAATATGCCATTAAACAAAGAAATCAAACCAAAGATATTAAATAGTACCTAGGATATCATTACGTGAAAAAACATTAATTGAAGAAAAGGAAGAGTCATGTATTTTCTGTATTTTCTATTGTTTTATACATCCTTACACATTTATGTTCCCTAGACGCATATTAAAAACTTTCCAACTTTAACTTCTCTGTCTTTTTTGTATATATCTTTGTTTTATTATCTGCAAATTTTCTTCAAAAAAGTAAAAGGCTAATTCTAAGCAAACGCAAATTTTCCGCTACCCATGGTTACAATGGTATGGAGATGAGGTGTAATTAATCGATATCAATAATGATCATAAAGTTGGGATTGAGTACAGATGATATAAATTTAGGCTGAAAAAGAAGTGACTAAGGCATCTAAGGACCAAAGAAATAGTTAAAGGCTTTGAACCAAAAGTATTCAATTTCATATATTATCGAAAAACTATCATGAGAACGTTTCATCATCTTTCAAGATGTGTTTAGTCAGAAAATACTTGTATGGAAATTGAATCGAAAATATGATTGATAAATTCTAAGAGCCTGTCAACCCGACTATGGTCATTGAATGGTTTGGGAACCGCATTTGGGAATACTGCTCACTCTCTCTCTCTCTCTCTCTCTATATATATATATATATATATATATATATATAAATTCACGAGGCGGGGCTTATTTTTATATTAAACGAAAAACCGCACCTCACGGAACATTTGCATTAAAAAAACAAAATAAAAGAAAATGCTGGTAGGTAGTAAATATATATATATATATATATATATATATATATATATATATTTCTGTGTGTGTGTGTGTGTGTGTGTGTGTGTGTTTTATAAGCAAATAGTTTGGTAACGTTTTTAATTGAGTTACGAGAGCTTATTTGTTTGCCCACTATTAAATGGTTTCAAGTATTTCTCTCAAACACTAATAATTTTGTTTACTATTAATCATTTGTTTTCACACTGTAATGCTATGGTTAAACACTTATAATTTTATTTGATATTAATCATTTGTTTGTACAGAGTTAAACAGTTACAAGTATTGTTATTTACCATAAGTAATTTTAGTTATTAATGGTTTGGTCTGGTTTGGTAGGGTTTTATGGCATATCAACCGTTGTAGATTATTTAACACCAAATCCATTTAAAACAATTCATGAGTACACAGTTTAATTTCTATTTCAAACTATTCTAGCAGTTATATATAACAATGTATTTTAGTGTAAGTACAGTTTTAATGTCAAAAACGGTTCTTTTTCAAATAATTCATGTTAGCATAAGCACGCAGTTTAAATGTAAGAACGGTTTAATTGTCAAAAACATTTTTATTGTAAGCTATTCAGTTTAATCAAACAATTCAGTTTAGCATAATTATGCCGTTTGTTCAATTTAACCCATAGACCTGGCCCTACCAGGTGCTACGACTCCGGGTCAGAGTGGACCTGGGAGCGATGGAATTAAAGGGGTACTCCACATTCCCCAAATCTCCAGCATTACTGTAACCTCATCACCAGATTGTTTAGTGTCATATCCAGAACACTCGCTGGTAGGTGTCTTACTCTACAGCCCCAGCCGATTGGGCTATCTAATATGAAAAATTTGCACACATCTGCTTGGTTTTAGATTAAAATTGAACTGTTATAGTTGAACCACACCAGGGTATCCTGACTGGTACAACAGTGGATCTGAGAGTAACGACAATGAAGAGGTAATCCACCCTCCCCAGATCTATAAAACTGGAGCCGCATCATCGTATGCACTTTAGTGTCCTACGAAGGAGATACTTTTTGTGAAGGCTTACCCATCTTTAGATGATGCAGTCAACGTATTCATAGCACTATCGATAGGGATATCTGTCTTAAAGGCAAATTGACAAAAATACTTAATTTTATCCTATTTAGGGACACATGACAAACTAATCTAAGCTCTGTAAATATCTTCTTTGAGCGCCAAGCTTCTTAAAAATGTTAAGAAAACACGCTGAGAAGATTACTAATTCTCAATGAGATTCACGCTGACTGTATTCACCAGAATTATGATTCTATCTAAGACATTCCTTCTAAAAAGCAATACATCCAACATGCTGTTTATATTTGTCGGAATAACTTTTGTGCATTTAGCATAAATCTCAGTCAAATTTCTTTTGTAATATTTTTTTTCTTTGAAAGATTTGTTAAAATTTGCAAACGCAACTTTGCTCCATCGTGCTCAGACAACAAATGTGATCAAATTTATAATCCTGAACAACTGTAGAATGTGTTTGCTGAACTAAAAAGAAAAAATTAACATTTGCTTTTAAATTTTGAAAAATTAACATTCTTAAAACGAAGCATGCTGTATTTCAAATAAATTGGTTTTATTGCATTGGTTTGACATTTACATCGTAGAAAGGAAATAAATTTGCCACTCTAATCTGGAAAATAATCTATAAATATAAATAATATATAATGGTGGATCAAAATGCTCGTGTCCTGATATTAAAGGATTAGTCGAATTTCGGTGAGATTTTTCTGTATCATATTTAAACAAGGTTATTAATCGTAACTAATAGAATAAGTGTCTTGACAAAAGAGAAGTTTATGTTGTGAATTCAATATCTATTTTGTAAAATAGATAAAGTGTTTCACCAAAATTATATATATATATATATATATATATATATATATATATATATATATATATATATATATGGTAAACTTGATCACAAAAGCAAGGAACAAACATTCACAAATTCCAATAACTCTGTGCCGACGCTGTTTTATCATATATATGAATGCCTGCAGAGCCATGTACCTATGTTTAACCTTGGTAGATCTTAGTCATAAATGTCCTGATGATACGTTTCGGTGAAACCTAGCTAATTTTTTTCTGACTCTGCAGGCATTCGTATTTCGCTTAGCTTAGGGGATCCCGTCGTTTTTTTTATTTCGGCATTATTGATTGATTTTTTTTATGTAGTACATATGCTATTTGTTTTAAAGAATTTTTCCTCGGACACTAGTTTGGGTTATACATATATCTTTACTTTTATTTGAAAACTTAACTCTATGTTTTTTTTCACACCATCAGAATTATATGATACTTTATAAAAAAATTAATTACTCAATAATATATATACGAGGATCATTTCCAGACTTTTTTCGTATGGGCACTTTTATTGATAGTACACACATGAAACTCTAGTCCCCTTCGAAGTAATCTCCTCCGACTGTAATAAACTTGTTATACCGTTCCAAAAACTTCTGGAAGGCCCCATGGAAGTCCTCTTGTGTGAGCGTGTCAATGACCTTCGTCAAAGCCTCTTTTATCTCCTCAATTGTTTCATAACGACAGCCTCTGAGCTGAGGAAATAACCAAAAGTGATAGGGAGCAAGGTCTCGACTATAGGGGCAGTGAGGGACTTTCTTGATGCCCATCTGGGTCAAATAGTCTGTGACAAGGATGGAGATGTGAACTGGTGCATTGTCCTGCTGGAAATGCCACTGACGTGATTTGAAGAGTGCTGACCTCTTCCATGGGAATCTATACCTGAACTCCCTTAAAGACCAAACATAGTATTCCATATTGACTGTCTGTCCAGTGGGAACCCAGTGCATATAGATCATGCCAGTGCTGTAAAAAAAAAAAAAGGGATCATCAAAGGTTTGTGGGTGGATTTGCTCTGTCTGGCCTTCTTGGGTCTGGGAGAGCCAGCCTTCCACTGGGAACTCTGTCTCTTGGTCTCTGGGTCATAGCATTAGATCCAGCTTTCATCGCATGGCATTTTTTCCAAGTTTAAAACAGAATTTTATTGCATATCCTTCTTCCTCACGTCCAAATTGCATTTTTGAAATTCACCAGCTGTAACAATCAGGATTTAGTAGGGTGTTTTCCAATTGCTGCTGTAGCTGTTCCCTTGAATCTGAAATCATAAGATGTATCGGAATAACATAGTGAATTTTCAAGAGTCTACGACAATTTTAAATGCTTGTACAAAAACGTCTGGACACTTATTGAATTCACATGTGTGTGTGTGTGTGTGTGTGTGTGTGTGTGTGTGTGTGTAAGAACAGTAAAGAAACTTTTTTGTTTGTCGTTATGAAATTGCAGGTATGAAACTTAAAATATTAGAATTAGAGATACACTAAGTCCGTTTCAAATGTTTCATGCATTTCACAATATTTTCAGTCAGTGTAGTAAAAGTAAAAAAGTCTATAAAAAGTGAGGTTTATTCATGTGGTATGATGATATCGCCTGAGAGTTTTCATAAAGAAATTGATAAAATGTTAGTACACATGACATTCAACCAAGGAAAAATGTATTCTTTTCTTCTGATACTCATGAACAAAGAAAGTATTAAACAACTTCATCTGGTATATAACATAGGGTTTAATGGCATATCAACCTTTGTAGGTTATTTAATGCCAAAGCCATTCTTCTAGAAGAACAATAGTGGTACTATTTAACCCATAGTTTGGAGGATGAGCAGTTCATACATTTCCCCTGGGTATTTATCCGAAAGTGAACGTTATAGCGCGACTGGAGTTCGAACTCATTTACTACGAATCGCAGTCCATTGCTTACATCATTACACCCCCGTAGATGACATAAGAGATGTTTGCTGATATGTCTACAGTTGGACTCAAACTGACTTCTTTTGTTAGTTTTTCTTTGAAGTTTGAGTAACAGAAACCCCACTTTGGTCTCCAGGACTCTACCGATTATAATAGCCGATTACAACAATGTAGTAGTCTGCATAGTCTCAATTCTTCCTGTGATTTTTAGATCATCCAAACTTTTTCCAAACCTTTGGCAAAACTTCCATGTACATAATTACAAGTGGTATCACTGTCACTTTAAAATTTCACAGCTTTGGTAATATGTCAGTATTTTTCTTTCTAAACACTTAATTTTATTTTCTCATTGTCTAGTCTTTTAGAGTGGATTTGATGATCTGTTTGTACATCAATAATCCTATGAATATTATGTATCTTATTCTCTTGGATGAATTCTGCTTTGTGCAAATACCATTAGGTTGAATGGTAGAATTTTAATCTCTTGCACAATTCCCAATGCATCTCTTTTCCTATCCAGTCACACCTAATCTTGTAGTCCTTTCATCCCAATGAATATTATATATCTTATTCTCTAGGATAGATTCTGGTTTGTGCGTATATCATTTGATAGAATGTTTGAATTTTAATCTCTTCCACAACTCCCAGTGTATCTCCTTTCTCATCCAATATTGCCTAAGCTTGTACTCCTTTCATGCCAGTTTGCTACATTCAATTACGATGAGTCGTTTTATCACTGTCATCACATAATTTACACTTACTATTCTGTAGCGTATTATCAATTATCACAATGATATAATTGGTCTTTACAGCATTTTTTGTGCTACAATTAACAGTAATTCAGTCTCTTTGAAGATTTGTTTTATTATTTACTCCTTAGAGTTTTATAATTTACTCCTTAGAGTTTTTCACATCAGCGTTAGCTGATGGTTTTTCACTGGAGTTTGAGTGACAGCAAGTCTCCCCAAGTCTGCAGGACTCTTTTCAGTATTCTGGCCGTTTTCAATGATGCTGTCATTTGGATAGTCTCCACTCGTTTGCCAACTTCCAAGTCCTCCATGGACTTTAACAATCGTTTAGTTACTGTGCTAAAAGAACCAATCACAGTCGGTACAATTGTTACCCTCATGTTCCAATTTTTTTTCAATTCTCAAACAAGTTTGAGGTATGTTTCTTTCTTTTCACATTCTTTCAGTTTTATTCTGTGGTAAGCCGGGACAGCAAGTCGACACTTTTGCAAATTCTCTTTTTTTGTTGATTATTATAAGGTCTGGTCTTCTGGCCGTGAATAAGTGATCTGTGTTCATGTCAAAGTCAAATGGGAGTTTATGTGTGTCATTTTCTAGCACTCGGTTGTGCATATACCATTTATTCGTATGGTCAATATTATTATTTACTCCTCTAGAGTTTTTCACATCAGTATTAGCTGATGGTTTTTCACTGGAGTTTAAGTGACAGCAAGTCTCCTCAAATCTCCAGAATTCGTCTCAGTATTCTGGCCATCCTCAGCAATGCTGTTGTTTGGATAGTCTCTACCTGTCCGCCAACTTCCAAGTCTTCCAATGCCGGATATATTCTGAGAGTTTGATAGATTTGAAACCTTATCTTAAGTTTGACTTTGGAGAAGCTGTTACGTTGAAAAAAATTTAACTGTAAATGCGAGTACAGCTACAAACTGCTTTATGAACGTTAAGGATTTTAACCAGTCCTTTGTTATTTGGCCAATAAATAAATGACCCTAATTATGGCGATTTAAAACAAATATAAGCAAAACTTTTAAGTATACTGAGGATCGTAAATTTTATCCCATAAAAGAAAGAAATAATAAAGAATTAGAAGTAAAAAAAAAGACTTTATATTCAAAGGAAGAAAAAAGAGAGAAATAATATTTTATCTGTATGATAGCCGTAGTATAAACAAAGAGGTAGGAAGAAGAGATTCTGATAGATATATAAGTTGAATCTATATTCATATTTATAAAATGTAGACAGGGAATGATTGCTTGTCTCCCTTGAAAAGTGGGCGTGTCCGTAAAGTGGCCTCACGAACCGTCTCATGCAAGATTCCTAGAAATCATTAGAAACTCTTTCGTCACTGTTCTTTGAATACCGAATTTGTTTACTTTTATCAGTGTTCTTTGAACTCTGAAATGGTAATAAAGACGTACTCTGGCTGGTTTGTTTGGGTTTTATGGCTTATCAACCATTGTTGGATATTTAATGTCAAATCCTCTTTATACATATATATTGATTATATACGATTTGGTTTGGTTGCTTTTTATGGTTTATCAAACATTGTTGGATATTTAATGTCAAAATCTCTTTATATATATATATATATATATAGGATTTGGTTTGTTTGGGTTTTATGGCTTATCAATCGTTGGAGGTTATTTAATGTAAAATTCTCTTTATACATACATAATAAGTATATAGGATTTGACTTGTTTAGATTTTGTGGATTATCAACCATTGTAGGTTATTTAATGCCAAATCATCATTATATACATGTATTAAATATATATGATTTGATTTGTTTTGGTTTTATGGCTTATCAACCATTGCAGGTTATTTAATGCCAAATACTCTTTATACGTATATATCAGATATATAGCATTTGGTTTGTTTGGGTTTTATGGCATTTCAACCACTGTCGGTTATTTAATGCCAAATCCTGTTTTTATATCTATATATTAAGTATATAGAATTTGTAAACATATTTTTTAGATAAATTCATATGTTTGAACACAGTCAAATTATTACAAGTATAGCTACACAACAGTAATGAAGTAACACCAATTATTTGTTTGCACACTGTTAAATAGATATACATATGATTTGTTTACTTCGAAGAGCGGTCAATCACTTTAACCATTATAGCATGGGAACTTGCAGAAATTTGTAAGTGAATAGTTTGTCGGTATTTTCATATTTAAATGAGTAAGAACTAATTTGTTTGCACTGTAGTATTGCTAATGTTTTCGACCAGATAAATGGTTTTAATAATTGCTGTCTAAGATTAATAATCCTTTTCAATATTAATCATTCTTTTGCTGACAGTGAAGTGGTTACAATAGTGTTATTTAAGACTAATTAATCCATTCAACATCTTTCCTTTGCACACAGCTAAATTGTTCCAAGTATTGCTATGTATCACTAACAATTCAATTAAATATTAGTCATTTGTTAACACATAGTTAAATGATCAAACAGTTCTATTAAAAATAATTCAATTAAGCACAACTCGTTAGTTTACATACACTGGAGAAGCCCGTGGTGTAATGGTTAACGTCGTAGGAAATGGACACGGCGATACGAGTTCAAATCCTGGACGAGACTGATTGCATTTCACATAGCACTAATACCCTTAGGAAAGGTATAAATCCAATTATTCTCCCTCCAGCTATGGGTAAATAGTAGGGCGGACTAGTTTCTTCAGCCTCGTTGAGCCAACTAGTCTAGGAGAAGGAAAACTCTGAATTCAAACCTGTTAAACTCCGCTTAAAAATTGACCTAGTGTCATATCTTGCCCGAGCGGAGGAGTTGGTAAATATGATTACTTTACATACACTCTAATTGGTAAAACAGTTCTATTTCCCGGATATATATGTTACAACTCCAGTTCTGAATGGACCTGGGAGTAATGGCAATGAAGGAGTACTCTGCATTCCTCAAATCTTCAAGGCAAGAGCTTCGCCATCAAATGGTTTAATGTCATATCCAGGCCACTCGTTGGTGGGGATGTCTTAACCCTCTGCAGAGATGCAATCGGTGTATGCTCCAGCCCCCAGCCAACTGAGCTGGTATTCGTTTTATTGTCTCTTCTTCGTTTCTTTATCCATTTTTGTACTTCCTTAATATTGTGCTTGTGTACGGAAAAATATGTGGATGTTTAATATATTGGGACAAGTTGTTCAATTCTTGTCAATACTTCCTTTATGAAGGTTATTTTTACATTAAATATTTCTATCAGTGTAAATTAGCTTATCTCGTATTTGCTCCTGTTTATTAAGTTTTAGTGTATTGGACCTTGGTGATTGGGGATTCGACTAGATATATTAACTAGTACCAACTAATCCATGAATAACTTTGGCTGGTCGGTTGGTTGGTTGGTTTTATAGCATATTAACACTTGGTCATTTATTGCCATATCCTGTTTATATATATTGGCCTAATGGGAAAAGTGTTCAAAAATGGTCTCAGACACGGGGGTTCAATCCTTGGTCGATTCATACCATAGAGTCAAAAAATGGTACTTGATGCCATCTTGCTTAACACTTAGTGTTATCAGGTATGGTTCAAGGGTAAACTGGATCAATCCATGGAATGGATTAGCACCCTACGCTACACTTTGGTGTAGTAGCTATTGAAAAGGGATCCTTCTGGTCGCCCTCGACTACAGTCGCCAACTTTACTTTATATATATATATATATATATATATATATATATATATATATGTATATATAATCGGTAAATGAAAGGTTTGTCAGGAATATTTAAAACAAGACGGGCATTATTGTTTGCACACACTTATATGGTTTCATCTATTCCTTTCGAACACTAACTAATCTATTTGATATCAATAACTTGCACTCAGTGAAATGATTTCAAATATTCCTAGCTAACATTAATAGTTTGATTTACACCTATTAAGTGGTTTTAATTATTGCTATGTAACACTTATAATGCAATTAAGCACCAGTCATTTGTTTGCAAACATTCAAATGTTTATCAGTTCTATTTGATCCATAGATGGGATCCTAACGGGTACTAACGTTCCGAGTAAGAGTGGACCTGGTAACGTCAATGAAGGCGTACTCCACATTCCCCAAACCTCCAAGACAGGAATCTCACTATCTGATGGTTTAGTATCGTATTTAGGCTTATCGTTCCAGAGGAGTCTTATCATTCTGATGAGATGCAGTCAGTGTATTCTACAGCCCCCGCCCACTTTGCTGAAAAACTTTGGATATGTAATTTACAAAGCGCTTTGCTTTGATGTGGCACAAGGCCGAATGAATAGGGCCCCCAATGAGACTCGAACTCACTCGTGTAGGTCTGGCCTGATTAGTCAACAGAAACTGCGGTCTATCTCATTATAAATCCTGAATGCGTAAACGTACGTAAAATGTATTTCATCTTCTTGTAGGATGTTAATACGACTATACTGAAATGTATATATTTACACTAGTAGGAATTCAATTGCAGAATCATGTGTATGCCCCCTTACATACTGTCACGCAAAGACGAATAAGCAGGCACTGATATATATATATGTATATATATGATTGGGCGGGGGTAACCTATAAGATTGTGTTGCCATAGGAAAGTGCTGTTTCAGTATCTTTCGAGAGTTGTGCTGTCTGGTGACCTTTTCGAAACTAAGTAATTCAAAGTACAAAATACAGCAGAAAGAAAGGTGTCTTTTTTTCCATAGAGTTCACAGATCAATAACCTGTTAAATAAACCATAGTCATATGTCTTGATCCAATATTTATTTAGTGAATATCCGCTGAAATATGTAGTAAATATTTCAAAAGTTAAAGTTAAACTGGGTTAAAAACCTATCATTTCACCGAAGAATTCCGACTTACATATATACTTGTATTCACACACACACACACACGCATATATATATATATATATATATATATATATATACAGCGAGAGAGAAAGACAGAGAGAGAGAGAAAGAGAGAGAGAAAGAGTACGTGTGTGCTGTGTTGTCATTTAAAATGCTCTTTCATTTTTCAGACGCTTCAGCTTTTGCTGACCTTTATAAATGTTAGTATGTAGGAATTCTAATACAGATATAACTAAAGTTCTTTATGCAAATATGATCATATTTACAAAGTTCTAAACATGAGCTTTGCGAGTATTTACCCAACCCCTCCACCTCGAGCTGTATGTGACAGAATGTCAATTTTTAAGCGTAGTGATGCTGTTCTGAATTCTTTTTTTTCCTTTTCCAAGATTTATTGTCTAAAATGTTACATAGCTATACATTCATATGCGAAATGTACATATTCATACCGGTACGCAAAAAGATCTTAATGTCCATAACGCACATAGATAACATAGGAATCCCGAAACACAAAAACACTTACGACTTCTTAGTTCAGGTACGAAACTTTTTATTACTTTTGAGTTAAAAGGTTTTTCGACATAAGGAAGAAAGAGGCACAGTCTTTCTATGACGACTTTTCCATCTGCCCCCCCCCCATCACCACCACCACGTGCGACACCTGCCGCAAGGCCTCGGCGAGGAAGCGAAAGTCAACCTTCTTCCGACGGCAAAACTCAACTAACTGACTTTTCTCAAATCTCAGCCTACGCTTCCGCTTCGTGACGTCACTCACATCCCTGGTTCTATCCCCTATCTGGGATTTATATGGTGACATCTCTGAATGATACGTCCGCTCCGCACGCGCGTGAACACCTGAGCTCATGTTTGCACCTAACTAACCCATGCACTGAGCCGAAAGGTTCTCAGCCTAACTAAACCCAAAGGCAAGATATATAAAACGAAATCCCTCGGACATGATATTACAAAAATACGAGAAAACACAACCCTATTATTTACTCTTAGCAAGGAGAAAGAAAATGGATTCTTCATCCCTTTCCAAAACTTAGTAGTGCTAAGTGAAACGCCCACTGCCTCGTCCAAGAATTGAAATCAAGTTGACGAATCTATTTCTTCTTCACTAAACAGGCATCATGTGTTCTGTGGAAGAATTATAATGAAGATCTAACTATAGCGGATAATCCGATATAGTATATTTTCTTATCATAGATGCATATATCATCCAGTCTTTTGCCAAGACTCTGGAGAACGTTCTAGTTACACCAATTACAATCGGTATCAATCAAACTTACTCTCAGGTCACACCAAGAGTAATTCCATTCATCAAAAGAGTTTTTGGCTTTATTCTTGCTGAGATATTCATAATGTTTCTTAATGAAAAAATCTAAGAGTAATAACAAATTTCGAACAAATGCAATCATTCCCGGTTGCTGTTTAATTCAAAAGACAAATCAACAAGACATAAAAGAAAACGTTGAGACATGTTTGGAATACAGTCAAACAATTTTTAAAAAATACATTATTGAAATTCAGATTGGTTTGTTTTTTTTTAAATTTAATTTCATATCAACCTTCGTGGGTTTCTTAAAGCCAAATCAATCCTTATAGAAGAAAATAACTTGTACTAATCACCCTATAGGTCTAGGGATAAGGGAGTCTATACCTTTTCCCGTGTCATCAGTCTGAATGTGAATGTAACAGCGAGACTGGAGTTCCATCTGTGTTACTAAGATGTCTCAGGCTAAAAAGTCAGTCACTACGCCATAGGGACTTCCCATAATTCAGTTTTGCATGTTTTGCTTTTTCTATAGAATAACATGTATGGGTAATATTCCTGTATTTCAACATATCACGATGTTATTATTATAGGAAAGTATCTTTGTCTATTTTTTTAGCCTAAACTATTGCTATGTCAATGCTTTTATTTTTTCTTTGTATTCTTATACATTTTCCATTTCTAAGGTTAATTACTTTCTGTTTTCCATTTCGGTGATTTAACGCCTTTCGTGGTCAACCATTATTTTAACCACCTTATTCCATTTACAGTTGCTTCAAATTATAGACACAACTGACTTGGAACAACTAATGTCTATCCCCACTCTCCACTGCAAATCAGATTTACAACTTTTTCAATCGTTTAAATTGTCATTGTTTAAAGCAATATTTTCTTTCAATTATGTGTACCCAAATGCTTGTTGAGCTTTGCAAGCAGTAAATTTTAACTATAGATCAGTTTGCATGCATTGGTTTCTGGTGGTATTTGTTTTTAGAAATGAAAATTACAACAAAATTCCATATTTTTTCCTCAATATTGGATTATTTCATACGTTTTTTTCGTGCATTTCTTGGAAAAATATACCTATGATTTAAATAATTCAATCTAGTTTCTTTAAAGAATATTTAATGATGCCTGAATGTTCAGCAATTAAAGAAAATGTTTTGCATTTTATCGATCATTATTTTATACACATCTAAATTAATGAATAAAAAAAACAAACAAGTGATAATCATTTAAATGTGCTAATTCCATAATTTTTCCCATAGTTAAATAAACTGTTGTAAATGTGAATACAACAGAACAAGCAGCACTTTGTTTAAATCGTTCAATTTACAAAACTTTGTCGAGAATTGTGAGCATACCTCAGACTGTTTTTATTATCAACCATCTTCAAAGAATCACCTGCCGCTTCCCTTCTATGATTTGATGTGAAAATGTTCTCTAGGTGTGAGCTTGGAGTAAGTTTAAATCTAACTTAGGTTTGTAAGAATGACGAAAGTATAATGTGCCAAGTGAGGATCACACTCACTATTCGGTAGTTTTTTTTTCAGAGACTGTCTTGTTAGTATTAAATCTCAAAGAACATGGTACATTCAATAAGATTCCAGACTTTTTTGTACAAGCATTTAAAGTTGTCGTAGATTCTTGAAAATTCATTGTCTTCTTGCTATGCATCTTATGAGATGACGGACCAATTTTTATGATTTCAGGTTCAAATGAACAGCACCAGCAGGAATTGGAATACACCCTACTAAACCCTGATTATCACAGCTGGCGAATTTCAAAAATGCAATCTCGACGTGAGGAATCTTTAGAAGAACGATAAGCAAGAAAATTATTTTTTAAACTTGTAAAAAAATGCCCCGTATGGAATGCTTCAGATTGCTTTTGGACCATCTTGCATGAATCGAGCATCGATATTTGAGTGGCATAAGAGATTCAACGTAGGCAGGGAGTCTGTGACGGATGATGAGAGGTGTGGGAGGAGTAAGGAAGTTAATACCCCAGAGTTGATGAGCCAAAGGGTTAGGGTTACTATGTTGAGGTTTTAAGGGAGTTCAGGAAGAGATTCCGTCGGAATAGGCCAGCACCCTGCAAATCGGGTCATTTGCATTTACACAAAAACAATGCACCAGTCCACAACTCCATCCTTGTCACAGACTATTTGACCAAGACGGGTTTCAAGACACTTCCTCAGCCTCCCTATTGTCCAGACCTTGCTGTGACTTTTGGTTATTCCCTAAGCTGAGTCTGTCGTCATGAGACAACTGAGGAGATGAAAGAGGCTGTGACGAAGGTCATTGACACGCTCACACAAGAAGACTTCAATGGGGTCTTCAAGAAGTTGTTAGAACGGTACAACAAGAGCATTACAGCCGGAGCAGATTACTTCGAAGGGGACTAAAGTTTCATGTGTGTACAATCAATAAAATGCCCACACGAAAAAATTCTGGAAACATTTAATGATCCTCGTAGTTCTCTTAAACAAAACGAAGCATATATTTGATTTGGAACAAGACCGCCTGCACTCTCCATCTGGAGAGAATCGTAATCGCTATACTTTTAGAGATCTCCATGTATCGACGACTCCATCGCAGAATAATTAGTCTGTAGGCAAAGTCATCTGCTCAGACATTTACATTTCTATCAGGATTCCTTTAGGATAATATTATTTTAAAAATCTCTACAAGTTCTCCATCTCTGTCAACACATTATAGGAATTTTTCCTATGTTGTCTTCGTGATATTAGTTCAGCTTTTATTATTAACATATACCCATAGAAATACCAACACATTTTTAAAATTCTTTCTGGAAAACTCCAAGAATATGTTCACTGCTATGGTAAATATGCGTAGATTGCTTGAAATTATAACATAAATGTAATCTGACTCGGATGTTAACAGTTTTTCATTATTCTGTATATTCCACTCTTGACAATTCTTGTTTACTCTTTTTGCATTGTTTAAAACTTGCTGAATACATTTCAATGTAAATCCTTTATTTTCTTAATCTAAAGAAATAAGTGTCTATTGATGCACTTTTAAAAAATCTATGCTATCGCCTTCAGACTATGAAATGTACATTTCTGTACGTTTGTCTTCAACGGAAATTTCACACAAACATCCACACACGCACGCGCAAAATAATTCTATAGTTTCTGACACTTTTTAATAACTGCACTCGAGGAAAATATAACTGCATTCAATTGGTTTTCCTATTCAGAATTAATCGTTAAAAACGAACAAAAATGTTCATTTTCTATGATTTTTGAATAAACCTTGACGTTTATAAAACAATAATTTATTTTCTACGAAGTAACCGATTAAAATAAGATACACATATAAAAGCAGTAACCCAATATCAACCGGCGTCTAGCTGATCCTATAAGTTAGTCATCTACTTTGCGAGATAAGGCGCCTCTGGTGGTGTAATGGTTAGCAGGCTCGACTAGCAAACCTACTCGAGTGAGTTCGAGTCTCATTGAGTGCAAAAAGCTTAGTAAATTTCCATTTACTTTGCGAGATAGACACATTACAACAGTGGCATTGCCAATAGAAGCTTTAATCAAGCTAGTCTAACCGGAGCGTATACAAATTAAAAGATAAAAGAGCGAACTAAATCACGGACCAATTTTTGGTAACGATAGACTATAAATATGTGAATACAATATCGACAATAGATTACCCGACAAAATTGGAAGAATTTACTTATTAAGATAATTATAGAAAATATACGACCAAAAAAATTTTGTCACAGAGAGAACCAACTTGTAAGAAACTAGTGAGGACCCAAATGCGTCAATAATACAATACGTGCACAGATGAAAGGTGTCATTTAAATATTATCAATTCGAAAATCTGGGATTAAAAGACATGGCTACAAGACGAACTAAACCATTTTAAGATTAAAATAATAAATCAAGGATACATCACACAAACTCAAAATACTTGTAAGGTTTCAGAATTTACATGCGAGCATATGTAATATTTACAAGAACAAGAATTGATAAAAGAGTTCTGCCAACAAGAAGATTTTCAAACGACCAGTAACATAACCAAGTTTGTGATCAAATGTGGCAAGGGACATGAAAGAAATAAAAATAAATGCAAAGACCCCACCTAATTTTAAACAGCAAAAATAAAGATCATTTTAAGGTTGTATGCTATTGAAAAAGAAGAAGGGAAATAGTAAAAGCCAAAGACTCTCGAATAGAAAATGCCGAAATATATGCAATAAATACGAATACCAAGTCCAAAGAAGAAATCAAGTTGAATAGAATGATTTTTCGCTCACAAGTCAACACGGAGTGATGTCACTTTAAAACAAAGAAATTGGAGAAGATCAAACTACAGTTGAAGCTATTCGATGGAAATGAAAATAAAATAACGGGTACTTTTGACAGGAAATTCAAACCAAAAACATTACTTCGAAATAATTCCAATTACAGTTGCAGCATTCAATAAAGATAATGGTGAGGCAACTAGTCTAGGAGAAGGAAAACTCTGAATTCAAACCTGTTAAACTCCGCTTAAAAATTGACTTTGTGTCATATCCTGCCCGAGCGGAGGGGTTGGTAAATAGGATAAAGATCATGAACTATTTGGAATTGATTTGTTGAGAAGTGGAATCTACAAAACTCTTTAATTCTTTAAAAACAGTTGAAAATAACCGTGGATAGTTCAGTGGTTATAGGGCGAGAATTCATTAAAAGGAAAACTATCAACGAAGATATGTGGAACCAACAAAATTATCAGTTCATATCCAACGAATGGTAGTAGTCAAAATTTTAAAAAATGATGCAGCGAAGTGTTCCCGAGTAATCTTCGCAAAGTGGGAGCAATTGCACCTCACTGATTGAAGCCATAAGAAACCCTGCTGCTTTTCTAAAGAATATACGGAGATTAAAAGATGCGGGTGACTCACCAAATATACTCAAGCTCATTCCCGTTGCCAAATATTGAAACTACGAAGAATGAATTCGCAAGATGGAAGTAACTCATACCTCAAGTCAGCATACAATAAAACTGAAATCAATTTACTTTGGTTTGGTTAGGTTTTATTGTATCTCAACCATTATAAGTTATTTAAAGTCGAATCCTGTTCATACAAACGTATTAAATATATATGATTTGTAAACAGATATTGTTTTCAAGATTTTTAAACGAGCTTGAGCGTGTTTTATTTTGCACATAGTAAAATGGTTTCAAGAATTGCAATCTAAAAGGAATAATTCTATTAATTATTTGTTTGCACACAGTTAAAGGGTTTCAAGTAGTGCAATATGACCACCTCAATCTAACATCAGTCGTTTTTGCACGCATTTTAATAAATATACATGATATATCAGAGATTAGTTTGTCGGTATTTTGATTTTTAAACGAATTAGTATTAATTTGTTTGCACATTAGTATTGCTATTTTTTCTTGATAGTTAAATGGTTTCAAGTATTGCTATTTAACACTTATAATTCTATTCAATATTTATGAGGTGCCAGTGGTGCAATTGTTATGGTCGCAGGAAATTGACACGGCGACACGAGTTCAAATCTTGGACGAGACTGATTGCATTTCACATAGCACTAATACCTTTGGGAAAGGTATGAATCCAATTATTCTCCCTCCTGCTAAGGACTAGGTTTTTCAGCCTTGCTAAGGCAACTAGTCTAGGAGAAAGAAAACTCTGAATTCAAACCTGTTAAACTCCGCTTAAAAAGTTGATCTTGTGTCATATCCTGCCCGAGCGAAGGGGTTGGGTAAATATGATAATTCTATTCAATATTAATCGTTTGTTCGCACACAGTGAAGTGGTTAAAAGTATTGTTATTTAACACTAATTGTTATATTCAACATTACTAATTCGTTTGCACACAGTTAAATGGTTTTAAGTTCTGCTATTTATCACTAACAATGTAAGTAAACCTCAGTTATTTATAGGACACCGTTAAATGTTTAAATAATTCTATTTCAAACAATTCAATTTAGCAGAGGTCATTTATTTTCACTCAGCTTAAAAGTCAATGTGTGCTATTTGACCCATACAGAGGACCCTATCAGGTGCTACCACTCCAGATCGGAGTAGATCTGGGAGTGAGGGAAATTCCCCAAAGCTCCAACATTATTGGAGCATCACCTTAGATGGCTTAGTGTCATATTCAAGACACGCGTTGGTGGAGCTCTTACCCCTCTGCAGAGATTCAGTCGGTGTATTCTACAGTCCCAGCCGACTGGGCTTTGAAAATGACAAAAAATCAAAAGAAATAAGCTCTATAAAAACCCCAATAGACTAATTCAGAATCGACCGTTGTTTGGCATCAAGACTTTACACCACTTTTTTCGAAACGCAATTGAAAACTTTTATCTCGAAAGATAAACAAATATTATATATCAGAACTATTTAAGTGTCATAACACTCATTAAAGAGAACATAAAATTCAAAATGTTTCAAATTTATAAGTTAAATAACGTTATATGACTCTAAACAAGAACAAATGTGAACCAAACAGCGATAAGACATCCTATCTAGCATATGAAATATCAAAGACGGAATATCACCCAATAGGTTAGCCAAGGAAATAGTAAAACGGTCCACATCAAGAAACGAGAAGGAATTGTCACTTTTTGGGGATTAACAAATTTTATTGTAACTATCTACCTAGATAAAGTGACCTGACAGAACCGCTCGCTAAAAGAACATTAATTTAACTAAACATAAAGAGAACCTATAACCTTAGAAACAAAGAAAAAACACTAATAAAAATAACAAGGGACAAACTAACAAGAGAAAAGGGCACAATATTCATTGAAGACATAATAGTACCTCCACAAACCCTAAGAAAGGACATATCAAATCGTAAACGCGATTATGTATATTGTGTCATAACTGCAACACAATGAAAGGCTAATGATGCAAAGATGGTGACCTGGGTATTCGAAAGACGTAGATCATATTAAGAGATGCCCAAAATGGGCTGAAATGAAAAAAAAACAAAAAAAAAAAAAACAAACAAACAATAAAACAAACAAAAACTCGTTCATGGTACAAAGAAAAAGAACCGTGGATAAGGACCCGCGTGGATCATGTACTTATCAAAGATATATGCTAATTCTTGCTATAGGTGCACTCATTTTCAGGATGGCAGCAGGTAAACAAAGTAACAGACAGAAAAGCCATCACCACGAAGCAAATTGTGAGAAGAATATTCTCAAGCTACGCAGCCCCCAAAACGATTGTCTCAGACAATACGCTAGAATTTTGCAACAGGAATCTGTGTTCATAGCTAAAATGTATTGAGTGCATCAGATATAAGACTCCACCGTACATACTGCAATTTGATGTCATTGAAGAAAGAATGGTACCAGTTGGAAAAATGGGTTTAAAAAAACCTTACCCCTGTTTAATGAAAACATGGAAGCCTAATTTCCCAGATTGCACCAAAGTTAGAGAACAATTCCACACGCATGAAGAAAATCTCATTCTGCGTTAACGGAAAGGCAAATTAAATCATTCATAACAATGACATTTTTATAAAAAGAAAGAATTAAATCCCGAAAAAGCAAAAGCCCTGTTAAAAAAAGTATAACACAGCGATATTAGAGAAAATAGTCAGCACTCACTTGCTCATCCGGATCAGTTTATATTCAGAATTGAAGCCAAATACTTAGAAATTAAGGAAGGATTGGGGAGTGAATAGATATATGATTTCGACAATGAACAGAGGAGGGTATGGAAAAAAATGATAATGAAGAGACTGACAAAGAAAATGAATTAAACCTAGATCCCCTATAAGGAGATAACAAGAAAGACGTAAAGAAAAACCACACAAAACTCTCAGAGTAATCAAGAGAAGCCAAAGAGCATCTAAGGATATTTAATGTCTCTGGTTCAGGGTGGTGTTGTATCAAATGAAAATTACATACACCCATGAAAGTAGTAACCCGATATTAACCAGTGTTTAGCAAATCATATGAGCCAGTGAACATCTACTATACGAGATATGCATATCATAACACTCTATAGATTAAAAAAAATGTATTCTTCTTTCTGAATTATGGACTCATACATGTGTGGACCCCTTCGCATGGCCGAGCAAAGGTAGGACGACTAGCTCGAACCTACAAACAGCAGCTCTGTGTCGATACGGCATGTAGATCTGAGGACCTGCCGGAAACAATGGACGATAAGTAGGGGTGGCAAGAGAGGGTCAGTGATATCCGTGCTGATGGCGTGACATGATGATGATGATGATGATGATGATGACATGTATTAATAATTTGTTTACAATCATACTTTTTCCGAAAATTAGTGAACGCTTGACTACTGAAGATTCATATTCCTGACCGCACCTCTCCATTGCTTAGCGTAAATTGTGACATTGGCGTTATAGTACAAGGTAACCAAAATATTTATGGCTGACTCAGCTTAAAATAATAAGTAAAGTATTATATCCAATGAATCAGCATTCTTTACACGCTGACTGATAAATATGTATAACTTTTTTTTTTCTGAAAAGCGAAGGAATAAATAACATGTCTCTCTCACGATGTAAATATACCCATATAAATAAGCATCTAGCAGAATGAATATAAAAATATGTATATACCTCTCAAGTTGTCAATGATTTAAGAGCAAAATTTGGCATTGAGCACTTATATTCAAAACGAAGCTCATAAACCGAGTGAACATGTCAAAATTTTTTATTTGAGAAGGTCAAATATTTTGCACATATAACCAAAATCTCAACAACAAAAGCAAATCTCTTTCTTAACTGTTTTAGAGAATTCCAACAAAGAAAGCCAAATCTCTTCTTTAATTATTTTACAGAATTTAGAAAAGAAAGACAAATCTCTTTTAACTATTTTACTGAAATTCGAAAGGAAAGTCAAATCTTTTCTTTGACTGTTTTACAGAATTTCGTCAGAGAATTCCAAATCTCTTTCTTAACTATTTTACAGAATTTCGACAAAGAATGCTAAATTTCTTCCTTAAATGTTTAACAGAATTTCGACAAAGAAATCTAAATCTCTTCTTTGACTGTTTTACCGAAATTTCATCCAAGAAAGTCATGTTCTTTAACTGCGTGAAATGACGTTCGATAGAAAAATTCAACTCTGTTTTTATTTATAAAGAACGGTAAGTCTGTGCTAAAGTTTCAGTTTTTTTAGTGACAAAGTTTAAAAGCAAAGACTATAACTACAAGTTAAACTTATTGTTCCAGAGAGATTTGACTTTCAAATTTAAACTACTTCCGTTTTTTCGAACGCTTTTGCTTAACAATGAGCATTATGAATCAACACGACAGAATATTATCCGGGCGAGAATTCATTTTTTTTATACACGCAGTCGGACGCATTTTTTTCTGAGTGTTAAAGAGAAAGAGAATAAATGTGTATTTCGAGTCCATGACTGAAGCACTCTGAATAATTTATACTCATGAGTTCTGTGACTAAAATTTCTAAAAGTTACTGAGTGAAAAAAAAAAGAGAATAAATAAATGTAGACTGTTTGAACATTTCATATTGTTTTGTAACTATTCTTCTGAAAAATGTGTCTCGGTAAATTGTTTTTAACTATTAGCATTTCTTACACAATCGCAAGTTTTTGAACCAAGATAGTCACAAATCAAATCTCGTAGACTTGACTATAAATTTACTTATGTTAAACCCGAATTACCAAGAGTTCCTTTTAAATAGTTACTCTGCTTATGTATACTGTCATTCGAAAATCGTTTATGGGTGGAAAGGCAAAGGTAATGAGTTGTTATAAAATAGCCGAGGGATTTCGGTTCATGCCTTTGAGTTTAGTTAGGCTGAGAACCTTTCGGCTCAGCACATGGGTTGGTTGGGTGTAACATTGAAGCAGGTGTTAACGTGGGTACGCGCGGGCGGATGGATGTGTCACTCAGATATCATAACAGTCCGAGACGATACTGGGTGACAACGTGCGGGTGACGTCACGCACCGGAAGCACGCGGAAGTTTGTGTGAGAATTTGAAGAAAATAAGAGTCGAGTACTAGACGCCAAACGAAGAGGTTCGACTTTTGGAGCTCGCAGACGCGAGACGAACTTGCGCCCTAATGGGGCCGCAAGAGTCGGGTCTAGACGCCAAACGAGAAGGATCGACTTTTGGAGCTCACCGACGCGAGGCGAACTTTCGCCCTATGGGGGCCGCTCGAGTTGGGGGCCAAATGAATAAGACAACATAGAAGATTGTGTCTCTCCTCCTTACGTCGAAACCTTTAACTCAAAGTTAATAAAAAGGTTTGGTATCTGAACAAGAAGTCGTTACGTGTTTTCGAATTCCGAGATTCCTATGTTCTTTATATATTCTAAATCTATCGTTATGAACATTACATGTCCATTTTGCACATACGGTTAATTGTGAATATGGTACAGAGTAAAGTCGATATGGATGTTTGAATTCACCAAATTTTTTGAATTAAACCTTTAGACAATATACGTTCTAACCCCTCAATACACAACCATGGCCTAATGGTTAGAGTGTTTGCAAACGGCCCGGGAGACCTGGGTTTAATCCCAGGTCGAGTCATACCAAAGACTCAAAAAATAGTACTTGCTGCTACCTTGCTTAACATTATAAAGTAAGGATCAAGGTGAAGTGAAGCAATCTAGGGAAAGAAACAGCACCCTCTCCTACACCTTGGTATAATTGTTATCAAAAAGGGAGGCTTCAGGTCACTGTCGACTACGGTCGCTAACTTTACTTACTTATATAGATATATATCATCATCATGCCATGTTGCTAGCACGGATATACCTGACCCTCTCACGCCACTTCTCCCTATCGTTTATCGACTCTGGCAGGTCTTCAGGGCTACATCCCGTATCCTCATATAGCTGTTGTATGTATGTTCGATTAGGTATATATATATATATATATATACCGGACATTGGCCTAGCGGTTAGAGTGTTCGCCAATGGCCCGGGAGACCTGGGTTTAATCTCAGGTCGAGTCATACCAAAGACTCAAAAATGGTACTTGATGCCTCCTTGCTTAACACTCAGCATTATAAGGTATGGATCAAGGGTAAAGTGGAGCAATCCAGGGAAAGGAGTAGCGCCCTCCCCTGCACCTTGGTGTAGTAGCTATCGAAAAGGAGCCTTCGGGTCACCCTCGACTATGGTCGCCAACTTTACTTATTTATATATATATATATATATATATATATATATATATATATATCAATGTCTTCCTATCTAACTATCCCTATTTCTAAAACTACTCATATCTATCAATACAGAGATTCAATAATTATTTTAACGTGGAACATTTAGCAACGATTAATAAGTTTTTTTATAAACATTTATACTCATTAAGTAGATCTAAATCTTATACTACGCGCTTTTTATTTCTTCCAGCATATCCTTTTTCTAATAATCGCAATTTTGAATAAGAAACCCAGTATATATATATATATATATATATATATATATATATATATATATATATATATATATATGAAAGGAAAACAATGAGAAAAAGTCTTAAAAACATATAAAGATTTGAGTTACTTCCCAGGACACAATCAGTTTTAATGCTATTTGATGAGTGATCGTTAAGTGAAATGGTCGTGAAAAGCGCTGTGATGACTCAGTCAGTTTATAGCTTATGAGTTGAATCACCGAACGATATGATTCATCACCTTGATTAATCGCAATCGGATATCGTGCAATTAACACCATTATCGTGACACATGCCCACTTTTTAAGCCGCATTTTTTTTTTCTGATTGATTGCCTGTTTTTGTTAATGTTTTTGACCATGCACTTAGATTCTCAGATCTTATTTTTCGATTAGTATCAGTATTGAAATGTTGTTGTGTGTTTACTGAAATATTTTTTTCAATTAAAAAAAAAACTGTTTTACACTCTTTTTTTTTTAATATTATTTTTGGTTGCTTATGTTACAATGTTTTGTTTTTTGTCCATTTTAGCATTCTTCAAATGCCTATTGAATTCAATGATCTATGAAGCACAAGTATATTTGTAGCGTTAATTGTATTTTATTTTCGTTTCGTAGATTCGTGTTTCGTAGTTTGTTGTCGTTGTTGGTTCTTGGTTATTCGTAGTCATCATCATCATCATCATCATCATCATAATGTCGTGCCATCGGCACGGATATCCCTGACCTTTTTCGCCTCCTCTCCCTATCGTTCATCGCTTCTGGTAGGTCCTCAGCGCTACACCCCGTATCCTCACAAAGTTGCTGTATGTAGGTTCGTGTTGGTCACCCTGCTTTCGCTCGGCCATGTGAAGGTGTCCACAGGAGTGCATCCCTTATGAGCTCGCCCCAACTTCTCCAGCAGTGCCCTGCATGTCTGGTTCGTCTAATTTGGATAGTTTTCTTGATGGGTGGTAGGTGGCCGTATAGCTGCTGCTTTGTGGGGTGTTGCCCCCAGAACCTATTCAATATTACTCGCACCATTCTTGTGTAGTTACCGTGAAGCTTTTTCTCCAGCCGTTTGAGTCCATTGTTCTACTTCTTACCCCATCTAACTTGGCGTATTTTCTGTCTCTAGATGGTTGCAAAGGAAATCACGGAATGAAAGAAGAAATAGACAAAGAAACCCTATGAAATTTCAACTTTATTTTAGGGTTTGAATTACTATTCTGTGGCGGGAAAAGTCTTCCTAGACCAGTAGGAATATGTCACATTTTCCGGACAAATCACAGAACTATATTTGACATTTTCCTTGGTGGTGAGTTCAAGGTCGGAAGTTATATCCAGTGAATGTTTATTTTGTAATGTTTGTTTCGGCCGTGTCTCTTTGCTTGCTGCAGACTTGGCTAAGTGTCAGGCTACAAGACCCAAGCAACACATGTGTTCATTAATAGCAGCCCAGTAGAAGAGAGTCCTTTCAGTTCTACAGTGGAGGCTGAGTGAGAATGAATTTCTCTCTGGTGCCAGTAAGTCTGTCTTTGAAACATGCGCAGCTCCCACTTCTTGTAAGAGGTTTTTTGGAGCCGCTATCTTTTTAATTTATTTTAGTGGTTGCTTACTTTGTAAAGTATGTTTCGGCCGTGTCGGTTTGCTTGCAGGAGACATAGCTAAGTGTCAGTCTACAGGACCCAAGCAGCACATGTGTTCACTACTAACAGCCAAGTAAAAGAGAGTCCTTTCAGTACTACAGAGGAGGCTGAGGGAAGATGCGTTTTTCTCTGGTGCCAGTAAGTCTGTCTTTCAAACATGCGCGGCTCCCACTGCTTATTAGAGGTTTCTGGGAACTGCAATCATTTTTATTTATTCTATTGCATTTTTCACTTATATTTCTATTAATCTCCACAGAACTTACGATAAATGCCCTCCTATTTTATCCAAAGATGTGGGTTTTTCTTAATGTGTTGTTCATCGTTTGGGTTAACTGTTCAGTAATTTGTCATATGAAAGTGGCTTTTTTCTCACTGTATCAGAATACACTTTTAGTCGCCTCACTATAACCATTAAACTAGATTTATTCGAAAAACTCCCTTGAACCATAATGTTTATAGAATACATGATTTTATTTACATATATAAAATTGGATGTTTTTCTTATTTTTGCTGTAATTCAAATTTGTAATCTCATTATTAGCAATCACACACACACACACACACACACATATATATATATATATATATATTAGGGTGCATCAAATTCCCTGCTTTTTCTAAATTTTCAAAGGATTAATTTGACGCCAATTTTGTTTTCTTTCATTTGTGTAAATAGGTTTTAATGCAAAAAATTGTGAAATTTTGTTTGCTCTTAGTATGGCCACCTTGTCATTTTATGTTTATTTTATTATGCTGTATATAATTTTTTGTAATATGAAGGAAAATATAAGAAAAACTAAATAAAAATTTCTAATTGGTTCGTTTCATGACTTTTTAGATCGATAAATGCGTCCAGTTTATAAACCTATATCAAAATTTATCATTAGTTGATATACTATAATTTTCAATGTAGTGAAAAAGAAGGAGTTCTACTAAAATTATTTATTATTAGTTGTCAGAATTTTTGAGATGAAAATTGTTGATTTTTATCGTTCAAGGTTTTCGGACTATAGTCTTCATATTTATGGTTAAATTTACAACGTTTTGGCCAATATGTCCTCCGGCCTTCTTCAGGTATTTGTCGAACTCTGGAGCCTACACGGAACTTCGAGGCACGTCCTTTATTTAATCACCAGGGTCGCTTGTTCTGATTCCGTTAACATTAGCCGGGTATATGTGTTAAGTATCCCTGTAGTGTTACTCACCTGCAGTAAGGATTTAACCTGCAACCTCCAGATGATTTTCTCTTTGATGCTGAGGGAACCAACGCGTATAACCATTACGTTATGTGCCCTACTGGACAACAATACAGGAATACTTTGTACTTATACCAGGTTATGCTTAACGGAATCAGAAATAAGCGACGCCGTGGATGATATAAAGGATGTCGATCAAAGTTCCGTGTAGGCTCCAGAGTTCGACTGACACCCGAAGAAGGCCGGAGGACATATCGGCCGAAACTTTGTGAATATAACAATAACGAAAACCCTGAACGATAAAAATTATTTATTATTTATGTACATCATTATAAGAAGATAAAACTGTTATTATTTTTTCGAATAACATGTGTGAAGAGTTGGAAATTATTTATATTATTATATCAAAAATATCAATAAAAAAGATTATATCAATATATAGCTAAACAATAAAACATGATATACCGATTTTGCCAAAAATCATATCCTGAGAAAAGGATTTTTGATGTAAATTTCTATGGTGAACCCTATTAATATTGAAGTGTAACGTGACTGTATCAGACAGCATCAAAATAACTCCATTTTTGAAAAAAAAGATCATATACCGAAGTGAAATCGGACACACCCCACATTTTTAATGTTAGGGCATTTGATGGACATTACAATATATATATATATATATATATATATATATATATACATATATTAAGAAAAAACAGAAACCGGTCACATTAGGATTATAAATTTATTTCCATCCTGTTATGTGTTTTTGTTTATTTTATCCATAAGATCTGAAGATGTCCTGTTAATTTTTTTTTGTTGTGTTTTTTGATTTTATCAAAAACACATAACAGGATGGAAATAAATTTATAATCCTAATGTGACCGGTTTCTGTTTTTTCTTAATGAAATTATTGCTCTGTGATGTCAGTTACATTGAGCTCTTTACCAGGAAAATTTAAATGTTCACTTTTGAATAGCTTTCTTGTCCTGATGGAATTACTCCCAACTCCGGTTTAACTGGAACAAATAATACATATATATATATATATATGTGTGTGTGTGTGTGTGTGTGTGTGTGTGTGTGTGTGTGTGTGCGCGCACGGGCGTGTGTGTGTGTGTGTGTGTGTGGTTATTTTATTTAATAAATCTATATGTGACATCACTACTTAATTTTTTTTCTGAAAACAAATATAATAATGCTGTTCAAATTAATTTTAAACAGGTAAATACTATCTACCAGGCATATTAATATTCTAACAGTCAATGTAGTCAGAATAATTCTAAACAGGTAAACACTTCATAATTAATTGCAATATCGATGATTTAAGATCAATGTATTAATGTAGTTTAAAATCGCTTTAGAAGCAATCTCAAAGAGATCTATTCGTCTCATCAATGGGATCATGAAAGAAACCCCTCCTCTGTAAGTGAATGTGTATTTGAAGAATTTTATGAATGGGTTACTTCAAGCCTCCAAATGAACCAGAACAGAAGCATCGCCTGTAGATAAAAATTTGTGTTATAACCTGACACATTATAAATTGAAGAAGATAGAGGCCTTGTCAATTTCCTTTCATTATCTTAAGTGATTCCCTGAAGAGAAATTATTCAGAATGGCACTCCTACGACCTGACTGTTCATATGGAATATTTATTCTAAAAAAAACCCCTCACGTTTCCTAAAACAGGATCATTTGATATATTTTAAAATTTTAATCGTTCTTCCATATGGCTCATTTTAAAGTTTTATAATTAAAATTAATTTTATATAATTCCTTTTATACTATTTACCCATTTGGACTTCTAGAAAAGCCAACTTGAGAATTTTATTATTTTCTTTATATTCCTCGTTCACTTACTTTATTCCATATCATTCCATATGATTATTTGCTTCTTATTTTCAATAAGGAAACAATATATTCTTTATATGACAAACAAACAATACTTTATATATGATAATAAAGAAGAAGAATTATATACTTATGAGTTGTATTTTAAACTGATCACATTTGACATATGGTTGATTATTGATGGATTTGTCAAACTGCCCAGGGTTATTTAATGCCCAGATTTAAGGGAATCGCGTTCATTGTATGATATCAAGTATTTCTATTTAATGCAAATAATATACACACGGTTGTATTGTCACAAGTATCCTTACGTAATGTTTATAATTCTTAAGCGCTTATATACTTTTAATGCATTATTTATATTTAATAATTATTATCTGCACACGGTGACAAGGTTTCAGGTATTATTATAAAATACAAATAATTTTCAAATAGATGTATTTGTAGTACGGAGAGTAATGGCAAGGAAAAGATACTCTACAATTCCCAAATTTCCATTACATACAGTTTAGAGTCATAACCAGCTTACTCTCTTTATGGAAGGACTTTACTTCTCAGCAGGATTATACAGTCAGTGTATTATAAGCTCAGTTTACATGTTGGCATGACAAATGGCTTTAGATATACAATATCCAGGGTTAATCTAAGATAAAATACAATGCAATAAACATCTACTTAATTCTTTTGACATCAGTAAATCCTTAAGTAACTAGCTGCTTTAATCCTAAACATTCGTGAATGTCGTAGTCAAAGTATAGCATCAGAGTGTAGCATTGTATGTACAAGAGCATGAATAGATAAATTTTCAAAAAGTTCCAAAGCTGAGACAAGGATGAGTTGATGGAGTTTAACATTATTAGTGCGCAAGGTGAATCGAAATATGGTTGATCTAGCATGAAAGACCAAGGCCACCAGGTCTAAATGGTGACGGAGGCTGGATGAGGTTACTCATCCGGTATTCCGTTAACCCTAACACATATATCAGGAATGTCATAATTTGATCTTACTCCGTCTTTTGTGGCTGTGGTACGAGGAGACGAACGGAGCCGAGTAACGAATCTAAAATATGAGAAGACACGGTTTCTAAAATAGCGAAGAAAGCTAATCCGAACATGGTACACGTTGTCTGCTTCCTGCTTCCATTAATTCGGAGACTGATCTGTAAGAAAAAAAAGGAAGGCCCTCATGCTCAAACGAATTGTTTTATTTATTTATTTTTTTGTGCTTTTAAGTCACCAACGGACAATTAGCTCTCACTGACAGAGCATTCGTCGATGAATATGCTACAGAAAGTGCCTCTAATATTTGAGGTATGAATGAACGTTGCGAAATCCTAGTAAGTACAGGTCTTATTAGTGAAGATTTGACCTTGGAACTAATGTATTAATCGAATAGTATGCATTTTCAAAAAGAACATAGAATGCACCCACTCTCTGTGTGTATTCACAGAAAATTTGTTTGTTCCTTCCTTTCGGGGGCTCAGAAATTCGGACCATAGTGTGGGTCACTATAACCCAGACTGTTAAAAGTGTTTAGATGACTTAAGACCAAGTAAACATTGTCTTTTGTTCAACCGATACAAGTTGAAATAAGAAAAAGACGTTTCCTTGTTCGATATCTCTTTCTGTTTTCAGTCTATGTCGCACTGAAAAGAGACACTCAACCAAAACCAAACAGAAGCGTGTTGTATTTTTCTACATCTCAAGACGGAAGATCAGAGAGCGTTGAAAACAATGTGTATAATCACATTTATTCTTGAAACTCTTACACTTTAAGAAGCACAGCAGTAAAATAGTGACATTTATAACAGCAACTCTTACATTAGAGTTATAAGTAAATGTTTAAATTCATTTTAATAATAGTAATATTTAGATAATATTGATAGCGTCATTTTAAGTGGTAGATTATAATATGACTCTTAATTGAAAAGCTGTTTAGATCATAGATAATATTTTCATCATCACTGAAAATACAGTGTAAGTATCTACTAAATCCCTCCGCTACGATTAGGTTGTGACAAAAGCTCAGCTTTTAAATGGAGCACATATGATTTGAAAAGAGAGTTTTTCTTTACCTCAAAGTGGTTTCCTTACCAAAGGCAAAGAACCCAGTCTGCCAACGATTTGCCCTGACCTCAGAGAGAACATATGAATTCACATTTTTTGTAAGAGCATTAAAACATATATCCTTGTCGCAGATTTGGAGTCTCCTAATAGTTTGTCTATGTCTGGCCAACAGACGTAGCTATGAGTCAAAACCTTCCTGCGACTAATGCCTAGTCCAAAATGAAATTATTTTTGAACCCTATTTTATTAGGTCAATACAGCAATCACATGTTCCCCAAAAATAATACACCCACCCAGTGTGGATAATGATGATTTCCGATGGTAAAAAAGAAAAAGATATTTGTGTACCATTGCTGTATCCAAGAGACATTTAACGAACCCAGTGTGATCCTGTCGTGGTCTTATTTACCAACCCCTCCGCTCGGGCAGGACATGACACAAGGTCAATTTTTAAGCGGAGTTTAACAGGTTTCAATTCAGAGTTTTCCTTCTCCTAGACTAGTTGCCTAACCAAGGCTGAAGAACCTAGTCTGTCCTACTGGAGGGAGAACAATTGGATTCCTACCTTTCCCAAGGGTATTAGTGCTATGTGAAATGCAATCAGTCTCGTCCAGGATTTGAACTCGTGTCGCCATGTTCATTTTCTCCGACGATAACAATTACACCACGGGCACCTCCGTCGTGGTAACAAGTTAACGAACGTGAAAACTGTTAAATTACTCAAGGTTTTTTTTTTACTACTAGGTAACAAGTAGTCGCCGGGAAAAGAAAGACAGAACAGAAACTAAGACGACAGCGTAAACTAGAAAAACAAGTAACATATCATGGTGGGAAAGGGTGAGCAGACACAGATTTTGAATTTTTCTTAGTTCAAACATACTTGCCTGCTGGGGTTAACGCTCCCTTTGGTGCGCCCCCAGAATTATGGGGTTCTTAACCTTCCGTCTCCTTAAATCTTCGTCTCCTTATATGTTCAACTGACGTCTTTACGTTATCACTTCTCGCCCTTTATTCTCGAAAGGATACTAATCGTCTCCTCTCTCCCGCCTGTTGTATCGGGAAGAAACATTCGCTTCCGCTCGCACCGCACATGCGCACATGATCTTTGGACCTCTAGTTTTTCTTAGTCCATTTTAAATACAGCAAGAGCCTTGTCCTCTCGAAGACTGCTTTTTTATTCATTTACTCATTCTTTTATTTCTTCACATTTACTCATTCTTTTATTTCTTCACATTTTCTATAAGCTGTTGAATTACGTTACATTTGTTCAGACATGGCTGAGACCTCTTTGTATAGTGGTAGTGAATTACCTTCAGCAAAAGAGTGTCAGAAGCTGTAGCTTCCTGGATCATCTTAACCCTTATCCTCCCAGCTATTGGTTAAATAGTACCACTACTGTTCTTCTGGGAGAATGGCTTTGACATTAAATAACCTACAAAAGTTGATATGCCATTAAACAAAGAAACCAAACCAAACCAAACCAAACCTGGATCATCTTGGAGGTGAAAAGCAGTGCTCTTCCACTAATTGCAAGCACCGAAACAATTTATCGTTCCAGAGACACAAAGGAGTATTTAGGTAAATTCTGGTGTGTATTCATAAGTCTTGATAAAGAATCTACTTGGTAAATCAAATTAGAAAATTGGTGCTTTATTGATAAGTCATAATCCAAAAATATTGTGGCCTATCTTTGTAACGGATTTGTCATGTATTCAGGAAAGATTTTTTTCCCAAATTGTATACCTGGGGTTTGTGATCAGTAATCAATGTAAATTTATGCCCATAAAGCATTTTACGAAATTTATTTATGGCAAATATAATTGTCAAATATTCTTTCTCAATTTCACCATTGTTCCGCTGAGCGGGAATCAAGGATATGCCTGCTTGAGCAATGACTTTGTGACTACCATCATGAAAAATGTGGGATATAACTACTTCAACCACACATATTGAAATATCAGAAACCATAGTGAAGTCAAGATATGGCTTGTAATGTGTGAAAAAGTAAGATTTTTGCTAGAAAATATTCCATCTTTTTAAAGGCAGACTAGCATGCTTGTTATCAGGTCCATGAACCTATTTTCCCGATGGTTGTTTAGAGGAATAAGAACATAGTGTTGTTTCGATAAAAATTAATTGTACTGGCTTAGTAAGCCTAGTAAAAACATATTTGTGAAATGTATATTGGTGCTGGTACTTTTGATAGTTGCAATATGTTCTGTGTCTGGTCTGCATCCATTTTTATCAAATATTTTTATCAAATATAAATTTTTATCAAATATAAAACCCAGTTAATTGATCGGTGTCCGGATAACTGACATTTCTCTACTTGGACAAGAGAACCATATTTTTGAGTCCGTTCAATGGCAGAGGATATAAGGTTCGAAAGTTCATCGTGTGTTTCACTTGCAATAATGTTATCATCAATAAATGCTACTATTCCAGTTAAACCAGTTAGCAGAACATCCACCAATGGCCAGAATAAAGAAAGCGCTGACAACGCCAAAAGTAATCCGACGGTAACGGAATAAACTCTTATAAGTGTTTTATTCCTGCGAATACTCATCAACGTCTATTTGTAAAAAGGCACCTGATAAACCAATCTTTGAAAGATAAGTTCACCCATTGAGTTTAGTGAAAATATCTTATGGTGTGAGTAACTGGTAGTGACGTGCATCCAGTGAATCATATAAACCAGTTAAAAAATCTGCATATATACAAAATTTTCCGCCTGCTTTTTTTTTTTTTATTTCAACCATGGGAGCTACTCATGAAGAATAATTTGTTAGCTGGATAATACCGGCATAATGAAGGCGATTCAGCTGGGGCTGTAGAATACACTGACTGCACCTCTGCAGAGGGGTGAGACCCCCCCATAACGAGTGTCCTGATATGACACTAAACAATCTGATGGTGAGGTTCCAGCAGTGCTGGAGCTTTGGGGAATGCGGAGTACCCCTTCATTGCCATCGCTCCCAGGTCCACTCTGGCCCGGAGTGGTAGCACCTGATAGAGCCCTATCTATGGGTTAAATAGAACTAACAGCATACTTATGCTAAAATGAATTGAGTAAACTGAATTGCTTGAAATAGAAACGTTTTTGACAATTAAACCGTACTTACATTTAAACTGCATGCTTATGCTTAACTGAACTTTTTGAAATAGAACTTTTTTTGACATTAAAACTGTATTTACACTTAACTGAATTGTTACATACAACTGATTGAATAGTTAGAAATGGAAATGTTTTTGACCATTAAACTGTGTACTTATGCTAAACTGAATTGTTTTATATAGAACATATTATTTACATAAAAATGGATTTGGCGTTAAATAACCTACAAAGGTTGATATGCCATGAAACCCAACAAACCAAACCAAACCATCTTTTGAAAGTATTTCAAATTTAGCGTAAGGATTAGAATGTTTGGATTTAAAAATATGGCATTACATTGGTTTTCCGTTTGGGGGTGGCTTTGATTTTGTTGCAACACCCAAGATTCTCTGTAAAATTATTGAACTTAGTTTTGAGAAATTGTGTAAAGTAGTTTTCAATATCAAAACTGAAGAAAGAGAAAATGTGTTGAGCGCCGTGTTGAGTGGCAAAGAGAAAAGCTCTAAAGTATTTATCATGTAAAGTTCAATCAAATTTTGACCAGCGTAACAGATTACTTGATTATTTTTTCTCAAGAAATAAACACTCCAATTCAACTGATCGGATAGACGAAATTGATCACCAGAAGCACTCTGAGTATTGTGGTCCATTTTATCAAATCCAAATTCCCTTATCGTTTGCACATGGATCGTTACATTAAGGTAAAGTCAGAAGTTGAATCAACTTGAAAGCAAACTCAAATTTTCTTGATAGAAATTGTAATATAGTTTATGCGTTCGAACTCACTTACTTTGTGGCTAAAGTCCAGCAATTTAGCCTTTACACTACGGGGGATTTAAAGTAAAGTTGGCGACCGTAGTTGAGGGTGACCAGAAGAACCGGCTCATTGGCCTAGTCGGTAGAGTGTTCGTCAATGGTCCGGGAGACCTGGGTTGAATCCTAGATCACGTCATACCAATGACTTTAAAAATAGTACTTGACACCTCCTTGCTTTACACTCAGCATTATAAGGTACGTATCAAGGGTAAAGTGGAGCAATCCAGGGAAAGGAATAGCGCCCTAGCCTACACCTCGGTGTAGTAGCTATTGAAAAAAGAGCCTTTGGATCACCCTCGACTACGGTCGCCAACTTTACAACTTACTTTATGCGTGATTCAAGTTCAACTTTGAAAGTCGCTGTCACTGAATGCGAATTTTGTTTGCTTATGTTGCTTGTTAACTTTTTTACCTTTGAACTAAAATCGAAAGATTTAGCTTCCGAGTGGATACAAAAGATTTACATATATGCATGTTTATGGCATAAATGGCTCTCATATTTCTTTTACAAACAGGAATGAGAATAATACCAATCACCGCAAATCCAACATGCAGAAGAAGAAGTTTTCTTTCACACGCGTGATGAATTCTATTTTGCTTGGACGCTGCTGGTTGTAGAAATTGGGATGATGCAGTTGAGCCATTAGTGTATCTTTTTTAAAGATTTAAAGGTTTTTTGCATTCAACAATGATTGCTTTGTTCCAGTTTGGATTATAGCTATTGACCCTGTGGGTAGAGTGTTTGCCGATGGTCCAGGAGACTGGGGTTCAATCCTAGGTTGGATAATACCAAAGACTTTAAAAATGGTACTTGATACCTACCTGCTTAAAACTCGGCATTATAAGGTAAGGATCAAGGGTAAAGTGTAGCAATCCTGGGAAAGGAGTAGCGCCCTTCACTACACCTTGGTGTAGTAGCTATTGAAAAGGAAGCCTCGGGGTTGCCCACGACTAAGGTCGCTAACTTTACTTTGCGCACATCACAGTCATTTGGGGATTTAAGGTCAACGATGAAGATAAGACATTTAGATTCACTTGATATCTGACGCTGGATTTTCTCACATTCACGATTAACGTAGCCCGCGAAAGTTACGTCGTCATCCAATTTGTATTTCGTTGCATTAAAACAATTGTATCTCATGTGAAAAAAAATATGTTGAATACCGGGCATTTCAGTTAACTGAACATTAAATCCTTGAACATTAAATCCAAAGGCAATTTGGGCAGAATGAAATTGTTATACGCTCGTATTTTAAGCTCCTAATTTATGGAAGAAAAGTGTCCCTTTAACAGATAGAATATTTGGACTATTGACTCTATCTTCATTGATATACTGTCAAATTTTCGGATATGTTTTTTGAAATTCTTTAGGTGTTTCATGTCAAAATCGATAGCCTACACACAACATTGAAAGATGTATTATGACCTACGTTCAAAATTGGTATGATAGTAGAGAGTGATATCTCCCAAGTTAATGGTAACATTAGGTTTATAACTTCCAAAAATTCACTCTGAATGCTGCAGTGGATAAGACGGTTGGTCGAAAAGTGATTCAGAGTGAAATTATCAAGAGATAAGAAGGAATACTTACACTACCCAGTCATGGTTAACAGAATTGGAACAATCTACTCCCATGGATTAGACAAAGGGTTCTGTTCGAGGTTCTGTGAAGGCTCTTAAGTTTAACATCAAACACCTTAAGAAGGCCAAAGGACATATCGGTCGAAACGTTGTATGAAAAGTCTTGTTGAAACCACGAAGAAAAAATAGGTTATCAAAAAGGTTTTACTCGAATAGCAAAATAGAATTTACAAGAAAATCGACTGAACTATTTTCGGTAGAATTAGCAGAGTTCTTGGCAGCAATTTGAAATTGCAGTGTCAGAAGTGTTATTGAATTCAATTGAGACTTCTAAAAATGTTCATGACACAAAAGCTGTTATAACTTGTCTGACGAAAGAGATTTTTTATGCAAAAATTAATGAAAGAATTTTAAAGTGAAATTTTACAAACCAAAACAGAAAAAAATAGAAAGATAATTCTCGTCACCAAATCTATTGCAATCATCAGTTTTATTAACAAAACTTTTTGCTTTGTGAAGGTTATTTTCCTTTTGTTCGACCACACACACACACACACACACACACATATATATATATATATATATATATACATATATATATATATATATATATATATATATATATATATATATGTATGTGTGTGTGTGTGTGTGTGTGTGTAAAAATCAATTGATTTTGATTCTAAAGAAAAGTGCGAATCATTTTCGCAAAAAAATGAGGCTACCAGAAATCTTAAAATGTGAAACCTTATGTTGCCATTGGTTAAGCAAAGCAAAGTTAGCGACAGTATTCGAGGGCGACCAGAAGGCTCCCTTTTCAATAGCTACTACACCCAGGTGTAGGGGAGGGTGCTACTCCTTTCCCAGGATTGCTCCAATTTACCCTTGATACATATATTATATTGATGAGTGTTAAGCAAGGAGATACCAAGTACCATTTTTAAAGTCATTGGTATGACGCAACCAAGGATTGAACCCAGATGTTCCGGACCATTGGCGAACACTGTACCCACTCGGCCTTTGAGCCGGTTCTAATTGGTTAAGTAATCAGCACTTTCATTCAGGAATTTTCTTCCAGAGAAAATATTTGAATATGTCTCGCTAAATTTATGGGATTAAAAACCTAGGTAATTTTACAAATATTTTCTCCCTAGATTAGTAAAATACATTTTATAAGCAATTAAAATCATAGATAAATTGATTAACATTAAGGAAGCCATGAAATATGCTACTTTTCAGCACGCAGTAAAGAATATTACTCACGTTTTTATTTATATTGAGTGAATTTCACTTACATTCCGACATTCAGTTCTTCAGAATGTTTTTTGATTCAACATCGCTTAACTATTTCTATAAGCAATGTCTTTTATCTTTCTAGTTGACGATGTAGTTGCTTCCATTGATATAATATTGCCTACTGCTGATTCTTATAGCTTAGAATTACAAATACATATTAGCGTCATATATATACTTCTCTCTAGATACTTTTATAGAGATCGCTAGATCATTTACATACAACAAATATACTATCTAGTTCAAAAGAATGGAATCTGCTATTAGCTAGTCTCTTGTTAATACCGTATTAGGCCACATTAACGCTTTAACTAATTTTTTTTTTCTTTTAAAGAAAAGACACTAAGTTGTTTTTCAATAAACTTTTCATTCAAGGTAAAGAATGCATTTGTTAGATTTTTTAGAATTGTGTTTCATCAAAAATATTTAACTTCAGTTTAACTAAACTGCTATTAACAGAGTGAAGTAACATCCACTTTGAAATCTTGATAGGCTGGTTGAAATTAGATGAATTTGTTGCTTTTTAAAAAAATCAAACCGACGAATAATTATTTCTTAATCAGATATAAAGAGAAATACTTAATTTAAACTCATATACACACGCGCACACAGATATATATATATATATATATATATATATATATATATATATATATATATGAGTGTGTGTGTGTGTGTGTGTGTGTGTGTGTGTGTGTGTGTGTATCATACAATAACTGATGTTTGTACAACAGCATTGCGTCAAACAAAGCCTTCATCAGATGATGACTCTGGGTTCAGGCATGATTTTGGGACCGAAGCATCATTACCGCTAGCCCTGCGTGCCCCAGCAGTATCTCACGACACCACCAGACTTTGTGAGATTGTCGTCACTCTATGGGATTGTCATATCCCTGCTGATGCAGTAAGAGCCTAATCTTGGATCTTTTCCATACATTTCCTCTTGTCTGATTGTGGAAGTCCTATATTAGTCAAGAATGCAGAGGTTGAGTTGGCTCTAAAACCTCGGCATCCGACTTCGATAGGATATATATATATATATATATATATATGTGTGTGTGTGTGTGTGTGTGTGTGTGTGTGTGTGTGTGTGTGTGTGTGTGTCGTAAATTGCGGCCACTAGTCGACGTTACAAGACAGAAAAAATCCAGCCAAAAGTAGGGGTCGTCTTATACGGTAGGGATAAACTAAAAACCTTTACCACAGAGAGGTAAACCAAAGAAACAGTATTCCTAGCAATCAATATACACTACTAAACGTAACTGCAACATACTACCATAAACATTGTCATCTTAAAATCGAGTTTGATGAACACATTTATCAAATTAGCACAGGTTAATGTAAAATAATAAAAGTGTAATAAGAATTATTGTATCACCCAAAATCACAAACTATTTCGAACAGCTGATGCAGAGACAGTAAATACTAGTTGGGACGTCACAGCAACCAGGAGGCCAGTCAGACAACTACGGTTTATTATTTACCTGCGCAAAGTTAAGATTGCGCATTAGATTGTAAATTGAAATGAATATAAAATCTAATGTGTAAGATCTATATGTTTTATATATTGTGCTAGTAGCCTATTGTATGTTGGGGATTCTATCACCAAAGCTGGCATAGGTCTAACTTCATAATTTGAACTAAAGATCTTAAGGTCGACTTATATGCCTGATCGACTCGTACGCCACAATTTAGGGTAATAGTAAAAACACGAATTCATAAATTTATTCATATATTAGAATAATTACGTTACTAGAGACTCGGTCATTGTCGAAATAAAAAAAAAACGAATATTTAAATCCTGTAAGGATAAGATCAATGTAAATATTAAGCTTAATATACTTTTATGCATATTATATAGTATGAAAATAGATTATGACATTCAGTTAGATTAAGCGACGTTAACGTGAGCAGCGCATTTATATGCAAACCCAGACGAATGTATATTTACCAGGGATAGCACTACTGGATCAATTTCTTTTCCTGACTCTGCGCACACGGTCCAGCCTTGGGCAGTTATTCTTTGAGACGGTTTCCCAATCTCATGTTGTATTGACTTAGATCTGAAGAAGGCTATTTATGGAGCTGGAATTGAAGTTTGTCCGTCACAATTAAAACATATCTACAACACAGAAATTTACGAACATAGATATATAGCCCATTAAACAAAAATGACGAAAAGTATTTGGTTATAAATGTTACAGGTATATTTTTTCTCTGGTTTGGGTTCATACTCTGATTTAAACATTATCTCTTATGCAATACAGGGTGGAACTATAAAATTGTCGTCCTAAAGAAAACAACACTACAGCTTTATTTTGAATTTTTTATTGAAAAAATATGTTCGGGTAACTTGACTGTGTAGTAGAGCTGACATCTATTCAATGTAGCCGCCTTCAGCCTCAATCACTACCTCGATACGGATCCGGAACTGGGAGCATGCCTTTTTCTCAAGTGCCGGCGGGAGCTCGGCGAATACTCGGCGGATACTCGGCGGATGGCAGCGAATAGGCTGGCTTTGGTGTTGTGGGAGGTCATGTTGGTGATGTTCTCGATGTATGACCAAACGAAGTAGTCCAGTGGGTTCAGGTCGGAGGAAAAGGAGGGCCAGTGAGAGAAGAGTACAAAGTCGTAGCACTCCTTCTGAAGTCAAGCCTGGGTCTCTTTGGACTTGTGGGCCGGCACTGAGTCCTGCTTCCACATCCAGGGTCTGCCACCGGCCACTTGATTGCACCAGGGGATCACCACACTCTTCAGGACATCCAGGTACACTTTGGTGTTGACTTTCCATAACCGTAGCTGGAAACTTTCTTTTTATCACCCCGAGCACGTCCCTGTTATTCATGGCAATCCAGATTTGCATTTTGTAGGTGCTGGCAATAGTCCTTTTGTCATAATTGGATCGCTAGAGGGCATGAGTTATACAGCGGCGCATCTCCGATCTCGCTCGTTGAACATTGTGTCACTTTCAGACATAATAGAAGGCTCCTATCGCTCTTGGGATTTGTACACACTGGCCAACTAGTAGATGGTCTGCAACAAAAAAGGAAAACTGCTTTTCATTTAACGAAAATGGAATCATGTCGTCTTTTCTAGGGCGACAATTTTATCGTTCCACCCAGTACAATAATTCTTTGACGTTTGAATCCTTTGATTTTCTAATTACTAAATACTTTTAGCGAAATGATATTGGAATCTTAACAGTTTTAATAAAGAGTAGCAGTAATTAGATTATCGCATTCGTCATAATTTGATCTATAAATTCCAAGGCTCTTAATCCGATTCTTAAATTTCAAGTCACTTTGTTTTCTCTAATTCCTTCAGTGGTGGTCCACGATGGACTTTGTTTGGTTCCCAAATACTCGTAGGTTTCCTGACCACTTCGACAAATGCTCCTCATTTACTGTTTCTTCTGCAATCTTTGCATACTTAAATGATCTGAGATCTGTTATAAAAATTTCCAGAAATGCTAATCAGAATTATTAATAAACAATGCTTTATCTATGTAGACTTATAGTTTAGGTAAAGGATACGATTAGTCCAGGATAAATCGAGGTAACGCTAATGCAAAAGTGACATAAACCTCAATTTTCCGATGCAAGTAACATTTTAGAGCAAGAAATATTTTGGTAAACAGTTCGGGCTTTTAACGTTCCCTAGTGAAACTTGCATCAGAAATGTAAGGTCTAAAAAATATTTATATATAGTTTATTATTTCCTCACTTTTAACCTAGATATATATATTTTAACCTAGATATATATATTTTCATCTCAATCACGTTTCGCACAATAAGAACTTTTTATCCAAATTTAAAAAAAAAATCGTATTAATTCACCAAATACCCCCCGTTCAGTAACGTTCAAGAATCTTTGGACAGATTTCAACAAATCTTTTAGGAATCATTATGGTTCTTCCTGAAAATGTCTTTTAATAATATTTGTCCATGACTGATTTTTGACTCTACAATAGGAAACTATTTCTCAGGAGAATTAAATTTTGAGCAAGCAAGATTACACTACTACTTCAAGAGAAGTAACTAAAAAAATCTCAATATTAATAAAGTATTGTTGCAACTGCTAGCTTCCATTCGAAACTGCTAAATCTAACTCAAAGTGATGTAAGCGACCGTGCATCTCTATTTTAAAATATTTTTTTTCTTTTTCGTAGGGGTTCTATGACTGTCTAATTGTAAAGTTTCCATTAGTCAAATTTCTTCCACTACCATTTTGGGACGTATTCCCATTTGTTAGAATTTTTATGTTTGTTTCATACCGAGAATCTCTGCGATTTCATTAGTCGAAATTCTCTCACTTCCACTGATAGGCAGTTTTTAAGTGACAATACCCGGGACTTCTGGTAAATATCTTAAAACCAAATTTTTAGGTTCATATCCTCTTCTTCCTCTTCATCAATGTGTTAAGGTGTGAAAATCAATATTCCTTATTCTGATATCTGGACAATTTTACATATCGGAGAAGTCAAAGTTCACCTCAGCTTGATTCCTTAGATCGCATAACATCCAAGAATGACACATTGTTCTTTGTTATTAGTTATCTACTACAAGTATCAACACATATACATTTTGTTTCATTAGCATCATCGGACAATAAACAGTTGGTTTTTATCATTCGCTTATATTTTCCATTTCAGATTATGAATTAATTTCAATTTGGATGTCAATAATCTGGGCCACTGGTAAATCTTGACACGAATATCCAAACGTGTTTGTTCTCATTTTCAATATATTTAAACTCAAATCAGATTACCGCTGTTTCTCAAACTCCATTTCCCCTTGTAAGAAATTCATATTTCTTACTGTTTTACGAATTCCTAATGAAATAAAATTATGGGATCTAATCGACCCCAACCACCAATCGTTGCTTTTTGACACATTGGTGTGCAAAATAAATTTTTTAAAAAAATATTAACATTATATCTTAGTTAACTTCATTCAGTAATACAATCAACTGTCAGTCCTCCTTTGGTGATCCTCTCAATCGACCCTATCTACGATTTTATATACTAAAATATGTTAATAGGACTCTTTAGGACAGCAATTTGATTATTTTCACATTTCATAAAACAATATATGTACAAAGGTTTTTTGCATTTTGATTTTTGAATTCTTCACCAAAATCTCATATTAAAAGAATAAATTATTGCCAATATGCTTCTGAAAATAAAACTAGTCAAAATATACAAAGATAATAAATAAGAAATTAAATAAAATTTGCAAAAGTAATTTTATCATTGCAGCCGACCTTATAGCACATCGTTGGTTGATGTGTTTGCTCACTGGCATATAATAATTCGTATGTTATTTAATGCCAAAGCCATTGTTGTCGAAAACAGCTGTGATACTGTTTATACATGGCTGGGGTGTGGCAGTCCACCCACCTTACCAAACACTGGGTTGATTCAGCTTTCAAATTACTGACCGTTCCGCTTTGCTGGTCATTTCGACGGATGGCACGATCGATCCCCTATACGTCGAAAGTTAACAAACAGAACAGGACACAGTTTTGTCACAACAATAATATTTACTTTAAAAAAGAGTCTTCAAAATGGTACATACATTCCCCATTCCTGCAGGATGGAAAATCCCTTGCTTAATACATTTTATCTCATCCGGTGGGTAGTGGTCGGCGAGGCTATTGATAATTTTTTTCCTAATTTGGATTTCAGAAATTAATTCTGCCCCTTGGACTTGGTACGTCTTCAATACTCGATTTCCTCCTACTTGCGTTCTATTAAAAAATTTTACTCCTTCCTCTTTCAGTGTTTGTTTTCCCCTCACTTCCACCTAAAATGTGCAGGTCTTTTACTTTTTCCATGATTACGTCAATAAACGTCAAATCATAAAAGTTGACTAAAATTTAACACACTTGAATTAAAAACAAAAGTTATTAAAAATTCTTTCGTTTCTAACCAACAGTTTTATCTAGTCAGCTGACTGGCCTTGACCCCGTCACCTTCACTTCCTCATCTCTGTACAATCGAAATAATGATTGTCTTCAAATTTCTATCGGCGTAACAATTTGTTTATGTTTCTGATTTCTTCTAGCCGAATAATAACAATGTATTTTCCCACTTTTACTCACAAAAAATTTAAAAACAGATTGAAAAAAATAACAATACAAACCTGACACATTTTTCAAAATCTATATCCGTTAATTTTCACTTTCGTAATAAACTGACTTAATACTTTATACTTCTAAAACCTATTTCGGTCATTCTTTTTTTTCTGGTTAATAAGTGTATTTTTAGTTCGAGTCAGCAGCCCAGCACTCTAAACATTACGCCACAGGGAAGCCCCACTCCTTCTTAAGATTAGCAATCTGATTAATATGATATATATATATATATATATATATATATATATATATATATATATATATATATATATATATATATATAATGCCACTGCATTCGTTAAATTTTGTTATACGCTATTCAAAATGAAATCCGACGATTTTCTTATACGGATTCTGATCAAATAACATTAAAATTTCATAAAACAACTGACAGCATAGCTCGCCATTTATTTTAAACAAAACTTTGGACAAATAGTACAGTAGTATTGCTAAAATCCTTGATGCTTAAAGAATATTTATGGCTTTGGTTATTATGGCCATTTCGTTACTTCGAGATGATTTTTAATACTGGAAACGGCCGTCGATGATATTATGAAAGATATTAATCAGTAGGCCTAAAAAAAAGACAACATTGAGATCGTAGGGAGTAAAATTGGCGCCCAATGAGATGTAAGAGCAGTGAGAATTGGCTTTTAGAAGCGACATTATGTCTCTCGCAGTTTTTGATTTTTTTTCTTTATGGCAAGATAAAAACAGTTGTGTCAGCAGAGACGATAACTGTGATGTATGTCCAAAATGAACCTACAATAAGATTACAGAGGAAAATTGCTTTTTGAATAGGTTTCTTTTTGTCATTGAAAAATATAATTTCGTCATTTTCTTTTTAGTTTATTTTTATTTGGGGGATTTATGCGATGGAGGCCTCTGTGCTAAGACGCATGTGTACACGTGCGCTTATAAATTAATGAACATACATTTAATTATATATACAAACACAAATGTTTATGTCGGTACACAAAAGGATAGTAAGACGAACGTGATCAGAAATAAATCGAATGCAGGAAAATGGCAATAGAAAGACTATGTTGCTCCATTCTTTTATATAAGGAGACACTTCTTTCTTTGCAAATCAGCATTTGATAAATAGTTTTTTTATTTTATGTTGGTTCCTCTTCTGGTTGGTATCTTAATACTACCTTGCTATTAACGAACAATATATTCAGACCAATACATTACTTAGAGCAACTAAAATTATTCGAAGATTCCTGCATTTTTTATGTGAATACTGTAACAAAGATTCTATTTAAAAAAAAACACCATTTAGTATGGATATAAGAATGTGCATAGAGTCGATAATAAAAATGAATATAATCAGGGATGAAATTTGGCATAGAAAAATGTGCCATGCTAATAATAAAAAGCGGGAAACGACATAAGACAGAGGGAATAGATCTACTAATCAAGGCAAAATCGGATCACTTTGAGACTAAGAAGCTTAAAAATACTTGGGGATATTTGAAGTGGACACCATTAAACAAGTGGAGATGAAAGAAAAAAAAGATTATCTCAGGGAACACTAAAACTACTCGAAACCAAACTATATCGCAGGAACCTCAAAAAAAGAATAGCAGGGGCTATATCTCTTGTAAGATAATCGGGTCCATGCTTGAAATGGATGAGAAAAAACTTGAACAAATGGGAAAAAAACTCATTATGGTGCACAAGGCCTTAGGTCCCAGAAATGACGTTGACACAATATAGGTCTCAAGAAAAGAAGGGGAAAGAGGACTTACCAGCGTTAAAGATAGCGTTGATGCATCGATGCAAAAACTCGAATACAATATAAAAAAGAGCGGAGGAAAACTGATTACCGTCACCATAAACTACTGACAAAACACGATAGAACAATAGACTAAAAAAAAAAACTAGAATATAAAAATGGGAGAAACAAAATCAATAGACAGATCAAGCAACAAACAAGCGAAATCACACACGAGAAGACTAAGAAAGTGAAACTGTAAGAGAGAAACTGAATCTCTTTTAATTGCAGCTCAAAAAAACAACGCCATAAGGACCCATAACGACAATTCTTAGAATTTTAGGAGTTAATGCGAAAATCATCGAGGTGACACTATTATTTGTTGATTTTACCTAGTCACTTAACTCTATATACCAAGGGAAGATGGAGCAAATAGTTCTAAACTGTGGTCTTCACAAAGAAATTGTCACAGCATTGATAAAAGTAAAAGTTCGCTCATTGGATAAAGGATCAGACTTCTTTGACATTGTAGCTAGATTTCTACAAGGGGATCTATTAGTCCCATATTAGTTTATAATCTATCAATACAACGTACTTTGAACGTCGATAGTTTTTAATGAAAGAAAACACTAAAAAAAAAGACAAGAAATAAACGTTACCTCGCTAAAACTACTACGGACGCAGACTGCGCAGATGACATAGTGCTTCCTGCAAATACACCTACCCAAATCGAATCCCTGCTGCATAGTCTGGAGCAGACAGCTGGAGGCACTGGCCTCTATGTTGATGCAGAGAAAACTGAGTACATGTGTTTTTGTAAAAAAGGTGATATCTCTGAAACTAGGGGACAAATTCACCGGCGTCGGATGCATCGTCGTATCTGTAGAAAATTACGTTAATATGCGACTAGTGAAGGCATGGACTGCTATCGATAGGTTATCGATGATATGGAAGTCAGATTTACCTGAGAAAATAAAACAATTCTTTCCTAGCTACGGTTGTGTCAATTCTACTATATGGATGCACTATATGGACGTTGACTAAGCTTATGGAGAAAAAGCTAGACGGTAATTGCACTGGAATCCTAGGAGCTATAATGAACAAATCCTGGAAGCAACGTCCCACCAAAAAGCAGCTGTACAGCAACCTACCACTCATCTCTAAAAGCATTCAAATAAGACGAACAAGACATGTACGACACTGCTGAAGAAATAAGGATGGACTCATAAGCAACATTCCCCACTTCACACGGTTGTTCAAGTGTTAGACGACCAACTAGAACTTATCAACAACTGCTCTGTACGGATGAAGGACGCAGTTTGGGGACGTGACGAAGCGATGTACGATAAACAGATGGCGAGAAAGTCAGGGAAATCCGTGCAAGCTGCACGACGAGATGATAACGAAGAATAGACAAGGTGCAACAAAATGGCAATTGTAACTTATTCAGTGATAGAATCAAAACGATCAATTACGTTATAAGTGAATGCAGCAAATTCGTCCAAAAATAATAAAAGACTAAACACGAGTAGGAGGCGAAAGTGATCCATTGGGAATTGTGCAAAATATGAAATTTGACCCTAAAAACGATTGATGTAAAACCTAGAATCTGTGCAGGAGAATAAGACGCACAAACTTTTCTACAAATTTTGAGATACGAACGGATGAACTAATTTTGACCAGACGACTTGACCTTGGGATAGTCATAAAAAAAGAGAGCCTGACGAATGGGGACTTTGCTGCCCCAGCGGATTCTTTTCCATTATTTACTCACACACACGCATATATATATATATATATAGTCATACACAGAAAGATCTGTTTCGTTCTATCAGAACTCATCAGTGTGGCTAGACATTAGCTTCCCGTAGCTGGGATCGAAACCCGGTTGACTCAAACGTCAAGCCAAGCTTCTAACCATTATATATATATATATATATATATATATATATATATATATTGTCTCCAAGGTAATTAAATAGATTTAAAATGTTATTTTTCAAATAACAGTTAAAGGTAATGACAGATGTGCTGCTCCTTTATTTATATAAAAAAAGCCCAAGAAATGTATTATTGTGACTTACAGTGAATTCATGAATCACAATTAATCCAGTAAATCAGCTTCACAATTTACAATGTCTTTTTCTTTTATGTAAAGAAATCACGATCGTTAATTTTTGTCGGGCCACTTTGAACATTGCAAGACGTTCGGTTTATAATGAATAATCTTAAACAATTTTTGCATAACTTTATAAACGTTATGGAGAGTGGAATGTTAACTCCTGACCTGACCTCAATGTTGATTTCTTTAGAAGTCGTAAATGGGTATTTTGAACAATGTCTCTTTTACGTACCAGATACTCTGCTTCCCAATAATTTCACCATAACGCAAAAAACATCACGCTGCCTCGCGTTTCTTAAAACAATTCCTGATTTCTTAGCTGTCATGGTGTCCTGACATGACACTAACAGAGGCGATTTTTCTTAATTTCCCACAAGCTATAATTACTGCCTTCCGGCTGACAATGTAGTATTGATAATATGGACTACTTCCCTGAATTTTCAGCGATAGCCACCTGGCATTCACGCTGAGTGGGTGTTATTGAGTTAATCATTAACTCTCAGGCGAGGTGCTTTTCACAGGATCTAAATGGATTAAGAGGGTTATCTCGTGGTGATTGAGGTACCCCTTATAGGGAATACCAAGAAGATGTAGAATTTTTTGTGACAGCCATGCTTGAATTTTGATTCATTTGTGACACCCAACTATTAAATTATTTCCTTTCAAATCTGGCCTTTTGGGTGGCTGCATAAATCCTTGGCTAACAATGAAACAAATTGTGCTGCAGAAAGCTCAACAAAAATTAAAGCTTACTTGATAGAAAGTTGAAACGTTAGAGTCAATATCTTAATTGACATTTTATAAAGTCTTATGGAAACATTTCTTTTGTTGACAATACATACATACATGAATATATATATATATATATATATATATATATATAGAGAGAGAGAGAGAGAGAGAATTAACATAAATCGCTAGTCGAAAATCTTCTACTAAAGTTTCACCTTAAAAAAAGGCAAAGCAATTTCTCCTTAGAAATGTCGAGGCAAAACTTCCTGATGATCCGTGAAGGTGAAACTTTAGTAGAAGATTTTCGACTAGCGATTTAAGTTAATTCTATAATTGGCTCCATTGTTTTATGTTGAGCACTTTAGTAATTGTAGCATTGCAGAATTCGCGGAGGGTTTTTTGGTTTTCTTTTGGCCACTGACTACGTACCCCCTTGATTTTTTTCAAGGAGTAGGACGAGGTTAGGCTTTTCTTTCTTTTTTACCCAAAAAACTTTTTTCTTTTTCCTCTGGACCGTGATTCGAGATATTTTTTTTCTCTTGTTCCTGGCCAGGGTTTTTTTGTTTTTTTCTGGTACCGTGAATACTGGTAGATATTTAATTAGTAAATATATATATATATATATATATATATATATATATATATATATATATATATATATGAAGACTGCTAATTATCAGTGATAGAGGAAATAAATCTAAGCCTATCGCTTAAACACTCAACGGCGTTTGATTACTGACACATATTTGTCAAAGCAATCATAGAACCTAGAGAAACTGGCAGTTACCAAGAGCCGTTGACTCTGTGTCTACGCTAGACTAATAAACTATATATATATATATATATATATATATATATATATATATATATAGTAATCCACAGACAGATCTGTTTCGTTCTATCAGAACTCATCCGTGTGTCGATACATATTAGCTTCCCTTAGCTGGGATCGAAACCCGGTTGATTCAAATGCCAAACCAAGCTTCTAATCACTCAGCCATGAAGGGGCAGTAGCAGCGAATTTAATTTTAAACGGTTATGAATCACAGTTACTATTGTTTACATACATCCGTTTAACGGCTACCGATACCTCAATTCATCTATGAAAAGACTTGCAATAAACGCTAATGGCAATACGATTACTTCATTCGCCAGAGAACTCAAAACTACATGGGTAGGGAAGTATACATATATATATATATATATATATATATATATATATATATATATATATATATATACCAGTTTGATCTAAACGAACATAACTGATATTATGCTTTTTTCTTTACGTTTCTTGTTAGGCTCTTTGTATCAGGATTTGATTGCATGAGAACTTTTTCTTGGTTCTGCTGCCAAGCAGTTCCGACTATATAAGTTGATCTTAATCCGGGGGATTTAAAATAGTCTTTTAATCTACAAAGTTATCGGTATTAGAAGTTAATAATCAAACATAAATAAAATGACATTCAACACTAGTACTAACCTAGCAAACATCTTCAACGACTCAATTGCTTAATAAAGTATCCACATCAATTATAAAACGTTCTAACAAAAAAATATTGTATCTAAACCATAGTAAAACAAAGAATACTCACTAAAACGCCTTTCAATAGAAATCTTCAGAAAAAACATTGTCATTTAAAAAAGAACAATCTCAGTTGCCTAAACCAAACTTGTTTAGACAATAAGTTGCTGCCAATATAAATATATATATATATATATATATATATATATACATATATATATATATATATATATATATATATATATATATCACCCGCCCAAGACGAAACCCTGCTACATAGTCTGGAACGAGCCGCTGCAGGCATCGCCTTCCATGTCAACGCACACAAGACGGAATATATGTGCTTTAATCAAACATGTACATCTCCACACTAAGCGGTAGCTCTCTGAAACTTGTTGCTAAGTTCAGCTACCTAGGAAGCAGCGTCTTATTAATCGAGACAGACATCAACACGCGACTAGCAAAGGCATAGACAGCTCATGATAGACTACCCTTCATATGGATATTAGACCTGAACAATAAAATAAAGCGCAGTTTCTTCAAGGCGGCAGTCGTGTCGATACTGCTATATCGATGCACTACATGGACACTTAATAAACGTATCGAGAAAAAGTTTGACGGCAACTACATAAGAATGCACTAGCAATATTGAACAAGTCCGAGAAACAGCATCGCACAAAGCAGCAGCCGTACGGCCACATACCACCCATCACGAAAACTATCCAAATTAGACGAACCAGATATGCAGGACACTGTTGGAGAAGTAGAGACGAACTCATAAGTGATGTACTCCTATGGACCCCTTCACATGGACGTGTAAAGGCAGGACGACCAGCTCGAACTTATATACAGCAGCTCTGTGCCGATACGTGATGTAGCGCTGAGCATCTACCGAAAGCAATGGACGATAGGGAGGAGTGGCGAGAGAGGGTCAGGGATATCTGGGCTGATAGCGTGACATGATGATGATGATATATATATATATATATATCTGAGAAAAATGAATGTAAAAGTTGATAAATCAGACACTGACAAGGGATTTAGCAATGATATTTCGTCTTTATTTTAGAAAAAAAAAACTTCTACAAAATGACAGTTTTTTTTAGTGTTCAGCATTGAAGGAAATACATTAATAGAAATAAAAATAGAAATAAAAGGAGGGAAGGGTCATAAGAAGGAGAGACAGAAAATAAAGAAATGGAGAGATCGAGTGAGGGTTTCAGGGGTTTTGGGCTGTGCCAGTAAACGTCTGACCAATGGCTATGGCTAGGGGGATAGGGGGAAGATACAGCCACAGTCAAGCGTATCAAGTTTCATAAAAATAATTGACCATCTGAGATAGAATATCTAAATGAGATAACAATTTTCCAGAAGCATGCAGGTGTTGTGAGTAAACCAGAATACTGACAACGGATTTTACAATAATATTTCGTTCTTCAGAACGTCAGCTTTTACATAGAAAGTAATTGATAAGTAAAAATGTAGATGAAAATATGCGGAGGGTGGGGTCATAAGAAAGAGATATGGAAAAGAAAGAAATTGATATATATATATATATATATATATATATATATATATATATATATATATATATATATGAGTGGTGGGGGAAAGGGTTTCAGGAGTGTTCCATTTCATCAAAGACTTGACCAAAAGAGATCCAATATCTAAATAAGAAAAAAAAAAAAGAAAATCGTTTAGAAGTATGGAAGAGGGGTGTGAAGTAAATATTTTAGTTTATGCTAAAAAGATTTATTCATTTTTATTTCAATATTATTCTCATATAATCAAAATAACGTCGGTGAAATCTGGCAGAAATTGGGTCTTTGGAGATGACAACAGATTCTAACGGTCGACGGGATTTTTGCAATGTATGGGTTTAATTAAAGTAGCTTAGGAAAAATTTAAAGCGTGTTTGTCATCTTAGATGTAGGAGAAAAGGATATTTCGGTCTTCATTTAACTTAATTGCTCATTTATGTTCATAGATCCGTTTTCCATATTGCGTTGGGTATCGCCGATGTAATGTTTGTCACAATCTTTGCATGGAATAGAACATATTCCTGAGTGAGGAGTGGCTATGCTGTTGGTGTGTTTCGAGATGAAATGTTAGTGAGATTTTTAATGGTTTGCGATGTGGTTTGTATAATTGGTATTTCTACTTTGGCTAATTTGTCATAAAGATGGTTGATATGTGTGTTAGTGGGTCGAGGGATAGGTCTGTGGGTAATAGGAATAATGCGAGTGTTTTCTTAAGTTTATTTGATGAGTGTATGTTGAGAGCTTTTTTTCTAGCGTTTAATATGAACACATTTGGGTATCTTAACTTTTTAAGGGAATGTTCAATATATTCAAATTCCTCATCTAGGTAATGTGGGCTACATTTTCTAAGTGCTCGTAAATAAAGCCAATTATGAGGCCTATCTTAATTTTTTTTCTTTTTTGTTTTGGTGGGTATATAATCATCTTTTTGGAGGGTTTGCGGTAGACTTTAAAAGCTAAATCATTTTGAGATTTAATAATTAGGATTTTTAGAAAGTTATACCTTTGTTTTATCCTTTTTCTTTGGTAAATTTGATGGAAAATTCAACACTGTTTTATTTCTCTGCATTATTTTCGATATTTATGTTTTGGGATATTAAAATGCGCATATCGTCAATATATCTAAAATATGTAGCGTTAATGGGTAATCTGTATTTAAAAAAAAAAGCCGAATTATAAAAATGCTAAAAATATACCGGCTAGAATACCTCTGACTGTGATTCTGACTGGGAGGCCAGATTTCTGTTCATAAGAATTATTATTATATTTAAAATAAGTCACGTTAATTATGTATTTGCAGATGTCGATCAGAGAGTTTGTGGGGAGTGATGTGTTGGATTTGTTTTTCTAAATTGAATAGCAAGAAGGTTGAGGCATTTTTAATAGGTATATCTGTATAAAGGGAAGTTATATCAAAGCTGGTCATAGTTTTCTTTTGTATATCACTATTCTTAATTTTCGTAAATAAGCTTCCGGAGTATATAGCGTGTGAGGGGTTGATTGTGTCTTGATATTTTAGTAACGTCTCAAGCTATTTTGTTAGTGGCAATACCAATACTAGTAATAATTTGTCGTAGAGGGGTGTTTAGTTTATGAATTTTAGGTCGGCCATATAATTTTTTCCCTTTTTCTCATGTAGATATTCCATCTCCGTTGGTCAAGTTTTTAATGAAATTTGATACGCTTGACCTAGACAGTAGCTTCCCCTATCCACCTAGCCATAGTCATTACGTATATGTTTACAGTCAAAGCCACGAACCAATGCCGCCATCACTCAGATGTATATCTCTATCTCTCCTTTTCTTATCTGTCTCTCCGTCTTATGACCCCTCCTTACGTTTTATTTATCTTTATTCTTATTAATGTATTTCCTCCAATGCTGAAGTTAGAAAAACCTGTCATTCTAACAATATTTTTTAAAATAAAGACGAAATAGCTATAATAAATCCGTTGTCAGTATCTTGTTTATCCACTTTTCCATTTATTTTTCTCATCTTGTCAGATTTACCAACATCTAACATTTCTCTCTCTCTCTCTCTCTCACTTTACATATATATATGTATGAAGTAATGTTGACGACCGTTGTCGAGGTAGACCCGAAGGCTTCCCTTTTCAATAGCTACTACAACAAGGTGTAAGGGAAGGCGATACTCCTTCCCCTGGATTGCTCCACTTTACCCTTGATACGTACCTTATAGTGCTGAGTGTTAAGCAAGGAGGTATCAAGAACCATTTCTTAAGTCTTTGGTATGACGTGACCTGGACCATTAGCAAACACACTACCCACTAGGCCAATATGTATATATATATATATATATATATATATATATATTGGCCTAGTGGGTAGTGTGTTTGCTGGCAAAGGAATTGCCGGCCACCGCTAGCGTAATGGAAAGCTCTTCGAAAGAATTGAGCACTCTGATAGTCGATAGGGTATATTAAAAAAATGTAAACAAAGTCTGCTGCTGCTGTTTATAAAAATAGAAATACCTTAAAATTCCCTTAGCCAACGTGGTCCGCTTGGTGGCCGAGTGGTCTGAAACACAGTCTAACATAAAGTTGGATGGGTTTCGATCCCGGCTTCGAGCGTCCTGCGTGTCTAGCCCCACTGAAGAGTTCTGATAGACCGAAACAGTCTGTCTAGGGATGACTATATATATATATATATATATATAAAATAAACCCTTGATTTGACGGATGGCTGGGTTGCAGATTTTGAACTGCATAAAATCACCAGCAAACTCACGTTGGACTTAGGCTGAAGAGAACAATAATTAAAGGAAAGATCAGAACAGTTTTTTATGATGTATCTAATAAATGAGACGAATGGTCTCTGTCATGAATATTTGATAAGTTTTGGGGTCATTGCCAGAATGTCTAATAACTTCAAAAATACATTGTCATTTAAAAAAGATCATCAAATATCAAATTATCAATTGGAGTTTAATTAGATAGATAGATAGATAGATATGAAACATGTTGACTGATAAAAAAACTATTTCATAATTTAAAAGACGACCCTTACAAAAGGAAATCATTACCCCTTCAGATGTCTGTTGAATAATGAGTTTATCCTTTATATATATATATATATATATATATATGTGTGTGTGTGTGTGTGTGTGTGTGTGTGTGTGTGTGTGTGTGTGTATTTGAAATATATATCAGAATTTACAAACACTCCCGCACGAACAGTGTGAAACACAAACTCATTTAGCAAATGGAGTTTATTCGTTGATTTATTACTTTAATGACATATCAACCTACGTGGGTTATTTAAGCCATACTTGTAGAAAAAACAGTAGCAGTACACTTTAACTTATAGCTGGTGGGAAGACAAGAGTGTGTCTACTTTTCATGTTGGTATTAAATCGAACTTACTCCCTTCGATATCGTAATTCATCACTTTAAGTACTACGCTTGTTAGGATATCGTATGCACACAGTAAATAGCGGTTGGTGTCAATATCTCGCCAATGCAATCATTATAATATGTTTTAACGCTTCCATATCAATCAATCTATCTATATATATATATATATATATAAATTGCGCACTTTTCATTTATAACAACAGAAAACTCTCTAATTTGTATATATATATATATATATATATATATATATGTGTGTGTGTGTGTGTGTGTGTGTGTGTGTGTGTGTGTGCGCGCATCTCTCTCTTTCTCTCTCTCTCTCTCTCTGTATGTGTGTGCGTGTGTTACATCGTTCAAGAATAATACAGACTGAACAATTTCTTATAAACTCTTCTAAACCAAAGTTACTTGAACTTTGCTTTTTTAAATTTCATTGTAAAATGTTGCTAATGTTTTATGTCCATACAATGAAAACGGGTATTATTAGATGTTATTTTATATATAATTTTACTGCATTATCACAATGAAAAAATATAATCATGTAACCTTTAAAAAATAAGTACGCCACCTTAAATGTAATTTTATCATTTTATTGCAGGTTTTTCAGTTTCATAGAATTTGGTTATACATAATGTCTAACATCGTTTCGACTGCATAATGCTCTAAGTGAAATTTGTATATCCTGGTGTTTGTCTGTGCTGTTTTTTCCAGTAAGGCGATATAATAATGAAAACTCTCCTGAGAAAATGAAATCAATGTGATAATACCGAATTCTTGCTGAGGATACATGTGTTCATCTCACACAAATAATCTAAAATTTATTATTTGCCTAAACGTAACTCGACAGAAAAGTGAGCGGGTGAGAAGACGCCTTTAGGAAGTATATATAATAACGTAACCACAAATATGCTCCTAATAGAAGAACCAAGTTGACAATGCTACACATTCGATTCGATGTATTTTACAATCAGTTGTAGTGAAGAAGCTGAGTGTACACTAATGTACGTATTTCGAAAGACGGTGTAAATGTGTGAGTATTCGTCGTATACGTATCAATTCTGTCATGGATTAATTGACGTATTTCGTATATAAGTTATGCATAAAAGACTGAGACATGCTATTAAACTTCCTGTAGCGTGTCTGTTGGTTCGCGTGGGCATAGGCTTATTGTGAAACACATTAACATTATATCGAGGTCACTATGTGCAAACGCGAGCTGCTGAATTAATCAACGCATATAAAATTAGGTGTGTTATGGGATACTGGATGTGTCTCCATCGACTCTTGAAGATTATTTCTTTATATCATGACTCACTCAACTAATGGCTTCTTTAATTCTAGATATTTTTCGTTCATTCATTTTCTTAAAAAAACAACTCTAAATCAAAATTTCCTCGTCATTTTTTATTTATTTCGGCAATTTTTTCTGCCAGCACTTTTTTATTTCAATTTCTTCCATTGTATCGTTTATTATATTGATTTATTAGTTTATAGTCCTCTTTTTTCTTCCGAAGGGAAGTACTGCCTAAAAAGATGAAATGCAACCTCAAAGTGAACGAGTTCGATCTCCAGCCGCACTGTTATGTTCACTTTCGGACAAATACCCTTGAAAACGGTATGAACCACTTTTCAAACAGCAATGGGTGACATATTATCACTGCGATTCTCCAACAAGGATGACTTTTGTATGAAATAACCCCCAAAAGTTGGTATGCCATTAATCAAGGAAACTAATATTTTTCTTGTTCCCCCTCTTCATAGCAGTTTTATTACTTTCAGTGTCTAGTCTTTGTTTCTTACAGTATTTATGCTGATTTTTTATCACTGTATTTTTTGCAGCTATTGCCTTTTATTACGTTAATATTGTTGTTCTTGCTATTCCAGACTCCGTGCTTATTCTTTCATTGTCTGTTGCCATCTTTTCATTCACTATTTCTGTGTTTCCTTAATGATTTCTTGTTTATTCTTTTCGTAATGCCATCAGTTTTAATGATAAATCTTTTTCTTTCTTTTAAAGTTTCTCTGTTGACGCTAATCTCTATTTCTAAATCTATGGCTTTTCTACTTCATTCTTTTTTTTTCTCTTTTTCTTGTCAATCTTTTCCCCTCCACCCTTATCGTTTCTTTCTTTTTTCCTTCTCATCTGACTTTAATATTTACTGTATGTAGTTCTTTCTTCCTTTCTTTCTTTCTTTCTTTCTTTCTTTCTTTTATTACTTCAAGTTCGGTGTTTAGATTTAGTAAGAAGACAAATTTACTCTAGAATTAAAATCACATTCTTTGCTGACTGACGGACATCATTGCTTTTTTAACCATTTCTTTAGATTTCACTAATTGTTATAGAGCAAAATACCAATGAAAGTGAAAAAAAAACAACATCAGATTAAGAATTTTATGCAAAACTTAAGACAATTCGTAATCGCTGTTTTTTTTCTTTTTCGATGTTTTTCACTCTCATTTCTTAAACTGACCAACTTTGAAGCAATATTCTCTGATTAAAGTTGTTATTTTAGGTGGTATCTCCGCACTAAAGGTTAGCTTTTTGAAACTAGTGGACAAGTTCACCGACCTTGGAAGTAGAGTCTCATCAACCGAGACAGACATCAACAGGCGACTGGCAAAGGCATGGACAGCTATCGATAGATAATCGGTCATATGGAAGTCAGACTTGACCTATAAAATAAAACGCATTTTCTTATAAGCAGCGGTCATGTCGATACTGCTATATGGATGAACCTCATGGACGCTAACTAAAAGTATAAAGGAAAAAAAAACGGCAAGTACACAAGAATGCTGCGAGCAATATTGAACAAGTGCCGGAGACAGCATCCTACAAAACAACAGCTGTACGACCACCTACCACCCAGCACAAAAATTATACAGATTAGACAAACCAGACATGCTGGAAAAATAAGAATGAACTCATAAATGATATGCCCCCATGGACCCCTTCACATGGACGAGCAAACGCAGGACGCCCAGCGAGAACCTATATGAAACAGTTCTGTGCCGAGACAGGACGCAGCCTGGAAGACCTCCTGGGAACAATGGATGATATGGACGGGTGGTGAGATAGAGTCAGCGCAACATGATGATGATTTTTCTTCTTCTATCTTTTAACGTCATCTCTTTCGGGCGCGCAGAATCATTTTCTGTTAGTGTTCAATTTCTTTTTCCTGTGAACATTTCTTTGTTTGTTTTTAATCTTAGCAAATATTGCTTTATTTGTCTTTTTAGGGCCGATTTTTCCTTTCCATTTGTCTTTAGATTTATAGTTTCCTTCTGGTTTATTCATCACTTTTACTTCTCACTTCTATGTCATTAGCCTTCAGAAAACATCTATAGGGTTTAACTAAAATCAACGAATTCAATATCTTCGAGAACAATTGTACAATCAATTAAAGAAGAAAAAATTAGACGGTGGTTGTGATTCCATCATTTGAGTCACTCATATATCTTTCGATTTTTGCACATGCATTATTATACCTGTAAATGGAAAGTCGCATCAACGTACCACTTTTTCTATAAATGATCGAACGAATCTTTCTATCCATATTATAGATTTACTGCGTTCTTATAAAGAAAGAATATAGATTTCCGTATAAAGCTTCTTTGCTCATCTATCTATTTGCTTGCTATTTTCATGAGAGTAATAAAGGATGAATTAGGATGAATTAGGATTCGCTCTCTCTCTCTCTCTCTCTCTCTCTCTCTCTCTTTCTCTCTCTTTTTCTCGATCTCAATATATATATATATATATATATATATATATATTTATGTGTGTGTGTGTGTAGGGGTTGCGTTTATACGCTCATATATATATATATATATATATATATATAATCCTATTATAAGAAAACATCATTATATATATATATATATAGAGAGAGAGAGGTGGGGAGAGAGATTGAGAGAGAGCTTACCTGTTGAAGAGATTTATGATTGCAACATGTAGACTCGTTCTTTTTGTCACTGGCAAATATACATTGCCAATTGTTGAGATTATTTGGACAGATGTTTTAGATTAGATTGGTCTACTCACTAAATCCGCTAGTGAAGCTTCAATAGTGAAGAACAAGTGAATGCGAAGTAACTCTTCGTTGCTTTTACTCCAAGGTCCATTTTGACCCGGAGTGGAAGTATATATTAGGGTCCAATCTACAAGTCAAACAGATATTTAAAAAAATGTATGAATATTAGATTAGTATATCTGATACCATATAACTGCTACAAATTACCAGTATTCGACTGGAATACTTGAATCCATATGAGTGTGTAAAAATATGACTATTATAATTAAATAAGAATATTTACTTGAAACTGTATAACTGTGTATAAATTATGTTTCAAATTTTGACATTAAATAACCCATATGGTGATTATATGCTTTTAAACGAATAAACCAAATGAAACCTATTATTTCTAATTCGCTTTTTGGCATTGTACTGACCGATTTCCGCAACTTTTAAGCATAATATGTACATAGATTATAAGTAAGATATAGGAATACTTTAGGCCATATAACTGTAAGAAAATGTTGTATTTTGGCCTTTGACCAGGCCAAAAATGCCATTCCAAGGTGATACACCGGAAGGAAGTGACACATTCTGATGGCAGTTATGAGAAGAAATCGCGTGGGCGGAAATTGGCTGATGAAATGAGACGAGGTAAAAAATTCCCATGGTACACTTATAGACTGACGCACCGGAAGAGAGTGACCTGTGAACTGCATGACAATTATTTCCGATTGATGACGATCAAATATGCGATTTCAAAAATCGAGTAGGCGACTGAGTGGGCGTGGAACTATTATATAACTCAGTAAAGATAGAAGTCAAGACAGTTGGAGATCCAGTTACAGTTACAGTTGGAGACGGAGTTATAGACGAGATGTGGTAGGGAAAGCCACACCAGGCTGAAGGGGCTCGGGGCCCTGATGAGTTGAGGTCCGGAGAAGATGCTGATAAGATATAGCAGATCCCCCAGCAGAGTGGGCCCAGGGCCTCCGGTTGAGCATCAGGAGAACGAGAAAGACACAATTTTGACGGCCATAATAGTGGGGGTCAAAATATTTCAGTTCCGCTCGGTCTCCAGCTCCCTCTCACACACAAACCTTGAGTAACCCTTTTCGAACCCTTGCAATAAAGTGAGAGGTAAATATTTTGTTAAAAAAGTCTTCCTGCGTCTTTATTATTGTGTCGTAATGATGCTGTAGATGAGAATATAACATCATCATCATCATCATATCGTGCTGGCAGCACGGATATCCATGACCCTCTCTCGCCACTCCTCCCTATCGTTCATCGCCCTAGGTAGGTCTTCAGGACAGCAACCTGTATCCTCACATAGCTGCTGAATGTACGTTCGTGCTGGTCGTCCTGCTTTTGCGCGGCCATGTGTGGGGATCCATAAGAGTACATCTCTTATGAGTTCATCTCTGCTTCTCCAGCAATGTCCTGCATGTCTGGTTCGCCTAACTTGAATAGTTTTCGTGATAGGGGGCAGGTGGCCGTACAGTTGGTGTCTTGTGGGGTGTTGCTGCCAGGACTTGTTCAGGATTGCACACAACATTCTTGTGTAATTGCCATCTAGTTTCTTCTCCAGCCGTTTTGTTAGCGTCCATGTAGTGCATCCATATAGCAGTATCGATGTGACCGCTGCCTGGAAGAAACTGCGTTTCATTTTATCGATTAGGTCTGATTTCCATATAGTCGATAGCCTATTGATAGCTGTCCATGCTTTTGTTAACCTCGTTTCGATGTCCTTTTCGGTTGATTCGACGCTGCTTCCTAGGTACGTGAATTTGTCTACTAGTTCAAGAGGGGTTCCTTTTAGAGTGGAGATGTCCCCCATTCCTATTTCTAGATATGGTCACTTGATATCATATAATTACGAAACCAAATTATTGTAGATAAATAAGAAAGTGAAATTAAAAAATGCAACGGAACATTGAAAATATATTTAGAATTAGACTCAAACGTGTATGAATGAATCAACTCTCAAAATTGACTAACCCATAACGTTTCTTTAATCACATTAGCTGAACATTATATAGTGAAAGCCCTGATCGAAATCCATCTAATAACAGTGTTAGGCTACGATATTATTAATCCATTCTCGTCTAGTAATATTTGACTCACAGTATTAATACATACTGGATATTGCTGAACACATTTGTTCAAAATAGCCTGAAGAAGGAAGGAATGAAAGTAGTGTCTTATTTATCGCCATTCAACCTCTCGCCTTCACGACTAATCTATCATTGACTCCTAAAACCAAAGATCAATCTCCTACCATTTCTTCAACTGTGTAGACATCATATAAACTCAGTCGCTGCATTCATACAGATCAGCCAAAAGACTACAGCCCTCAGTCTTGATATGTGCTGACCCTCTATATGCCAACAAAATAGATTTTTTTATTGTCCTGTCATGTTATTTACAAGACCAGAAATATTTATTGTAACGCAGTGGACGTCTTATCAACATCAATGAGCCAAGTGAACAGTCGTGTGACCCCAAATAAAAAAAAATCACATTCGAAAACTCTGGCGGTGGGTGTAAAAACAGTCACAGGAAATAGTTGGAGAATTTTAAAAGGGTCATTCAGAGAGTTATTTACGAGCAGAAGACAAGGAAAAACGTTAATTTCGGGGCGAATGAATCATCCATTTGAGGTGCACCAAGATGTCCAATTCCTTCATCGATTCAAAAAATACCACTTCATGTCACCATATTTAAAGCTCGATATGAATAGAGGATGAAACACAGTAATAAATTGAGTGGTATTTTTCTTTAACCACGTGTCTGATTTAATCCCATTTTATGAACTCATCGTTATCTCTTCATCCCGTCTTTGTCACATCAAAGATACGCCTGAGTCTACGTAGAAAAAAGAAACAGTCAAAAGCACACGTTATGACTGGTCCTCTCTTACCATAGATATAGCCATAAAGTTGACGACCTAAATCAAGGGATACCCAAAGGCTCCCTTTTCAATAGCTATTAGACCGAGGTATAGGGGAGGGCACTACTCTTTTCCCTGGATTGCTCCACTTTACCCTTGACCCTTACCTTTTAATGCTGAGTCTTCAGCAAGGCGGCATCAAGTACCATTTTTGAATCTTTGGTATGGCTCGACCTGTGATTGAACCCCGGGCTCCTAGGACATTGGTGAACACTCTACTAAGACCAATAGCCCGATAGATAGAGCCGTAAATATACGGTAACTGTAAGAAACAAATTCCATACTCTTCAGGAGATATTTAATACACATACTCCGAACGATGAATTCGAAAATTTCGTCAATGCCCACATAAAAGTTGGTGTAGAGTGCATACCAACCAAACCAAGAGTCAAACATATGCTTCCACGGGAGACACAAACTGTTAGGTGAAAATGAGATTGCGTGAAGTATCATCCTTATGTAATAAAAGAAATACAACAAATGCAAACACGCGGAAAATTAAGAAAGCATAAAGAGAATTAATAACACATACAGGAAAAAAAACGAAAAGAATACAGTCAAGGTCAGAAAAAAAAAAGGAAACTTGGTAGAAGATAAACAATCACGAATATCATGGCAGATAGTAAATGCAGAAATGAAAAGGAAGAGCGAGTAAAACTAAAAGCTGCCAACCAAGAAGAACGAATACAGATTTGGAGAGAACATTTCAAGAATCTGCTTGGAAACTCTCCTAAAGTTACTGATAAGCCTATCATAAAATTACTAATTCCCAATTAAACACCAAACCCGTACATTTTACTTCAGATGACGTAGTACAGACAAAAATTAAAAAAAGGAAAATGCAGGCCTCAATAAAATACTCATAGAAGAATGGAAGACGAAAATTAGATGACATTTCTTTGATTTTGTAATACCGTATATAAACAAAATACATTAGATAGATGGACAAAACAACATTTACAACTTCCCAAAGAAAATAACCTTGAAATCATCAAGAACTACCGAGGCATAACTCTTACTTTTAAAACGGCCAAGTTTTATATTGTTCTGTTTCACAATCGAATCGAACGTGAAATTGAGGAGTCCTTGCCAAAAGATTCGAGGTAACACAATTGTTTACAGATTTCTCTGAAGTATTTTATTCCATACACAAAGGGAAGAGGGTCTACACAAAGAAATTTGCCACTCAACAGAAACACGAAAATCAAGTTTTGCTCATCAGATGAAGATGCCAACATTTTCGACATTATTGCTGGAGTTCTACAAAGAGATACATTAACACTAAATCGGTACATAATCTGCCTAGACAACGCAATTTGAGTGTTGATAGATTTAATATAAGAAAATTGTTTGACACTAAAAAAAGCAATAAAAGCAGAAGATCTCCTGCAGAAACGATCACGGACGAAGACTATGCAGATGATCTTGCGCTTCTTACACGTATAGCTGTCCAAGCTGAATACCAGCTGCATAGCCTGAAGTAGGCTGCCGGAGGTATTGGCCTCCACGTGAACGCAGACAAAACGGAGTACAAGTGTCTTAATCGAAAAAAGCCACCTCCACTCTAAATGGCTGTCATCTGAAACTAGTAGACAAATTCACGTACCTTAGCTGCCGTGTCTCATTTACTGAAAGCGATCTTAATATGCGAAGGTGTGGACTGTTATTGATAGGCTATTGATTATATTGAAGTCTGATCTATTCGATAAAATGAATCGAGATTTCTTCCAAGTAGTGGTTGTGTCAATTTTACTGTACGGATGCACTACATGAACGCTGACAAAATTCATTAACAAAAAGCTAGACGGAACTTCACAAGAATACTATGTGCTGATTGAAAAAATCCTGGAAGCAACACACCACGAAACAACAGCTGTCGGGCTACTTACCTCCCATCTCAATAACCATCAAAATAAGACGAAGAAGACATGTAGGACCCTGCTGAAGAATCAATAACGAGCTCAAAGGTAACGTTTTTGTATGGAACCCTTCACATGGACGTGCTAGTGTTGGCCGACCTGCAAGAACTTATCTACCACAGCTCTGTGAGTACATAGAATATAGCCTGGAAGACCTGCCAGGAGCGATGGTTAATAGGGACGGATGGATACACGGAGTCAGGGAAATCCGTACTAGCAGAGTGACTTAAGGATGATGAATAGTAATTTATTTCACTCGAATATATGGTTTCAAGCAACTTAAAATAATCCTTATTAAACAATTATTGTGTTACGTAACTATTCTTTATGCAAAAGAATTTAGTTATATGGCATCAAATATTTCTATTGATAACGAACATATTTTAGACCCACAGATATGACCTGAGCAGATACTCACACGCTGTGTCAATTGCAATGAAGTAATTGCAATGAAGGTGTACAGCACACTCTTTCGATCTCCAGGACTGGAGATTCACCATTATATATTGTTAAGTTTCATATCAAGGATATCCCTTTCATGGGTGGGCTTATGCCTCGGCAATACAATCAGCATAATCTAAGCTTCTCTGATAGAGCAGAATTCCGGCAGGGTACCAGGGAGCATGATCCTGCTGAAAAATATCTATGTCATCTTAGAAGGCTATTGTCATCAAAGATTATACCTCTTCTCCAAAGCTTTTGAGGAAATGATTTCAAATTATTGATATAATACATTAATAAGGACTTTGCTAACATCTCTCTCCAATAAGAAGCTGAAAATTGGAAGTGACTGATACTTTTTACAATCTCGTGATTCCTTTCGGATTGTTGAAGATTAGGCCACCTACCCATCGCATGTAGGCCCATGGTGGAAAAAGCGCATCAAAAAGCCCGATGGATAATCAAATTGATCCAAGGGAACATGCTGTCAAAACTTACTTCGTACCTCTCCATCTGTAATACTCAGAGTACTACTTTGGGAACTATCGACAAAAGAGAGAGAAGCAAACTGCGACAGTGGTTGAGTCTTTCCAATGATACTCCCTCTGGCCTTTTCTACGTTTCCATACACCACGGAATCCTCGGCCTTATGAATTTAGGTACAGCCATACATCTATTCTGAGAGCTTAGGAATGAAAAACTGCTCAAGGCAATTTTCTTCCCTCAATACATAACAGAATTACAAGGTTTGGTTTGGTTTCTCTGTTTAATGGCATATCAACCTTTGTAGGTTATTTAATGCCAAAGCTATTCTCCTTGAAGAAAAGTAGTTGTACTATTTAACCCATAGCTGGGAGGATAAGGGGGTTCATATCATTCCCAAGGGTATTTGCCCGAAAGTGAACGTAATAGCGTGACTGGAGTACAAACTCGCGTTCTACGATTCCGCAGTCCATCGCCTTAACCATTACACCACGAGGACACGCCCACATAGTTACAACGGTTGTTTGTTCATTGCAGGCGATTTCGACAATGAATATTGATTTGCATAGGCGCTCTGATTACTCTCTGGTTAATCAACCCTTGTAGTATTAAAGATTGATGCGCAGTGTACGGTAAATCATTTCAGATTAATCATCTTTTTCACGAGACTTAGTTTACGCTGTCTCCTCCGCAAACAGGTTAAGAGCCTCTCAAAAAAGATGTCCTCGGTATGACACTAAACTGTCTCCTCTGCAAACAGGTTAAGAGCCTCTCAAAAAAGATTATCCTGGGTACGACACTAATCTATCTCCTCTGCAAACAGGTTAAGAGCCTCTAAAAAAGATGTCCTGGGTACAACACTAAACTGTCTCCTCTCCAAACAGGTTAAGAGCCTCTCAAAATAGATGTCCTTTGTAACTGCCTCCTCTGCAAAAAGGTTAAGAACCTCTAAAAAAGATGTCCTGGGTACAACACTAAACTGTCTCCTCTGCAAACAGGTTCAGAGACTATCAAAATTGATTATCCTGGTAACGACACTAAACAGTCTCCTCTGCAAACAGGTTAAGAACCTCGCAAAAAAGACGTCCCGGGTACGACACTAAACTGTCTCTTCTGCAGACAGGTTAAGACCATTTCAAAAAATATGTCCTGTGTGCTACACTAAACTGCATCTGATGGTGAGGCTCTAGTTCTGAAGATCAGATGTGCGTGTGTCATTGCTATCTCTTCAGTATCAACTCTTTCTTGGACTGAGTCAAACAAATCTGCTTAATGAAAAGAATCATGTTCAAAAACAGAAAAAAATCTAAACCACTTCTTAAAAAAACAACTACTCAAAATTTTAAATATTTTCAATGATGGTAATTCCCTAATTCATTGACATAAATAGTCCTAGATCGTTTGACTTACCTTAACAATTAACTCAATCACTTAGTAATAATTTATGATTCAATATTGCTCACTTTAGGTGTAAAACAGCCAGATTATATTCATGACTAAGCCTAGAACAAAAGCCCAGGGCCTCAATGGACACAGAACTGATTAAATTAGATACAGTGTTTTATTCGATTGAATAAACAACTAAATTAAGATGTGAATATGAAGGTACGACGAATGCGATTCCCTAACCTAAAGCTATAGAATAACCCTAGGCTGGTTGATATGTCGTATGAATCAGTGATATTTTATATTGATTAAAATTATCTGCAATGTATGCCACAGTGATAATTTTTTTTCACATTAGTAATTTCAAAGTCAATCTCTACTTGCTTAAAACTAACTCATAAAATGCACCAAAAAGTAACGGCTACTTGACCTTGATCACTGACATGTGCTGTTGGATCAGGTTGTAAATATTGTTTTTGCGACGTGAAGTTGATCATGAGTTTTTGAGATTCCACAGAGTACGTATGTGTCTCTCAGTTTTGGGGAGCAGAATTGATCATGTATTGAAGACCTCAGGGAGATATTTGATCCAAATTTTATTGTCTGTAAATTCATCTTAACCTAAAAACCCAGAAACATATATCTATCCATTATTCCCCTCTCTACTTCTCTCTCTCTCTCAGTATGTACGCTTTTATGTATCCTTACATTTTAATTTTATATGTGATTTATATTGAACATGATGAATGGGTATATATATATATATATATATATATATATATATATACACATTGGTAATGTATTAATTGGTAGGTTTAGTGACACACAAGAGAAGATGTAACTTCTGCATCTTTCCTCACGCCATCAATATATTTGTATGATAATAAACGATCTTGTAATTAGTCATGGCCTGTGGATTGAAACCTTTTTGCCATTAAATCAGCCTGATGCACCATTATCAAACCATCCAACTGTCGACGGAAATGCTTCAAAACTCAGAATTTTTCAGCAATCTAAGTTGGTTTTAAATTCGGAAAGAAGGATATTTCTATTTCATACCTTCTTAAACGTAATCAATCAATTATAGCTTCATAAAAATTCGTAATCTCTTCTCATCTTATAGGACCAGATATTTTTATGAGTGAATAACCAGTAAAGTTTTGAATATGATCACTTTATGAATTTAATCGGTTTCAGAAATATCTGGTTTTAAAATCTACTGTCTTATAAATAATCTTAAAATATTTATACTTATATATATATATATATATATATATATATATATATATATATATATATATATATATATATATATATCAAGTACCCTCGAGTTATCAGGATGCAACACAGTATTAATCTTGACACGGAGTTTAGCAGGTTTTAATACAGAATTTTTCAAGACCGGTTTCCATATCAAAGTTAAATAATCAGTCTGTTCGACTATCTATCCATAGCTGGAGGGTATAAAAACTATGAAAAATTGGGTCTAGTGGATGGCCCGGCAGACCGGGGTTCAATCCCAGGTCGAGTCATACCAAAGACTTAAAAAATGGTACTTGAGACCTCCTTGCTTAACACTCAGCATTATAAGATACGTATCAAGGGTAAAGTGGAGCAATCAATCAGAAAGGGTAGTGCCCTCCTTTATTCCTTGGCGTAGTAGCTGTTCTATTGCTATTAATACCGGGAGAATATTCATCCCGGTGTGAAGTTCGCCCCAACCTAATACTTTGGCAGTCAGACTGACGTTCAACACCTTTTTACCTATGTTGTATTATACTTTCGTTAATATACTTTGTTTCATGTAAACCCGGGTTCGTGTCTTTCTTCCGGACCCTTTATTGGTCAGCAACAGGTTGCCATCTTTATTGTCGACAATGGTGATCATTATACCACGAGCACTTACCACTTACAGATAAATAGTAGAGTAGACTGATTTCAGTAGCCTTTGGTAAATCATCTAGTCAAGAAGAAAATCTCTGAATTCAAACCAACAATAATCTGCATAAGATTTGTTTTAGTTAAATGTTGATGATAGTCAGGGGCTTGGGTAAATATCTATCTACTGGAATATAGGTATTTCTTCAGGGGAAGGAAATCGCTGAATAAGTAAATGATACTCACCAAAAAGTAAGATAGCATTCAGATACTCCTCATGCCATTGTCATTCAACCGAATTATTCTACACAATGGGATTTTAGTTTAATGAATGTTTTAGCTTTATTTCGTTTTCTTTTTCGATAAATGGTGTTAGAGTCATCTGGAGAGAATGTGCACTGTTTTGGGGACTTCCTCTCAGCGGTTTTATTTACACACTACCCGCCTCCTCACTGATATACACACTGGAATTGCGAAGTGAGGTAACAATTATTGGTTAGGATAACTGAATCATCCGACAGCTTGTAAGTCGGCAATAAATGTTTATGTACCCTTCTTTCTAATGTCTTTAGAAAAGGCATGTATCCATATTTCCCAACGATTATCTTGTTTAATTGTAACATGACTGGCAGATCAATTTCGAACTTTTGCTTTTTCCTAATACTTTTGAGTATATATTTGTTTCCCCGTTTCGTTTGACCCATCGACTGATGTCTCTAAATTATATTGCATCACTATGATGATATGTTTGATGGGGAGACTGAGGATATTTGAAAATCACTAAGTTTTATTTTCACTCTGAAGCAGTAAAATCTTGTACCTCTCACAGTCAACCTTGACAGCGTCTAACCAATCATACATTGACATTCTGACACGCTTGTCCCGGGTAAACTACAAATATATGGTATTTGTATTGATTTGTATTCACCTCCGGGATGCGACGACTCTTTCTAAAGTCAAGTCAGATTTCAGAAATGAAGAATGAACATTACTCCAATGTTGGTACTGAGTATAAGTTATTTATTTAGTTTTGTTGAAGTTTTTATTATTTTCATATTTCGATGATTCCTTACATCAACATCTGTAGTCATTATTATATTTAGGCATTATTTCTCGTTAGTTTCATTAAGTAATTCGATATTCATTTACAACAAATAAACGATAACGTATCCTTATAAAATTTTATCTAGCCAGTCAGCGAGTTACAGGATACGTTGACTGTGTCCCTTGAAAAGGAATAAGACCACCTTCAAAAGGGGATTCCTGGGTGTGACGCTACACTGCATCTCATGATGAAACTTAAATTCTGATATTAATGCCATGTAGGTGCCCGTGGTGTAATGGTTATCGTCGTAGAAAGTGGACTCGAGTTCAAATCCAGGGCGAGACTGATTGCATTTCACATAGCACTAATACCCTTGGGAAAGGTATGAATCCAATTATTCTCCAGCTATGGGTAAATAGTAGGACAGACTGCGTTCTTCAGCCTTGGTGAGGCAACTAGTCCAGGAGAAGGAAAACTCTGAATTTAAACCTGTTAAACTCCGTTTAAAAACTGACCTAGTGTCATATCCTGCCCGAGCGGAGGGGTTGGTAAATAGGATTAATACCATTTACACACTGACCCAGAAGAGACTACTTTGTAAGCTCCAATTTGGGAGTTAAATACCTATTTTTAAAAATTGTACGTACAAAATCGAAATACTTAATGACATTTAACCATGTAAAAAAATATTGAGTGACTACACAAAAAAATGAAAATGGAAATGTACAATATCACAATTCCTAAACAGGTAGGCATAAAATAACCCAATCGGGTTGATAAGCAGTTTAAAATCAATCAATCATTCATTCATTCAATAAATCAGACTTACATCTATTCCGGTGTCAATTCTATTGGCTTTTTAAATTTTTCAATGCTCATTTACATCAACACCGGCAGAGGTGCATATATAAAAAACACAATTTCCACTCATAATTTTGGGGCTGCTTTTAACTTTTTTTCGCATTAATTTTTGTGATATAAGGTGATGTTTATTTTACAGCAACATCTGTATTGGTGTGCTTTAATTAGATATGATGCCTATTCATATCCTTTTATTAATGTTTCGATACTTCTATAATTATTTAGATACACACCTATAATTATAGAGTTTTAATCAAATATGATCACCACTCATGGCTTTCGGAGTTACTTTATATTAGTTTTATATGTGAAATTATTCAATTTTTTTCCACTTAACTCTTGTACTTTTTCGTTCGAGTACTTTAAAATCTTGCTAACCAACATATATCCGTTGCAACACCGATCTCACAAATATCAACAAAATATGCAATAATGGCTTTACTCTAACAAAGGTAAAAGGCAGACTATAACCCTCAGAATCTATTACGGGCGTAGACTATGCAGAGGACATACCTCTTCTTGCAAATAGACCAACTGTAGCCGAATCTTTTCTGCATAGCTAGGAGAAGCCAGCAGAAGGAATTGGTCTCCACTTGAATGCAGTGTACAGGTGTCCTAATCACGAAGAAAACATCTCAAATCAAAATAGCGGTTCTCCCTAGTTAATGGCTAACTTAACGTAGCTCAGGAGCAACGTCTTATCTCCTCAAAGTGACATTATGAGCCAAGTGAAGGCGTGAATTGCTATGGAATGGCATTCGATCATATGCAAGTCTGACTTATCCGATAGAATAAAAAGGAATTTCTTCCATGCAGCGATTGTCTCAACAATACTGTACTGATGCACCCCATGGACGCTGACCAAACAAATAGAGAAAAAGCTAGACGGAAACTGCACGAGAATGCTACGAGCTATATCGAACGAATCCTGGAAACAACACCCCACAAAACAGCAGTTATACGTCCACTTACCTCCTATATCTAAAACTATCCAAGTAAGACGAACAATATGAGCAGGACGCTGCTGGAGAAGCAAGAACGAACTCAGAAGTATATTTCTATAATGGATCCTTTCACATCGACGAGCAACGAGAGCCTACCTACCAAAAATAGCTCTCTACAGACACAGAATCTAACCTGGACGACCTGCCGGGTGCGATTGATGATAAGGATGAATGGCGAGAGAGAGAGAGAGAGAGAGAGAGAGAGAGAGGGAGAGAGAGAGAGAGAGGGAGAGAGAGTCTAGGAAACCAGTGCTGTCAGCGTCCCTTTATTATAATGATTATAAAGACATACCATTGAGTGTTTTTTTTTTAGATGACATTACGTTATTTTTTTTCATAGAAGCTGAGAAATGCATACACAACGACATATTTCTTACTTAGCTTAAATCTAGAATTACGGGATATTAGAGAGCTCTTGATTTTATTCCTGAACAACTATTACTATATTGGGATTTGGTATCAAACTTCTGGAGTAAAGCTACTAAATTTTTAATCCAATGTAAATTCTTTCTGTTTATCTTATTTCTCTAAAATATTAATGTCCTAGTTTTTTTGTTTTCTTAATATAACATGAGATATTTCAGATAATATTTGTTCTCGAAGCAGTCTACCGTTTAAATGGTGTTTGTATTTAACCAACCCCTCCTATATCGGATTTAGTATAAAATTTATGGTGTTTGTATTTACCCAACCCCTCCTATACTGGGATTTGGTATCAAATTTATGGTGTCTGTATTTACCGAAGCCCTCTTATGCTGGTATTTGGAATCAAATTTCTGGAGTAAAGCAACTAATTTTTTTTTTGTTCAATATAAGAAATGCTTTCAGAAACTTTGGTTTTTCCCTATTTCTCTGAAATATTAATGTTCTATTTTTTTCGTCTGCTTAATCTGAATTGCGATATCACGGACAATATTTTTCTCTAAGCGTGGCTACCGGTTAAAAGGTGTGTGTACATACCCAACCCCTCCGCTACGGACAGGATGTTATAAAAAGTCAATTATTCGCTGTTTTGAATTCAACAGGTTGTCTTACACGACAAAAGAAAGCAGTTGCCACTACAATTTACCCATAGTTGCGTTGTGCGGAGTGAAGCACAGTTTCATTCTGGACTTGAACTCGGATCACCGATTCCATTTCGAAGGATGATAGTCAGCTTTAGGATGTATCCTGGACATAGAAGCGGTGATTTGAAAGATTTTTCTTGAAAAATTAAAGTTATAAATTAACCAAGTTTTTCAAACTACGTCGGAGAATATAATCAGTTTCATTATTTTAAAAGAAAATTCACGACAAGGGGATTTAACTTCTGAGGTCTGATTTCTCGAAGACCAGTGGAGCTATTAATTCAATAAGACTAAGTTTGCAGTATAATTACAAAATAGTAGGAATAGAAGGATTTATGGGTTGTTGTTTTTTAGGAAAATTGAAACAGATTCTTTAACAGCGATAACCTTTAGAAATAATCAGTTTACGTTGAAGAAAACTACGGTCAATTTTTCCAGTCTTCACACATGATAAATTCTGACAGTCTACTCTTTGTGAACATTTTTTTCTGTACAAGAAGGGGAAAATTCTTCACAGGGTGATTAATAGAATCACCCCAGTAATACAAGAATTCAAGAAAGATAATTTGGTAAGTTCTCCACAGATGTCTGCAGGTTTTCATTTAAAATACTGCGCATCAAATCAATGTAAGCGTTAATAAAAAAAAAGGGGAGAGAGAGAGAGATAGATAGAGAGAGAGAGAGAGGGTGTGTGTGTGTGTGTGTATGCGTGTGCGGGTATACATGTATAAATGGATTTCGAGTTTTTGATCTTCTTTTCAGTCTTCCATCTGCATACACACATTTATAAACAATAAGTATATTACTTCACAGAAAAATTGCACCTTTTATGGATTCAATTCATATAAAATTTTGAATAAAATCCAGTATATTGGAAGTATTTCATTAGGTTTTCATTCATTTAAAACTTAGATGGGAACCATACAAGAAATCTACGAGCTGTTTTTAACAAATCTGGAAACAACACCTCACAAAACAACAGCTATACGGCCACTTACCTCCCATCTCAAAAACAACCAAGTAAGACGAACATGACTCGCAGGAAGCTGCAGGAAAAACAAGGATGATCTCAAAATGTCTTCTACGAACTCCAACATATTGACGTAAAAGTGTTAGCCGACCAGGAAGATATTATTTACATCAGCTCTGTACGGACATTAGATGTAGTTTGAAAGACTCGCCAGAAACGATGGACGATAGGGACGGATGGAGGAAGAGTGAAAGACAGAGAAATACAGAGAGAGATAGAGTCAGGGAAATACATGCTGTCAGTTTGAGTTGGCGATGATGATTAGCAATTAATAAACGCACATATTGGAAGTAAATGTTATATTATCGTTATGAGAGTTTTTCGCATCAGTTTTAGCTGATTGTTTTTCACTTGAGTTTGAGTGACAGCAAGTCTCCTCAAGTCTCTAGGACTCGTCTCGATATTCTGACCGTTCTCAATAATGCTGTATTTTGGATGGTCTCCACAAGTTATCCAACTTCTACGTCCTTTTATAATCTTTTAATTACTGTACGAAGAGCACCAATCACGATTGGTACAATTGTCACTTTCATGTTCCATTTTTTAAAAATTCCCTATCAAAGTCGAAGTACTTGTCCTTGTTTTCACATTCTTTCCGTTTTATTCAATAGTCAGACGGGACAGTAAAGTTGACAATTTTGCAAACTCTCTTTTTTTATTGATTATTATAAGATCTGATCTTCTGACCGAGATTAGGTGATCCATCTGTAAGTCAAAGTCCCATATGAATTTATGTGTGACATTTTCTAGGACAGGCGCTGGGTTGTACATATACCATTTGTTCGTATGCTCAAATTTCAATTTCTTGCACATCTTCCAGGGGATCACCTTGCCGACCCAGTCATGTCTAGTCTATATACTTCTTCTGTGCTAATTTGCTGCATTCGTTTATTATGTGATTGATGGTTTCATCTATGTCACCGGATAGCATACATTTGCTATTCTGTAGTGTCTTATCTATTCTAGCTTTGATATTGTTGGTTCTTACGGCGTTGTTTTGTGCTGCTATTAGGAGAGATTATGTTTCTCTCTTAAATTTCCTTTTCTTAGCCAGGCCCAGGTTTTCTGGTTTGGGATGTCGTTTATTAGTCATTTAAACCGCCCATAGAGTTGATTTTCTTCCCATTTTTGTTTCCTAGTTATTGTCATTCTATTGTCCATTGTGTTGTCACTATCGTTTCTTATGGCTGTAATCAGTTCTCCTTCGTGATTTTTTATGTAGTCTTCGAGTTGTTGTATCGATGCGTGAACGTTGCCATCAATGCTGGCAAGTCCTCTACCTCCATCTTTTATTGATACACATATTCTGTCAACGTCGTCTCTGGGATTTAATGTATTATACATGGTCATTAGTTTTCTTGTTCTTTAGTCCATCTTTCAAACCAGAGTTAGCTGATTGTTTTTCACCGAAGTTCGAGTGTCAACAAGTCTTCTCAAGTCTCCACGACGCTTCTCAATATTCATGTTCATCATAATAATGCTGTAGTTTTGATGGTCTTCACTTGTTCTCTTATTTTCAAATCCTCTTTTAAATTTACCAATCCCTTTTTTTTTTTTTTTGACTGTCAAAAGTTCTGGTCATCTGGCCGATATTAGTTGATCTGTTTGTATCTCTCAATCCCAGAGAAGTGTATAAGTCATTTTCTGGGACGGATTCTAAGTTGTACGCATACCATTTGTTCATAAGATCAAATAAAAACTACTCACACAATTCCTATTCCATCCTCTTCCTTAGTCGTGTCTAGTTTTATACTCATTCTGTGCAAAATTACTGCATTCGCTTATTATGTGATTGATTGTTTCATCTCTATCACTGCATAAACTATTATTGTATTTTACCCATGTCCACACCAGCGTTAGCTGATGATTTTTCCACTTGAGGCTGGGTGACAGCAAGTCTTCTCAAGTCTCCAAGTCTATTCTTAGTATTCTGGCCAATTTCAACAATGCTGTCGTTTGGATGGTCCTAACTCGTCCTCCAGTCCCTGTACCAATCCTTTGGTAAATATACCAAGAGCACCAACTACTATTGGTATCACCGTCACTTTCATGTTCCATAGGTTTTTCAGTTTTCTAGCAAAATCTCAGTACTTATCTCTCTTTTCCTTTTCCTTCAGTTTTATCCTGGGATCAGGCAAAACAGCAATGTCCAGGAAGGTTATCTTTTCTTTTCTTTTCTTTTCTTTTTTCTGTTGACTATAATTAGGTCAGGTCGTTAGGAGTAGTAGTAGTTGTAGTAGTAGTGTAAAATGCGTTATAGGAGCCAGAACATGCGACTCCCAGTTGAAGTTTTCTATGTTTTAATATTATAAAAGATATATTAAATTATAAAGACTAAAAAATTCAATAAGAATGCAGATAAAATTATTATTCTTATTTCTCTTTTAATCTTATTGTTTTCTTCATGAACTTATGTTAAGGGCTGTTTTTAATACTTTTGAGAATAAATAAATAATATTAAAAATCCAAAATACCAAGTAATGTTTATTAAAATCGTTTTTTAAAGATCAATATGGTAATTATTATACAACTTTAGTATTTGGCTGTATATATGAATACAATTGCATATTGTTAGCAAGAAGATAAAGTCGACGGCATTAATAATATCTAAAAAAAGGTCTTAGATTTAAATAAAATTAAACCATGGAATATGTGATGTAAATAATTCAGGGAATTGTGACATCCGTGGTCATGTAGTGTCCATTACAATCTCACACAAAATCACCATTATAATAAGATGATTAGTAATATCTGAAATTAAATAAAAATCATACAAATAAAAAGAACAGTTCAAAGAATTCTTCAGTTTTAATAATTCCGAAACGTACTGCATAATCATTCTTACTTTTGATTCATTTTGATCATTTTTACAATTGAGTCAAATAGCGATTACATTTACCTTAAAACAATGGAAATTCTGAGAAGCCCAAAACAGATTTCAAAATTGTCCAAAAGGAAGACTGAGTGTTCTACAAATCTATAAAATAATAAAAAATGAAATATGACAGGATGAAGACGATTAGTTGATTATGACAATTGTTTCTCGAAGTCAATACTTCATCGAACAACGTATATATATATATATATATATATATATATATATATATATATATATATATATATATATAAAATGGAAGATGATATCTTGCTTGTATTTGCACCCGTGTTTTCATTCGCCTTTCTATTTCAGGAAAAGGGAAATACTTTTATATTTGTTTATGATCTGCAAGATGATGGGGATATTTTTACTCTTCATGTAGTTTTTTCTTCATTTTTTCTTCCCCGCCCCCTTTCTCTCGTTTTTGCTTTTACTTTCAGCTATTCATTCATATTTTTATTAATTTTGTTCCCGTTTTTTATGTTTTACTTATTTTATTAAAACAGTCGATGTGTGCTTTCGAGTCCAACAGGCTATTGTGAGAAGCTCGATTGTTGTCGATTATACAAGAATTATGAGCTTCGATCAAAGTTGACAAAATAAGAAATTTTTTTCATCAACTTATTTTCGAATCCTTTCTCGTGAGAATTTTCTTCTTATATGAATACATGCGTGATCATCATATTCAATAAACTGACTGTATTACTTTTGTCGTTTTAGTTTCACAGAGATATAACAAAACCTGTAAATAGAATCACATCTATTACAATGATACCAATTGATTTTGTTTCTTAAACAACACGGAATCCAAGAAGAAACAATAAAGAGATCCACTACGTTGTTTAAGTTGTGTTCAAAACTAACTTACCAAGTTCTTACCATTCCTAAGTGTTTATGAATAGTTATATCACGTCCTGCGTAACATTGCAATAGCTATAACAGCGGAGGGCACTATTAATTTTTTTCTGGATTGCTCCACTTACCCTAGGACCTTACCTTATAATAATGAGTGTTATGCAAGGAGTCTTTGTATGACTCGACCGGGAATTTCGGACCATTGATGAATACTCACGCCATTATGTTAAAGGCTCGGTATGGACATTATTTAGTCACCAATAACTTGGAAGTGCCCGTGGGGTAATGGTTATCGTCGTAGGGAATGTACACGGTGAAACGAGTTCAAATCCTGGACGAGATTGATAGCATTTCACATAGCACTAATACCCTTGGGAAAGGTACGAATCAATTTATTCTTCCTGGAGCTCTGGGAAAATAGTAGGGCAGACTAGGTTCTTCAGCCTAGTCTAGGAGAAGGAAATATTTGGTATTCAAACCTGTTAAACACCGATTGCTTGCATTGAAATATCCATGTGTACTATTATATCAAACAGTACACATGTATATTAAATGGAGCTAGAAAGACAAATAAACTGACAACAAGTGAAACTACAAAGGAACTTGTAACATACAGGAAACCAACGGAAGGAAAAGACAACCACAGACAAATCTAAGAACACAACTAAAAATAAGTAAATCAAAAGAAAGACGAATAAAAAGGTAACGGGACACGGTAAAAATATACAAACAAAAGAGCACTGAAATTTCTACTGAGTGCATAAAGACAAATCATCAACCATAGGCAAAAAAAATACGGAGATAATTAAATACGTTTCCAGACTGTTTTATGGACACTTTTATTGATAGTACACACATGAAACTCTTGTCCCCTTCGTAGTAATCTCCACAAGCTGCAATGCACTTGTTCAACTGTTCCAACAACTTCTGGAATACCCCATGGAAGTCCTCTTGTGTGAGCGTGTAAATGACCTTCGTCACAGCCTCTTTCATCTCCTCAATTGTATCATAACGACAGTCTCTGAGCTTTGGGAATAACGAAAAGTCAAAGGGAGCAAAGTCTGGACTCTAGGGAGGCTGAGGAACTGTCTTGATGTCAATCTTGGTCAAATAGTCGGTGACAAGGATGGAGTTGTGGACTGGTGCATTGTCTAGCTGGAAATGCCACTGACCCGATTTGAAGAGTGCTGGCCTCTTGCGAAGGAATGTCTTCCTGTACTCCCTTATAACCTCAACATAGTAACCCTAACACTAACCCTTTGGCCAATCAACTGTGGTGTATTGACTTCCTTACTCCTCCCACACTGTCATCATCCCTCACAGAGTCCGTGCCTTTCTTGAATCTCTTATGCCACTCAAAAACTGATGCTCGATTCATGCAGGATGATCCAAAACAGTCTGAAACATTCCATGCGTTTCTGTGGCATCATTTTGTCCAAGTTTAAAACAGAATTATATTGCATATCGTTCTGTTAAAGTGTCGTCACGTCCAGATTGCATTTTTGAAAATCACCAGTTGTGATAATCAGGTTTTAGTAAGGTGTATTCCAATTCCTGCTATAGCTGTTCATTTGGTCAGACATCTCATAAGATGTATAGCAATAACATACTGAATTTTCAAGAGTCTACGACAATTTTAAATGCCTATACAAAAAAAAGTCTGTAAACTTATTGAATGTTCCTCGTAGTACAACTTTACTGTAAAATATAGAAAAAAAAGAACATAACATAATGCTAAAATGACGAATAGCAAGAATAAAAAGAATTTGAAGAACTTGAAGAAGGCTCTACGCTAAAGAATTATCCGGACACTCTAAATTGGACACTAAAGAAAATACCAAATTGGAAAACACCAGAGCATAAAAATATATACGATTTTATTATTTTTTAATTCGTTTTAGCTATGAGAGACTGGTCCAGCAACTATGAGCCAACAAAGGTAACGCATCCCTGAATACATTATGAAAGAGAAAACTACTCTGAACAAGGTCACCGAACAAAAAAAATTACTATCCACAGCAGCTATTGACTAATAATATGTTTACCTATCATCAAGAATATCCTGACAGCATATAAAAGAAAGGAAGTCTACCGCTCGCTCGTACGCCGCGGACAATTTCCGAAAGAACAAAATGAATGCCACAGAAGAACAAGAGGAACAAGAGGAAAAATACAGACCAGCACATCATCAAAGAAGCGAAAACTAAGATAAGAGATAAAGAGATGACATGGATTGACTATTAGAAGGCCTACGATAAAGTCCCGAAATCGTGGATAATAGAGGGTCTAAAACTGTACAAAAATATCAAACAAAATCATAAACTTTATAAAAAATGCCATGTAAAACAGGTGGATGGAACTGATAGAGGAAGGGCTAGCCCAAGCAAAGGTAAACATCCAAAGAATCATCTTCTAAGGAGACTTGGTCTGGTCACTGACATTCTTTATAGTGTAATGATAACATTGAACCACGCACTTACGAAATGCACGGTGGGTGGGCTACAAATTTCTAAATCTCAGGAAAAGAAAAATCATATTATGTATATTGATGATGTAAAGGTATATGCAAAAAGTTGAAAAACCTAAAGAGCCTCACACAAACAATCAGAATTGACAGTCAAGATATAGGAATAGAATTAGGCATTGGAAATTTGTCAGACTATTTCTGAAAGACAAAAAAGAATTCCACAGAGGAACAAGATGAACGAATTACCAAATATATATAGATTTCACATTCTCAAAGAGGCCAAAACGAGGAGGAAAAGTCGAGCCGTGGCAAGTCTTGCCTCAAAAGGTTCAATAACACGTCCCGCATATGCGCCTAATAGTGTGTTTGAAAATGTACAAAACATTCGACAAAATCATAAACTTCACCACTAAATCCATGAAAAACCGATGGGTGAAATTGATCATCATCATCGTCATCATCTAGTCGTGCGATCAGCACGGATATCCCTGACCCTCTCTCGCCACCTCTCCCTATCGTTCATCGCCTCCGGCAGGTCCTCAGGGCTACACCCCGTATACACACAAAGCTACTATATGTAGATTCGAGCTGGTCGCCCTGCATTTGCTTGGCTGTGTGAAGGGGTCCATAGGAGTACATCACTTATGAGCTCGTCCCTACTTCTCCAGCAGTGTTCTGCATGTCTGGTTCGTCTAATTTAGATAGTTTTCGTGATAGGTGGTAGGTTGCCATACAGCTGCTGCTTCGTGGGGTGTTTCCTCCAGGACCTGTTCAATATTGCTCACAGCATTATTGTGTAGTTGTCGTCAAGCTTTTTCTCCAGCCGTTTAATTAGTGTCCATGTAGTGCATCCCTATAGCAGTATCGATACGATCGCTGCTTGGAAGAAACTGCGTTTCCTTTCATCGGTCAGGTTTGACTTCCATATGGCCGATAGGCTATTGTTCGCTGTCCATGCCTTTGTTAGTGGCGTGTCGATGTCTGTCTCGGTCGATGAGACACTGCTTCCAATGTAGGTGAACTTGTCATTAGTTTCATAGAGCTACCGTTTAGTGTGGAAATGTCGCCTGTTTAATCGGAGGTTAAACAGTAGCAGATGTAAACATCCCAAGAATCCTTTTCATGAGAAACTCTCACTCACCACCACTATTCGTTATTGACATGTTGCCACTTTGTAAGTATACAAGGGACTATTAAAATCAGCAAGAATATAGAGAAGATTTCCGAGACACTTAAAGGGACTAGTTGCTTCACAGTCTCTCTGGAATGACCAACAACTAGCGCTGGTATGAAAACCACGCATAATCTTTTAGCCTTTTTTTTTCTTTTTCGATAAATGGTGTAAGAGTCATCAGGAGAGGATGTGCACTGTCTCGGGGACTTCCTCTCAGCGGTTTTATTTGCACACAACCCACCTCCTCACTGATATACACACTGGAATTGCGAAGTGAGGTAACAATTATTGGTTAGGATAACTGAATCATCCGACAGCTTGTAAGTCGGCAATAAATGTTTATGTACCCTTCTTTTTAATGTCTTTAGAAAAGGCATGTATCCATATTTCCCAACGATTATCTTGTTTAATTGTAACATGACTGGCAGATCAATTTCGATCTTTTGCTTTTTCCTAATACTTTTGAGTATATATTTGTTTCTCCGTTTACTTTGACCCATCGACTGATGTCTCTAAATTATATTGCATCACTATGATGACATGTTAGATAGGGAGAATGAAGATATTTTAAAATCACTAACTTTTTTTTTCACTCTGAAGCAGTAAAATCTTGTACCTCTCACAGTCAACCTTGATGAGACACTGCTTTCTAAGTAGGTGAACTCGTCAACTAGTTTCAGAGAGCTACCGTTTAGTGTGGAAATGTCGGCTGTTTAATGGATGTAAAAATCCCAAGAATCCTTTTCATGAGAAATTCTCACACAACACCGCTATTCGTTATAGACATGTTGCCACTTTGTAAATATACAAGGGGCTATTAAGATCAGCCAAAATACAGAGAAGATTTCCTAGACACTTAAGGGGACTAGTTGTCTCTCTGGAAAGACCAACAGCAAGCGCTGGTAGGAAAACCAAGCATAATAATAAATTACGAAATGTCCCAGCGGACAACACTAGTGAATGAAATGAACCCGAAAAGAAGTACAAAACTAGGAGGGGATATTATGCTAAAAGACCGGTAGAGATAATGCGACAACCAGTAAAGATGCATTGGATGGGAATAAACACAAAGATATGTTCGGATGAAAAAAACGAAACAAAACATCAGAGAATATGTCAATACAACTTGAAAAGATAAATCAAAAGATATTGTTGAAAGAATGGAGACAGAAAAGATACTGAGACAGTGACCAGCAATACAATGAAAACTCAACATTCCAAAATAACGAAAGAAAATTGTACCAACAAGTAAGTGGAGAATGCACGATAGCACACTAACAAATGGAAAAAAGAAAGCAAAACAATTTTGGATTGAAATATGGAAACAGAAAGAAAATAACAGAAAGGTCAGAGAGATAAATAATATGAAGGAAGAGATTACAAGGACAAGAAAAAGTTCCCGTGAGCATTATAAATCAGAAATCACTCTGCACAAAGGTGCAAAAATACCGAACAAAAAGAAACAGACCTAAATGGCATACATGGATTCTAGTTAGAAAAGTATGACTATCAACCACATACTGGCTTTTAAAATGAATAGATGCTTAGAAGAAACATATATACCCGAATGGATGACAAAGAGAGAGACAACATTGATTCAGAAAGTTGTCAAAACGGAACCTTCTCCATCAACTATAGACCAATAACGCGTCTACCTATCGTTTAAAAAATCGTAACTGTCCAGATTAGGTGAAGGTATATTACTCCCTCGTAAGCTACGGAATGTTTTCTGAAGAACAGAAAGGATACCCCAAGAACAAGAGGAACAGGTGATTTTCTGTGTATTGATCAGCATATCTTCCAGGAAATCAAAGCGAGGCGAAAATGTAGCCATAGTGTAGATTGATTGCAAGATACCAATGATATGGTCTGGCAAAGTTGAATAGATTGTCCGAAAATGTACAAGTAATCCGACAAAGTCATATGATTCATCACAGAAGCCATATAACTGGGAAGCTGAATTGACAACAGGAGGAAAAACTTTAGTTGAGGTAAAATTCCGAAAGGCATCATCCAAGGAGATGCACTTTTACTATTATTATTTATAATAATGTTGATACCACGGAAATTCATACTTAGAAAATGCACTGAGATCTACAAATTTAATAAATTGCAAGAAAAGATTAATCTCAAAATGTACATGGCGATCAAGGGGCATTCACAATAAAATTGAAACTATATAAGTATTTAAATTATTTGTATTAATAATTGTTAGCTTAGCTAAATCAAGCAAGCAAGCAACCAAAACAGACAAAAACAAACAAGTAACCAACCAACCAACCAACCAACCCATTAACCAATAACCAACAAAGTAAACAACTGAACAACCATGAAATTAACCAACCAAACAAGCAAATAACCAATGAACTAAAGAAATAACCAACCAATTAACCAATAAATAAACTAACTAAACAATAAAACAACCAACTTAGAAAACCATTAGTCAACCAGAAAATTAATCAATCAGCAAAAAAATTAACTCATCAAGAAATCAACCAATTAAAAACCAACCAACTAACAAACAAACCAATAATCAAAAAACAATCAACCAACTAAACGATTAACCAATCAACCATTAACCAACAAGTCAATCAACTAAATTGTCCAATAATCAATCTACCAATTAACTAACCAACTAATTACCCATCAACCAACTAATTAACCAACCAATCAACCAACCAAACAATTATGTAATCAACCTGATTTGGACCCAAAATTGCTACCTGGGAAGGAAAACACGGAGCACGGGTAAGAGGTTAGAAAGATATTTTAACAAAAGTTACAAAGGATAGAGTAAGGAAAACTCTGAATTCAAACCTGTTAAACTCCGCTTAAAAATTGACCTTGTGTCATATCTTGCCGAAGCGGAGGGGTTGGTAAATATGGGTAAACGGAACTTACTATCTGGTGGTGTCCAATATTGCTAATACCACTTCGGTATTAGGATACAGTTATCTAGTAATATAGTACTGGAAGAGTCCATGATGCAGGTAAGTATCGGTCTCACAACACAACTATAAAGCAAACAACTAATTAAGCTACCAATTAATTAAGCAAACAATTAAGCAACCAATCAGCAAATGATACAAGGAACCAACAAAACAACCAGTCCAACCAATGAATTAATCAATTAACAGACCGACCATTTACCCAAACAAACAACCAATTAACCACTCAAACCATAATCAACCAACCAATTTATCCACCTTACCTATAATTAACCAACCATGTAACAAATCACGCACCAATTAACCAAGCAACGAATTAACCAATCAATTAACCATCAATCAACCAACTAACCAATAACCACAGACCAATTACCCAACAAATCAGTTAACCAACTAAACAAACAAATAACCATACAGCTAACCAACCAATTAACCAACCAAACGATTAACCAAAAAATAACCAATCACCTAACGAAACAATCCAAATCCACTAAACCATTAACCAACCAATTCACAAATAATCAGCCAACCAATTAAACATCAAAGAAATAATTGATAAAGTAGCTAATTAATCAACCGGTCAATAATCAAAAAATGAATCAGCCCACCAAAAACCAGTCAACCATTGACCAATCAACTAATAAACTTATAGTCATCCAACCAACCGCCAAATTAACAAACAAAATAATTGACCAACCAACCAATTAATTAACCAACCAATCAGCCAAACAATTAACCAATTTACCAGTATTCAACTTACCAATTAACAAACAAACCGACCAATTTACCAATTGGGTAACAAACTGATCAACTCATAAATAACCAATCAATTAACCAATTGACTATTTTACTAAGCTACCAGCCCTTTAACCAACCAATTGAGCAACCACTTTACAAACCAACCTATTTACCAATCAATCAATAATAAACTAAAGAATTAACCTACGAGCAAATCAATCGCCCGACCAATAATCAACCAACCAATTAAACAATCAAACAACCAATCAACCAATATCCAACCACCCAATTAATCAACTAGCTAACTAATTAACCATTCAACCAATTGGCCATGTACATATGATTGTTGTGCTTTTCTAAGAGTTGGGTGCTTCAACTCAGATTCTCCTATAACATGCTTTTTGAAAGTTTGAAATCAAAAATGGATGATTGTCAATGCCTATACTTTATTTTAAGAGTTGATTCCTAAACTTAAAGCGCTTAAACTGATTTGGCCTGTAGAGTCATATATCGTTTCATTTTTTCCGTTTCTCGAACGCTACAATCTGATTAAGCAGCTTCGAAGTCTAGTTTACAATGATTGCAAAATTACAAAAATCTTAAAACTTGGGCGATCTTAAGGTGATTTCTCAACAAGAGTAGAAGGAAATTAGAATTCATTTATGCAATAAACTTACTTTAAATTATTCTAAACGTCTGAGAGCCATCATAGCACATCAAGAAAATACTGTTAAATACAGAAAGATGTTTATCGATTTGTGTCCGAAATCTGTGCGTGTTTCTTCTTCGGTGAATTTGTCAATAAATTTAAATGTTGGTAGATATTTTATCTGTTTTCCTTTTACATAGTATATTTTCTTATCCAGTGATGTTTGAAGTTAGAGAAATAATAAAAACTGAAATTGACTTAGCAATCGTATGAGCCAAATATTTTTACTTGTCACTGTAAATATATTCGTATAATGATATTGTTGATGTTATCGATAGCCTTTAGATGTGTATATAAAATTGGCTTTAGAGTAAAAGCCTATCAATAAATGACTGCAAATTTAAATACGTTAATACATTTTAATATATTAAAAATCAATATTGTCTGCTCTCTACTTCAACGACAGAGAAACAACATACAGATTCGAGACCATCTGAATAAAATGAATAAGCCTATATATATATATATATATATATATATATATATATATATATATATATATATATATATATATGTATACATTTTGTATATATATATATATATATATATACACATCAATGAAAAGTAACAGATATTTTTCAATGACCAACACAAATAGATTAGAATTTTTCTCTCATTCTCTCTCTCTCTCTCTCTCTCTCTCTCTCTCTCTCTCTCTGTGTGTGGATATATATATATATATATATATATATATATATATATATATATATATATATATTGACGGAGGAAAAGTCAAGCATGCACATAGAGAGGAGAGAAGAAAAGGAGATAAAGTATTGAATCTATTCAAAATCTCATTCTCCTTTTCATTGGATTGCATATATATATTTACATACATACGTGGTGCATTCAATAAGTTTCCAGACTTTTTGTATGGGCATTTAAAATTGTCGTAGACACTCGAAAATTCAGTATATTATTGCTATACATCTTATGAGATATCTGACCAATTTTTATCATTTCAGTTTCAAATGAACAGCTACAGCAGCAATTGGTATACACCCACAAAACCTGATTTTCACAGCAGGTGAATTTCAAAAATGCAATCTGGATGTGAGGACACTTTAGAAGAACTAAAATGCACTAAAATCCTGTTTTAAACTTGGACAAAATGATACAGAAACGTATGGAACGCTTCAGACTGCTTTTGGAGCATCTTGCATGAATCGAGCATCAGTTTTTGAGTGGCATAAGAGATTCAGGGAGTCTGTGAGGGAGGATGAGAGGTGTGGGAGGAGTAAGGAAGTCAATACTCCAGAGTTGATTGGCCAAAGGGTTAGGGTTAGGGTTACTATGTTGAGGTTTTAAGGGAGTTCAGGAAGAGATTCCTTGGGAAGAGGCCAGCACTCTTCAAATCAGCGGCATTTCCACCAGGGCAATGCAATAGTCCTCAACTCCATCCTTGTCACAGACTATTTTACCAAGATGGGCATCAAGACAGTTTCTAACCCTCCCTATAGTACAGACCTTGCTCCCTGTGACTTTTGATTATTCCCTAAGCTATGAGGCTAACGTTAAGAAAGAATTGAGGAGATGAAAGAGGCTGTGACGAAGTTCATCGACACACTCACACAAGAGGACTTCCATGGGGTATTCCAGAAGTTGTTGGAACGGTAAAACAAGTGCATTGCAGCCGGAGGAGATTACTTCGAAGTGGACTAGATTTTCAAGTGTGTACTATCAATAGAAGTGCCCTCACGAAAAAAGTCTGGAAACTTATTTAATGACTCCGTATATATATATATATATATATATATATATGTGTGTGTGTGTGTGTGTGTGTGTGTGTGTGTGTCGTTGTATTACGCATAAATAAAAAACAAATCATTGAGTACAGATAGAAGGGAGCATAAACAAAGAACAAGTGAAGGCAAAACAAACGGAGAAAAAACAAGGGCAAAAATATACCAGTAACCAAATCATCCCACTTTCTTTTGTAACACACAGACATGAGCACACACACACACACACACACACACACATCTATATATTTATATATTTATATACCTATAGCTTTTTTGCTTGGAATAATCCGTTCACATTTTGCTGAGACAATAGAGATTTGAGTACGCTAGAATGCCAACTACAGTTTGGATTTTCTTGCCGCTTTGACTGTAATAAGATCAAAATATTGCCGAGCAGAACGATTGACATGCCGGAGACGCTAAATCTTTTATTATTTTGCTTCATCATTTGGCCCAGAATTTTATTCTCGTATTATCGCAGGTTCAGTGTTTGCACCAACAAATTCATAGCTCGAATATAACTTGTGTTATTTACATATTCTGTTGAAGATTGGAAATCAGCTCGTAATACATTTGTATTATGCCAAGGTTGAAAAATTAAATAAAGCAAAACAAGTTACAAAGAAAAATCTTGATAGAGTTTTGCAATGATTAATATTTCATCTGATGAGAAATATTTGCGAAGACCGATCAAAATGTAGTTCATTATTCAATAAATATTGAATATGAGTAAAAGTAAAGTTGGCGACCTTAGTCGAGGGTGACCCAAAGACTCCCTTTTGTATAAGCTAAGGCACCGAGGTGTCGGGCAGAGTGCTATTCCTTTTCCTGTTTTGCTCCACTTTACCCTTGATCCCCACCTTATAATGCTGCATCAAATACCAATTTTTGAGTTTTGGTATGACACGACTTGGGATTGATCCCTGGTCTCCAGGACTAGTGGGAACACTCTACTCATTAGACCAGCCAAAATAAAACTTATCTAATTTGTTATGAGTTCAAAGTATTTAGAAAATAAATTATATATTACCTTAATTTTTTTATAAATGATCTAGTGCTTTTGGGAAATACATCTGCTCAATGCAGTCTTTGCTGCTGAGTCTACAGCATGCAGTGTTTGTCTCTGCATGAAATCAAATACTAATATTCTATAGTTCTGTGAAGACAATGTACGGATTTAGCAGGGGTGATGGTCATTTAACGCTGATTACGATAGAGATTCATATGAATCTATACTATCGATATGCCATGATGAAAATGATAATGATGATGATGATACCTAAGCAGAAAAATAATCTACTTCAAAACTAATTAATTTGCTTTTCTTTAAAATTAAACGCCTTAAGACGAATATGTTGCACGTATATCACAGTATATCCTTTTAAGGGGATTCATGTCTTTCGATAATCTGCGCTGAGTATGTACCCGTATCTGTCTCGTAACAGTTGTCGTCGATGAAATTGGACACGGTTTGCGGGGTTCAAATTCTGGACGTGGCCAATCCCGTTTTACTTTGCGCTAATATTTTTGAGAAAGGCATGAATCATTCCCCACAATCCAACCGTAATTATTGGCAAATAATACGGCAAACTGGGTACTTTGTTTCTGGTGAGGTGTTATATAACCTATCTTCGAATATCAATGAGTATGTCTCATTCATCCTAATTAGGAGGTGCATATGATAAGTCTCCAGACATTTTCTTAGGACACTTTTATTGATAATACACACATGAAACTCTAGTCCCCTTCGAAGTAATCCCAACAAGCTGAAATGTACTTGTTGTACCGTTCCAACAACTTCTGGAAGACCCCATGGATGTCTTCATGTGTGAGCGTGCCAATGACCTTCGTCACAGCCCCTTTCATCTGCTCAATTGTCTCATAACGATAGCTTTTGAGCTTAAGGAATAACCAAAAGTCACAGTGAGTAAGGTGTGGACTTTTGGGAGAAAGAGGAACTGTCTTGATGCCAATTTTGGTCAAATAGTCTGTGACAAGGATGGAGTTATAGACTGGTGTATTGTCCTGGTGGAAATGCCACTGACCCGATTTGAAGAGTGCTAGCCTCTTCCCAAGGAATCTCTTCCTGAACTCCCTTAAAACCTCAACAGAATAACCCTAACCCTAACCCTTTGGCCAATCAACTCTGGTGTATTGACTTCCTTACTCCTCACACACTCTCATAATCCCTCGCAGACTAACTGCCTTCGTTAAATCTCTTATGCAACTCAAAAACTGATGCTTGATTCATGCAAGATGCTCCAAAAGCAGTCTGAATCGTTCCATGTGTTTCTGTGGCATTTTTTCCAAGTTTAAAACAGAATCTTAGTGCATATCGTTCTTCTAATGTGTCAGATTGCATTTTTGAAATTCACCAGTTGTGACAATCAGACTTTAGTAGGGTGCATTCCAATTGCTGCTGTAGCTGTCCATTTCAACCTGAAATCATAAAAAGTAGTCGTCTCATAAGATGTATAACAATGACATACTGAACTTTCAAGAGTCTACGATAATTTTAAATGCCCATACAAAAAAAAGTCTGGAAACTTACCGTATGCCCCCTGTACATTTGTTGTGTTTTATGGCATATCAGTCCTTGAGAGTTATTTAATTCTAAATCCATTTTTATGCTAATAAAATGTTCTACTTCTAACAATTTTGCTTAGTATAAGTACACAATTTAATTCCATTTGGTTGGTTGTTTTGATTTACTGCGTAACAAACATTTTCGAGTCATTAATCGACGTATTAAATTTCAAACAATTCAGCTTAGTATGAGTATAATTTTTGTTTACAAACAGTTAAATGTCAAAACTATCTTATTTCAAACAGTTTGGTTTAGCATAAGTAAACAGTTTTGTTGTATTTGACTCATAAATAGGACCCTATCAGATGCTGCTACTCCGAGCCAGAATTGACCCTGGAGCGATGGCAATGAAGGGGTACTCGGCATTCCACAAAGTTCCAGTATTATTGGAACCTCCCCATCAGATTGCTTCGTATCATATGCAAGAAACTCGTTGGGGGGAGTCTTACCTCTCTGCAGAGAAGCAATCGGTGTATTATACAGCCCCAGCCAACTGGGCAAAAATACGTTGGAAACTATTGTGGGGAGGTTAAAATTTACTAAGTAGTCCCCACTGGCAACGGTTACTTTCTTCACGCCGCTGGCAAATATTGTATTTTTTTAATGTTATAAAGATTTCCATTTCATTTCCAAACTCCGTTTTGGTTATTTATCATTCAGTGGACTTTTTGTTAGATTACAACATAAGGTAATTAATCTAAGAGATGGAAAAGTTCTGAATGGAAAAACTGAAGCGATACACCATTTATCTTTTAGAATCGCATTCAAAAACATTTCATCTGCTTTCTTTCGATAGTTGTCATTGTTTAGATAGGAGGCCATTATTTTATATTTTAGTATGATTATGCAATGTAGTGGCCGCCTTCCGCAACTACTGAACCTGGTGCCCGGCTGTGTCATTGATCTTGTATATAAGACGCTTAATCAAACCAGTTATTAGTTACACTATATAATCCAAGGATGTTATTGCATAATAATACTTAAGACATTTTCCGACCTCTAAAAAACCTACGGTGTTTTTCTGTGGTGTAGTGGTTAACGTGATAGTGACATCAGAGTAACTGAGTTCAAATTCTAGTCGCGCAATTATGTTCACTTTCGGAGTAACAAACTGGAGAAAAGTATGAACTCCCCTCATCCTCCGAGCTATGGATTAAATCCTCATCATCATGTCGTACCGCGGACACGAATATCCCTGACCATCTCTCGCCACTTCTCCCTATCGTTCATCGCCTCTGGCAGGTCTTCAGGGCTACATCCCGTATCCTCTCATAGCTGCTGTATGTATATTCGAGCTAGTCGTCCTGCTTTTGCCTGACCATATGGGTACATCAATTATGAGCTCGTCCCTGCTTCTCCAGCAGTGTCCTGCAAATGGATTAAATAGCACCTCTTATTTCTTGTAAAAAGTTGGTTTTTATTTTAAATAATCCAGGAAGATTGTTAAGCGTTTAAACAAAGGAAAAACTAAAAAGAATGTGTGATTAAAAATATTTGATCAAAAAGTAGGGATTATTGAAATTCTTATGAAATCATTAATTAAAAAAAACACAAATCGAGAAAGAATTATTCGGAAAATATTAAGACCAAAAATGTCATTTTAAAAGCCTGAGCGAAGTGAATTTCCGCATATATTGAAATCAATAAACACAGCGTTCTCATAAAGCGCTGTGTCGTAAAGTGAATCTGTGTTTGTAAAGATAAACGCCAATGCTCAAAGAAGTGAAAAGAATGGTTTTGATAGCAAGCGAAGGGTTCTCACCTTCAACCTCACTGTCAGTGATTTGTTTCTATCAGTGAATTTACGCTCGAGGTGTTTCTTCCGTCGATTTTCAGCGAGGTCACATTTCTATGCTTCGTCTAGACAAAGGTTGACAGCTCAACCCGAGATGGAGATCGAACATTTGGCGTCTCTATGACATGAGCGATGTCATCTACGTAACGTAATGCTTTGTGATATGTCCTTTACCCATGCAACCAAAGAAAGATCGATCCCTGGGCTGGTACACTAGTTATATCCGGTTCTTTGTAACAAAGATAAATAAATAAAAATAGAAAAATATTCTAAATAAAAAAAGAAATAGTTAAACTTCTATTTGTTAAAATGAGGATTTTCCTGTATGAATTGCATAGACTAGTCTTAGATATTCTTGCAATTATGAATAAGATACTTTTAGCTAGTTAACAAATAAACTAAATCCGTTTAACTTCTGTTTTGTAGGGATTTATAAATGGAATATCAACTTTCCTGGTATCCCAGATATGATACTAAACTATATCAGATGGTGAGGCTCCAACTCTGGAGCTTTGCTGAATATGAAGTACAACTTCATTGTCATTGGTCCAAGATCCACAATGACCCGGAGTGCTACAACCTGATAGGGTCCTATCTATGGGTCAAATAGAACTGTTTAACTGAGTGTAAACAAATTACTAATATTTTATTGAATTGTTAATGATACATAGAAATATTTGCAACCATTTAACTGTGTGCAAATAAAACTATTATTGTGTAATACTCGAAACAATGCATGTCAACTTACCTAGTAGAAGGAAAACTTTGAATCAAAAACCAGTTGTACTCCACTTTAAAGTGACCTTGTTTCGTAATCTGTTTATGGCCGGGAATTTGGATAAATGAATACATCTTCTAGAAATTTTTTCATTTGCCTTTTATACTCTAAACTAATGATACTAAACAGATTAGTTTGTAAAAAACGCCAGTAGCCGGTAAAAAAAAGTGTCTACAGAATTCCATATCTCTTTAAGTGGGTTAGGTGCAAAAAGAAATGGTAAATTTTCGGTGGCTTTTATCTCGTCAATATGAATTATTAGGAGTAGTTTTCTGAGTGAACTATTTGAATCAGACCATTTAACGTTAAGGATCTTCAGCCCAGCATTACGTAAATTACAACGTTGATCCTCATTTGGAATTATCCCCCTTACTTCACCTCAACCTTGCTGCATCCCATGGTTTACATTGCTATACGCTTGAATTGCTTTTCTTTTTTTATCCTGTGTTTGGCCAGGACAAGATAATTCAGTGATTATGGATATATCATTTTTGAATATTAAGGAATTCAAGCTCTCTGGTTTGATCGTAGTTTTAATGTCATTCATCGGTGAACGCAAGTAGATTTTTGATGATGTACTTTACCTTTCAAAAGAAAGAAAAAGAAAGAATGCACCCCCATTTTTCTATTGGATGTTGACTTAATTAAATCAGACTATTCTGCTTTATTTTCATGAGGCAATGTATTCCTTAATTTGTCATATTACCCACATTTTTTGTACAAGTGATTAAAAATTTTCCAATGCTTTTTTCATTTTATTTTTCATTCTGTTAATTTGTTTAGATATTCTTCTTTTTTCCGGTGTGTACTGCTACATATATCTAGCGAAGGTAATTACAGTCGTTTAAAAACCTATGAAATAAATGATCAATAAATGGTCTTACCCAATTGGTTTTCTGTCTCAACACAACGGACGTGCCTGTGGTATAATGGTTATCATCGTAAGAAATGGACACGGCGACACGAGTTCAAATCCTGGACGAGACTGATTGCATTTCACATAGCACTAATACCCTTGAGAAAGGTATGAATCTAATTATTCTCCCTCCAGCTATGGGTAAATAGTAGGGAACACTGGGTTCTTCATCCTTGGTGAGGCAACTAGTCTAGGAGAAGGAAAACTCTGAATTCAAACCTGTTAAACTCCGCTTAAAAAATGACTTTGTGTCATCTCCTGCCCGAGCGGAGGGGTTGGGTAAATATAACACAACTTGAGTTTTTCTTTTATCTTTATTCACTCTTTTCAATACTGATGAGGGAAAAATTACGTTATAGAACAGTTAACAGTTCGTTTTGAGAAGAAATATTCAACTCTTTAAACATTTGTCTGCCATCATATAAAATAATGTTTACTCCTGCAGTCAGAAATCGAATGAAAGCCTTAGTCAAATGTTTGTTGAGAAAAGTGATATTTTAGGGGGGGGTATTACTTGCAGTCGTTAAGAGCATATAATAAAACGGAGAAAAAAAATGCAAAAATTGTCTGACTCTACAACAATTTTATCACCGTAAAAAAATGATTACATAATTTCAGAAATCGTTTAGTTTTATATCTTTAATGATAGTAAGAAAAAATTGAAGATACCTGTTAGTTGAAGCAATAAGAAACGATGATACCCTTCGTTATTTGAATTGCCCCATTTCTCTCAATTTTTGCAATAAAAAAATGCCATGTTAGTTACTCTTTTACTGTGTAAAACTCGATAAAATTCTATTTAGCCAAATATACCTGACAAATGGCTGATTAAATATATCCAAAGAAAAGCTTGTTTCATATGAGTAAATATGAAAATGCTAATTTGAATATGCGAGATATAGGTATTTCTATGTTTAGCTGGATATGGCTAAAGGTCTTGGAACCAATGATTTCAGCTTTCTTTTCACATAAACACAGAAACCGGAAGTACATATGTAACTATTTTTTGCCACTAACCAGGAATCTTCATTTGTGTATATGTAGTTATCTCAAAAGGTTCTTAGCTTAACGAATAATAAGAATTTATTCAAATAAAAATATCGTTTCAACTTAGTCTTCTTCCCTGTCGAAGCTTATAAATCAGGGATGAATATTGATAATATAGATTGAACATTGAATATTGCAGATAAGAATTCCATAACAATATACGTGCTCGGACCCCGAATTATTGATCTAAACTAAAATAATCTTTTGCAAGGCGATATTACTTAACATTACCCAGGATGTATTTCAGAGTATTTACATTTAACATCTTATGCTATTTTTTTAGTGACGTCAAATACTTTTAATTTCTTTTTCTCTCTATTTAGTTTTCTTCCAGTCTTTGCAAACAAGTAAATATCCGCTGAACATAATATACCAATTTTAGACAAAACGGAAGAAATAATGCAAATAAAACGTTTGCATTAACGACAGCAGCGCTCTAATTAAAATGTTGATTCTTAAAGTGATTCAAATCTGCAATGACTTATTTCCAACCCCGACGAAAAATATCTTGTAAAAAGATTTGAACCCTTTCATGCGAAAAAAAAAAAAAAAAAAAAAAAAAGAAAGACTGCGTTGAAAATAATGTTCATACATTGCAGTGTGTGTGAAAACTTTCTTTTCAATTATTAACATGCTTCAGTGTACATAGTTTTTTTTTCTCCGAAACCATTTGCTTATTATTTTCCACACTTGATCCGCAACACAACCGTTGAAGCTAATTTAATCAATTTTTATTATGCGTAAACGTAATGCAAGAAAATTTTGGATGAAACCCAATTTAATTATTATAAATCTTTAGCTACACAAAAATCCATGCATGCTAATATATATATATACATATATATATATATATATATATATATATATATATATATATATATATATATATATATATATATAAAGAAATAAATATTTGTGTGTGTGTGTATATGTGTGAATATAAAAATACAAAAAGACAAGGTATTCTGAGGATTAATTTATTTATTTGAATAATTTCCAAAGTTAACTTTCCGGTTTTTAAAGTCATCATCAGAACAATGTTAATACGTGATTCTGTATCTTCTGATTTAGATTCAGTTATAAGAATGCAACGAAAGTTTTTTCTTAAAATATTTGCATTCAAGCACCATTAGTAGCTTACCGTTTCAAATCTATATTACATTATCCGTTAAAAATTATTAACTAAAGTATATATATATATATATATATATATATATATATATATATATATATATATATATATTGTTTATGTGTGTTTTTATGAGTGAGTATATGGGTGTCCGGTGTTGTGTGTGTGTGTGTGTGTGTTTATTTAAAATTGTTTTTTCGTGATAGTATCAACCATATAATACCGGAAAATTAATTAAGATGAACGTCTCAAAGATATTCAGATAAAATGTAATCCCTTTCTATTGTTGGAAGGCATGCACATTCAATCAATACAATAAAGGACACAGAGTTCATATTTCACATCTTTGAAACTTATAAAATCGAAAGCAAGAATGAAATGTCATATTAGGGTCCATGAACGTCGAGGGGAGTCGATGACAATTACAAGGTGTTATGGGGACATACCCTACCATACCCGAAAGATGGACTCGTCCAACCTAAACCCATTTGCCGAGCTAGCTAGCTCGCTCGGAGAAGACTACTTTTCGTTTATTACGAGACATTTGACGAGCCGAGAACTGTAAGTACTTCCTTTGTGTGACTTCCTTTTTCTGCTAATACAATAACGTTCACCTATCACCCGTTGTTTGAGTTGTTCTTCAACCGGTCTTATCTGAAGACCACAAGACAAGGGAATACTGAGCTCCCATATGAGTAAGATGTGGCAGTAGCATATACACGCACATGCACCAGATATACGCACGCACATACACTCACACATATGTATATACGCAGGTTATTTAACAAATAGATGGATTTTTCCTTAGAAGCTGATAATTGTAAACACTGATCAGAGCTGAAGTTTCGTAAACGAAACCAACAACGATCGTACCTTTTATGTCCTAGAAAACTTTGCATGGCCTTCTTTACTGAACACATGGCCGAAAACCTTTTCATTACCGAAGAGTCAGTATGTTTTCACTCCATCGATTGACTTTGCAACTAATACTCAATAGTAAACTCATATTTAGCCCATTTTTTCACATTCCTTTGAATAACATATACATCTCCATACACAACAGATATTTTTCTTGTTATTTTGCATGGTGTGTACTCAATGGCATCAAATATTTGATGATAGATGAGTTTAAGCCTGGATCGGCTCAATGGACTAGTGGGTAGAGTGTTCGACAACGGTCCAGGAGACCTGGGTTCAATCCCAGGTCACGTCATACCAAAGGCATTAAAAAATGGCACTTTATATCTCCTTGCTAACACTCAGCAACATAAGGTACGTGGAACAATCCAGGAAATTGAATCCACTCTACCCTTGCTACGTACTTTATATTTCAGAGTGTTAAGCAAAGAGGTACCAAGTACCATTTTAAAAGTCTTTGGTGTGACTCGACCTGGGATTGGACCCATGTCTCCCGGATCATTGGCGAACACTCTACCCACTAGGCCAATGAGCCGGTATGTATATATACATATAATCAATAATTAATACTGAAAGAACATATAACCTTGACGCTCTCACTCGCCATTTCTCCCAATTGGCAATTATTCATATAAGTCATGGCTGCATCAAGTATACACAAAAAGCTGGAACATGCAAGCCTTTGCTATTCTGCTAAAACTTGCTTGTCCATGTGCAGATATCCTAAGGGAATGTAACTTTTGAGTTCCTCTTTACTTTGCAGCAGAGGGCGAATATCTTGTACGTCTTTCTTTAATGGTTTTTGAGATGGGGGGTAAGTAGCCGTACAGCTGCTGTTTTACGAGGTGCTGCTTCAAAGATTTGTTCAAAAAAGTACATAGTTCCATCAAACATTTTCTCTATATATTTTGTCTCAATCCAGGCGATGAATCCATACATAAGTACTGACATGTAAAAGAAATAACATATGAAACCTCAAATTTACAGCACCTCAAACATCACTTGGTAAGAACTTGTGTGATTGGGGAACAGCCAAACCACTGGAACAAGTCGTAATGAAACTCGGCTTGGGAGGAAACAACTACTTTCATAGGTCAATTCTTCTGGAAGATGAGTTTGACATCCAATTCGAATTTGACCACCTCTTTGCTATCACTCGCAATTTAACAAAATTAAACCTCAACATCGCATTCTACAAAAATGAGGAAGGCAATCAAGTAAAATACAGCAAATATTAGGAGTAGATACTCTCCAATATATGAAACAAGCCAGAATCATCAAATGCATGAACTGTTCTGCTTGGTTGACTTCAAGAGGAATCTCTCCCTTCGGAGACGTGAAGAATTTTGTCTATGAAGATCACTTGAAAATAAACCTGGTAGTGGAGCAAACAACTATCACGCTGTAATCGCCAAGAATCTTACTTATCCGGAACAAATGTTGGAAGATATATCAAATCCGAAGCCAACAAATCCGCAGATGTTTCCTGATATCTTTCAATTCCCCAACGTGGAAAGGGATCTGGAGAAACTGTTCGCTGTTAATGCAGATGTTTCCTCCTTTGAGGAAGATCATATCAGCGCGTATGACAAAAACAAAATCTAGGAATTTGAGGAATCTATCGAGTTAAGATTTAATGCCTACTATGTGGATTTTCCCTGGCTCGAAGGCAAGATCAAAGCAGTACCTTCCAATTATCGAGTGGCGCTGAAAATACAGGACAGAACTATGGACACATTGGAGAGTAAAAAATCTGATGGCTCTTACCTCAATCTCTTTAACCAGCAAGAGGGAGAAGGTATCACCGAAAGGATAGAAGTCCCACCTCAAGACTTCAATAAACATGTATGGATACTCCACTGGCCAGTATTCAAGACGGACCTGCAACTATGAAAATAAAGCCAGTTTTTAACTGCTCCCTGAAGACTGAAGGTGCTTATTTTGTAAATGAGGCTTCGTATCCAGGAGACAATCTGACCTGTGATATGTTCGAGTTACTTTTGCTGTTCGTCACCAATAAATATGCGCTACTGGGAGATATTCGGAAACCTTTCTCGAGGGTTAATATTAAGTCTGAGAAAGACAAGAACAATTTTTTTTTCATAAAAGATGGTTACAAATTACTGTGTAACAGATATACAACATTGATTTTTGGGTTCAATGCCTGTCTATTCATCCTGAAGCTTTTCATTAAACATTATGAAAATCGATACCCAGATGATGTTTGCATCAGGATGTTGTAGAACATGTTCTATGCGAACGATTTATGCATAACTAGTAGTTCTCCTGAGGAACTAATCATATTGTACAATGAAGCTGTGCCTCGACTACAGGAAGGAAATTTTCAGTTGAGATCGAGCAACTCTAATTGTCAAGTCTTATATTCCATTTTGATGGAAGAAGATATTATCGTTCAGCATGGATGCGAATACGAAAAGATTTTGGACTACAAGTACTTCCCAGAATATGACAATATGAGGGTTGCAAACACCTCCGTAAAAATGAAAGACTTTTCCAAAAGAGAAATCTTAGCAGGGACAACCAAGATATTTTACCCGCTATCATTTTGTTCTCCGGTCATAGTCAACACGAAAATACATTTATGGAAATGTTGGTATTTAAAACTGAATTGGAATGAGGGAATACCGGAGGAAAAAAAAACATCTGGTCTGACATCGCAAAAGACCTCGCCCGTCTACAAAATGTATATTTTCCAAGACACGCAATGGACAGTGATAGTCCATTAAAACTATACTTAGTTTGAGATAGATCGCCATAAGCCTATAGATTTGCCGCCTACGCCGTACAAAAAAAATATCAAATAATATTTTCAAAAGTAAAGGTGGCTACTATGAAACCTAAAACACTGCCTCTGATGGAGCTTATTGCAGTACACTCTACTATCAAATCCCAAGCAACTTTATTAAAAACTTATTTCAAAATCTATATTGAGAATGCCTGAGTCTTTGTGGATGCACAAGTCATTTTGTGATGGATACTCACTGAAAGTATAAAAGAAAAAAAGTTTTTTCACAAGGAATTGGTTAAAACACATCCTAGAAATAGGAAAGCAACTGCACAAAGAATTTGCTGTAGACATCAAATTTAGATGCGTCACTTCTGCAGATAGACCATCTGATCTGCTAAATCGGAAAAAAATTCCAGCAAAGGCTTGATTACTGGACATATAGGCCTACTTTGTTGGTTGAAGTTGAGAAATGGACAACCAGTAGTTTGGATTGTCTGAGCCCGGAGAATAAATGTCTCGTGGACAATATTTTCTATAACACATAGACCACTAATGTAAAAGAGCAAATTAATTCCTTTGATAGGTTCTCAGAATTCACTAAATTGAGCAATGCTACTGCCTTCATTTTCAGATTTATAGATAAATGCAAGACCAAACGGAGCAGAGGAAATGAGCTGAAAAATATCTGATTACAACTATGCAACTGCAAGCACTCAACAAAGAGATTACATAATTGCTGAACTCAGATAACAAATGAATTCCTATGTTGTTGAAAAATCTCAACCTTTTCTTTTGGGATCCAGATGGAACTCTAAGAGTGGATGGTAGGTTTGCAATGGTCACAAATGAATATTTGATATACCCAATCCTGATTGCTAAAAATTACCCACTTTCGACTCTTATCATAAACATCTGTCATAGCAAATATAAACATTAAGGCATTGGTACTACGGTTGACAATTTAAGATTGTTAGGATTCGGGATCCCTCAGGCAAGACAATCTGTGAAAACTCAAATTTTCAAATTTCATCCTTGCAAAACTCACTGGCCTTCAAGTACACAAAACTTACCAATCTAACGGAACATAGTTTCAAATTCATAAAACTATTTCAGCGCACAGGAACTGACTACACTGGTCTGAAAATTGAAAATCAAGCAAAATCTATTTGCTGATATTCTTTTGCATGAACGTTCGGGCCGTTCATGTAGAGCTGGTTCGAGTTATGAGTACCTGAGCCTTCATTCAAGCACTGATTAGATTCTGAAACATCCATGGTACACCCACAAACATTTACAGTGACAACACACGATTCTTTAAAACAGAGTTAGTAGTTGATATAATTCAACACTATATTGAAAGTTATGGATTTTACAAGACATACGATGATCATTAAATAATTTTCCAGACTTTTTTTCGTATGGGCACTTTTATTGATAGTACACACATGAAACTCTAGTCCCCTTCGAAGTAATCTCCACAAGCTGCAATGCACTTGTTGTACCATCCAAACAACTTCTGGTTGGCCCCATGGAAGTCCCCTTATGTGAGCGTGCCAATGACCTTCGTCACATCCTCTTTCATCTACTCAATTGTCTCATAACGACAGCCTGTGAGCTTAGGTAATAAACCAAAGTCACAGGTAGCAGGGTCTGGACTTTTGGGAGGCTGAGTAACTGTCTTTATTTCCATCTTAGTCAAACAGTCTACGACAAGGATGGAGTTGTGGACTGGTGCATTGTCCTGGTGGAAATGCCACTGACCCGATTTGAAGAGTGCTGGCCTCTTCCCTAGGAATCTCTTGCTGAACTCCCTTAAAACCTCAATATAGTAAACCTTACCCTAACCCTTTGGCCAATCAACTCTGGTCTACTGACTCCCTTACTCCTCCCACACCTTTCATCCTCCCCACAGACTCCAAGCCTTCCTTGAATCTTTTATGCCTCTCAAAATATGATGCTTGATTCATGCAAGATGGTCGAAAAGCAGGCTGAAGCATTCCATACGTTTCTGTGACATTTTTTCCAAATTTAAAACAGAATTTTATTGCCAATCGTTCTTTTAAAGTGTCCTCAAATCCAGATTGTATTTTTGAAATTCACCAGCTGTGACAATCAGGCTTTAGTAGGGTGCAGTCCAGTTGCTGCTGTAGCTGTTTATTTGAACATGAAATCATAAAAATTGGTCAGCCATCTCATACTATGTATAGCAATAACATACTGAATTTTCAAGAGTCAACGACAATTTTAAATGCCTGTACAAAAAGACTGGAGACTTATTGAATGCACCACGTACACAAATTCAGTCGTCAGTAAACGGTATGTTTTTATAGTTCTTAAATCATTCTTCAGTCGCCTTTCTCGGTGAAGACTTTCTCTTTTTCGTGATTTTTTTTATACTCAGTGTTGCGAAATAGAGATATATATTATAAAATTTTCTTTATTTTCTATACTTCAGGAGATATTTCGTCGAAACCAGCAACTTTTCTGTTTTTAATTTTTTGCAGAATTGTGTGATAAACTCTCCTCGATTGACATGTAGTTAGACATTAGTAAATTCTTTAGTAATTTTTATCTATGATTTTAGTAGGTTTTCCGAAGAGATTTTTAATTTTTTCTTTCCACTTCTTAAGTCTTTCTTCTGAACTGGCAGCTTTTAGTTTTGTTCTCAAAGGGCTTTTATTTCTACTCATTTCATTTACTGTCCGCTTATGCTAATTCTGATAGTCTATTTTCTACCGAATTTATAACTTTATTGATTTGGATTTTAATGTATTCGACTTATTTATTTTGGTATGTTTTAGTTAATTTCATCTGAGCTTTCCAAAGTTTCTGCGCATTGTCAATTAGTCGGTTTCTTTTGGCAAGTAAGGATGCTTTTTCAATGTCATCTAGTTTTCTCTAAGTACAGCTGACTTTTTCTTTTTAGAACATCGATTGATAAGAGCAGAGAAAACGGCTTCGAACTGACAAAGAAAAGAAGCAGAAGGTACCCCGCAAAAACAATACCGACGCCGACTACGCCGATGATGTAGCGATTCTGCCAAATAACCAAGCCGAAACACTACTGCATAGTTTGGAACGAGCCGCCGCAGGCATTGGCCTCCATGTCAATGCACGCAAAACTGAATATATGTGCTATAATCAAACAGGCGACATTTCCACACTAGACAGAACCTAAGAAGTGTTTCATCAACTGAAAAAGACATCGAAACACGGCTAACGAAGGCATGGGTAGCTATAGATAGGCTATCGATCATATGGAAATCAGACCTGACCGATAAAATGAAACGCAGTTTCTTCCAGGCAGCGGTCGTGTCGATAATGCTGTATGGATGCACTACTTGGACGCTAACAAAACGGCTGGAGAAGAAGCTAGACGGCAAATACACAAGAATGTTGCGAGCAATCTTGAACAGTTCCTGGCGGTAACACCCAACAAGTCTCAAACTATACGGCCCCCTGCCTCCCATCACGAAAACTATCCAAGTTAGACGAACCGGACATGCATGACACTGCGGGAGAAGCAGGGACGAGCTCATAAGTGATGTACTCCTACGGACCCCCTCATATGGCCGAGCAAAAGCAGTACAACCAGCTTGAACATACATACAGCAGCTATGTGAGGATACGGGATGTAGCCCCGAAGACCTGCCAGAGGTGATGAACGATAGGGAGAAGTGGCGAGAGAGGGTCAGGGATATCCGTGCTAGCGGCACGATATAATAATGATGACGATGATGATGATGGTTGACTTTATGTGTTAATTAATTAATATTATAATTCAATCTATATTTTGCTCTTGGTTTAATATACACTTGGCTGCTGCTTCTATTTTGGCAGTTACAAACTTTTAATATACGCTTTTAGGTGTGTGTCTTTGAGACGCCTTCTGAAAAGTATCAACCTTTTTTATTTACAGTTAGAGTATATCGATTTCTTATACAGTCATAATCTGAAAATTTTCCCGTTTGTTTCTTATTTCAGCATAGGTTCAAGTGAATCTTTGCTGTGATTATTCGGTGAACAGAAGATACTCCTTCAATTATGCCTCAAAGTTGAAAGCGCTGTTTATCCACATCATGTTTCTAAATTTATCATCTAGAAGTGCTTTTGAGATTTTGGGGTTGGATCTCTCTGATCAATGGTGGAGACATGATTGCTCATCTAGGCAAAAACGAAATTGATAAAATCTGTTGTAAGAAATCTCTAAACAGAAAGGTTGATATATATATATATATATATATATATATATATATATATATATATATATATATATATATATATTGAGAGCGAGAATGAGATACTGTGATAAATGATATGCTAAACTAATTTACATCGAATTGCAAAATGAAGGAAAAGATCTGAAAAATTGTTTGCCTTATCCTAAATAATGAAAAAATATCTAATTGAAAATCAATTTTGAATCTTTTTAATAATTACTCTCAAAAAACATTAACTTTTAGACGTCAAATCTGAAAAATAAAAGACCCATTAGAAGGTACTTTCATAATCAACGTTTGTTCAAAAAAATTATTTGATAGCGAATTACCAATTGGTTAGTTGGCTGGTTGGCTGTTTGTGGGTCTGTGGCATAACAACCCTTGTTGGTTTTTTTAATACCAAATCCTGTTCCCACACATACACACACACACACACATACACACACACACGTATATATATATATATATATATATATATATGTATATGTATATATATATATGTGTGTGTGTGTGTGTGTGTAAAAATCAATTGATTTTGATTCTAAAGAAAAGTGCTAATCATACATATATATATATATATATATATATATATATATATAATTTGTAAACAAATCGTTTGTTGGTAATATTTAGCTAAAGTCGGTTCTTATTTGCGTGTAAAGTATTGCTATCTAACAAGATTAACTCTATTTAGTATTAGTTATTTGTTTGTATACAGATGTTTTGATGCATTGTTATCTAACATGAATAGATTTATTAAATGGTTAGTTGGTTCCAGGTATTACTATTTAATATGAATAACTATGTTTAAAAATTACTCATTCATTTGCTTGCTCAGTCGGCTAGGGTTGTAGAATACACCGACTGCATCTCTGCAGAGGGGTAAGACGCAACCCAACGAGTATCCTGATATGACACTAAACAATCTGATGGTGAAGTTTCAATGAAACTGGAGATTTGGGAAATGACCCTATCTATGAGTCAAATAGAATTAAACTGTTTACTTATTCTAAACCAAGAAATAGAACGGTTTGACTAAACTGAATAGCGTGACATAGAAATTTTGTTGACAATTAAGCTGTAATCAGGCTAAACTGAATTCGGCTAGAATTGATTATTTGTATAAAATGGATTTTGCATTAAATAATCTACAAAGGTTGATATGCCATAAAACCCAAAGAAACCAACCAATTATTCGTTTGCACTTCGTTAAAAGGTTCCAAGCATTCTTATATAGTACGAGGTGCAAAAGTTCCCAGACTTTTTTCGTATGGGCACTTTTATTGATAGTACACACATGAAACTCTAGTCCCCTTCGAAGTAATCTCCTCTGTCCGCAATGTACTTGTTGTACCGTTCCAAAAACATCTGGAAGGCCCCAAGGAAGTCCACTTGTGTGAGCGTGTCAATCACCTTCGTCACAGCCTCTTTCATCTCCTCAATTGTCTCATAACGACAACCTCTGAGCTTATGGATTAAGCAAAAGTCAAAGGGAGCAAGGTTTCGACTATAGGGAGGCTGAGGAACTGTCTTGCTGTCCATCTTGCTCAAATAGTCTGTGACAAGAATGGAGTTGTAGACTGGTGTATTGTCCTGGTGGAAATGCAACAGACCCGATTTGAAGAGTGCTGGCCTCTTCCCTAGGAATCTCTTCCTGAACTCCCTTAAAACCTCAACATAATAACCCTAAGCCTAACCCTTTGACCAATCAACTCTGGTGTATTGACTTCCTTTCTCCTCCCACACATCTCATCATCCCTCACAGACTCCCAGCCTTCCTTGAATCTCTTATGCCACTCAAAAACTGATGCTAGATTCATACAAGATGGTCTAAAAGCAGTCTAAAGCATTTCGTACGCTTCTGTGACATCATATTTTCCAAGTTTAAAACACAATTTTATTGCATATCGTTCTTCTAAAGTGTCAGATTGTATTTTTTCAATTCACCAGCTGTGACAATCAGGCTTTGGTTTGGTTTGGTTTCTTTGTTTAATGGCATATCAACTCTTTTTAGGTTATTAATGCCAAAGCCCTTCTTTTAGAAGAACAGTAGTGGTAATATTTAGCCCATAACTGGGAGGATAAGGGGGTTCATACCTTTCCTAAGGTTATTTACCCGAAAGTGAATGTATTAGCGCGACTGGAGTACGAACTAGCGTATTACGATTCCGCAGTCCATCGCTTGAACCATAACACCACGAGGACACCCCCCCAATCAGGCTTTAGTAGGGTGTATTCCAAATGATGATTTAGCTGTTCATTTGAAGCTGAAATCATAAAAAATTGTCAGTCATCTAATAAGATATATAGCAATAACATAGTGAATTTTCAAGAGTCTACGACAATTTTAAATGCCCATACGAAAAAAGTCTGGAAACTTATCGTATGCCCCTCTTATAAATCATTCAGTTTAACATATGTAATTTGTTTACGCATTGTTAAATGGTCAAAGAGTTTTAATTGACTCATAGATAAGACCCTGACAAATACAACCCTTGTGGGGTCAGAGTGGACCTTGGAGAAATGGCAAAAAGAAATACTCCGCATTTGCCAAAGCTCCCGGGCTGGAGCCTCATTATCATATCCTGGACACTCTTTCGTGGTGAAATCTTATCCACCGGCTGAGATGCAGTTAGTGTATGCTACAGCTCCAGTCGTCTGGACTGAAGAATAACAGATCGATTGATTTATTGATTGATCGATTAATCGATTTTAACATAATGCTAAGACATCTAGCGTGAGTTTCTTCAGAGACGTCAAGGAATAGCGTTCACTGAAATCTATACTCATATTTTCTGTATAGTTAGTTTCTCAAGAGCCTTTTTTTGCACACAGTTATGTGATATCGAACATTCTGATGAAATATAATTATTTTCTGCATGGTTGTTATTCTTTCAAAAATTCCTAAGTAAAGTTACTTGGCTTACTGTAGTCAAGGGCAACACGGATGTTCCCTTTTCAATAGCTACCACACAGATGTGTAAAAAGGGTGCTTCTCTTATCACTAGATTGTTCCACTTACTCTTAATCCGTACCTTTTAATACTGAGTGCTAAGAAAGGAGGTATCAAGTACCATTTTTTGAGTCTTTAGATTGAACCCTGGTTACTCAGCCTATTGGCGAACGTTCTATCCACTTAGTCAATATTCCAATCTAATACGTCTCGTTATGGGATTTCAAGTAATACTTTCTGTTTAATCATTGTCATTTGCGTAATGTTACTGGTATTTATCGCACGCCCCACCAAAAAAGTGTGTATTATACAAGGCTGACATTTAGGTGGGTACCCAGCAATGACTGGCGAGCATAAAAATGCCACTGGCCCCGTCGGCATTACCCTACAAATGTGTGGATCAGGCTCCAGGCGTTAAACGAAGATTAGGTCAGTCTCGCTCGTGAGAAATGGCTGCTGGGCTTACCGGCAGTTGCGTCGTGCAATCACGATTTATCAAGCACCACTACAACAACATCCGGCCCCGAAACCAACTGTTTACCCCATACAGCTGGTAAGGAAAGGGTGTGTTGAGGGTACATACAGTTTGCATACAATTTCACGAAGTACATGATCTTTTGTAAACAATTATAGGAAAGTAAGTAGAATTGGCGACCTAACTCGAGTGTGGCCCGTAGGCTCCCTTTTCAATAGCTACTACACCAAGGCGTAGGAGAGGGCGCAACTCCATTCCCTGATTTGTTCCAATATACCTTTGATACATACCTTATAATGCTGAGTATTGAGCAAGGCGGAAATCAAGTACCATTTTTTCAGTTTCTTGGTATGACTTGACCTGGGATTGAACCCCTGTCTCCTAGACCATTGGCTAATACTCTACTCATTAGGCCAATAACTTTTCTTAATCTAAATAATTTACATTTCCATACAAAGTATTCCTATCTAATACAAATACTTTGCTTTCAATTGTATGGTTTAAAATATTGTTATTTTATTCTTATAAATGTATGGTTTGCACAGGGTTATATATTTTTTAGAAATTAATAATAATCCTCAGTAAACAAATATCGCCTCAAGTAAGGTTGACGACAGTAGTCGAGGGCGATGTGAAGGCTCCGTTTTCAATACTACCCCGAGATGTGGAGAAGGGCGCTACCCTTTTCCCTGGATTGTTCCACTTTACCATTGATACGTACCTCATAATGCTGAGTGTTAAGCTTGGAGGTATCAAGTACTATTTTTAAAGTCTTTGGTATGACTCGACCTGGGATTGAACCCGGTCTCCCGAGCGATTGGAGAACACTAACTTTTCTTAACACAAATACTTCACTGTTAGATGGAATCAATTATTCCTATCGAATGTGAATGATATTTAAACTGATCAGTTTGATCCTTAGATCAAACCCTAACAGTTACTACATATCCAATTCAGAGAGGGCAAAGAAAAAAATGGTAATGAAGGGTTAATTCACGTTCTCCAGAACTAAAGCCTTGTAATCAGATGCAGCTTAGAGTTATACATAGTGTGGTCGTTGGATGTATATTAAACATCAGCAAGAGATACAGGTAGCGTCTTCTTAGCCTACCGACATTTTGAATTTTGGATTTTGAAGAGAGTTGTTAAGTAATCGAACGGTGAGGTCTATTTTGGACTTGTGATGTTGCAATTGAATTAAGTTCTGAACTGTCGAACATGGAAGAATAAAGATTCAACCTGTTTAATGCACAATCTTTAAACTGCAGGTCAATCAGAAACCATGTTCTAATTAGATTGTTTTGGTCGGGTGATAAAAACTGTAGTTTAAGAGAAATTGTTATTACTCATCAAAGAATAAAAAGCAACTATGGTAAAACGAAGGGGACGACAGACTTAATCCAATGTGACAAAATGATCGACTGTTGAAGAGATGAAGTAAAAAAATAATTGAAGTGAGGTCAGGAAATGGATGCTAACCGATCGTAGTACAAAACCATTATAACATAGAAAGTACTAGAGGTGCCCGTGGTGTAATGGTTATCGTCGTAGTAAATGGACACGGTGACACGAGTTCAAATCTTGGCTGAGACTGATTGCATTTCACATAGAACTAATACCCTTGGGAAAGGTATGAATCCAATTATTCTCCCTCCAGCTATGGGTAAATAGTAGGGCAGACTAGGTTCTTCAGCCTTGGTGAGGCAACTAGTCTAGGAGAAGAAAAAACATGAATTCAAACCCGTTAAACTTCGCTTAAAAGTTGACCTTGTGTCATATCCTGTCCCAGCGGAGGGGTTGGTAAATATGAATAACATAGAAAGAATGCTCATAGTATAAGGCCTATATCCTTCCACAGATTACATGTAGTGTATTATATATATGGTAGATTCTTAGATAGGAAAGTAAGGTCCATAAAGAACGTAGGATCCTAAAGTCAAAATAAAATATAATGTCGCACCAAACCTTTGAGTCAAATAGTTTTCCCTGAACTGAAAATCATATTTCGGAAACTTTTTCATATCTGGAACAATGAATATAGACACTTCACTCGATGTCAAAAATACTACTTTTTTGAATAATACATGGTTCTATTTAATGTTCCCTCGGAAAGCAATCCTACTCGTAAAAACAATCAAATAGCCATTTCTCTTCTTTTTTGTATCAATTAATACGTCCAGAACAATCAATTAGTTGCATATTGATTAGTTATTTTTGCCATGTTACCCTTTACACACAATGTGTAAAATCAAGTATATATTAAGATATAGATTCAACTTCACTAACATAAAATTAAATTAGAATACATCATTATACATTGGTCTGTAATCAATTATTTTTTATGAGAGATAAAGTCATGACATTTTAATCAGTGCAAGTTGCCATTGAAGCATTGAACTGGATATAATTAATTCTCACAGTATGTATGTAATGATGTATGTATAAATTTACTAGAATATATATATATATATATATATATATATATATATATGTGTGTGTGTGTGTGTGTGTGTGTGTGAGTGTGGAGAGAGAGAAAGAGAGAGAGAGAGAAATTGATAATATATTTTTGGGAGAAATCCTTCATTAACGGGGGTCTTATCATGGACGTAGAGAAAAAAGAATTCAATATTTTCTTTTAACTTTGATGCAAATATTAGTTGGTTTTAAGAGAAATATGATCTTCAATTAATAAAATGGAATGTTTCATGGATTTAGGAACTGATTGTTTCATTTAGATCATAAAATAGTTTTATCTTTTGTGCATGATGACATTATAATATCCTCATTAACTAGTTTTTGAATATTTGAAAAAAATAAATAAGAACCCAACATTTTGCCTGATCTTCGGAAAATCTAGATGCGCGAATGAAGCCCGAAATTTTGAAGAGTATTACCATTCAAAGACTCCAAATTTTAATATTTTCCAATATTCCCCGTCTGCGATCTTTGCTTAAAAATTCATCATTCTTCTTTCTTTCTCTCTTTCTCGCTCCCTCGCTCTCTCTCCCTCTCCCTCTCTCACACACACACGTGCACATTTACATACGCGCTCCTGATAAACGACCGCAATAGGACGTTGTCTTTATTATTAGGAAAAGATTAGTGAGTCACAGGTTTTGGTTGAAATTGTATAAAACACGAATTAGCTTCTCAAATAAAAACTGAACAAACGAGCAAAATATATTTGTATTACCGTTTTTCTCCTGTCTTCTGGTTTATCCTGACACCTCACTCTTCCGGTTAGCCTCAAGCCTCAATATCACGGCCTGTCAGACCAACCACCACTGATATATACCGTAACTATTTTATTCAGCTACGGATTTCTCCCTTGAATAAATAGCAACCCGACATCCAGAAAGAAAACGATCCCACCCGTTTTGACCTCCAAGAACTAACGTATCTAAAAAACATATATCATTGTATGCCGACCTCTCGTCATACTACTGCAGAAGACTTCAGTTTATTACAGACATGAAAAAATCCTTTCATCGCATAAAGACATTCATTTTCTATTTTATTATCAAATAAAATCTGTTGGCCTCTCTAACTTATTTAGCTGTCCTTTTGATACTACAATAAGTACGCATCCATGTGAATACATATACGCTCCTCATGTCCAGACACACCCATACAGATACGTTTGCACCTCATGCATTTACATGCATATAGACATATATGCAAACTCGCATCTACACGTATAAGCATTATTGTATCCATGTACGCGCAGCTTGGGACAAAAGAACTTATAATTTCCCATTTTCGTATGAGTATTAAAAGACTCGAAATGCTTTACCATTATATGATGAAACATTTTTCTTCTTTTCTCCCAAAGTATATTTGTCTGTAAAGAAAGTAGAAAAAAAACAAAATAATCCAAATTTGATGAATTTATTATGAAAGTCAACGTAAAACGTTACGGTTTTAAGAACCTTCTTCAGGACTTCAAAATCATGGAAAATGTTGTTAAGCAACAAATATCCATCCCTGTTTAAACAACATTTTTCAAGATTTTAAGCCCTGAAGAAAGTTATTAAAACTCAAACGGTTAACGTTTAAGTTCATAATAAATACATCAAATTTGGATTATTTTGTTTTGTCATCTTTCTTCATACTGACAGATTTAATTTCGATACTTACTTTGATATTTCTTTGTGTGTGTGTGTGTGTGTGTGTGTGTGTGTGTGTTTAACGATTTGTTACTCTTTATCATTAAAATATAAAACGTTTGTCTGCTTTCCTGGAAAAGTGTGAAAATATACTAGTGTGTGTATGTCTGTGTGTGTCTTTTTGTTTCTCTGTTGTGTACTCTGCTTTTATTAGGAGAAGCATGAACTGACTGAATGATGTCACAAATATATTGAATCTTCATAGTGTTATCTTATTTTTTATCAAATCAAAACAATTGTGGTCTGAAAACAATGCTTATTTTTTCAGACAAGCAAATAATCAGCATCCGATGGAAGAGCCTCCTGAAACAGGAAAAATATACATAAACAAACGAAGCCGGATTAATTTAAAATTGATTTTTTTCGTGATAGTATCAACTTTGATTTATATTGTATTTGTGTTCTTTGGCAACATTGCATTGCACTGATTAAGTAAAAGCCGCTTTTATCGAATAAGGATGCCTGAAACGAATTGGTATTAATAGGTTTGGTTTGGTTTGGTTTCTTTGAATAATGGCATATCAACTATTTTTAGGTTATTTAATGCCAAAGCGATTCTCCTAGAAGAACAGTAGTGGTACTATTTAACCCATAGCTGGGAGGATAAGGGGGTTCATACCCAAGGGTATTTGTCCGAAAGTGAACGTAATAGTGCGACTGGAGTGTGAACTCGCATACTACGATTCCGCAGTCCACCGATTTAACCATTACACAACGAGGACACCCCCTTGGTATGAATAGTTGAAACTAAAATATTTTTAGTAAAACTGGTAATAGTTAAGACGGAATGATTGGTTTACGAGTGCAACCGTAGAATACGCCGACTGCATATCAAGAGTGGGGTGAAAATCCCGTCACTAGCGAGTGTTATAGATATGACACTAAACCATCCGATGATTAGGCTCCAATCCTGTAGCCCTGGGGTACTCCTTCATGGGCATTACTTCCAGATCCAATTTAAATCTATGGGTCCAATCTATCAGTCAAATGGAACTGTTTAACCATTTAACTGTGTACAAGAAATGACTAATGTTGGATTGAATTGTTTGTGTTAATGTAATATAATGGCTGAGGGATTTCGTTTTATGCCTTTGGGTTTAGTTAGGCTGAGAACCTTTTGGCTCAGTGCATGGGTTACTTAGGTGCAACATTAACTCAGGTGTTCACTGGCGCGCGGGGACGTGTCACTAAGAGATGTCACAATAGCCCAGATAGGAAATGGGGCTAGAGAGTGTGAATGACGTCAGGCCCCGGAAGCGCGCGGAGGATTTTGGGAATTTTGAAAAAGTCAGTTAGTGGAGTTGAGACCTGCCTCGGGATAAGACGGTTGACTTTCGCTTGCTCGCAGAGACCTTTGTGACGAAACACGAAAAACACTTACGACTACTCAGTTCAGGTACGAAACATTTTATTACCTTTGAGTTTAAAGGTTCATCGACATAAGGAGAGAGATACACATTTTTTCTCTTCTGGCTTTTTCATCTGCCCCCCCATCTTGTGCGACACCTGCCCAAGCGAAAGTCAATCATCTTCCCGTTCGGTGTCCAGTTCTCAGCTCAACTAACTTTCTTCAAAATTCCCAAAATCCTCCGCGCACTTCCGGTGCGTGACGTCATTCACACTTGTTAGCCCCGTTTCCCACCTGGGCTATTGTGACATCTCTGAGTGACACGTCCGCTCTGCGCGCACGTGCGTGAACACCTATGTTAATGTTGCACCGAAGAAACTCATGCACGGAGCCGAAAGGTTCTCAGCCTAACTAAACCCAAAGGCATAAAACGAAATCCCTCGGCCATTATATTACACAAGGTTCCTAAAGTTCCAGACCTAGAGCCTCACCACCCGTTGCAGTTTGGCGTTATACAAGCAATACAAAGGTTAGCGACAAACGTTTTCACCACTTATATATATATATATATATATATATATATATATGTATAGTGTCCTTGATATGACATTAATATACGTGCACGCACCACAAATATATATATATATATATATATATATATATATATATCAACTGTTTCGATCTATCACAACTCTTCAGTGTGGGTAGAAACGCAGGTCGCTTCAAGCTGAGATCGAAACCCACCTAACTTTACGCTCTATATTGTATCTAACCACTGAGCCATTTCGACGACCTACGTCAGTTCAGAAATTATAACGCATATGTATTGGCTTTCGTTGTTTACATTTTGTGCTATCGGATACCAGAAAACTCTATTTGAAGTGCTTTGCATTACGCGGGTGGCAGCCGTTAATTACCTTGCTAGAGTGTTCATACCCCGGGAGATGGGCCCAGCGACCTGAGTTCGATTCATTGGATGAATCTATTTGCATTTCCTAAAACACTAATACCCTTAGAAAAAGTATGCATGTAATCCTCCTCTATCTCTGTGTAAATAGTCGAATTACTTGGCTCTTTAACTTTGGTATACTCTCCGGTGTAGCAGAAGAAAAACTGAATTTATTAAACTCCATGTGACCTTCTCTCACATACTGCCCGTGCAGTATGGTAAGTAAATATATCCACGCACAAACAAATGTACATGTAGTATAATTTTTATTATATCCTAATCAAGCCGTTGATTGTGCAAAGGTTCAGCTAATGTAGGTTTTGAATCAGTAGCTTCTTCATCTTATTCGAATAGATTTTAACGTGTTTCTTCATAAACAGAAAAGTATATCCCTCGTTGCTGGCATAACTCCATCACACAAGTAGCCACTGGATATAAAGTGAATAACTGGCAAATACGAATATGTGTGTACTGTTCAAAAGAAGGATTGTTTACCATTTGAAACACTTGGCACAAAATACATAAAATTCTAAAATTGCTTGGCAATTTCATTCTCCTTTTGTTTTGGCCAGAAATCACTCCAAATCTTTTTGAATTATACAGAACCTGAGTGATTTGTTTGCCAGCCTCACAGTGGTCACTAAGCTTAGATTCGTTTGGTACAAGGCCAGAAATATAAAGTTCTTCGTGAGAATCGAACTCACTTATCTGGCTTGTTTTATAATTAACCATGAGATATTATAAAAGTTATTGTGTTTTGACACTTTGTTTAGGACAGGTAAGATAAATGTGAAAGAGTGGTTTATATAATTTCAATCTCCCGCCTTATTGCATGTCAAACAGAGAGACACGTAAAAATTGAACAAGTTATGTGATTGATGAAAAAAAAAAAGACATGACGCCATTTTCAAAGATAATTTTCCAGCACATATACCCCAAATACCTGCTTTGTGTGACAGTCTTTGTATGAATAATTCCACTTGGCTGAATTATTAACTGCTTTTAACGGCATGTCATTTCGTCTTGGGTTTTTGTGTGCCTACATATTGGGATTAACATTTATTGTATGGTCACATATACATTTTTAGTGTTGTAGTTTTTGTATGCAGTTATATGATATACTAATAATTTTCTCACTGCTATATGGTTTCACGCATTCCAATCTAATGTTCATAATTCATTCTCAATTATATGATTTCAAGCAACTAATTTTAATAATCCTTAGTAGGTTGTTAATATGTGCTAACACTCAGGGTCATAGTACACCTGGGAGTAATGGCAATGAACGGGTTGTATGAACTCCCCATATCTCTGGAATTTTGGTTTCACCGTAAAATGTAGTTTTTTACCATACCCAAGACACCCTCATTTTGGGTGCTCTTACTACTCTGCAGGAGTATACAGTTAAGGTATGCTAAACCCCTACTATCTAAGTGATTTATTGAATAGTTTGTCATATATTATCAACACGTTACACATATATCAAAACCTAATTTATTTGGAAAATTTTAAGCATTTTGAAGCAGTTAATGATTAATGAGATCACAGTGATATATCGTAAGCAAATGCCAGGGAAATCGTCAAGACTATTCCCTTTTTTAAAAAGAAAGAAAAAGAAATATACACAATAGCTACAGGATCAATCAAATAGCTTTAATAATATTTTCGGAAGCTGCTCTAGATGCCTTTTAAAAAACATGAGGGTGAAAAATCACACTACTCTGTGAAATACCGAACTTGCCTGTCACTCTGGTTTTCGGTTGACCTGATGTTGCTTGATTGTCCAACTACCATGATACTACCAACAATAGAGGGTACCTCGCAGGGATTGATCTGTTTCGGTCACGTTCCCTACGCGTCGGAATCTAGCACCTATTGAAATGTTACAAAAATTTTACTTACTTAAGTTAAAGGCATTCAATATACAAAGTTTGCATGTTATATATACAAAAATGCTTTCGCATTTCATTATTATTTGTTAAGATAAAAAAAAAGGAACTGAAAAAATGATTTCAGTTATACCTAACCTTATGTCGGTAATTCCTCCCAGGAAAGGTGACTTAAGTAAAAAAAAGAAAACGACTTAAATTGAATTTAGTTGGCTAAATCGCAAATAACCATTCCCAATTCTGTCATTTATTAACATATGTATTTTTAATAATCTATGGCCAATAAGAATCTATTTTCAGCTTACAAAAATAAATTTTAGTTTTTATTATAGTACAGAAAAGGTAATTTAAATTTACGAATATATGTACGTACATACTTGAAATAGATATTTACACTTTGACGGTCTCTCTAGTATATCACCGGCTCTTTATTTGTGAATGTAGTTTGCTCCAAGACATAATAAAATAAAATGATTTTGTAAGGTTAAATAACAAATGCTATTACTAAAATCATTTTGCGATTTTAGGAAATAAACTAATTTTTGTTAGATTTACCAAAATTTACATCCAATTTGTTTATTTACATTATTTTATGTGCTTCTAACGCTTTTCTAGTAATATTACGACTTCAATATTTGTGGCCGAGAGACGCAAAGTCAAATAAAATGACTTAAACATGATTTTTATCTTTATACATGTATCTCTTGACAAACGATGTATAATCAACAACAACTTAACGCGAAAGGACATAACACGAGGTTTACCTCTCTAAGTGAACATAACTTTTTTCGAGAAAATATATTGGGAAGACTGATGACTTCTTGTAGTAATTTTCGTTTTCTGATCCTATCAAAATTACCGTTCTTGCATCCTTTTTTTTTATTTGTTTATTGTTCTTTTTTTGCAAAGGTCCATTGTCCGTTCCCAGGCGAGAATTTATTTTTGCTTGAAACAACTAATTTAACATACATTCATAAACATGAAATGTCATTCACAGAAAAAATTGGTGATAGTGAATAATCTCAAAGCCGAATTTTATTAAAATGGATTTTATTTGAATGAATAATTAATTGCTTCATCCAAGCAAGGCTGGGTCCCATCTAATATATTCTGAAAGGAAAACATTTAAAAATCAATAACTTGCAATATTAAAAAGATATATTTCAAGTCACGACACGGACAAAATTGCTCTGTTTTTTTGTTTTTTGATTTTTTTCAATATAAATCTTTTAAACACATCCATTAATGAATTTAAAAATACTAGAATAATTACTAATTGATTCCAACGAAAAAATATATAATATGTTTGGACTCGTCAAAGAAAAGGAAATATTTTAATGGTTTTATTTTTCTAATTTATACTCTAAAGTTTACTATTTTCCGTTTCATTATTGTGGTTATTTGACATTTTAACGAGTATATCGCGGTAACTTCAATACAATAGACATTATATTTAGATGAACTCTTATCACATGACATCAGCTAATATGGTAAACTTGTTTGTTACACATTGCACCATGAACAGACTACACGAGTGCATAGATTTCGATTATGTGTTATAAATAAAAATCACACGTACATGATTTATCCATTCATTTATCTATTTTAATGGCTTTTCAATCCATCTTGTGTTATTTTATATTCAGAAATTAGATAATCGCCTTCATATTTCAATTTTTGTATAATGATTCCTTTTGAGTCTTTTTTTTTTTGTTTTTTGCACACGTTCCCATTGAATTGGCATAACGTTCAAACAGACCTTTTTGACATGTAAAGTTGGCCTGGAAATAGAGGCAATAAAGCGGTACTCCACACTACCCAGAACTTCAAAACTGAAGCCTTAACATCCGATGTAGTTTAGTGTCATATCTTCGACTTCTCTTTTAGAGTGGGATCTTATACCTCATCAGGGGAAACTGTGTATTATAAGTATCGCCAATAAGGAGGGTCATGTCTCGAGACTACGTGATTAAAAAAATCTTATTATCTAAAGTTAGTGAGTACATTTTTCGTATAGAAAAATCTCTCTACAATCTGACGTTTTTGGTGTGCTACATCGTTAAAACACGAAAGTGCACAAAACAAAACAAGATGATATAGATTTATAATGCATAATAAATATACCTTTCATTAAAATCCATATTGCGGAAGAATGTATATTGGTCACATACATAAGCTAAAAATTCACATCTCTAGCGTTTGGCAGCTCAAAACAAAAATTATTTTATTTAATTCTCTGACGAGATTAACCCTTTAAATTAATGTCGTTAAGCCAATTGGTATTTTCAGTATAAATTTCTTAGATGAGTCTTTATTATGATCTCATTCGTTTTCTTAAATTTTGTTGCTTGATTTCATTTGTGATACTACCCCTTTTTTATTTTTATTTATTCATTTATTTATTTAGTTTTCCTTGTGTGGCCTATCGTATTCAGCAACATTCCTGAAATTTTAAACATTAAACACACAGTGATAGAATCTGCTTATTCGGCTATTTATATTGTATTAGTTTATTCTTCTTTTGTTTTTTGTTCATTGAAAAGTGAAATCAACTAAATTTGACTTGATAGATTTCATTAACTGGCCGATATTGTTATTAATCAATACACTCACATTAGTCCGGAATTTTTTCGAGTTCTTTGCCAGAACTTTTATGACTAATTCCTTTTAATATATCATAATGTGAAGTAATGGGCAAAAAGTGGGCCTGAATTGTTTCAGCGACTTTTTAAAATGTCACTTTTATTGATAACATTTGAGATTTTAACGGAATTTCTTCTATTTTCAGACCCTAATGATCATAAAGTACCAACAGTTTAAACTGAAAATTTCACCGACGAAAAAAATGGCTTAACTTAATGGAAAAAAAATTTAAAGATGATAAATGAGAATAATTGGAATTAGACTAAATGGAATGCAATTTAAAGAAAAGTTTTATGTTTTAAATAGTAAGGTGATTTGACTTATATTTTGCCAAAGTTGTTTCTGTCAGATGAAAATGAGTTTCAATCACTTTGTTGCATAGCCGTAATACATATACAACTATACACATATACATGGGGAAACAAAATCAACAATAATGACGAACCAACACATTTCTTCAAAAAAATATACCTCTCACACTTTATTCGAAATGGTTGCGAAAGGGTTATGTGTGAGAGGTGAGTTGGAGACTGAACAAACTGCAACATATTGACCCCCAGATCAATATCCGTCTGAACCTCTCCAGTTACTGGGTAGCACTTCGGCCGGCCGTTTTATCTGCGGTACGGATCTGGCCGAGTGTGTCTCGGTATCTGGATATTTCCTTCGGCCTCAGGGGGCATTCCCCCAGGTTTTTACACCCTTCGGTGGGGTTGGGTTTATCGCCCCGCGCCCCAAATAAAGGGAATGCCGATGGGGCCGTAGGCATTTTTGGAAATGCCGGGCGCGTGTGAGCTACGACCCTGCGCTCGGACCAGCCATAAAAAAGGCCTTGTGCCACACATGCCCGTTGGGTGGGGCGGTCATCAAATACCGCAACATACTGAACCCCAGTCCCTTTATCTTTAGCAGCACTTCTTTCTCATTCTGATAGTTGCTCAATCCTGGGTCCTGAGGGCCCATAGCCCTCTGCTGGGTGCTGATTCTCTCAACAGCATCTTATCTCCAACTTGACTGTCTCCAGCTAACTGAATATGTCAACGTCGCGGGGTAATATAATTGTTTGACACCTACCTGCTTCTTGTGGGCATCACATCTGCACCCAATTCAACCCGTTCACGGTCAAGGTTATACCCTGATATCTTCGACCGGATGCACCTGTTCCTTGATTGACGGCTGGGTCGAAGGTCAATATGTTACAACTTAAACGCAATCAGATATATATACTACCAACAAATACAAGTTTCCGCTTTCAGAGACAGAAGAAAAATACTGACAAACTTGTCTAATGAGTTAAAAACAAGTGATATGGAAGAACTATAAAAAGATTTCTCAAAGAATAGGGATATATTGTAAAGAAAATATAGGCAAAGAAGCCTGAGTTTCAAAAACAAAAATTATTATCAGATTCCATCTTAAGGCAGAATTTTGTATTTTGCTTACAAAGTGGTTTAAGTGTATAATATGGTCTGATGAGTTAAATTTTAGCATTCCTAGAGATTTTACAGAACAAAATTTTGACAGAATTCTGGAAAAAAGGGTTAAACACGGAAAAGCTGGAAAATTGGGGTGTGGAGTTTTCTTCCTTACTAGTGTCTGTGAAAAAATTCAATGCGATGAACATGTTAATGCTAACTGATACATTTTGATGATATTAGGAAAAGACAACTATGAACAATCCGTTCTCTTCGGCTGCGGTTTCGTTGCTAATCGCATATGAAACTTCGTGGGTTATTTAATGCTGAAACCACACTCGTAAAAGACCAGTGATAGTTTGAAACCATAGCAGGGAGATAAGATACAAGTCCAAAAGGGAATGAAATAATACAACCGGTGTTCGAAGTCGCATACTTCGAGGTCGTAGTCTTGCGTTTTAGCGATTTCTCCAAATAGACTCCAATGTTTTCAACACTAAATCAAGCAGAAATAATTTTCCAAGATGATAACGACCCTAATCAAAACTACAAATTGAACAAAAAGTGTTCTAAACAATCTGATGTTAAGGCTTCAGTAATGCAGGAGCTTTGGGGAATGCCGAGTACCCCTTCATTGCCATCGCTCCCTGCTCCACATTGGCGCAGAGTGGTAGTATCTGATAGGGTCCTATCTATAGGTCGAATAGAACTAAACTGTGTACTTAGGCTAAACTGACTTGGTTGAAATAGGACCGTTTTTTACATTTAAACTGCGTACTTATGCGAAACCGAATTGTTTGAAATTTAATTCGGCGTTAAATGACCTAAAAAAACAGTGGTTTACTGAAAACTTATTTCAAGTGATTTTTCTAGCTAGGATAAACACCAGATTTAAAACCAATTGCAAATATTTCGTTTATGATAAATCAAATACTATCTGGTATTATATTTTTTAACGAATACAAACTGAGAAAGCAATTAAAAATGAGTTGGAAAATATCTATTTTGAACAATGTAAGAAACGCACGAGGAGCCTGCCTAAAAATTACTTGCTTAAGAAATTCTGTAATAAAATTCTGTAATAATTAAAATGATTTAATATGTCAATGCATTCATTTTTTTTTATTTTGTATTATTATCATTTATGTTAACTCTTCTACAATAAAACGATATATATGAGCAAGTTTTATTGATTTGTCCACAAGTGTATTTGCCCGTTTGCAAATACGCCGTATATGAATAATTATTTTAATAAAAAACACCTTTGAAACGTCAGAATTTGCTCAAATTGTATAAAGCCGATGCGTTAGGCAGAAGAAAACACGAAAAAGTGTAATTTTAAGATATTTTTTTGAAAAATAAGGATATAAATGCATCCTTCTGAAATAATCTGTCAATTAAACTTTTCCAGACTGATGAAAAACTTATAAATTAGTAATGTTTATTAAATTAGAATAAAATTCTTGTAAGATAATTCATTAAGATTTTGAAATTCAGAAATTTAAATTTTGTATGATTATTCAGAAGTTGCAGTAACATAATTTCCTGTTAATTATTGTTTCTTGTAAGATACTTTTTCTTGGGCAAAGATAGAATGACAATGAAATAAGGACACATCACAAAGAAAAGAAAATATAGATCTGATGAATAATAAATTGGAGTGTATTTATAGAAAGGAAAAAGTAATGAATTATAGACGAAAAGAAATTGAATATTTTATGTGATTTTGACGAAAAATAAGATTTTACATTTGAAACAAAAAAAAAAAAGAAAAAAAAAAGACACATGCTAAAGATATATGAGGAGCAAAGAAAATATGAGAAAGACAAATGCGAAAGATATTTGTAAAAGAAATAAAGAAAGAAAAAAAAGAAAAAAAGAAAGAATGAAAGAATAAACCTGAATGCTAGAGTAGAGTGACTGAATGAAGAAAAAAAAAAGAAAGTAAACATTATCCATAAAGGCAAAGGAAAATGAAAGAAACATATAGACAAACAAACCAAAAAATGTATGTCAAAGAAAGAAAGAAAACGGAAAATGGAAACAAATATAGAATGAATTTGATTGAATAACGACAAGAAATTAAAGAAGAAATGGTTTGGAATGAGAAAATTGAAAGAATGAAATTTACAAGAAGAAATAAAGAAATTGACTCTAAAGAAAGACAAAGTATTTCTATAAGAAAGAAAGAAGGAAAGAAAGAAAGAAAGAAAGAAAGAAAGAAAGAAAGAAAGAAAGAAAGATACGAAAGGCGTTTAAATGCCGAGTGAAAAAGAAAGAAAGAAAGAAAGAAACATGCGAAGAACATGCGAAGAACATTTAAATGCCGAGTGAAAGAAAGAAAGAAAGAAAGAAAGAAAGAAAGAAAGAAAGAAACATACGAAGGACGTTTAAATGCAAAGTGAAAAAGAAAGAAAGAAAGAAAGAAAGAAAGAAAGTAACATGCGAAGAACGTTTAAATGCCGAGTGAAAGAAAGAAATAAAGAAAGAAAGAAAGAAAGAAAGAAAAAAAGAGGAAAAAATTTAAAAAACGAAAGAAAATGACATATACTAATAAAACGATATTAAATAAAAAAAGGTAAGAAAAATAAATTAAGAATTCAGAATAGCAATAAAGATAGAGAAAGAATAAGAGAGAGAGAGAGAGAGAGAGTGAGAGTGAGAGAGAGAGAGAGAGTGAGAGAGAGAGAGAGAGAGAGAGAGAATACTATGGTGAAAAAATGAAAGACTCAACTCGAATGATAAGTAGATGAAAGAATAAATCAAAGCTCGAAGTGAAATACTTAAAAGCGAGGTGAGAAAGAAAACTGACATTTAAAAGAAGCGAGTGTATATTTGGTAAACGTCAACACAGCGATATCTGATGAAGCAGAGGTCATTTTTTCTTATGGCCCCAGCATTAGACTTTGAATCAGCTCAAGAGGTCAACATTAAACCTCTAAGTCGTGATGAACGTGCTCGACCCGAACCTTCCGATGTATCTCTTATCGAAAGGTAAGTTAACAGCAAAAGGCAAAAGCAGCTGGGAGACGTCAAGATAGCAGTTCAAGTACAAAGGGATCGCAAATGAAAAAAAAAAAAAAAAAAGAGAAGAAAAAAAAAAGAAAGAGATTGAAAGAAAGCTAAACACTCAAGAGATCATGTTATATCAGCTGCGTCCGATCATTTTTAAATGGAAGATTTTGTTCATTACGCGAAATAACCACAAAAGTTACCTGATGTGAAAGAGATACTTCACCAAGATTATCCGTTCACATGAGCGTTTCTTCCTGTACATACGAGTTAACTCGTGATCACTCTTCCTCGAGGGGCTGATAGAACACAGTTGCTGGAATGTGCGAATTCTTGAATAATCTATAAAATGCCGTGTTTCAAATCTGGTTGAGAGAAGTTTTGAAATAATCATTTTTGTTACAGTTTTTTTTTTTTCAAATCAATCACGTACTTTCATTTCCCACTCATCGTTATCAGTATATGATTTACTTGCTATTGGGTCTTGCTCAATCTGACACGCTTACCTAAGATTGCTTAATATACGAGTTTCATACTATAAGTTTCCAGACTTTTTTCGTATGGGCACTTTTATTGATAGTACACACATGAAACTCTAGTCCCCTTCGAAGTAATCTCATCTGGCAGCAATGCACTTGTTCTAGCGTTCCAACAAATTCTGGAAGACCTCTTTTGTGAGCGTGTCTATGACTTTCGTCACAGCCTCTTTCGTCTCCTCAATTGTCTCATAACGACAGCCTCTGAGCTTAGGGAATAACCAAAAGTCACAGGGAGCAAGGTCTGGACTATAGGGACGGTGAGGAACTGTCTTGATGCCCATCTTGGTCAAATAGTCTGTGACAAGGATAGAGTTGTGGACTGGTGCATTGTCCTGGTGGAAATGCCAATGACCCGATTTGAAGAGTGCTGGCCTATTACGACGGAATCTTTTCCTGAACTCCCTTAAAACCTCAACATAGTAACCCTAAGCCTAACACTAACCCTTTGGCCAATCAACTCTGGTCTATTGACATCCTTACTCCTCCCACACCTCACATCATCCCCACAAACTCCCTGCCTTCCTTGAATCCCTTATGCCACTCAAAAACGGATGCTCGATTTTTTGCAAGATGGTCGAAAAGCAGTCTGTAGCATTCCATACGTTTCTATGGGATTTTTTCCAAGTTTAAAACACAATTTTATTGCATATCGATCTTTCAAAGTGTGAAATTGGATTTTTTAAAATTCACTGTCTGTGAAAATCAGGCTTTAATAGGGTGTATTCCAATTGCTGCTGTAGCTGCTCATTTAAACCTGAAATCATAAAAATCGGTCAGTCATCTCATATGATGTATAGCAATAACATACTGAATTTTCAAGAGTCTACACTAAATTTAAATGCCTGTACGAAAAATGTATGGAAACTTATCGTATGCACCTCGTACCTATTCTTAATAAGTGATGAATCATCAAACTAATGTGTGGGAGAGCAAAAGGTAATCAGTATTTTCAGCATCTTTATCTTTAAGAAGGATAAGTCCAAATTCAAACTGAGGAGCTTGTATCCAATCTCCTAACCCAACTTTATTGTGAAATATAATTCATCCGTTGCATTGAAGGATTGGTCGATTTTAACGGAATGCTCACCCAACTACAGTTGTTCTTGGCAGATATGTTTGTAGGTAAACATGAACAGGATATGACACAAGGTCAATTTCTTTGTGGTGTTTAGCAGGTCTAGTTTCAAGGCTTTCATCCTCTTAGACCGGTTGTCAAAACAAGCTTAAAGAGTCAGTCTGTCCTACTATTTACCTCCAGATGAAGTGAGGATAGCAAGATTCATAACTTTGACAAGGATTTTAGAGCTCAGCAAAATGTAAACATCCCGGACCAGCATTTGAACTGGGGTCACCGGGCCCATTTTCCAAGATGCTATACATTACACCATGAGCCCCTTTGCATGCATATCAAGAAATTGTATTAATTTTATGTTCATATTTATGATCTTGTTGTTTCTTAAGAGGTTTTTTTTCTTTGCATATTATCCTCCTGAATATGAATTGCTTTTTTAAAAAAGACCTATTTGTCCAATGCATATTTCTTCTTTCTTTCTTTCTTTCTTTCTTTCTTTCTTTATTGTCCAGTCGCCTAGGGTTGCGGAATACATCGACTGCTTCTCTCCTGAGGAGTAGGACTTCCCCACTACAATGAGTGTCTTAGATATGACACTTAAAAATCTGATGGTGAGTCTCCAGTAATGTTGGAACTTTGGGGAATGTAGAGGTCTGCTTCATTGCCATCGCTCCTATGTCCACTCTGGCCCGGAGTGGTAGGACCGGATAGAGTCTTATATATGTGTAAGTAGAACTAAACTGTGTACTTATGCCAAACTGAATTGCTTGAAATAGGACTGCTTTGGTATTTAAAATGTGTATTTATGCTAAATTGAATTGTTTGAAATATAACTGTTGTTAGAAATTGAACCTGAGTACTTATGCTAAACTGAATTGCTTGAAATAGAACTATTTTTGCATAAAAATGGTTGGCGTGCCATAAAATTAAACAAATCAAACCAAAACAGATTTTTTTTTATTTAGTGGCATAGCAAACTTCGTGGATTATTCAATGCTAAAATTTTTCTTGTAGATAAACATTTGTGGTACTATTTAATCAATAGCTTTGGACAAAACGAGTTCATGCCTTTCCCAACTGTCTTAGTCGGAAAGAGAACATAATTGTGAGACTGAAGTTCGATCTCGGTTATTTCAAGCCTACAGTTCAACTCTTTAGCCATTACGTCATTAGGATTCCTTCTCCTATAGATTGTACCCTAACATGTCCAATCACTCCAGGTTAGATGTGTTGTGGGAGTAATGGCAGCGAAGTGAAGCTCAACACTACCTAGATCACTTGAGCCTCGGCATAAGACGCATTTTAAGACATACACAAATCAACCCTTCTTGTGGAGTCTTAACTCTTTGGCGATTTAACAGTCAACGTATGGACAAGGTGACTAAAATACAGAATTACGAGTACAGACAAATCAAAAATGAAGTGTACATCTGCTCGAAATTTATTTAGCTTCGACTAGTCTTACAAAGCCAGTATATTTTATTTGCTCACAATAAAACTAAGTCATTAAAGACTATTCTTCCACGATGAATCACTGTGCGTATTTCCTGATGAGCATCATTAATGTGTGAAGAGAGCACATATTCTAGTAGTTCTCTCTCACTATCCGTCCCTATTGGGTATACCTCTTGGTAAGTCCACTTGACGATATTATTATTTTTTCCAAGTAGGCTGGAGCTGTACAATACACCGGCTGCTTCTCTGCTGAGAGGTAAGACCCCCACCCAACGAGTATCCTAGATATGACACTAAACAATCTGATGGTGAAGTGTCAGCAGTGCTGGAGCTTTGGGGAATATGGAGTACCCCTTCATTACCATCGCTCCCAGGTCCACTCTGGCCTGGAGTAGTAGCACCTGATAAGGGCCCTATCTATTGGTTAAATAGAACTAACGGCGTACTTATGGTAAACTGGATTGTTTGATTAAACTGAATAGCTTGAAATAGAAATGTTTTTGACAATTAAACCATACTTACATTTAAACTGCATGTTTATGCTGAAATTAATAATTTGAAATATAACTGTTTTTGACATTGAAACTGTGTATTTACACTAAACTGAATTGTTTAACATACAACTGTTTTGACATTTAACTGTGTGTAAACAATACTTATACTAAACTGAATTAGCTGAATTAAAACTGCTGGACTAAACTGAATTACTAGAAACAGAAATGTTTTTCAAAATTAAATTACTTACATTTAAACAGCGAGCTTATGCTAATCTGAATTATTTGAAATTGAACTGTTTTTTGACATTGAAACTGTTCTTACACTAAACTGAATTGTTATATATAACAGCTTGAATAAACGGAATAGTTTGAAATAGAAATGTTTTTGACAATTAAACTGTGTACTCATGCTAAACTGAATTGTTTGAAATAGAACTGATTATTTCCATAAAACTGGATTTGGCGTTAAAAAACCTAAAAAATTGATATGTCATAAAACCAACCAACCAACCAACCTGCTCATAGAAAATGTTTACCTACTAAGTATTCGTTCAGAAATCTTCGGTTTATTGTATAAACATATAGACAGAATTTGGCGTTAAATAACCAGCAAAGATTGATACGCCATGAAACCCAAATAACCAACCAACACACCAACCAACGATACCATTATCCTCTGAGAGTTGATGAATGTATGTTTTGCTAATACTGACGGGTCAATATGAAGGAGCCCATAGGAGAATGTTGCTTACGATTTCTTCTTTTCTTCTTCAGTGTCCAGCATATCTTGCTCGTCTAATTAGGATAGTTTGTGAGACGAGAGGTAAGTGTATGTACAGCTGATGTTGTGTAGGGTGGAGTTTCCATGATTTTTTTCGAAACAGCAATCAGCATTTATGCGTACTTCCCATCGAGCTTTTTCTGAAGGCGTTTCCTTAAAGTCTAAATGGTGCAACCATACTATAATAATGATACGACTACGCCTTTGAAGAAACTCTGTCTATGTGCAGTATATCGGCATTGGAAATAACATTCTTCTCTTCTGCAGAAATGAACAGATGTGCACTAATGAAGAGATTATAATGTGGATTGGTTTTCACGAGTAACTATCAACTTGATATCTATCTAAACCATTGAATTCGGTGCTACTAAGTTTACGAGCCAAGACGGCCAAGAACTTTTCAAGTTGCCGTAACTTACCACTCTCTGGTTACTAGAGAGAGTATGACTTCACATAGGTGCACTAATTATTATTGTAAAGTGGTTTGTGTATTTGGTGGGATGAACGTAGTTAGTTTTTTTTTTTCTTTTATCACACGCTAAAATGTCTCAGAGTCGGATAACAGTATTATAAGATTTTATAGTTAGTGAGCATAACCAGTTTTTAGAAATATACCCTGTAATTGAAGTTTTCGTTTAAGTGATTTTTTTTAGTAAATTAGGCTAATATTCTTTGATGCTGTTACATCTTGTCATTGAATGAAATGTTAAAACCGTTCTCTTCATACAAGAACAAGCTAATTTTAAACTCGTCTGTAAGCTAGATAGCTCAATCAGTCATAAATATATTCTTAAAAGAGATACTTCTTGATGGTGGCCAATGAACGAAACCGGTCGTCATGGATATAATAATAACAAAACCTAATAACCAACGTTTATGCGTTGACATTTTCATTCAAGCACACACATATGTGGTGTGTTTATCGTCGTAGGAAATTGGCACAGCAACACGATTTCAAATCTTACGCGAGGCGGTTTGTATTTAGAATAGCGCTAAAACCTTTGGGAAAAGAGTGCATATAACGATTCTCTATCATGTTATGAGTAACTAGTAGGTCAGAATAGGTTCTTTAAATTTGGGATGGCAACCGTTCCAGAATCAAAACTATGAATTCAAACCATTAAGGATCGCTTAAAAATTAATCTTATCTCACATACTACACGTGTGGAGTGGTTGGTAAAGAACCCCCCCACACACACACACACAAATATATATATATATATATACATATATATATATATATATATATATATATATATATATATATATATATCATATTTACCAACCCCTCCGCTCGGGCTTGATATGACACAAGGTCAATTTTTAAGCGGAGTTTAACAGGTTGGAATTCAGAGTTTTTCTTCTCCTAGACGCGTTGCCTCACCAAGGCCGAAGAACCCAGTCCGCCCTACAATTTATCCATAGCTGGAGGGAGAATAATCCCAAGGGCATTAGTGCTATGTGAAATGCAATCAGTCTCGTCGAGGATTTAAACTCGTGTCGCCGTGTCCATTTCCAACGACGATAACCATTACACCACGGGCACCTCCATTATACATATATATATATATATATATATATATATATATATATATATATGTATGTATATATGTGTGTGTGTGTGTGTGTAAAAGTGTTAGGCAGATTACTTATAAAGGCGATAGATAAATTTCAACCTCTACCCTTATATACTTAGTAATGACTTGGTAAAATTAAGACTCCTGTTTTATTTCTTTGTCCCATCACAAGACAAGTGATACAAACTTGATGAACGCTGACATATAGAGATCTTTTTTCTTTGAGAACCGGGTCGGTTGAATAATTTTTGGTGGAGCAGAACATTCTCCAAACTACGTTACGATCCATACTTCACTTATAGTAAAATCCTGTCTTACTATTAGCACTAAGAAACCCATTTTCTGATAGATGTCTTGATTGATTGTTAATCGGAAACGATATATAAACAGAATCAAGGAAGAACAAAAGTTTGTGCTGATTATATCCAAATGCTAAAGTTACTTTTCTAAGACCATTTGCTGGAAATATTTTGTTCTATCATTTCTCTGCATGAAATCAAATGACTTGAAGAAATCTACAAACAATTGTGTCATCTCGAGATTTTTTACACGTAATCTTTCGATGATTCGACGAATAATCAAAACATAAAAAGTTGTTGATTGATTTCGCCCAAAATTTTTCTGCTTTTTTCCAAGAATTTCTCAATTTCAGGAAAGATATGATTGAGAAGCAGGGCATTATAAATTAGTTGTAAGAGTTATAACCCTGTATTAATTAACTAAGCTTTTTGCTTAGATGTGGCACAAGGCCATATTAAAGGGGCACCCAATGAGACTCAAACTGACTCGTGTAGGTTTGCTAGTCGAGCTTGCTAACCATTACACCACCAGAGGCGCCTTGACCCAACCCCTCCACGGGGGCAGGATATGACACAAGGTCAATTTTTAAGTGGAGTTTAAAAGGTTTAAATTCAGAGTTTTCCTTCTCCTAGACTAGTTGCCTAACCAAAGCTGAAGAACCCAGTTTGTCCTACTATTTACACATTGCTGGAGGGAGAATAATTGGATTCATACCTTTCCCAAGGGTATTAGTGCTATGTGAAATGCAATCAGTCTCGTCAAGGATTTGAACTCGTGTCACCGTGTCCATTTCCTACGACGATAACAATTACACCTCGGGCACCTCCAAAAGAACTACTGTGTTGAATTTTTGCAGTTTAATGTATAATCTGTAAGATTAGTTAAAAAGTATTTAATCAAGTGTATTGACAAGACACAAATTTGAGATTAAAATTAAATATCTGGTGCACAACACTGAGAATTTTTGAAAACTCTTTAGTCTATGGATTTATTTTAATTCATGCGCGCACACACACACACTGAGATAGATAGATAGATAGATAGATAGATAGATAGATAGATAATGGAGGGAGAAGCAGGGATAGAAACAGAGAGACACATTTTAGTTCTCGTTAAAATATATATCTCGAGTAATGGAAAATTACCTAAAGTGCTCCAATCTCGACTCCTGTTGTTCCATGAGAAATGTTTCATACTGTTAAAGATTTTAAACTTTATTTTAAAAGTGTTTTCTGAACATAACTTCTTCGAGGAAAGTTTGCTCGTCTCGTCAAGTTGAATGTCGATAATTCTAAATACAGAAGCCTCCAAATAAAAATCACTCTTCCTTTTTCCAGAAAATCAATCCTTAATCTTGTCATTTCATCTGTTGGATGTTTTTGAATACCCTTGAAACGAAAATAATATTGACTTCTCTACTTTGTATTCTTACTGTCTTTTTCAGGTGAAACATATCAGCCGTGAGCAATTATCACTTTGATTACATTTGCTGACTGATAGATATTTGACAAGTTAAGATAATCATTCAATTTATAGATATCTATTCTACCTACTTCGTTCTGGATTGACTTTATGAACTAAACACACACACACACACACACACACACACACACACACACACACACACATATATATATATATATATATATATATATATATATATATATATATATATGTGTGTGTGTGTGTGTGTGTGTGTGTGTGTGTGTGTGTAAAATAAAACAGCTTAAAAACTGACAACTTGGAGTTTCCCATGACCGATCCTCAGGTGTCAATTCAGAGTTAGCCTTTTGCTTTATTGGTTCTATTTATAGTTAAGATATTCTTAAATCGCTGAGCATTTTTCTGCAAAGAACATAACATTTTACTTATTAATAAGGATTCTAGTGTATTATGAAAAGCGTAATAATAATAATAATAATAACAATTATATATATATAGATATATAGATATATATATATATATATATATATATATATATATATATATATATACTGTCAGGTGGATAGAATGTTCACAAATGGCCCGGGAGACCGGTGTTTAATCCCATGTCAAGTCACACCAAAGACTAAAAAGACGTACTTGATTACGCCCTTGCTTAACATTCAGCATTATAATGTACAAATCAAAGGTACTATTTACCAACCCCTCCGCTCGGGCAGGATATGACACAAGGTCAATTTTTAAGCGGAGTTTAACAGGTTTGAATTCAGAGTTTTCCTTCTCCTAGACTAGTTGCCTCAACAAGGCTGAAGAACCTAGTCCGTCCTACTATTTACCCATAGTTGGAGGGAGAATAAGGGGGTTCATACCTTTCCCAAGGGTATTTGCCCGAAAGTGAACATAATAGCGCGACTGGAGTACGAATTCGCGTACTACGATTCCGCAGTTCATCGCTTTAACCATTACACCACGAGGACACCCCAAAAAATCAAAGGTAAAGTGGAATAATCCATGGAAAGGAGTTGCGCCCTCCCCTACACCTCAGTGTAGTAGCTATCGAAAAGAGAACCTTTGGGTTCCCATTGACTATGGTCGCCAACTTTGCTTTTACTTTATATATATATATATATATATATATATATATATATATATATATATATATATATATATATCTTTAAGAACAACCAAAACAGGTTAGTTCAGGATTATAAATTTATTTCCATCCTGTTATGTGTTTCTGATGTTAACCAAAAACACGAAGAAAAACTTAACAGCACTTCTTCAGATCTTATGGATAAAATAAATCAGAATAGATATAAATCAGAATAGGAAAATTCTAATGTTCAATTTTTGAATGATTTTCTTGTCTTGAAGGAATTACTCCTAACTCTGGTTTAACTGGACCGAATAATACCTATATATATATATATATATATATATATATATATATATATATATATATATATATATATATAGGAGAAAAATGTATATGTATACATTAATCTCGTTACGCTAATTTTTTGCTTACTTAAACAAAACCAAACAAATATGAGTTGTTTAGCAACTATTCGAAATAATTATTCATTTTGAGGTTAAATTCACTTTTTTCAGTTTTTAATTATCCGTTTGATAAAAGACATTATATGTCTCCAATCAAAAATATTCAATCAAATTTAACAATTAAAATTAAAGTATTTTCATTGTTGTGAAAATCCTATTTTTATAAATTATATTCACTTTTACACCATGGAAGTATTTTAATATTGTTATTTGTAATGATCCACCAAAGAACAGAAATTTTTAGCCATTGTCAATTAAAAACATACAAATGTACTTCAATACATGCTGATAGAAATAAATATTCATTCAATATAATTTTGCAATATAAAACAAAATTACAAAATTTAAATAAATTAATAAAATAAATATAACTTCTCACAAGTATTAATTTTTAAGAATGATTAAAAGGATGTGTTTCATTGGTTGAGAATAAAAAGCTGTCTCTGAGTAAATATTAATTTTATAATTATAAATAAGCAGACGTTGTTTAAAAAGACACGTATGACAAATAACGTCACAGTCAACAAAAACTTTTCGACATGGAATGACGTCGCTTCAAATATCCAACGTTATACACCTGAAAAGTAATGAATCTTTGAAGACAACTATTCTTTGAAAGAAAAGCAAATAAAGAACCTAAGCTAAGTATTAATTTATTTATGCTTTTATTTGAGTCTATATATGTATATACGTGTATAAGTGCTTGAATATGTTCAATATGAACTTGACTTAGCCATGTGTTCACTTTTCTCATAAAACTTCACACAAAAGTAAGTATTACGTTGGTTAATAATTAATATAAATATTTTAAGTTGGATTAAATAATTTTTTTGTTTAAGGGAGACACGGGCAATTTTTATCGAGAAACAGGCCGCATGAGTCATGGCTCATCATCAGGTGGGGGGGGGCATTACTAAAAACATTCCGGGTAATTATTCGTTAAAGCGATCTCAACCATTTTCACTTCAGGATACCATAAGTGTAAACGTCAACTACATAGAATGGGAAAAGATAATTTTTGCTCTTAGCTCAAAAGATTGTTTCTATAAAACAATTGATATCTTCGTATAATATTAATAATGATATCAATGTGATTAACACATGCTGTTGTCTTAATGCATTATAGAATAAACAAAAAGGCGGGAGGAAGAAAGAATACAAGGAAAATCAATGAGTCCAACGTGAATATTATACATGTATTAAGAAGAAAATTTCGATATATTCCTTTTCTGTGAAACATTGTTTTATTAAATTCATTTTCCTTAAATTGCTGGTGCATATCTAACAATCTAACCAAGAATTTAATTTCTAACTTTTAAAATGAAAAGCAACGTTCATATGAAAATAGATGATAAGAATGTACATTGAAAAAGTGAATTTTGTTTTTTTGTTATACTAAATGTTATTTTCTTGGTGAAATACCGCGTGCCCGAAGCGGTTCTTACTATTTTGTCTATGAAAGGTTTAGATCATACACAAAATGAATTAGACAATATATGAGTTGGGGATTTCAATAAGGATGCTGGATTTTGTATTTACCCAACATCTCCATCAGAAGCAGCATTTAATACAAGGAGAGATTTTAAGCGGTGAACAGCACGTTGGCACTCAGAGTTTTTCCTGCAAAGAAAGGATAAAGAAGCCTTCCCTAATTTGATGTACCCATAACCGCGGTAAGATCAGATGGATTCATATCTTTCTCAAGGGTATCAGTGTAAAATTAAAATCAAACATCCAGCATTCAAATTTGTTTAGTTTGGTTGTTGTTTTTTTTTTGTTTTTTTGTAGATTCTTTTGTAGATTCTTTTGTTTTACGGTGTATCAACCATTTTAGGTCATTTTATGCCGAATTAAGTCATTTTGATAAATGTTCAAACAATTCAGTTTAGTATAAGAACATATTTTGGTTTATATGCAATTAAATGTCAAAACATTTCAATTTCAAACAATTCAGTTTAACATATTATTCAGTTTGAATGTCAAAACAGTTCTAGCACACAGTTTCAATGTCAAAAGACAGTTCTATTTCAAACAATTCAGTTTAGCATGAGTACTTTTTCAATGTCAAAAATGGTTACATTTCATACAATTCAGTTTATCATTAATACGCAGTTTAGTTCTTTTTGACCATTTGATAAGACCCTATCAGATGCTACCACTCCAGGCAAGAGTAGGCCTGAGAGCGATGGCAATGAAGAGGTACTCCACATTCCTCAAAGTTGTTTAGTGTCATATCTCAGGCACTCGTTGGGGGAGTCTTACCCCTCTGAAGAGATGCAGACAGTGTATTCTGCAGCCTCGGCCGACTGGGTCATATTTGAACTTGCGTCGCCTATTACATCATCTATGACAATAATCATCGTCATAAGCGCGCTTTATCTTAGTCGAATGACACAGGACCTCCGTAGTAAACATTGGCCAATATGCAAGCTGAAATAATCCCTGGGAATTTCAATTGTTACTACTTTGTGTTTCTCGAACAAACAAAAAATATGCCCATTATTCAATCATAAATATTACATATATCATTCTGGAACTTGTTTACAAAGATGGTAGAGTAGACACATTTAGAATAAGAGACTAGTATCCCAGTGACCCAAGACACTTTACGCATGCGTCAATTTAGCGTTCTAGTGTTCATTATGTCAACGTCTTCTTCCAAGAATAGCAAATTAGCATTAGGCAGTAAGCGATTCTTTTCTGACTCATGTTGTCGCTTCTTGTTTGCTGTTATGCAAGTCCTTCTCGAATGATTGAAATGATTACTTAGCAGTGAATATTTGCTTCACTCTGAAGAAAATAGAACTGCAGCCTTAAGCTATGGAAAAGTTTGGGACAATAAGAACTAGATTCAGAAACGTTTTGATACAATCTCTGTTTTCGTGACAAAAAAAATACAATCAGAATGATAGAAAAGGAATTGAGGTAATAAAAATTATGGACATAGTAATCGAACGCTGATTCTGGGAATAAAGAGTGATTTAATGAACGAATGAATGAGCATTCTAGAGAAAAGGTGCAAGTTTGATAAAAACAAAATAAAAAGATAGTGAATTACATTGTTTTAAAAAGCACAAACAGAAAAAAAAATGTAGGATTTGCAAATAACTAATTCTTTTATACAAAATAAATTCATCAAATTAGCTTAGAAATTTAAAGTTGGGGAAGTGAAGTGATTGACAATGAAATGAAAAATATCTTGAATTTAACAATACAGAATATTTATATAACAATAATAAGTGCTCAAAATTTAAGCTGATATAAAAAAAACAAAAAATCAACATTCTATTAGATAATGAAATTTTAAAGATATCCTGTCCAAACCAAAACATTAAATTTTGATATTTAAAAATGCAAGAAAGAAGAGAAAAAAGAAAACCACTTTTAAATAGTGGCTGTCGTTTTCTCAGATCACCAATTGGAATTTTTTACATCATCATCGTTATCATCATGTCGCGCATTCAGCGCGAATCTCCCTGATCCTTTCCCGCCACCCTTCTCTCTCGTCCATCGCTTTCAGTTGGTCTTCAAGGCGACTTGCTGTATCGGTACAAAGCCGTTGGATGTAGCTTGTTGCTGGTCATCCAGCCTTTGCTCCTCCATGTGAGGAGGCCCACAGGAGTATGTAACTTATGAGTTCGTCCCTACTCCTCCAACAGAGACCCGCATGTCTTGTTCGTCTAACTTGGATAGTTTTCGTGATGGGTGGTAAGTGGTCATACAGTTGGTGCTTCGTGGGATGCTGCCTCTGGGACTTATTCAATATTGCTCGCAGCATTCTTGTGTAGTTGCCGTCAATATAATTATAACATTTCAGATCATGATCTACTATATATATATATATATATATATATTTGTGTTTGTTTGTAATGCTTATGTTTTATCCAGTGTGGGCTTGGATTTTTCTATGGCTTTTTTCTTTCTTTTATTGGAAGTAATTCGCAGTCGTTAGTTTGATATACGAGCATTGTTCTGACTTTTTCACATTCATATACGTTTTCAGATGAATTTAATTTTCTATTTTCTAATATTTTTACGTTGTTTTTATGTAGTGATATCACGGTATTGAGAGCTTGTTCGATCATATGTATACTTCTTAAAATTTGTTATATGCAATTATGTAGACTACGTTTTTTGATATGCAGCTACAATCTTTATTTATTACGAATTTGGTTTTCGGGTTTTTGAAGGTATAGGATTTTTTTTCTATAATTATACCACATGTTTCATATACTTTATTCTTGCATTTAGTTACTCCATGTGTTATGTTTTCCCCGAATGTGGAAGATATGAGTATTTTTAAAATATTTTTGTGTTGTCTCTGATTTTTAATGACTTTGGTTGTGTCTATCATTTCTTGAATTTTGTTATTGTTTTTAAGTCATTCTGACTTTTAAAAATGATTTCTATGAATAGTTCTGTGTTGTTTTATTGAAGTTTACGACGTATGCTAGGTGTTTTGCATAACTAATATGTAAGAGCGTCTTTACCTTTGGAGTGTATTGCTTTTGCTTTTAAATGTGTTTCTATAAATAGTGTCAGTAGCTAAATACATTTAAGTACTTTAGCACTGGTTTGAAAATTAATTGTGTTACGTGTCGGTTGCATGTTTCTAATATGTATTGCTTCGATAATCTGTAGTTTTTGTTTGTTATTTTGATGTTCAAATATTGTTGTGTTGTCGGTGAGAATATTTCGTACTTCTGTTGTTGAGCATGAATGATTTTGTGCTATTGAACTTGTATCAGAAAGGTGCATTGTATATCACTTTTGTGGATTTCCTCCCCTGATGATGGCCCAAAATCGGACCGAAAGTACTTGGGATATATTCAATTATGAAAAATACATCAATCAGTTCCCGCCGAATACGATAAAAGAAATACGGCAATATAAACGGATCAACAAGAAAATATGCGAGCAATATTGAACAAGTCCTGGCGGCAACACCCCACAAGGCTCCATCTATACGGCCACTTCCCTCCCGTCACGAAAACTATACAAGTTAGACGAACCAGACACGCAGGACACTGCTTGAGAAGCAAGGACGCACTCATCAGTGATGTACTCCTATGGACCCCCGCATATGGTCAAGCAAAAGCAGGAAGACCAGCTCGAACATACAGCAGCTATGTGAGGATACGGGATGTAGACCTGAAGACCTGCCAGAAGCGATGAACGATAGGGAGAAGTGGCGAGAGAGGGTCAGCGATATCCGTGCTAGCGGCACGACATGATGATGATGTTCAACGAAATTTGTATTAATGAAGAAATGCTACCAATATATATATATATATATATCCAAGTGAGCGAGAAAGAGACAGAGGGAGAGAAAGAGTGTGTGAGAGAGAGTGTGTGTGTGTGTGTGTGTGTGTGAGAGAGAGAGAGAGAGAGAGAGAGAGAGAGAGAGAGAGAGAGAGAGAGAGAGAGAGAGAGAGAGAATCTCACACACACACACACACACATATATATATATACATTATAACATAATATGATGGAATAATGAAAATTGCCTGCAATGAGTTGTCCGATGGTGAAAAAGCAAAAAGTCATCCATATTTTTATGAAAACATTATTTCTAAAGAAAGAAATCCGCACTCAATAATTTTTATATATTTCCGATTATTATAAGTTTATAATAAACAAACGCTACATTTTGTTTTGGCTTTTAGTTAAAGTCAATGCTTAAAAATGACTGAATATCAGAATTAATAAGCTGATTGTTCCTTTTATTTCTTTTGTCATCTATTTATTTTTGTGTATTTGGTTTAATCAGAATCAATTTTTATGGAAATAAATTCTTACCAGCAGGAGGGAGTTTGACAAATGAATAGAGTGACATGTTTAAGTTTGGATAATTGGTTTAATGGCATATCAGCCCTGGTGGGTTGTTTTAATCCAAAATCTCTGTCTCTGTCTCTTCCTCTGTCTGTCTGTCTGTCTGTCTCTCTCTTTCTCTTTCTCCCCCTCTCAATATGTATATTATTTGAGGGCAAATATTTTGGTGGTGATATTATTTATAAATAAGCCTTTGCTCCTTACTTTGCACGCAGTAAAAACTTTCAAATGTTGTTACCCAACACTAAAAATTCAATTTTACTGGAGCAAAAACAGCATAAAGTGTTGAATCATATCCAGGGCGCTTGTTGGAAGATTCTTACCTCTCTTCAGAGTCGTAGTCAGCGTAATCCACTGTCCTAGCTGACAGGATGTAGAATAGTATGAGGTCTTCCATACAAGTTTAAATTTGAAGAAAATTACAAAAGAAATGTGAGAACGGAAAAACGAATTAAAAGTCTTAAAAAATATCCAAGTCTGAAAATAAGCAAACTACAATAAATAAAAAAGGTGAAGGTATCATAATGGAAATAATATCAGATGGAAAAAAGAAAAAAAAATGAAACAGTTAAAAAAGAAAAATTCAAGAACGAAGACGAGAAGACAAAAATAGCAAAAACCAAATGAAATATGAAAATACAAGGACAAAAGATAAGAGAATTTTGATGAAAGATTAAACGAATAAAAGAAGGAATGAAATATAAGTGACCTAATAAGTTTATAAGTTGGTGGAAGGATATCTATTCAATAAAAAGGAAAAATAGTAACATATTATATAAAAAAATAAATATGTGAAAATGACTGTACTGTGACGGCAAATTGACTAAAATCCCAAAACGGGACTTTATTTTCGCACGTGTGAAGACGGGGCAGGTTGGCACTAGATCCCCTATAGAATAAGTCCTCGTTCAGAGTTTTTCCATCAGGCATATAAGAACTGGCATATTACGTGAGGGATTAATTTAGGACCAGACTGACCGCAGCTGGCAAGGGGTTCCAAATTTCACATGATCACACACCCACCAGGCCGCTTTCTTCCTACCCCGAGACAATGGAAGAATATGGACCTAGAGGTTTTAGTCATAGTAATATTATAGTGTAGTAGTCGGCAATTCCGGTTTCCCGTGTGATATTTTAAAGGAATTAATAGGACAATTCTAAGCAAGATAACATTAGGCGAATAGAAGCTAAAAAGGAAATGTGACAACAACAAATTCGTAGTAGAACGGCAAAGAACAACATAGACCACATGGTAACATAAAAATACATGAATTCCTTTACTACAGTTATATACACTTTCAAAGTGTCAAAACATATAATAATTGGACAGTCCACGAATATAAATGTCTTTTCATGACTTCGGTTTTTCTTCAAATTGAGAGAGAGAGAGAGAGAGAGAGGTATACAAAATTTGGGTATGAAGGAAAAATGTCCCCAAAGTTACTTATCTTATTTTTCGACGGGGTTCCACTGGAGAATCTTTCTTCTTTCACGGGCTAATAAACTTTGTTCTGTTTTTAATACACTGGCTTGAAGAACCTGGGGTCCTTCGTGTCTCAGTAATTCTTTTGTCTTCCACCCGGAGTAAACTGGCTATGGTTCGTCTGCCCGCTACGAACCCTGCTCAAAAAACTAACTTTTCCAATTATTTACTTCCGCTGAGGGGAAGGGGTCCCCACTTCCGTTTTGGGGTCCCGGCCAATCATTTGGCTTCTCTCTTCTTTCACTTGGTGTCCGGCGACTTGGGTAAGGTCACCAAGTACCAACATCTGTTTATCCCCTCTGTGACCCACTTTCTTCTCTTAACGGTCACTTTTTTGACCGTTTGATACAGTCAATTCAAACACAAGGGGTAGTAATTTTATCTCCCTCCTCCCAGTGGGATATCGCGTGACAGTACTTTTAAAAATTGTTTACTAATTAGTGCACAGAAAGAAAGAAATCTTGTATAATATAAATACAGGTTGTATAGAAAAAGCGGACGAGAAAGCAGATAATGTGAAAATTGAAATGATTAAAAGAGGAGTAAATAACAATCAACGTGGAAAAGTAAAAAGAAATAAAACCTGGTGTACCAAATAAAAAGAAATAACAATAACCGAAAAAAAGAAAGAAAAAAAAGAAGCAAGAAAATGAAAAACACTAGAAAAACAAGACCAATCAGCAGAAAAAAGGCAGGAAAATGGAGAGTAGTCAAAAGGAAAATCATTTAATTATGAGGCAAAGGACGAAGTCAATGACAAAAAACGAAGTAATATAAAAATAGGAAGAATAAGAGTCAAAAGAAAAAAGTAGAGTACGATGAAGCAGAAAAAAGCTATTTAAAACTTAGAAACAGCAAAGAATAAATAGAACTTTTTCGTATATGTACCATAACAGCACCAAATAGACGTTTGTACCACCACGTACCGAACAAGTTTATGCGTTTATTGCTACGTCTAAGGTCGTAGTCAGATCTTGTCGAAAGCTCGCTGAGAGAAAAGTGACGAACACACCAAACTCTTCTTTTGTTCTCTTATACAAACTTTTCTTCGCTATTACACATTTTAAGTTGAGGTCGAAAAAAGAAAAAAGAGAATACAAAAGCTGAGTTGACTCATATTTCTAGCTAGTGTTCTCTCTCGTCTTTACCTTAGTCACGTCTCTAAGCAAACTAACTTTCACGCACGAGTCGACCCCTTAGTCCCGCCTGGTGTCGGAGGGAGGACATATCCATTTCCACCGGTTGTTCCACATCTGCACAGATTTTCCCCCGCCTACAAAAATTAATCTTATTAAGAGCCAAGCACATACAGCTTTAATGGTTTGTTCTGAATATACCCTTGATTCAGAGATCAAGTTTATGTGAGACTCTCGCTAATAAAGGTTTTCCTTTGAGTGTTATACAAACAGTAATTGCCTATAAAATAACTGAATTTAACTGACCTAAATAGGCCCCATTACAAAAGCGTCTTGTTTATTTACATCTTCACACAAACTCTGCAAGTATGTTATATATATATATATATATATATATATATATATATATATATATATATAACAGTCAGTAGAAAGATAAATAGAGAAAGTACAAAAATCATGAAAGTAGACAAACGTCTTATAAAAAGTACGGTACAATAAACTGAAAAACTAAGTTGGCAATCCATTTGTAAAAAGAAAAAAAAAACGTAACAAGAATCGACAGGAAAGTGTATTAAGACGAGGTTGCAGTTTACGGAAACATGCCCAATTTACCCACTCTCGTTATTACAATAGATTTCCTATCCGAGGACAAGAGGCATCCAGAATGCAGTTCAAGAGTTCTCTGTAGGTTCAATTTGTGCTATTCGTGCCGACATATGATCTCCCCGGGGGGCCTAACACAAAATCAGCGGAACAATGTCTAACATTGCCTACAATAAAAGATGCAAATGGCCGACCTCCTTAAATTGCAGGATAATTTTCAATGCTAGTTGCTGATAAACACCTGTGAATGAAAGAGGGGACACACACAGACACACACACATAAGCCATACTCGCGTGTATATATTTGCGTGCATAAAGAATAAATCTATCTGTACATGCATGCATGCAAGTAAACACACATACGGCCGCATAAAAAAACACGCACACACATACACATAAATACACACACACACACACACACACACACACACATATATATATATATATATTAAAATAAGAAGGTCCACGTAGAGATTTGTATTTGTTTATTTTATTCGTACATACGTTTTATATATATTTGAGCTTCCTGTTTGTAGATTTCGTCAGCGAATATAGGTGACACAAGGCCTATTAAATGGGGTTCTCAATGAGACTTGAACTCACTCCTGTTTCCAGTATAGATTTTATATATAAACAACAAGCAAAATCAACAAGCTGGAAACATACATATGTATAAAACGTATGTAAGAACAAAATAAATAAATTCAAAAAATACAAATCTCTTCGTGGACCTTCCTTTTTTAAAATATATCCTTATTCTTTCTTTGGACCTACAACAACCGTCTTTTATACATATATATATATATATATATATATATATATATATATATGTGTGTGTGTGTGTATTTTTACGTATTACTAGGTCTACTGGTGAATTGTATATACATCAATATAGGCTTTCTAAATTCTATTATAAGAGAATGAACTTCTGCACGTAATGCAGAGATCATCTTTGTTTGAACAGGTTATGCTTTATCAAGTTTAAAGAGGCGTTCGTAATGTAATCGTTACCGTTGTTGGAAATGAATACGGTACACTAAGTTCAAATCATGGAAGAGGCTGTTTGCATTCACATTGCGTTAATACGCTTGGCAAAGGTATGATTTTGACGATTCTCTCACCAGCTATGGGTAAATAGTAGGTCAGACTAGCTATTCAACCTTAGTATGGCAACAAATATAGGAGAAAGGTAACTCTGTTTACAAGTCTGTTAAACCCTACTACAAACTGACCTTGTGTAGCATCCGGCTCACACCGATGAATTAGAAAATAATTATGTGCCTTTTTGTATGATTTATATATGTATATTGGGGTGAAAGGGTGTGTTGATTAAATTCTTCCCAACATGTTGGATGTGAACATTTTTCAGCGTAGTAAAACTTGTTATATTTCGATATTTTCCCATCTAATCTCTGATTGCAATACCAAGGCTCAAGTAAGAATTCTTCCCAAATATTTACCTATACTTGGAGTGAGAATGTATATTCCATGATTTTTTCAAGGGAATTACGCGAACAGAAATACAAACAACATCTTTAGGAATTTGAACTCTGATCGTCGATTCTAATTCTTACGATAACCGTTATGCTGGTGTGCATCCAAGTCGTATTGCATATACGTATTCATACATTTGATACTAATGCATTTTTGTAATGATTTAATAAAATATATGTAAGTCTATCCCAATTTTTTTACTGATGGGCTCAAAAGTAGTTGTCTTTCATTTCTTAAAAATGTATTATATATATATATATATATATATATATATATATATATATATATATATTGGGTGGACCGATAAAATTGTCACCTTAGAAAAGTCGACATGATTTCGTTTCCGTTTAATGATAACCGGTTTCCTTTTTTTGTTGCAGACAATCTACTAGTTGGCCAGTCGTGTACAAATCCCAAGAGCGATAGAAGCCTTCTATCATGTCTGAAAGTGATACAATGTTCAACGAGCGAGATCGGAGATGTGCCGCTGTACAACTCAGGCTCTCTACCGATCCAAGTTATGACAACAGGACCATTGCCAGCACCCTCAAAATGCAAATCTGGATTGCCAAGAATAACAGTGACGTGCCCAGGGTGATGAAAACAAAGTTTCCGGCGACAGTTATGAACTTTAGTGTGGTTTCAAGTGAGGGCCCATATCATTCCACCTCACATCTTCGAAGTCGGCTTAAAAGTCAACACCAAAGTGTACCTGGATGTGCTGAAGAGTGTGGTGATCCCCTGGTGCAATCAGGTGGCCAAGTGGCAGACCCTGGGTGTGGCAGTAGGACTCGGCGCCGGCCCACAAGTCCAAAGAGACCCAGGCTTGGCTTCAGAAGGAGTGCTATGATTTTGTACCCTTCTCTCACTGCCCCCCCATCCTCCGACCTGAACCCGCTGGACTACTTCGTTTGGTCATACGTCAAGAACATCACCAACATGATCTCCCACAACACCAAAGCCAGCCTGATCACCGCCATCCGCCGAGTATTCGCTGAGCTCCCGCCGGTGCTTGCGAAAAAAGGCATGCTTCCAGTTCTGGATCCGTATCGAGAGATGTCAGCTCTACTACATAATCAAGTTACCTGAATTGATTTTTTCAATCTAAGTTTAAAAATAAAGCTGTTGAGTTGGTTTTTTTATGACGACAATTTTATCGTCCCACCCTGTATATATAAGAAATGAAAGACCACTTTCGATCCCAGCTTCAGGAATCTAGCATGTCTCGCCACACTGAAGAGTTGTGATACAACGAAACAGCCTGAATGACAATATATATGCTCCCCTACCCCTGTAGGGTTGAGCTCTCTAGCGAGGTAAGTAATGGTTGCCACCAGCGTAAACCAAGTCTCTTCAAATTAATTGAACACTCGGTAGCCGTTAAGCGGATATATGTAAACAAAAAAATGTGATACATAAGCGTTTAAATTTCTTCCGCTTGCGCTAGTTTCCTCGTGGTAGAATTTGTGTTGGCGTTTGAGTCAGTAGGGTTTTGATCCCAGCATCGGGAATCTAGCGTGTCTAGTCACACTGAAGAGTGATGATACAAATAAACAGTATGTCTGTGGATGAAAATATATATATATATACGTAGTGAATTCATTAAGTTTCCAGACTTTTTTTTGTACAGGCATTTAAAATTGTCGTAGATTTGAAAATTCAATATGTTACTGCTATATATATGAGATGACTGACTAATTTTTATGATTTCAGGTTCAAATGAACAGCTACAGCAGGTATTGGAATGCATCCAACTAAAGCCTGACTGTCACAGCTGGTGAATTTCAAAAATGCAATCTGGACGTGAGAACACTTTAGAAAACGATATGCCACATAATTCTGTTTTAAACTTTAAAAATGCCATGTTTCAGACTGCTTTTGAAGCATCTTGCATGAATCGACCATCAGTTTTTGAGTGGCATAAGAGATTCAAGGAAAGCAGGGAGTCTGTGAGGGATGATGAGAGGTGTGGGAGGAGTAAAGAAGTCAATACACCAGAGTAGATTGGCCAAAGTGGGTAGGGTTAGGGTTACTATGTTGAGGTTTTAAGGGAATTCAGGAAGAGATTCCTTGGGAAGAGGCCAACACTCTCCAAATCGGGTCTGTGGTATTTCCACCAGGACAATGCACCAGTCAACAGCTCTATCCTTGTCACAGACTATTTGACCAAGATGGGCATCAAGACACTTCCTCGCCCTCCCTATTGTCCAGACCTTGCTCCCTGTGACTTTTGCTTATTCCCTAAGCTCAGAGGCTGTCGTTATGATACAATTGAGGAGATGAAAGAGGCTGTGACGAAGGTCATTGACACGCTCACACAAGAGGACTTTCATGGGGCCTTCCAGAATTTGTTGGAACGGTAGAACAAGTTCATTGCAGCCGGAGGAGATTACTTCGAAGGGGACTAGAGTTTCATGCATGTACTATCAATAAAAGTGCCCATACGAAAAAGGTCAGGAAACGTTTTTGCCCACACGAAAAATTAGCTATTATCACCTACCCTTCACAAAACACACTGCCAAAAACATCAGAAATTGTATCTAAATGCCAACATGTGAACAAATAACTTCACTAACACTTCGACCAATACACATAACACCTCTATTCTTATATAAAAAAACACAAATGTCACCATACCATTTTCCCTGACATTAAATATATAAAATCTAATATATATATATATATATATATATATATATATATATATATAAGTGTGTGTGTGTGTGTGCGTGCGCGTGCGCGCGCACGCGTGTACGCTTGTGTGTGTGTTTTAAAAACTCGGTAAATATAGACTGTTTTCCTTTTGTTAATCATACCGAAGACGTATTTATCCAAAATACTTATATATATATTAACAGCATCAATATTTTACATGTCCACATTGTCACCATGGAGACAGATGCATTCGTCATAAAGACGTTGAATCAATTAATCTTTCTTCAGTCAACTCCTTCCAGAACCAAAGCGATGATATCCAAAAATCTGTATGATTTCATGGATCAATGATCTTAAAGAATATGTCATTTTTTCCACTGGTCGAATCATAGCTTCAATATGCTCAATGCTGACATCAGCAGATAGAAAACATTCATTAAAGATGATAGATGGTGTCAACTTCGAAAAAAACAAAAAAAAACATTCATTTAAGATGATAGATGGTGTCAACTTGGAAATATACTCGGAAACTGGATTGTTAGATTACACTGGATAATCAACTCATTCACAAGAATTTTGGATATCAAAAAGTGTCAAATCTTTTGGCAGTAAAAGAAAATTACAGAATAAGAATTGATTTTTGACAATTATACTTCGAGAAGGATGTTTAGATGCTTCAGTGACGAAAAAAAACATCAATCGCAATAGCGACTACGTGGGGAAAAGCAGAGTAGGGCTGTTAATGTCTACACAATATATTATAAAGTAAGTAAGTAAAGTTAGCGACCATAGTCGAGGGTGACCCGAAGGCTCCCTTTTCGATAGCTACTACACCAAGGTGTATGGGAGGGCGCTACTCCATTCCCAGGATTGCTCCACTTTACCCTTGAACCGTACCTTATAATGCTGAGTGTTAAGCAAGGTGGTATCAAGTACCATTTTTAAAGTCTTTGGTATGACTTGACCTGGGATTGAACCCAGGACTCCCGGGCCATTGGCGAACACTCTAACCGCTGGGCCATACCTACATTAATATACAAGTTGGATTACCAAGTATAAGGAACGAAATGTAACATATATATATATATATATATATATATAGAGAGAGAGAGAGAGAGGGAGAGAGATGACCGTGGTTGAATGGTCACTGTTGCAGAAAATGTACAAAGTGAACACACTTCAAATCACTGACGAGGCTCTTGGCATTTTTCCATTGCGCTAATACTCGCGGAAAAGGGCTTAAATCCAATTATTCTTTTGCTAACTGTGAGGGAATATCAGAGCAGATTGGACTCTTTAAACTTGGTATTGGAACTGGTCTAAGAGACAAAAAAAATTCTATATTCCAAGCTCTTTACCTCCACTTAAAAATCGACCTTATGTCATATACTGCTCATGCAAAGACGTGG
>OY757904.1:147395599-147430599 GCA_963585895.1 Sepioteuthis lessoniana
TCTTTTTAGTCGAATTGTAAATGTGAAATAAATTATTTGAATCCATTCCTTGTTTGATCTGAATAAGTGCTGAAAAATATTTAGAGCATTGATTTATATCAATGCTTTTAACTAGATGGAAATAAATTTATTATCTTAATGTGTCCGACAGTGGTGGCATTTTCAAGAGTATATATATATATATATATATATATATATATATATATATATATATATATATATCCTTTACATATATTTATATCTATAATACCTTAATATATATATATATATATATATATATATATATATATATATATATATATATATATATATCCTTAACACATATACACACACATATATATACACAAATTCTTAACATATATATATATATATGTATATATATGCCATTAACTTATGTATATATATATATATATATATATATATATATATACATATATGTATATATATATATCCTTAATATATACATATATATAATCATATGCATAACTTTATATATATATATATATATATATTAAGGATTTATATATATATATATATATATATATATATATATATATATATATATATATCCTTAACATATACGCAAACATCTCACGGATGTTATCCTTCAGTATAACCGATTAGTTCTTATGTGAATTTTCTGGACAATAACTTGATTGTCAGGGAATCTCTCTAAGTTTTCGTGACGAGAGAACTGCGTATATTACAGTAAGGAAAGACTCTATTCCTACCATTCAAGTCAAAAAGAGAAGAAAAAAAATGTAGTCAATGAAAATCCTTGACTCAATCATTTGTATTTGTGCGTAATTTTGTGCAAAACTCGAGAGGTTGGTCACGGGGCTATGTGACAATACCAAATTATCTAACCCTTGTTGGTTTCCTATTCTTTGGTCGATTCTGCTTAAAGCATAACTCTTTTGGCTTGTTATTTTCCTTTTATTTATTTATATTTCTCTCTTATCATGACTTGTTGCTATGATTTTGGCTCTTAGAATTGTAGAAGTAACAGCCATTTGCTACTACAATGGTGGGGAAGGAGAAATGCCCCAGAGAATATTTGCGGTGACCTGATGCCAGTGTCTTCGGCGTGTCTAACAGAAGGAAAACACTGTACAATGGAACAAACGATCATTTAACTGTGATAAAGAAATAAACTAGTAAGTCTTGAGTGAATCCAGAACTCACTTTACGACTTTATATATGAAGTTAAGCAACATTAGGTCTTTTACTTTAGATATATCGATCAGCAAATAACGCAAGAGTTAAAGACAGTTCAGTCTCCGTTCGCTTCAAAGTCGGGCATTCAGACTTTGTTTTTGTTTTTTTGTTTTTTTCTAAATATGTATTTACCCATCCGACAAAAAAAGGTGTGACACAAGGTCAATTTTTTAAGTTGAGTAAAGCTAGTTTTAATTCATAGCGTCTCTCTTTTTCGAATGGTTGCTTTCCTGAAACGAAAGACCACAGTGTAACCAATTACTTACGAATAGTTCGCGGGAGATCAGGGTACCTATATCTTTCTGAAGAACATTAGCGTAAAGTAAAACACATTCTTTTAATACTGAGTAAACTGGTTTAAATTCAGTTTACTTTCTTTGGACTTGCGGCCTAATGGTGAGCCTGTATTATAAAATAGAATTTCCAGAAAGTAACGGAAACCCAAAACGGTTTGTTATTACTTGAGTATTCTCTGTTAGTGGTCATGGTCTTTTTGTCCCAAAATCCTACCAGAAGTCCCCGTCATCTTCTGATAATGAATATAAAGTCACATACGTGGTGAATTACATAAGTTTCCAGACTTTTTTTGGACAGGCATTTAAAATTGTCGTAGACTTTTGAGAATATTGCTATACATCTTATGAGATGACTGACCAATTGTTATGATTTCAGGTTCAAATAAACACCTACAGCAGGACTTGGAATACACCCTACTAAAGCCTGATTGTCACAGCTGGTGAATTTCAAAAATGCAATCTGGACGTGAGAACACTTTAGAAACGATATGCAATAAAATTCTGTTTTAAACTTTTAAAATGACACAGAAACATATGGAATGTTTCAGACTGTTTTTCGACCATCTTGCATGGATCGAGCATCAGTTTTTGAGTGGCATAAGAGATTGAAGGAAGGCAGGGAGTCTGTGAGGGATGATGAGAGGTGTGGGAGGAGTAAGGAAGTCAATACACCAGAGTAGATTGGCCAAAGGTTTAGGGTTAGGGTTACTATGTTGAGGTTTTAAGGGAGTTTAGGAAGAGATTCCTAAGGAAGAGGTCAGCACTCTTCAAATTGTGTCAGTGGCATTTCCACTGGGACAATGCACCAGTCTACAACTCCATCCTTGTCACAGACTATTTGACCAAGATGGGCATCAAGACACTTCCTTACCGTCCCTATAGATCAGACCTTGCTCCCCGTGACTTTTGCTTATTCCCTAAGCTCAGAGGCTGTAGTTATGAGACAATTGAGGAGATGAAAGAGGCTGTGACGAAGATCATTGACGCGCTCACACAATAGGACTTCCATAGGGCCTTCTAGAAGTTGTTGGATCGGTAGAACAAGTGCATTACAGCCGGAGGAGATTACTTCGAAGGGGACTAGAGTTTCATGTGTGTACTCTCAATAAAAGTGCCCATATGAAAATTGTATGGAAACCTATTTAATGATTCTCATATATTAGTTTAAAATTATTTGTAATCGATTATACCATGTGCAAATATATTTCAAGACAATGAACGTTGTAACGTTCTAATGCTTTTATAAAACTAAAGAAAGTAATTGTAACATCTGTTTAAATTTTTGAGCTGGTGAGAGTGCCTATCCAAAGCTGAAAGGTGTGTGAAAAATTTGAACATAGACTTAGTTATAAGCTTTTTCATGAGATGGGAAGAAATCTATATACAACTCATCATTATGATTGGATAAATAATTTTCTGGACACTTTGTAAAGAAAAAAAAAGTCGAAAGAAAAACAGTTGCATAGATTCTCATGTGACATACGTTTTTGTTTCGGTAGGTTTTGCTTCCACGACTAGAACGATAGACTATCGGTTATATGGAAGTCTAACCTATCAGATAAAATAAAACACAGTTTTTTCAAGCGGCAGTCGTGTCAATACTACTGTATGGATGCACCATATGGACGCTGACCAAGCGTATGGAGAGAAAGCTTGTCGGGAATTGCACAAAAATGCTGCAAGCTGTATTGAATAAGTCCAGGAGTCAGTATCCCCAAAAGAAGCTGCTGCACGGACACCAACCACCCATCGTGAAAACAATCCAAACTAGACGAGCAAGACATGCGGGAAAAGCAAGGGCGAGCTCCTAAGTGATTTTCTCCTATGGACCCCCTCACGCAGACGGGCAAGGGCCGGGCGAACCGCTAAAACCTATCTACTACAGGTCTGTACAGATATAAGATGTAGCATGGAAATTAATACTTTAAACGAAAAATTAATCTAACAGTCCAATTTAATACAATGGTATCGTAAATAAAATTTTAATCATTCTGTGTATTTGGAAAGTTTACTTCATCTTTATATTCACAACGTTTCGGCAAATATATCCTCACGTTTTCTTCAAGTTTTGGTCAAACTCATGAGCTGACACCTGACTTCGTCTTTTGTTTAATACACGATTGTCACTTGTTCTGATTCCGTAAACCATAACTAGGTATACCTAGTGCTAAGAATTCCTGTATTTTTATTATCCTGCAGTCAGGACTGAACCTGCCAACTCTAGATGATTGTCGCTAAAGAAACTTAAGAACCAATACGTAGAACCGATAGGCTATGTGTCATACTGGACAATTCCGGGTTCATTTTTAGCACTTATAAACTTAATATTCTTACAAATTACATTATTTTTCCAAAAAGGTATACACCGAGTATTACCCCTAAATAGATGCACCCCCAAACAATATTTCAAATGAAAATCAATTTCCTTCGAAACCATCTATAGTGGAGTTTTATCTTATCAGAACGGATATTATTAGATATTATTTATTATCAACTACAGCACTAAAAAATTGCAAGTAAAAAACATGAATATATAACAGAGTAAAAATGAGTTCTCCGTTGCACAAAATACAATATTCTACGTATATTTTTAAACGAAAATCCTTATATACTTACTTTAGAAAAATGCTAGTTTTCTCCAAAACGATTGTAGGTATTGACTTATTTATGGATTCCATAGTTCATCCGAATATTAAGAAACACAACCATTATGCACACATTTAACTCTCTCTCTCTCTCTCTCTCTCTCTCTCTCTTTATCACACACACACACACACGCAGACAAACACACAGACACACTCAATCTCCCCGCCTCTCTCTCTCTCTCTCTATATATATATATATATATATATCAGATACACACACACACACACACATACACATAAACACACACACACATATATATACATATATATATATATACTTATTAGCTGATGTTTTCATCTAAACATCAATCTAATAACATGCAATGTCATTGCACAGTAATATAATGTCCCAGCCACATGGCCGTCCATGATTGCTTACGACCATTTACGGTAAATGTTGCTGGGGGATAATCAGAAATAAATTTCGTTTATATCTGATTGGCTGTTTGGAGTAGACAGAAATAGATGGGAAGGGGAAGAGAGAGAGAGAGAGAGAGAGAGAGAGAGAGAGAAGCGATGGAAAAGAAAATTAATGAAAGAGTAATAAAAGCGAGAGACTGAGAGAGACAGAGAGGATAATTGAAGAAATTAGTAAGAAATAAAAGTTTGCAAGAATAAGGGCGTAGACAGTATTTGGTGAAGGAATAATATCCTCATATTAAGCAACTGTAGATGCATTCAGGATTTGAAACTTGTGGAAAAGTACAAAATGACACAGAAAAACGAGACCACAACAAAAAGAAAGAAGAAAAAGTAGTTGATGAAGTGAGAGGTAATTTGAAGAAATTTATCACCGATGAGCAGAGAAAATTTAAAATAGAACAACAGAGAGAAAGGCTATCAATGATGGATAATGAATAGAAAGAAAGAAAGAAAGAAAGAAAGAAAGAAAGAAAGAAAGAAATTTGAAAAGACTGATGAACAGAAAGAAAAAAAAAAGAAAGAGAGATGGTTATAGGAGAAAAAAAGAAATAAATTAAGAAAAAAGAAAGAAAGAAAGAAAGAAAGAAAGAAAGTTGAAAAGATTGATGAACAGAAAGAAAAATAAGAAAGAGAGACGGTTATGAAAGAAAGAAAGAAAGAAAGAAAGAAAGAAAAGAAAAAAAAGGAAAAAAAGAAAGAAAGACTTTTGTGGACGGACAATAAATAGAAAGAAAGAAAGAAAGTTGTGAAGAAAGAAAGAAAGAAACGGTTAGAGGAGAAAGAAAGAAAGAAAGAAAGAAAGTTGTGAAGAAAGAAACAAAGAAAGAAACAAAGTAGGTCGAAAAAACTGATGAACAGAAAGAAAGAAAGAAAGAAAGAAAGGAAGAAAGAAAGAAAGGAAGATGGTCATGAAAGAAAGAAAGAAAGACAAATGAGAAGAGGAAAAAGAAAGAGGTTCCTCGATAAAGGCATAAAAATAGGGAAAAGAAAAAGGAAAATAGAGAAATGAATTTAAGAAATGAACAGAAAAAAGAGACTCTAAATAAGAAAGTTTGTTTTTGGTTACTTTATTTAATGGCATATCACCGTCCGTGGGTTATTCAATACCAAAATTATACATTTAAAAGAACAGTGGTGGCACTAACTAACCTATAGGTGGGAAGTTAAGGGGGCTATTAAATTTATCAAGGATATTTGTCCGAAACTAAATGCAATATCGTGACTGGAGTTCGACCTCGGTTACAACAATGTTGCAGTCCATCATCATCATTATCAAGTCGCGTAATCAGCATGGATATCACTGACCCTCTTCCGCCTCTCTATCGTCCATCGCTTCCGGTAGGTCTTCCAGGATACATCCTGTATCGGCATAGAGCTATTCTTTGTAGGTTCGAGATGGTCGTCCTGCTTTTGCTCGTCGATGAGAAAGGGTCCACAGGAGTATGTCACTTATAAGCTCGTCCCTACTTCTCCAGCAGTGTTCGACATGTCTGGTTCGTCTAACATGGATAGTTTTCCTGATAGGTGGTAAGTGGCCATACAACTGCTGCTTATTGGGGTGCTGATAGCCTATCGATAGCTGTTCATACTTTTGGTAGTTGCGTGTTGATGTCTGTTATGTTTGATGAGACACTATGTAGCAAGGTCTGGGCTTGGGCGGGTGTATTTGCCAGAAGTGCTATGTCATCTATGTAGTCCACATCCGTAATTGTTTTTGCGGGGTATCTTCTGATTTTTTTTCCTTTTTTTTTTAGCTTGAAACCGTTTTCTTTCATTTTATTAATAGACGTTCTGAGTGCATAGTCTAAACAGATGATAAAAAGGTATGAGGCTAATGTTCCTCCTCGCAACACACCTGCTACAATGTCGAAGTAGTCTGTGTCTGCATCCTGGAGGTACTATTTACCAACCCATCCGCTCGGGCAGGATATGACACAAGGTCAATTTTTAAGCGGGTTTAACAGGTTTGAATTCAGAGTTTTCCTTCTCCTAGACTAGTTGCCTCAACAAGGCTGAAGAACCTAGTCCGCCCTACTATTTACCCATAGCTGGAGGGAGAATAATGGGGTTCATACCTTTCCCAAGGGTATTTGCCCGAAAGTGAACATAATAGCGCGACTGGAGTACGAACTCGCGTACTACGATTCCGCAGTTCATCGCTTTAACCATTACACCACGAGGACACCCCTACATTACACCACGAGGACACCCCTACATCCTGGAGGTGGACATTTACTTTTGTGCTGCTATATTGCATCAATATGGCTGCGATGTTTTTTGTTTTGTTTTTTTTTGTTTTTTTTTTGGTGGGTAGGCTGTTGGTGAGTCGTATTTGCTTCATCTTTCTTCCGTGAATGGAGTCAAAGGCCATGGCGTAGTCCACAAATAATATTGTTGTCTCTTGTTTTTTGGCATGCACACCTTCAAGAATTTGACGGATAGTCCAGTGAATTTAAAACACGATGAAACAGTGAATTTATAATGTTAAAAGAGATATACAGAGGAAGAAAGAAAAATAGAAATTAGGAAATAAAAATATTACAGAAAATAAAAAAAGATAATACGTGAGAGATTAAGGAGACAAACCCCTGGATTGCATGGCTCGTGAAGAACAAGAAGCATAAATTATTTGCCAGAAACGATTTTGAAGAGGGATTAACGGAAGAATAATAGAAGGAAACTGTTGTAGAACTGAAAAAAGACACAAGCAGATGTATGAGAAAGAACGGGAAGGCAAACAGAATTTGTCTCATTTCCATACAAACATGTTTCATGAGAAGGATAATTTCCGTTTTTATCAAAATATGTGCTGACAAAAACGGACTTTATACTATTACTAAAAATAGATAATTGCAAAGCAGATAAACGAGCCTATCGTAAAGTTTAATATTATAATGAAAGAATGATAGATGAATAATGAAAGATAGTAAAATAAAAATATAAAAGAATGAATGATGAAGATAGAAGCTATGAAAAAAAATTAACGACGAAAACAGAGGATATAAAAGAGAGAATAGCTGTGTAAAAGAGGCGGATCTTTAAAAAGATGACATGAATAAAACGAAAGAAAGAAAGAAAGAAAGAAAAAAAGAAAGAAAGAAATATATTATGGACGAATGAAAGAACAAATTCAATAAGTTAAAAATTGTGATAAAGAAAAATTATGAAGTAAAAAGAATCGTCTTATGAAAGAGAAGAAACTAAAAAACGAAAAGTCGTATCTTTGTGTGAATGAAGGGGGAAAGAATCATAGAAATGAAAGAAGAAAGAGAAAGTATAAAAGAATGAATGAAAAAACTGAAGCCATAAAATAAGAAAAGGAGACTGAAAGAATAAGGATATAAGAAAAGGTCGTAGGAATAAAACAAAGAAATTAAAGACATATTATGAGCGAATGAAGGAGAGAACGAAAAAATGTTAAAACTGTGATGAAGAAAATTATCAACAAAGACGAACACTTTTACAAAAGAGAAGAGAAGGAAGAAGCCATTTTTGAATGAAAAGAAATAAAATGTTACTAAAAAATAATTAATTAATGTAAAGCACACAAAGTTATGAAACAAAGAAAAACATCAAACTGTGCTGACTGGATGGATCGCTTAACTCACTTCTCACTCTCTCTCTCTCTCTCTCTACCTCGCAAACACACACACACACACAAACACACACACACACACACTCTCTCTCTCCTCATACGTCTATAAAAAATCAATACGCAATGAACAAACAAAAAATGGCAAATTGTCAAAAGGAAGACTAACTCTAAAACAATAATGTATAATGAAAACCAGGAAGCCACGAAAAATTAGGAATGACAAGAAGAAAATCCATTTCTGAAAGAGAATGATAAACGAAGAAATAATAGATTTAAGGAGATGAAGTACAAATGCTATTAAAAGATCCGTATGGGAATGAAAATGAAGGAAGGATGGAGGACGAATGAGTGAAAAAAGACGATGCTATAAAGATTAGAATGAATGAAAGACGATGCTATAAAAATTAGAATGAATGAAAAAGATATTGTTTACAAAAAAAAAAAAAGAAAAAAGAAAAAAGAAAAACAATGTTATAACAAATGTACATTATAAAAACAAAACGACCTGGAAAAATAATATGGAATCTAATAAATAGATTGAATATAAATTACTGCTTGAAAATTTACTCATGAATTTAAAGGTTGGTCAATTGTTACTTGCATAAAATATGTATTTGTTACCGCCGCTAGCTGCCCAACAAAATGAGAGATTAAATTTCCAATACAGTTTTGTGGCTTCCCTGATGACGTCAATTGGCAAAAGTTAAGTTTGGCGCCATAGAATATGATTTCAATGAAGCAACTAATAAATAGAACAACAAGTAAACAAAGAGAAGAAAAATGACACATGTTTTTCGGAAAAGAAGAATTTATTTCAGCGTGAAAAGGAAAAAAATATGAAATACTCAAGTGATGGACAGCAAAAGACCATAACCTCGAGCTTGATCAAAAATATGAATAAAAATCTAAGCGCTATTTTTTAAAAGATTGTTGATATCTATGAGTGAGTGTGTTTCTACTTTCCCAAACAAATTAATTAGCAAGAGGAGATGTCTTTGTTACAGCAGTCGAAATGAAAAGAGTTAAAATAACAATATATTTTACACAGGATACTGCTGATATATTTCCCATTGTTGTATACTCACGATTTACGCAATTCAATGAACGAACGAACACACTTCTTTATAAAAATATATCTCTCACACTTTATTCTCGAAAGGGTTGAAGTTTTTGTGGTGTGTGAGGGATGGGTGGAGAGACATATATTCAGAGAGAGGACTTCTTCTTCCTATATCTTCCTTCTGGAGTCCGGGGGTGCCTACGCTTGCAACCCATTGCAAGCTCGTCAGAGACACCTCTGCTTGGCTACGTGTCCCTCGCTGGGCTGCGATTCTCTGCACTCTGTCCAAATCTGACCGCGTGGTTTTCATCACATGGTCTCTTTCCGCTTACACACCTTTTCGACCTAAGTAACATGACGAACCGTCATCTTCTTGTTTACTAATCAAAAAGTGACAGCTTGCCAAATCACAAGGGGCCCTAGGAACATATGTTGTATGTTTTAAAACACCATTTTAAAATGTCACTTGTATAGTCCAATTAAATTTAGGCAAATAATAACGGTAAGTCAATCTAAGTAATGTGTTATCATTTCTCTTTTTTTTTTTTTCTTCTTTTAGGTAGAATCAGTTACTCTCATAGCTTTAACCGGAGCACACCATGCGCTTGCGGATGAAACTTTTTTTTTTTTTTTTAAAGTCTGTTGAATCTATAATTGCTATACATGGAGATTTTCATCCTCATTTCATGTGTCATCTGAACGATGCTGTTCCAAAAAAAAAAAAAAAAAAATTCAAATTTTTGTAATATTGAATTTCTATCCGGAACAGCATAATCACGAATTAGCACATAAAACTCACAGTGCAACCGTTTCAATAGTGAATGTACGTTGTACACCAGTTAAAGTCAAGATCGTAAATAATGGTATCTGAAAAAGAAATTATAAATTGAATAGATCGAAATACCAATAACACTTGCCTAAGTTCTCTTGCATCACAGTTTAAATATGCTGGAGTTATTTCTATCGCCCGCTTTACATTGCAAAATGAGTAATATTATTAAAAACAGATATAAAAACAACAATATATAAATATAATTTCTATATCTATTCAGCATCCATGGATGCACAACTTGGACGCTAACTAAACGGCTCGAGAAGAAGCTAGACGGCAATTACATAAGAATGTTGCGAGCAATATTGAACAAGTCCTGGCGCCAACACCCCACAAAGCACCAACTATACGCACACCTGCCTACCATTACGAAAACTATCCAAGTTAGACCAACCAGACATGCAGGACACTGCTGTAGAAGCAGGGACCAGCTCATAAGTGATGTACTCCTATGGACCCCCACATATGGCCGAACAAAAGTAGGACGACCAGCTAGAACATACATACAACAGCTATGTGAGGATACGGGATGTAGTCCTGAAGACCTGCCAGAGGCGATGAACGATAGGGAGAAGTGGCTAGAGAGGGTCAGGGATATCCGTGCTAGCGGCATGACTTGATCATGATGATGATGATGATATCTATTCAGCAATCTGGGGGGGGGTGAGTCCAAAGTATTGCTATATTTTGGTACGTGCTACTTTGGCGGGAATTTATATAGTAGCTGAAGCATTTCAGGTTAGGGGAGATAACTCACAGTGGTTGGTGATATCGTGGTAATTGGTGCTCTGATACGTTGTGCATTGCTTCATTTCCTATGAGATATGTCAGTTTCACAGATTAATTTTTTAATGTAATCTTCTGCGGGGAAGTATGCTTAACGTGTTCAAACTGGGCTATAACGCCACGGAAGCAACAGGAAATATTTGTTGAATTAAAGACGAAGACACACGGGATTACAATAATTATAAAGTAAGTTGGCGACCGTAGTCGAGGGCAACCAGAAGGTTTCTTTTTCAAAAGCTACTACACTGGGGTGTAGGGAAGGGCGCTACACCTTTCCCCGGATTGCTCCACTTTACCCTTGATATGTACCTTATATTGCTGAGTGTTAAGCAAGGAAGTATCAAGTACCATTTTTAAAGTCTTTGGTAGGACTCGACCATGGATTGAACCCAGGTCTCCCGGACCATTGGCGAACACTCTACTCACTCAGTAACCAAATGGTTCAAAACATTTCACTGAGGTTAAAAGAGAGTCGACAATTAGGCAAGTCAGGTAAGCCTAAAACTGTTGATGCCATTGGCATGCGCCAAGCCATACAGGAAAATCCGGTAAGTATCACTTGGAGAGTATCAGGCGAACTTGTCATGCCACGGTCCATTATTCATCACTTTCACGGCTTTGGAAAATGGATCGGAAGCTGCTGAATGCTCTTCGCGTTATAATCTTTTTTTTTTTCTCTCATCCTAGTATCAAATGGTTACTATCATCTGAGGCATTTGAATTAGACTATGAAATCTGCTCTGAGGAATTGATTGCTTTTAAAGACATGTGGAATTATCAAGGGTTATTTTATGCTTTGATGTTAGGAAAACGTGTTCATTGTTAGTCTATATAAAGGCTGCAAAATAGACATTATTGTGAGTGGAGAGATTTTACCTTGAAACTCTATAAATAACACAGGTTTTGCCTTATAAAAATGAATATAGAATACACAAAGAAAATCGAACAGCGATAGTTATAGACTCAGTGAGTGTCCTTTATTAGTGAGGTTTTATAGATTCCTGAAAGTTTAGTAAGTAGTATATGGCCCTGTCGTTGGGGCTGCAAAATATACTGACTGCAACTCTGTAGAAGATTAAGACACCCCAATGAGTGTCCTGGAAATGACACTAAAAAATCTGATGGCAAGGTTTCAATAAAACTGGAGCTTTGGAGGATCAGCGTACCTCTTTATTGCCATCGATCCCAGGTCCACTCTGGTCTGGAGTGGTAGCACATGATAGGGTCCTATCTAGGGGTCAATTAGAAGTAAACTAAGTTGAATTGTTTAAAATAAAACTGTTTTTACATTTACCGGTGTTAAAAAAAATTCCTGTAATAAATTGAACTGTTTGAAATAGAACTGTTTTTGGAATTTTAATTCTGTATAAACTAAAAACAATACTTATGCTAAAGGGTATTGTTTGAAATAGAATTGTTTTGAGATTTAACTGTGTGTAAACAAAGAACTATACTTATACTAAACCAAATTGTTTAAAAAATTCATCAAAATGACTTCATCATCATCATCATATCGTGCTGGCAGCACGGATATCCCTGACCCTCTTTCGCCACTCCTCCCTATCGTTCATCGCCCTAGGTAGGTCTTCAGGACAACAACCTGTATCCTCACATAGCTGCTGAATGTACGTTCGTGCTGGTCGTCCTGCTTTTGCGCGGCCGTGTGTGGGGATCCATAAGAGTACATCTCTTATGAGTTCATCTCTGCTTCTCCAGCAATGTCCTGCATGTCTGGTTCGCCTAACTTGAATAGTTTTCGTGATAGGGGGCAGGTGGCCGTACAGTTGGTGTCTTGTTGGGTGTTGCCGCCAGGACTTGTTGAGGATTGCACGCAGCATTCTTGTGTAATTGCCATCTAGTTTCTTCTCCAGCCGTTTTGTTAGCGTCCATGTAGTGCATCCATATAGCAGTATCGATGTGACCGCTGCCTGGAAGAAACTGCGTTTCATTTTATCGGTTAGGTCTGATTTCCATATAGTCGATAGCCTATTGATAGCTGTCCATGCTTTCGTTAACCTCGTTTCGATGTCCTTTTCGGTTGATTCGACGCTGCTTCCTAGGTACGTGAATTTGTCTACTAGTTTAAGAGGGGTTCCTTCTAGAGTGGAGATGTCCCCCGTTTGGTTATAGCACATATATTCCGTTTTATGTGCATTAACATGGAGACCGAGGCATAAAATGACTTAATTCATCGTTAAATGTCCGGAAAAGGGTTTATATACTGTAAAACAAAATAACCAACCAATCATACGTGGCATTTGCCAATAATAAAAATCTCTTCACGAAAAAGAACCGAAAATTTATTTTATAAATAGCTCAATCGATCCAAAATAAAAACTTAATCGAAAGTTCAAAGAAAGCGAGAGAGTTGAGAAAAAAAACATTACATTTAACCATAGGATCAATAACTTATAATATATATATATATATATAATCAAATAATTCAAATATTTGATGATTTTGTCTGACGAGCTGAGTAAGGAATGTATAACGTTCTCACAAGTAACAATGGATGATATTCAAATTCAAGTAACAGCTACAAACCTGATTATCGATTCTTACAATGAGAAGTGTATAACAAACACTTCGTCAAATCTCTTCCAGCTGAACATTCTGGGTATATCAGTATATTGTAATAAATGCCCACAAAGTAATTCTTATATAGCAACAAATTTTCTCATACAATTGATTATGCTTCTTTTTGAAAACTAATTTCAAATTTAATGGGATACTTTTTTTCTTCAAATAAACTGAATGAGAAATCATAATGAAAGTCTGCATACTTATGATTAACCCTTTTGTTATATTGTCCAGTCAGCTGGGGCTGTAGAATACACCGACTACATTTCTACAGTGAGTAAGACCCCCAACGAGTGTCGTGGGTATGACACTAAAAATCTGATGGTGAGATTCTAATGATGCTGGAATTTTGGCGAATGTGTAGCACCTCTTCATAACCATCAATCCCAGCTCCACTCTGGCCCGGAGAAGTAGCACCTGATAGGGCCGTATCTATTGGTTAAATAGAACTAAACTGCGTACTTAGGCTAAACTGAATTGTTTGAAATGGAACAGGTTTTTTTTTTTACATTAAAACTGTACTTACGCGAAACTGAATCGTTTAAAAATAATTGTTGTGACATTTAACTGTGTGTAAACAAAATCAATACTTAAACTAAACTGAATTGTTTCAATTAGAACTGTTTGACTAAACTGAATAGATTTAAATAGAAATGTTTTTGACAATTAAATTGTGTTGTCATACTAATGTGAATTGTTTGAAATAAAACTGATTATTTGTATAAAAAATTATTTGAAATTAAATAGCCAGTAAATATTAATAAGCCATACAAGCCCACACAACCAAGCGTTTTGTTGTAGGTTTTCTTTATTAATTACATCAACAACAAAAAAATCCCGAATTTTTCTGGAAAAGCAAATTTCAGAAAAGAAAGGGTATTTCTTGCAGTTGAATGTTTCACTCAAAAATAATAAACCCTCTATACATAAGAGATTATAATCCTATTGTCAATCATTCACACAATCAGATTTGCTATTTCTGACAATATGCAAGCTGCGTTTGCTGTTTTCTCTTATAGTTTTCTCAGTTTCCAATCTCAGACGGTAATCTTGAGGGTACAGTGGCCAAATATAACGAAGAGGATCATTAGTCAGAATGAATCGAGTTTTCTAATTTTAGTCTTAATAAAACATCGCTTTCTTGAAATCATTTAGTGAACAAAAACAGTTTAAAATAAAAAGAAACCTTAGATAGGTTATCAAAATTAAGAAATTTCATGACAAAATATTTTAACGTTTTTAAATAAAGCGGGTTTAAAAGAAAACAGATATCCTTTGAAAGGGGCAGTGTCTTTTTGAAAAATTGCTTTCATTACGTAATTTAAAACTTTAGTAATTCTGTTTCAAATGATCTAAGATTTTTACAGTGTTTATAGAAAAAAACTAAATAAAACGAAGTTTCATATTTACGTTCACTTTTTTTCGAGTGAATGGTATTCCTTTACATAAAAATAGAATAAAACACAAATCATGGAAAAATATTTTCGAGTTACTTCACCGAAATATTTTAAAATTTGACATAAATTAAACAAAATTTGGTCGAGTTCTTTAATTAGGAAATGATACCACTTTTTCTGAAACACTGTATGTATATTTACCAAACCTCCCGCTCCGGTAGGATATGACACTACGTCAATTTTTAAGCAGATTTTAACAGGTTTGAATTCAGAGTTTTCCTTTTCTTAGACTAGTTGCCTCACCAAGGCTGAAGAACACAGTCTGTCCTTCTATTTACCCATAGCTTGAGGGAAAATAATTGGATTCATACCTTTCCCAAGGGTATTAATGCTATATGAAATGCAATCAGTATCGTACAGGATTTGAACTCGTGTAGCCGTGTCCATTTCCTACGACTATAACCATTACACCACGGGCACCTCCCGTATATGATATCCCATGATTTCATTAATGAAAATATTACAATGAACCCGGTGAGGTTTAAACGATGAGGGGTTCATATCTTTCCAAGGTTAATTGTTGCTAAAGTGATCGTAATTGCAGAACTTAAGTTTGAATTGGTTTACTTCATGGCCGCAGTCCCCGGGAGGTCCTCTAACTATGACGAGACACGGACTCTTAACCTTCTGATTCGAAATTAGACACCTTGCGCGTCAAGCCTTGCGACTTCTGACCTAAGAGGAAAAGCTAATTATCTTACAATATGAAAGCAAGCATCCTTTTTAGGTAAACCCTCTTTTTAACAATGAATTATTGAATATAAAAATATTCAATAATTCATTGGATGATATAATCATTTAACAACAGCGTTTCATTTATCTAAAAAAAATTGGGCCAACTGAATCCAAGTGTTAATAATATGTTACAGCGTTTCTGGTCAAATCGTAAGAAAATACCTTTACTCATTTACAATTCGGACAATATTCTGTTCTTATCGTTCATTAACCGCACTCATTTTAATTGTTTAATAATTATTGCTGCAATATCCCAATAAACATAACGTAAAAAAAGATTATTAGCTTGAGATTTAGTCAGATTTTATTTATGCAATTTATATTATTTTTCCAAATTAGTAAAAAAACAAGAAGTATTCTCCAGTTGGAATTTAAATTACTGTTTCCTTTTACTGAGTAAGTAGAAAACTAAATTGAAAATTGCTTTAATATTTGAACAATTTAAACCTCGTGCACTCTCAAATAACTCGCAACAATGTCTAATTTTTGCTGTGACACAATCGTATACACAAATAATCGGTTCATTATATTACATATGTTTTTATATCCCCCCTATATATATATATATATATATATATATATATATATATATATATATATATATATATATTGTACCACAAAAGTGAGTACACCCCTCACATTTCTGCAGATATTTAAGTATATCTCTTCATGGGACAAAACTGACAAAATGACACTTTGACACAATGAAAAGTAGTCTGTGCAGCTTATATAACAGAGTTAATTTATCTTTCCCTCAAAATAACTCAAAATATAACCATTAAATGCTAAAATCCTGCCAACAAAAGGGAGTACACCCCTAAGAAACTACACCCCTAAATGTCCAAATTGAGTACTGTTTGTTATTTTCCCTGCAAAATGTCATGTGACTCATTAGTGTTAGGCTCATGTGTTACTAGGCCCATGTGTATATGGGGAGCAGATGTGTTCAAATTTGCAGTGCAGCTCTCCTACTCTGTCTTACTGGTCACTGAAAGTTCTACCATGGCACTAAATGGCAAAGAAATCTCTGAGGATCTTAAACGCCGTATTATTGTGCTACATGAAGATGGCCAAGGCTACAAGAACATTGCCAACATCCTGAAACTGAGGCTAAGATCATCCAACGTTTTAAAAGAGCGGGGTCCATTCAGAACAGGCATCGACTAGGTCGTCCAAAGAAGCTGAGTGCACGTGCTGAGCGTCACATCCAAATGCTTTCTTTGAAAGATCGGCGTAGGAGTCCTATCAGCATTGCTGCAGAGATTGAAGAGGTGGGGGTCAGCCTGTTAGTGCTCAGACCATACGCCGCACTCTACATCAAATTGATGTGCATAGCTATCACCCAGAAGGGAGCCTCTTCTGAAGACGATACACAAGAAAGCTTCCAAACAGCTTGCTGAAGACATGACAACAAAGCTCATGGATTATGTCCTATGGTCTGATGAGATTAAGATTAATTTGTTTGGTTCTGATGGCTTCAAGCATGCGTGGCGGTGACCAGGAGAGGAGTACAAAGATAAGTGTGTCATGCCTACAGTCAAGCATGGTGGTGGGAATGTCATGGTCTGTGGCTGCATGAGTGCTGCAGGTGTTGGAGAGTTATATTTCATTGAGGGAAACATGAACTCCAACATGTACTGTGAAATACTGCAGCAGAGCATGATCTCCTCCCTCCAGAAACTGTGTCGCAGGGTTGTATTTCAGCAAGACAATGACTCCAAACACACCTCGAAGACGACCATTGCTTTACTGAAGAGGCTGAGGGTAAACCTGGCCAAGCATGTCTCCTGACTTGAACCCAATAGAACATCTTTGGGGGATCCTCAAGCGGAAGATGGAGGTGTGCAAAGTCTCAAATATCTGGCGGAACTGGCAGATATGGAGGAGTCGAAGTTATGGAGGAGTGGAAGAGCCTTGGAGGAGTGGAAGAGCATTCCAGTTGCTACCTGTGAAGCTCTGGTAAACTCCATGGCCAGGAGAGTATAGGCAGTTCGGGATAATGATGGTGGCAACACAAAATATTGACAATTGACATGGTGTATGTTAATATTGACAACTTTCCCTAAGGGGTGTACTTATTTTTGTTGGCAGGTGTTTAGCTTTCAATGGCTATATTTTGAGTTATTTTCAGGGGAAAAAAATTAACTCTGTTATATAAGCTGTACACCGACTACTTTTCATTGTGTAAAAGTGACATTTTGTCAGTGTTGTCCCATGAAGAGATATACTTAAATATCAACAGAAATGTGAGGGGTGTACTCACTTTTGTGATACACTGTATATATATATATATATGTATATATATATATATATATATATATATATATATATATATATATATATTCAGAGAAGCACAGTTTTTTTCCGCCCAGCTAAACCTAAAAATGACATAAATAGGTGACATATCAGTTTATGTTCAAGATTTATATATATATATATATATATATATATATATATATATATATATATATATATATCTTTGTAACTAATCTATAATTAAGGCCAGTACAATAATGAAGAGTCATTTGATGATAGATAGATTGATAGATAGATAGATACCTGCAACGTTAAAGATGGTTTCGTTCACTTTAGCATGAACAACACAAAATAGAATAGTTTTAATTTAGTAAGGAGTTACATTGTTCAAATGAACTTTCTCGATATCCTCGAGCAAATTCAGTGATAAAGTGTGCTCCTGGAAAGTTTGTAGAGAATTACTTATAATGAATGACCAACTAATCAATCAATCTATATATATATATATATATACAAAATAATGTAAGCATGTAACTCGTGGTTAATAACTTATAAAAGTGTAGTATGATTATTTGTCCATACATTTAAAGATAGTTATTTATTAAAGAAGAGTTATGACAATGTTTATGCTGAGTGTTTCAACGACAACAACCAATAATAATGGTAATGATAATAATATTACAATACTGACAAATCGGCCAAAATACTTAAGAGTCATGGAGACTTGAGGTGATTTGTCGTCACTCAAACACCAGCGGGAGGCCATCGGCTAACGCTGGTGTTGAAATCTCTTAAAAGAGTAAAATAATAATTATTATTTTTATTGAAAGGCTTGGCGGACTTGGAAGTTGGCGGACGGGTAGAGACTATCCAAATGACAGTATTGCTGAGAACGGCCAGAATCCCGAGACGAGTCCTGGAGACTTGAGGAGACTTGCTGTCACTCAAACTCCAGTGAAAAACCATCAGTTAACACTGATGTGAAAAACTCTAAAGGAGTAAATAATAATAATGTGGAAAATCCTTATCATGTTGAGGCTAATCCTAACAGCACCGACTTGGGAGCACATTTATTACTCACACATAAACCGCGCCCTATTTCCAAAGAACCAAAAGGATGCAATAGAGGAAGAAGAGGAGCCGCTTATTTTCTGTACATTGATCACTTCTTCCTCAAGGGAAGCAAAGGAAAGAGAGAGGTAACGTAGCCATTTTGAAAACTGACGAAAAAAAAAGACCTAAAAATATGGTCCTGCAAAGCTGGTTAATAGACTGTCAAAAAATGTACAAGATATCCGTCAAAGTCAGAAGCTATGAAAAACAGATGGTTGAATTGAAAGTAATGGGAAAATCTTTAGCTGAGATAGAAATCTACAGAGGTATCTTCCAGGGAATTTCGCTTACACCATTATTATTTGTAATCGCGATGATACCACCCAATCACATACTTAGAAAATCCATAGGAGGCTCCAGATTTACTTTTGCAATAAATGATAAACCATATAACGTAGATGGATGACATCAAACAATTTGCAAAGAATGCAAACGATAAGAATAGGGTCATTATTTAAGAATGGACTTGACATAGAATAATGTGCTATCCTAATGACAAGAATGGGGACAGAAACAAGTAGCGGAAAAAAATAGAAATGAAAAATCAAGAAAAAATCAAAACGCTCGGAGAAAATGAATCTCTCAAATATTGAGAAATTTTGAAAGCGGACAAAACTTATTGAAACAAAAATCTGCATAGAAATCTCATCAAAGGGATAAACACCAGGAATGTCCCTCATTTAAGATATCCGTGATTATTTTTAAAGAGTCAAAGGAAGAACGCAAACATATGGATCAGATAGCAGGAAAATATATAACGATGCATAAGGCCTTACAGATGAACGATGACATAGAAAAGAAGGAGGAAGAGGACCAGCACTGAAGGGAGCGTTGATTCATTAATATGTCAACTTAAAGATTTCTTAGAAAAGGGCAAAAACATACTAATTACATCCATCAGAAACAGCACAGACAAAATAATGAACAACAGATCCACAACTAGGATAGAAAAATTGGAATAAAAAACAACTATATGAGTATTTCAAGCGACAAACAGACGAAATCTCACGCGAGAATACTTGGACATAGCTAACCATATTTATCAATCCCTCCGCTGATTTTTTAAGCGGAGTTTAACAGGTTTGAATTCAGAGTTTTTCTTCTCCTAGACTAGTTGCTCCACCAAGGCTGAAGAACATAGTCTGCCCTACTATCTACCCATAGCTGGAGGGAGAATAATTGGATTCATACCTTTCCCAAGGGTATTAGTGCTATGTGAAATGCAATCAGTCTTGTCCAGGACTTGAACCCGTGTTGCCGAGTCCATTTCCTGCGACGATAACCATTACACTACGGGCACCTCTTATTGGACATAGATAACAATGGGAAACCTTATGAGAGAACCTGTATGTGTTCTAATAGCAGCTCAAAAGAATGTCATAATCACCAATCATGTTCAAGTGAAAAAAGATTAGATGCAACAATATTGCAAGAGAATGTTATGTAGTGATAAAGACGATACGATTAATCACATAAAAATCGAATGCCACAAACTAACTCCAACAGGATACCAGACTAAACACGGCGGGGTGAGTTGGGTGATCAACTGTGAACTGTGCAATAAATTGAAATTTGACCATAATACCAAATGATATTGGCACAAACCATAGTCTGTCTTAGAGAACAAGACGCACAAACTTCTCTGCGATTTTGAGATACAATCACATCCCATAGCTCCAACCAGAAGATCAGACCCACTGAAGATTAATAAAAAATAACCTGCCGAATAGTGGATTTTGCTGTCCCGTCTAACCACTAAGTGAAAACCAATGACAACGAAAAGAGAACCTACCTCTTAGAATTGGACAGTGAACCGTAAAAGATATTAAACAAGAAAGTGACGGTAATTCTAAATGGTGCGCACGGAAAGGTCCCCAAAACTTGATAAAGGGACTATAAGACGTAGAAATTTGAGAATGAACGGAGACCATCGAAACTATTACATTACTAAGATTGGCCAGGATATTGAGAAGAATACTAGAGACCAGAGGAGACTTGGTGAGAAAGGTGAAGCATTGGGAATTGAGCATGAGTCTGAAAATTGATCGTATTACTAAATAGTACCGGGACATTGGCCCAGCGGTTAGAGTGTTCGCCAATGGCCCGGGAGACCTGGGTTCAATCCCAGGTCGAGTCATACCAAAGACTTTAAAAATGGAACTTGATACTACCTTGCTTTACACTCAGCATTATAAGGTACGGTTCAAGGGTAAAGTGGAGCAATCCTGGGAATGGAGTAGCGCCCTCCCCTACACCTTGGTGTAGTAGCTATCGAAAAGGGAGCCTTCGGGTCACCCTCGACTATGGTCGCTAACTTTACTTTTACTTTACATCCAATATCTAGAATCAGTTTTATTGAATGAGACCCATATATTTTTTTGTAATTTTGGGATACAAACGGATCAACCAAACTTGGCCAGACGACTGGACCTTGAATTAACAACGGAAGAGAACTTGCCTTTGTGTGGATTTAGCCATTCCGGCGGACGACAAGCTGAAAATATAAGAAATCCAAAATATAGAGAAATATTTTGTTAGAGTATTGAAAAACACTGTGTAACATTATGATCAAGATTATACCAATTGTTGATGGTAAGTTCGGAACGGTCCACAAGAGCCCGGAAAAGAAACTGGAAGAATTGAAAATCAGTGGGGAATCGAGACCATCGAGACTACAACATTTCTAAGAACGGTTACAACACTGAGAAGAGTTCTGGAGACCTGAAGACATTTGCTATCATTTAGAATCAAGTGAAAGATTGCCAGTAAACGCTGTTTTGAAAAAAATCGCTTGGACGGAAACAACAACAACAACAACAACAGCAGCAAAATAATAATAATAATAATAATAATAATACCACAGAATAAAACTGAAAGAATGAGAAAAGAAGGATAAGTACCTCGACCTTTCTAGGGAATTGAAAAAACTGTGGAACATGCACGTGACAATTATACCAATTATGATTGGTGCATTTGGAACAGTAACTAAAGGATTACTAAAGGGACTAGAGGACTTAGAAGTTGGCGAACGGGTGGAGACCATCCAAACGACAACATTATTGAGAACGGTCAGAATACTGAGAAGAGTCCTGGAGACTCGAAGAGACTTGCTGTCACTCAAACTCCAGTGAAAAACCATCGTCTAACGCTAATGTGAAAAGGTATAATAATAATAATAATAATCATAATCATAATAATAATAATTAGAGAACGAGTAGAGCTCATCCAAACTGTAGCCTTATTAAAATCAGCAAGAGTACTGAGAAGAATCCTGGAGACTTGAGGTGACTTGCTGTCACTCAAACTCCAGTGAAAGAGCATCAGCTGATGCAGGTGTTAAAATCTCTCAAAAGAATATAATCATGATAATAATACGGCCTTGCTAAGATTGACTAGAATACTTAGAAGAGTCCTGGAGACTTGCGGAATATTGCTGTCGCTCAAACTCCAGTGAGAAGCCATCAGTTAACGTGGCTACGAAAAACTGTCAAAGTGTATAATTATGATAATAATGCAGCATCGCTAATATCGACTAGAATACTTAGAAGAGGCCCGTAGACCTGAGGAAACTTATGATCGTGAAAAAACTACTAGTTGAATACCACCAGCTGATTCAGTTGAAAAATCTCGTCTAGTAAAATAATCATAACAAATCTAAAAAACAAAAATGGGAAGAAAACAACTGTATAGATTCTTCAAATTAATAAAATTCCAATTGAGATACACTAGGCATATTTCCAGAACTCGAATAGAGAAAGTAAATTTCTTTTAGAAGTAGCACAAAGTAATGCCATCTGAATTATGATAAAGCAATATTTGGCAATACACGAGAGAATACGAAATGTAGGTTATGTGGTAACTGATATGACAGAGTTAATCAAATAATAAACTGACAAAACAGCTACAACTCAAAGTACGACCGGATGGGAAAGATGATCTTCTGAGAATGGTGCAAATAACTTATGTTTGGCCATGCTGACAAATATTTCCATAATGTAGTTTTTGTACAAAAAAGTGAGTTTTATAATTTCTTTTGCAATTTAAAGACCCCACTAATGAGTAGAGTGCTCGTCACCGGTCCGGCAGATCAGGGTGCAATCCCCGGTCAAGTCATACCAAAGACTCAAAAACAGTACTTGATGCCGTCTTACTTAGCACTCAGCATTATAAGATAAGGATCAAGGGTAAAGTGGAGCAATCCAGGGAATGAAGTAGCGCCCTCCCCTATCATCAGTGTAGTAGCTATTCAAAACGGAGCCTTCGGGTCATCCTCGAAAAAGGTCACTAACCTTATTTTATTTTTACATACCATAATCCCACTCCGAAAGCTAGACGTTTTTTAGGAACTTACCATTTAATGAATTTTGCCGTTCCAACATCTTTCATTTCCTGGTAGGAATTTACTAAGCTTTTTACTTAGATGTGGCAGAAGGCCGATAGGTTTGCTAGTCAAGCTTGCTAACCATTACACTACCCGAGGCGTCATCTTTCATTCCATGGTTCTTAGAGAGAAACGAACAGAAAGCGAAAAGATAAGCAACTACCCTGAGAGAAAGCTTTAAAAAATTGTATAACATAAAAGTGACGGTAATAACCATTGTAGTAGGTGCTTTTGGAATTGTCCTCAAAGACCATCAAAAGAGACTGGGGAAACTTGAGATCTAAAGAAAGATCGATATCATCTAGATAACAGTCCTGTTAAAGTTCACCAAGGAAGAGTCCTGGAGACCTGAGGAGATTTGCTGTCATCATGATCATGTGCCACCAGCACGGATATCCCTGACCCACTCTCGCCACTTCTCCCTCTAGTTCATCGCTTAGTCTTCAGGGCTACATCCCATATCCTCCCAAAGCTGCTGAATGTGTGTTCGAGCTGGTCGTTCTGCTTTTGCTCGGCCATATGTTGGGGTCCATTGAACTACATCACTTATGACCTCGTCCCTGCTTCTCCAGTAGTGTCCTGAATGGCTGGTTCGTCTAACTTGGATAATTTTCGTGATGGGAGATAGGTGGCCGTATAGTTGGTGCTTTGTAGGGTGTTGCCTCCAGGACTTGCTCGCAGCATTCTTGTGTAATTGCCGTCTAGCTTCTTCTCCAGCCGTATTGTTAGCGTCCATTTAGTGCATTCATATAGTTGTATCAATACGACCGCCGCTTGGAAGAAACTGCGTTTCATTTTCAGTCTCAAATGGAAAACCATCAATTAGATCTTGTGAAAAAAAACCTTACAAGGAGTATATTATACTCATTATAAACATGACTTATTTCGAGCAAAGTATTAGATACTGCCTTTATTTCTTATAAATCAGTTAAATATTGAAAAAACCTACATTGTTCCAAAACAACATTGATCAATTTATTTATGACTGGCTAGCCTGAAATTATAAGCCTATCTCTAGTTTTTCTTGGATATAGTGTCAGATTTTTCCAGTGGCGATGTATTTTCCTATGACCGCAAAAAAATCAAAATAAATCAACAAGTGAACATCGTACAATAGCGACATATCAGACATTTCCTATTTTTAATACATTCTTCCTTTCATGCCCGCCAAAAGTTTCAAATAGAACCAAGAGAGAATTTTCTAAGGCACGCTCAGAAACGATAGAATTCTAATCGATATCGATTACAGATCACGCAGTCATGGTGCGTGTTAGTCTATTCGGTGTCTCTGTTTATGTTGATTCAATCAAGTCTTTGAAATCTCACGTTCAGAAAGGCACCCAATATCATGTATTATTTATAAGAGTAAAATAAAGGAAGCAGGAATTTTCTGCTTAGTAACACAACTTGTTCAAAAGAAACTGAGGTTTATTTTCTAGCTTCTTGAATTTTTTTTTTATTGTATACGTATTTGATTCTCAATGACAATTTTTGATATTATTTTATGACGCCTATATTGTTATTCGTTTTATGCGTATTATATTCACTTTCTTTTTTCTTTTACATTTAGCCTCTATCGCCTCTTGAAATCTAATCGGAACATTGCATACAAAGTTGCAGAAATGAAAGCTTGGGTAAAAAAATTTTTTAAAAATTAAAAAGACAACATAATTTTCACCGATTGTAGGTTAGATGTAGAACGGCCATTTTCATTGGTAGGTCTTGTAGTTAGACAAGTTGAATTAAATTTAGGTAAACCGACTTTTTTAAACAATACAGTTGTATAGAGTTTCTTCCTTACTATCAACTATATGAAATTCAAACAACAGAAGAAAATTCAATAAGTGTCAGTCATCACACGATGGAAATATTTTAACTGAATTGTGAAGCATAAAGAATACTTTTTGAAAAGTGGAAAAAATATTTTTTGTCTCTTATCAGAATTTCTACAAAAGAGATTTACTAAAATGTTAAAATTGTTGTGTATATATGTTAGTTATCAATAAAGGAATACAAGCACACAGAATATACTATATATATATATATATATATATATATATATATATATATACCAAATCAAATCTATCATTTTACGTATATATATATATATATATATATATATATATATATATATATATATATACGTAAAGTGATAGATTTGATTTGTTATTTTAAATATATTTTTTCATATTTGATTTATATTCATTTGTTTTATGTACATGTTTCGCTATAAATTAAATTTTACGCTATCAAAAGGTTACGCTTGTGAATATTCCAATATCTTGAATGCTCCATATTGATATTGTACGTATTAACCCACAACTCCCCAACTAGAAGATTGTTACACTAAGTCAGTGTTTAAGCAGAGTTCAACAGGTTTGAATTCTGAGTTTTTCTTCTCCTAGATCAGTTGCCATTACAAATTTAAAGAGCCCAGTCGTCGCTTCTATTTACCCTTAGCCGGTGTGAGAATAGTTAGATGCGTTCATTTTGAAAGTGTATTTGTTCAAAGTTAAATGTAAACAACCTTGTCCAGGATTTGAACTAAGGTCGCTGTGTTCATTTTCAATGACGATAACCCTTAAACAACGAGCATGGAACCAAAATATACATTATTTTTATTTATTAAAGTAGTTATTGGTATAAGGGTCAGAGTGTTCGCCAATAGTCCAGAAAACAGGGGTTTGATCCACGTCGAGTCATACTAAAGACTCAAAAACTGGTTCTTAGCTCATTACTTAACACTCAGCGTTATAAGTGTGTAGGTCTATGGTAAGCATAGAAATCCAGGGAAGGCTACCTCCTCTTCACTTCGGTGTTTTAGCTATGGATCAAAGAGCCTTCTTGTCACCCTCGACTCCTTAATTTATTTATCATTTAAGGCCACCAGGAAATTGTTAATGATAGCTACATTTGAGATCGATTGTTACTAAGTTACCGCTATTCTTGGTCTTTATACAACCTAACCCATGTTTCGAAACTGACTTCGAGACTTGAGGGGATTTCGTTCTTCTGTTAGGTCATCAAATACTTACAAAGAATGAAACATGATATATTTGTCGGTGTCTCTTGATTTGAATTTAAATAGTAATTTTAATAATAATAATAATAATAATTAACGAGAACTACAAAATCGACGGAACATGATGGTGATGGTCGACTAATCATTTAATGATAACAACAATGATAATAATAGACAAGGACTAAAATATCAATGGAACATGATGGTAACGGTGATACCAATTCTAATGGGAGCACTAGGAAAAATCCTGAGAGGATTGATAAAGAGACTGGAAGACTCAGAAATCGGAGGACAAGTGAAGACCCATCCAGGCTATTGCATTATGAAGATCGGCCAGAATTTAGAGAAGAGTCCTGGAGACTTGAGGAGACTGAAACTCCAATGAAAGACCATCACCTAACGCTGCTGAGAAAAATCTTCAAGAAGTATGATGATTATAGAAAAAAATGTCACACCAAAAGAATTAAAATGAGCTATCTCCAAGTTTCAGTGTATGGTCAAAGAGTTATGCACGTATGAACAGAAGTAAGATGAATTACTCCACATATTAAATTGGAGAAGATAATACGCAAAAACCGCAAGTCCGATGACTTTACGCATTACTATCACACATTTGTTCCTTACGTCAATGTGATTATTGTCAAATGAATATAAGTCTAAATGACGTAATCTTCATCTGAATTCAGAATCCTACGGCCAAAACTTTAAAAGACCTGGAAGTTCAGAAAAGTATTTTTTTCTGTAGAATGTGTTAAACGCAAAGTATTAGCACTCATGACAAATATCAAGTTAAAAATAAAAGAATAATGGGTTATGTGAACTTTTAAAAAGTCGAAATTTATTTATTTCAACGGTATAGGTATCCATCTTCTTATGAATTTTTATTTTCATTTCTTATATTTACTTTTTATTTCTTTTAATTTTCTTGCGGTCCGTGGATGTGCCTCTTACTTCGGAAGAATATTAGGCCAGATCTGTGAGAGGAGCACAGACAATAATCAACCATAGGACTGCTATTGCCATATTATTCCCCCCTGGAAAATGACATATTCAAAACCCAATTGACGTGCGACTCAAATGACTGATCTAAAAATCATGATCGGCAGGTGGTCCCTTAATAGTCAAAGAAAAAGGAGCTTCGAACTGCAACTTGCGAATTTCAGATACACAAACAACGACCAAAGCAGCTTCTCACCTGAGAAACGCCAAGTGAAAAAATGAACGAGAGAAGACAAAAAAATTAATTTCACTGTTAATGTTAGAACAATCCTATTCAAAGCGGATATAGAAAAACTGTGATAGAAATGTGGGAGAAAAATCCACTAGATTTGATACATGTTAAAATCTTGCTGATGAAGTGAGAATGATATTAAAAAAAGGTTGCTTTTCTGATCATGGAATGCTAAAAATATGAGGACTGGTATATAAAGAAGAATATGAACAATATCCCCCACTCGAAGAGAAACAATAAATACTGATAAGCAAGAACCCCCTAACCGAATTGAAACAGAAAATTCTGAAAGCCGAAAAAAAGACTCCATCACTGCTACATATATGTAAACTCACGAAAACAACGCAAATGCAGTATTAATAGAAAAATTCATGGTCGAATAGAAGACAATCAAAATACAGCAAAAATCTAATCAATGAAATAAACACTTGGCTGATCTCCATTGAAAGATAATCGGACCCATTTTTTTTAAATGAACGAGGGAAAAACTTTAACAAATAGACCCGAAAAAAAGAAAACTAATGACGATGCATAAGCCCTTGCATTTGAGAAATTATATAGGCAGTCAGTATGTGTCAAGGAAAGGAGTATGAAGAGGAATGCACTGAATGATAGCGTCGATACATCAATAAGATGACTCGAACACTACAGAAAAAAGAACAAGGAAACGCTAATAATAGCAAGCAGAAACAATACAAATAACACAAGGATCAACAATAACTAGAAAAATTAGAAGAAAAACAACCGCATTGATGTATCAAACAACAAACAAGCAAAATCTCACACGATAAGAAAATGTTACCTCAAGAATGAAAGTGAATCTCTTCTACTGACAGCACAAAACGATGCCACAGGTGTCAACTACGTAAAAGCAAAAACAGATAAGAAACAGCAAAGTAGCAAGTGTAGGTTATGGAATGATAGAGACGAAACAACAAACCACATAATAAGCGAATCCAGAAAATTAGTGCCAAAAGAGTATTAGACTATAGACGACTGGGTGGGGAAGGTGCAGGAGAAACTAAGAAATCTTAAGAACATGTGGGTGATGGTTTTAACTGTTGAAATTTCCTTGCTTGCTACGGTCCCTAATATCTTAGATAGGTGACTGAAAGAGTTAGAAATTAGAAGACGAGACTATTCAAAGTACAGCATGGTTGCGATCGGCTAGAATACTGAGAAGAGTCCTGGAGACCCGATGAGCTTTGCTAGTACTTAAATTTCAGTGAAAAACCATTCGCTGACTTTGGGGCAAAAAAGTCGCAAGTGTTATAAATATTAACAATAATGATAATAATATTAAACAGATCCCTTAATCTCGGCTAGACGACAGACCAAGTGATTGTCAAGAAAAAAAGAAAAAGAGAAATTGTCGAATAGTAACTTTGCTGTCTCGGTAGACGACAGGTCAAAATTCAAAGGAAGCGAAAAGAGAGATAAATATCTTGACTCGATAGATATTTTAAAAAAATCTATGGAACATGAAGGTGGTGGTGTTATCAATTATAATTGGCGCACTTGCAACAATCCCTAAACATTGATAAAGAGACTAGAAAGTAGAGACCATCCAGACAACAGCGTTATGAAGATGGGCAAGAATACTGAGAAGAGTCATGGAGACTTGAGGAGACGTGCTGTCACGCAAACTCCTGTGAAATATGATCAGCTTGTGTAGAAAACTCACAAAAGAGGAATATAATACTACATAGAATACAAGAGGAGACACTTTTATTTAGAACATGAAATCCATTAGTATTTTAACGACTGATTAAAATTTAGCTATGCTGACATGTACAAACCAGAATTTGACCTGGAGAATGAGACATTCTATGGAATTTGAAATACACATAGATGTTCTGATGACGCTCAAAATACCAGATCTATTATTTATAGACACGAAGATAAGAACTAGTCAGATAGTTGATTTTTTTCTTTCCAGCCCACCAGGAAGAGGGGATAAAAGAAAGTGAAAAGGTAGACTAATACTTGAAGGGCATCGGCAAAAAAGGACTGGTACGAAGGGCCTTTACCTGTCTCCACGCTACTATAACTGAGATCTACATATGTTCTATAACCAAAACTGAGCAAAAAATAGCGAACAGTGCTAATCTCAATGTTATATATTGATCTAATGCAACCTCATTATTTTTTGTTTTTTGTGAGTTGTGGATTTATGCATTGTTAAAATGCAATTGACACCGTACTTGTTTCTCTCCGTTCTGTGCTTGACTTTTTCGTATCGAACAGTTAGTCTTGTCATCTATGTATTTTTAATAACATAATTTCCTCCCATGTGATTATATTTCTGTGTATGTATGCGTTTTTGTTCGTACGTGGACACCTTTGTATATGTGTGTGCGCTTGCTTCAGTTATTTTAGTGGAAGGGATAGCAACCGAATGTAGAATTAAATAATACAAGTCGAGGAGAAAAAATTTCACAAGTGGAAATAAAATTTAAAGAATCTGCCTGCAAAATATCCTGAAATCGGGAATAAACCTACCAAAAATGATTAATACACATTATGCAAAGCTGTCAATAAATATTAACACAATAGAGAAATAGAAAAAAAGGCTATATACTCCCCTTCCCTCTAAAAAGCAACTTCGGAATCATTAAGAACTATAGACGTATCAAAGTTACTGCCATTGCTGCTAAGCTTTAAAAATGCTTTACTTTTCATTTGTAAATTACCTGATATTGAAAAAATTATTCTGAACAGTTTTAGGAGAAATCGATACACAAAATCCATATTTACCCAACCCCTCCGCTCGGGCAGGATATGACACAAGGTTATATTTTAAGCGGAGTTTAACAGGTTTCAATTCAGAGTTTTCCTTCTCCTAGACTGGTGGCCCCACCAAGGCAGAAGGACCCTGTCTGTCCTACAATCTACCCATAGTTGGAGGGAGAATAATTTAATTCCTACCTTTCCCAAGGGTATTAGTGCTATGTGAAATGCAATTAGCCTGGTCCAGGATTTGAACTCGTGTCGCCGTGTCCATTTCCTATGAAGATAACCATTACACCACGGGCACTTCCCATTACACCACAGGCAATTCCCATCATCGATCTACAGCATCACTGATTCTGACCCTTCGTTTAAATATCGAAGGAGTACGAGTAAAAACCTTGATGCAACATTCTTATAGATTGATCATAGATTTTTCCAAAGACATTTGATTCCATACATCGAGGAGAGCGGAAATAAATGCGTGTAACATATCGTGTCCCAAAAGATATAAATTCTGCTTTAATGATGCTATACAAAAATGTAAGTAATGGTCCGTTCACTCCATGGTGTCATTGATTTCTTTGATATTGTTCCGGGAATCTTACTAGGAGATATATTATTCAAATATAGGTTCATAATCTGCCTAGAGTATATATGACGGACGTCAGTTGACGTAATAGAAGAAAGTGCTTCTACATTTAAAAAAAAAAAACATGAAAAAGGCGATATTCCATAAAACAATTAAAGACGAAGACTATAAAAGTGACCCAACGTCTATTGTAAATACTTCTACCCGAACTGCATGTTTGCTACATAGTCTAGTACTAACATCAGGAGTCATTGACTTTTACATAAACACAAATAAAACAACGTTCATGTTTTTAAACAAGAAATAGTCATCTCCACCTCAAGTGGAAATACTCTGAAATTAGTGCACCTGTTAACATACCTCAGCAATGATTACTAATCTATAAAAAGCGATGTCATCAAAATTAAAAGCGTGAACAATTAAAAGCTTAAAACTTTTTTTTAGATAAACTATATTTTCTAATTAAATGTAAATGTCTCACAAATAAATTTTGATTAAAGTAACAATATCTTATATTTTCAGAACGCTTTTGTATCTAATCTAAAGATAATGATCAGGAGTGTATCTACGAAAAGCTCCTGGACTGGAGTCTGAACAGTAGATAGTTTATGTCATAAACAGGATACTCAGGGATGCAGCCGGCATATTCTACTGCCCAAGCCGATATCTGTATTTGAATTATTCTCAACAAAATTCTTTCTAAATAACTTCCTTGCGTCAGTGATATATTTGTCTGTTAGTTTCAAGATGAAAGACGTAAACGCAACATAATTTGAGACAATGATATAAAAAATCTGTGTTTTCAGTATTTCAATTTCTGGAGCTGATGTGTTTTGGGTTTTTTAACATTGAATACTTTATAAGTGGAAATAACATTGTCTACACAGGCAGGTTCACCAACTGAACGGCTCATGAATAGTTAAATTAAATCTTACCAATTTTCGTCGAACCCAAATATACCGGGGTTTTGATATATTTTTTCTGGAGCATCGTACATTGAAAATAGATGATATTAAGTAATATATGATTTCAATTCTACGGCAGTTAAACAATGTAACCGAACATATGAATAGGAAACAGCGCCAAAAGAAATAAACGATTCAGCTAAATTTACAAATACACTGTGTAGAACACTGTACGTAGTTATATTACACAGGTCAACGAAATAAATTTCGAGATGGTGTCGATGTACCAACTTTTTTTTTTTGCTAATTTGAAGGCTCTAATTGTGAAAATGATCTAACATTTCTCTTGGATAGCTAATGTTTTTTGCTGTATAGAAGTGCCTCATTTCTTTTTCATTTGTTTTTTTTTTTTTTTGTATAAATGATATTATATTGACCGATGGCAATATTTCTCAAAGTAAAATAGTTGAAACATTTCAATACTTATTTAAACCAACAAATATTGTTCGGCATATTGAGAAATACTATTTTTGCAATAACAATCAGACAAAAGGTTTACAATTTCCAATTGCCATGAATATCGACAATATTTATGTAAACACATATGTTTTTCTACAATTAGTGGAAAATCCCTGTATTTTTGTATATACATATATAACGTAACGGTCAGTGTTTCGAGGAATGGATGCGTTCAAATAGTAAGACAGGCTGATTCCTTAAATGTTTGCACGACGAAAGGTTTGGAAGGAAAAGTCTGAATGTAACTCGGCTGCTCTCCGTCTAAAAGCGACCCTTGTATTATATGCGGCCCGCGTCGAAAGGGCTGGTTAAATACACACACACACACACACACACAAATGCACGCACACACACACACACACACACACACACACACACATGCACGCACACATGAATACATAGGTATATATGTAGCATGTAACAGAAATATGGAGTAATTTATGTATGTCATTATTGTCACTCCAAATAGCTAAGGACCTAATATCTTTTTATATATAAATTCATATACGATCATTGCTTGAACCGTTATACGTTATTGAAACGTTTTTGTAAGACTAGTGCATATATGTTAGCGACAAACAGAGCTTTTCGAGGTCATTGCAAGATGTGTTCGAATTATGCTATTCCAGATAGAAAATCGATACTGTCATTAGTTAAAACTTCCATCTGGAACAACATCGTTACGACTTAACATGATATGAGCATGGAAATCTCATTTTATATCAATTACAGATTCATTACCATTAATAAAACCTTCAAACAACGAACACAAGGTGTTTACCAGTCCAAGCCATGATCGCAAGTTACCGTATCTGAAAAGAAAAAATGCTATACATTACCCAAATGGATCTACTGTTGCCACTTGCTCAAGTTCACTTATATAAAAAATGTGATAGTTTAAATGTGGCTGGTATTACTGCTGCACCCATTGCTCCCACACACGCACATACGGGGGTGTCCACGTGGTTTAATAGTTAAATTGCTTGACTGTAGTACGCGAGTTCGAACTCCAGTCGCGCTATTACGTTCACTTTCAGACAAATACCCTTGTGAAACTTATGAACCCCCTTATCCTCCCATCTATGCGTTCAATAGTACCACTACTGTCCTTCTAAAAAGATGGATTAACCCGAGAAGGTTGATAAGCTATTAAATAACCCCCCCATATATATATATATATATATATATATCAATTAATCTATATAATATAATCAATTAAACTATATATATATATATATATATATATATATATATATATATATATATATATATATATATATATATATATATATATATATATATATATATCATAGCGCTTAATATACGGATTAGTATTAATTGTATTTAAATATTTACTAAGCTTCTTTTCATTTTAAAGATAAATTGATGTATGCGAGCTTCACGTAACTAAAATCTTTAAATACACAGCAAATTTATGAGAAATATTTCATCATAGAAATTTATTTTGTTGCGTTGTGGCTGACGCATTAGATGCAACACCGGAGCATGGGATTTCAAACGAGTCACGCTATTACGCTCATTCCTGGTCAAATACCTAAGGGAAAGGCATGAACACTCTTTTCATTTATAACACTACTGTCCTTCAACCAGGATAGCTTTGGTACTAGATTACCCATAATAGACAAATAATTTGTCTTTAATAATAGACAAATTATCATAGATAATGCTTAAATTATATAAAAAAAAAACGTAGGATTAAATTGAGATTTAAGGTGAAATGAATAAAATAAAATGAAATAAAAAAGATGAGAATAAATCATGTGATGTGTACGTACTCTTCAATGGAAGGATAACTGAATTAATAGGCACGAAAAAAAATTTGAAATTAAAAATTCAAATTTAAATTTTGAATTTAATTTAATATAAGTATTACTGTATATTTACGTAAGTCTATTAAGGAATGTTGTACCTTTGTTAATTAGTATCAAATCTGGATTTTTAAGTTGAAATGTATTTAGAATTTTAAAAAATAAAATAAAAAAAATAATTTACTATAATTTCAACCGGTAATATTAAACAAAAAAACCGGAAGAAAACTCTTCATCCCTATTCTACCCCCTCCCACCCCTTCTTTCCTGTGTGTATTCTTAATTATTTCATCCATTTGATCAGAAGAAGTCCTTTTATTTTGGGCGTTTTGGATTCATATCAAAGCCCACAACAGGATGGAAATAAATTCATTATCCTGATGTGACCGGTTTTTGTTTTTTCTTAAAGAAATCATTGCTCTGTAATATCAGTTACATTGAGCTCTTTACCAGGAAAATTTAAATGTTCACGGTTGAATGCTTTTTTGCTGATGGAATTACTCCCAACCCTGGTTTAACTGAACCGAATGATTATATATATATATATATATATATATATATATATATATATATATATATATATATATATATACATTAAAAGAAAAATAACTTCTATGGTGTCATTATAAATTTATTTCATGTCTACAATAAGAATTTTGTAAATGAATATACACATTGAATTATTATTTACAGATATCACGAATTATACATATATTTTAATATTGATAATTCATAATAGTTTCAACAGAAATATGAATGAATATTTTATCTATAATTTTAGATAAGTCACTAGCC
>OY757904.1:147433099-147523099 GCA_963585895.1 Sepioteuthis lessoniana
ACGTGAATTATGATTGAAGTAGGTGGTCAATATTACCTCACCAAAAAAAAAACAAAAAAAACTTTCCTCAGAAATATCAAACGTTCTGCATAATGTTCTTTATTTTTATATAAATATTTACGTACCGAGATTTTGGTACGAAGAAATAGAAGCAGATTTTTTTTTCCGTCAACAGAATATACATACGTATACACATCGTGTTTTAAATAAATTGATATCATTCGAGATATACTTGGTGTTTCCGAAACATTTATCCCATTTCCTAATCTAATAACTTGACAAATTCTCCTTCAAAGGATTTCAACAGAATGTATAGAAACAAGTACAAATTCTATCGTTAATGTTTAAACGCCCTTTATTTTCCTGTGAATGGCATTTCTATACCTGGCAAAAAAGCATAACATCTGAAACGTAGAATGCTGAGTCGTTAGTATACGTTTTGTTATAATTCGAAATCATTTGTAGGAGAATTAGCCAAGTAAATCAATTACGATATGATTTTTTCTAAAAATTTCTGTATATACAAAATATGTCTGGAAAATATGCGCCCATTTTAAACATATTGATGGCCAGCTTAACCGCCGTAATATATAATGGAATCAGACACTAAAGAAGTGACTGCATATATATGAACAGACGATATCATCTGACTGACTTAGTATGTAGCGAAACAAAGTTGGTTGATTGATTGATGTTAACAGCATGTCAACCAATCTTGGGTTATTTTGTCTCGAAATTAGTTTAGTTTGGTTTAGTTTTATGGCATATCAACCATTGTACGTTATTTAATGCCAAATAATTTTAATAAATATATATCAGATTTTAAATTTCTAAACACATCTTATGGATAACATTTTAAAACGAGCCTGAGCTCATTTATCACTAGAGTTATATACTTTGAGTATTTTCTATCTAATACGAAAAATTCTATTTCATATTGATAATTTTTTAACACAGTTTAATGTTTTCAAGTATTGCTATGTATCACTAACATTTCAATTAAACCTCAGTCATTTTTTACACACAGTTAAATGACGAAACAGTTCTATTTTAAACAATTCATTAAAGCAATTCAGTTTACAGAATTAAACAATTCAGTTTACACAATTAAAAATTCAAACAGTTGTATTTAACGCTTACATAGGACGCCATCAGTTGCCTCCAATCCGAGACAAAGTGCACCTGGGAGTGCTGGCAATGAACGGGTAATCGCATTCCCTAAAGTTCCTGCATTACGGAAGTCTCGCCATGAAATTGTTTAGTCACACTCGTTGGGGAAACTTTACCCCTTTCCTGAGATGCAGTTGGCGTATTCTACACCCCCAGGTGATTTGGCCATTATATGTGGTACATTGGTGCACCATTCTTTTGTTTACAGCTTATCCAAGACGAAGGGCAGCTTCTACACAAACCTTCAACACTATAACCAAATTACCTGGGTTGATATTCTTTTATTTCTTGTAATAAATACAAGAAGGCACGAGGGCTGGTGGAATCAACCTGGGTTGATATTCTGATAGTTCATATTTTTGACTAAGCACTTGGCCCCTTATATATCGATATGGTCCATCATACACAATGAAATATACTCTATTTATAATATATTTATAATAAATAGAGCACAATATCGATGAAAAAGCATATATAAATCGACTTCTATCTATCTATCTATCTATGTGATGGTCCTGCAGTTGAGGTGGTTAATGGAAATGCTGGGGCGCCTATTAGATGCTTATTTTATTTTCCTTTGCAACCGGTTGGATCTTTTCGAATTCAACCTGTAAAAGTCCTGACTTCGACCCTTAGGTAAAGAATTGTACTACTTTGCCGATCGGAAGCTACTCTCGCTTCCATTCGAGGAACAGGAAGCACCTTGTAATTTCCTGCTTGTTAGTTTTCTTTTCTGCAGGTTGCTTTATACTTACTTAGAGACACTGGTGCCATTACTACTTACCCATAATACAGAACACCGATACTATATCTTGTCTTTGGCTGGGGTCGAATAACAAAAGAATTCATTTTGACTAGAGCTCACCAGAGACCATAAGAGAAAAAATTGGATAAACATTATTCTTTAAAGAAAACACCTTTAATATATATATATATATATCATATAATATATATATATATATATATATATATATATATATATATATATATATATATATAATGGATATTCATGGTTTAACCATTTTTTATATAAAATTTTATAATATTAGGAAAGTAGATATCCAAAAGTTAACCTATACTGATTTTCTCTTGATTTTAATGGTATATAAACTCTTGTACTCCCTACATGACGGACTCACTCTTCTCCATAAATGTTGTATTTTGACCTTCGACCCGGGCAAACATGCCATTCCAAAAAGATGCCCCGGAAGGAAGTGACACATTCCAATGGCCAGTAATCGAAAGAGATCGCGTAGGCGGGCTTGGCTGATGAAATCGGACAAGGTAAAAAATCCCATGGTACACTCATAGACTGATGCACCGGAAGAGAGTGACTTGTGAACTGCATGACAGCTATTTCCGCTTGATGACGATCAAACATGCCATTCCAAAGATTGAGTGGGCGATTGAGTGGGCGTTGAACTATTGAATAACTCGGTCAAGACAAGAAGTCAGAGAGTTGGAGTTCGGACGGAGTTAGACGAGATGTGGTAGGGAAAGCCACGCCCGGCCGAAGAGGCTCTCGGGGCCCCTGATTGAGTTGGGGAACAGAGCAGTTGCTAATAAGATGTGGTAGGGAAAGCCACTCCCGGCCGAAGGGGTCCTCGGGACCTCCGATGGAGTTTGGGGACCAGACCAGTTGGTGATAAGTTGCAGTAAAGAAAGCCATCATCCAGTAGAGAGCTGGGCCCGTGGGCCTCCGGTCGAGCAGGACTGGAGAACTAGAAAGACACAACACTGACGGCCATTAGAGTGGGGGTCAAAATATTGCAGTCTTTGTTCAGTCTGCAACTCCCTCTCACACGCAAACGTTACAAATAAAGTGAGAGGTATATTTTTTAAAGAAGTCTTCGCTCATCTGTTTATTTATTGTGTCGTTATGTTATATTCACATAATAAATATGCTTATATACACATATACATGTTCATGCAGCATCATAATGACACAAAAAATAATTAAACAGACGCACAATGATAAAGTCGCAAGAATAAACGACGGACGCAAGGAAGACGCAGGAAGACTTCTTTATAAAATATTTTACCTCTCACTTTATTTGTAAGGTTTCGAAAAGGGTTACTCAAAGTTTTCGTGTGAGAGGAAGCTGGAGACCGAACATAACTGAAATATTTTGACCCCAAAGTTATGGCCGTCAGCGTTGTGTCTTTATCGTTCTTCATGGCTGCTCAACCGGACCCTGGAGTAAACTCTTCTGTGTGCTGCCTTTCCCTACTACAACGCGTCTACCTCCGTCTTCCACTGTACTGCTTGCCCTCCTTCTCGCCTATCTCCAACTGTCCTCAATTCGTCGGCCTTATATGACCTTCAAACTCCCACGCAGTAATATAGACACGCCTCAACGCCTGCACAACCTCTTCCGATTTCCAGCGACCGGGATGTGTCACTTCCTTCCGGTGCACCACCGTGAATGGCATTTTTGGCCGGGTCAAAAGGTCAAAACATAACAATTATGATGCTGCATATGTATATGTATTATGTGTTTGTATAGTTAATCATGGTCATGGTTATTGAGTATCTATACAACATAAATACACGTCAACGAGAGCGTTAGACAGAGTTAACCAAACCCACGTGACACAATCACGTGTGATACCATCTGCGTAGTGGATGGATAGACACTACCCCACTGGACTCTCAGCTTCCTATCAACTAACTACTGTTTAACCAGGTTCACTTGTATCTTGTTTCTCTTATTTGGATATACGAGGATCATTAGATAAGTTTCCAGACTTTTTTCGTATGGGCTCTTTTATTGATAGTACACACATGAAACTCTAGTCCCCTTCGAAATAATCCCCTCTGGCTACAATGCACTTGTTCTACCGTTCCAACAACTTATGGAAGGCTTCATGGAAGTCTTCTCATGTGGAGGTGTGAATGACCTTCGTCACAGCCTATTTCACCTCCTCAATAGTCTCATAACGACAGCCTCTGAGCTTAGGGGATGACCAAAAGTCACAGGGAGCAATGTCTGGACTATAGGGAGGATAAAGAACTGTCTTGATGCCCATCTTAGTCGTCAAATAGTCTGTGACAAGGATGGAGTTGTAGACTGTTGTATTGTTCTGGTTGAAATGCCACTGACCCGATTTGAAGAGTGCTGGCCTCTTCCGAGGGAATCTCTTCCTGAACTCCCTTAAAACCTCAACATAGTAACACTAACCCTACCCACTTTGGCCAATCAACTCTGGTCTATTGACTTCCTTACTCTTCCCACACCTCTCACCATCCCTAACAGACTCTCTGCCTTTCTTGAATCTCTTATGTCACTCAAAAACTTATGCTCGATTCATGCAAGATGCTCCAAAAGCAGTCTGAAGCATTGCATACGTTTTTGCGGCATTTTTTCCAAGTTCAAAACAGAATTTTATTGCATTTCCTTCATCTAAAGTGTCCTCACGTCCACATTGTATTTTTGAAATTCACCAGCTGTGACAATCAGGCTTTAGTAGGGTGTATTCCAGTTGAAACTGTAGCTGTTCCTTCGAATCTGAAATCATAAAAATTTGGTCAGTCATCTCATAAGATGTATAGAAATAACATACGACAATTTTAAATGCCTGTACAAAAAAGACTTGAATCTTATTGAATGCACCACGTATATGTTTATCTGTCAATCTTTTTGCTTTCCTCGTGTCTTTCTTTTGTCAGCATCACAACATAAACCTACCTGGGGTTATTCTGTGCAAAAGATTTAAGGTATTGCATACATTGTATGTTCACATATACATTTTTTAATAGTTTCCTTACCATGAAAAATTACCGACGGTTATTTCATATTCATTATTCTTAACAAACACATCATTTGCAAATAGATATATTCAACTTAGAGAGAGGGCTCTATATGATACAACCACTTCTAGTCAGAGTGTAACATAGCCAGATATACGGATGTGTGAAATGTACATAGAATGTTCTTAACTCATATATATATAACATAGGAATCCCGAAACACGAAAAACACTCGACGACTTCTTAGTTCATGTACGAAACTTTTTATTACCTTTGAGTTAAAGGGTTTTTCGACATAAGGAAGAGAGAGGCACAATCTTTCGATGACGACTTTTCCATCTCCTCCCCACTATCAAGTGAGACACCTGCCGCAAGGCCTCGGCGAGCCCCGAAATTCAACTGTCTTCTTCCGACGCTAAAACACAACTTATTGACTTTTTTTCAAATCCCCCAAATCCTCCGCGCACGCTTCCGGTGCATCACGCCATTCACATCCCGCAGTCGCATTTTCTATCTGGGGTTTCAATTGTGGCATCTCTGAATGACACGTCCGCTCCGTGCGTGCGTGAACACCTGTGCTCATGTTTGCGCCTAACTAACCCATGCACTAAGCGAAAGGTTCTCAGCCTAACTAAACCGAAAGGCAAGATATATAAAATGAAATCCTGCGCCCATTATATTACAAGAGTAGATCGATGAATAATGTCTACGAAGGGATACTCAACAATCCCAAGTACTTCAGAAATGGAGTCCCACCAGAGATGCAGTTCTAGTGTCATCACCTGGTCACTACTTATTTTTGAGTGATTTAGCTTCCTTTTATAAATTTACCAACCCCTTCACACTAACAGGATGTGACACAAGATCTTTTTTAATGGAAAGTTTAACAGTTTTAATTCAGAATCATCCTTCTTTTAGACTTGTTGCCATATCAAGCTTAAAGTCCCTGATATGAACTACATTTAATCCATATCTGTGGGAAGAATAGTTGGATTCATACCTTTACAAAAGGTATTGGTACACTGTGAAATGCAAACAGGGTTGTCCGGGATGTAAACTCAGACCGCCCTCTCTGTTTTGTACGATGATAACCATTGTGCTACAAGCGCCTCAATTTAATCTATTTTTAAATCCTTTTGAAACAACGTTTTCTTGATGTAGGGTTTTTGAAATGATTGTTGTTTTGTCAACGTTTTTCAATCTTCTCCATTATAGATAATCCAATCTCTTTTTTAATGTTTTGATCTGTTTAGCGGAAATATTCCGATGAGGGAAGTTTTTTTTATGATTTAATTATGTATCAATAATTATTTAACATAAAGGCCTAAAGGTTGGTGTACTTTTTCTATATACTCTTTTGAGCATTCTAAAAGTGAAATAATAGATTTCCTATTTCATTTTAATTTGCGGTAGATTTTAAAGTGCAATTGTTTAAAGAACGAGGAAATGAATTGCTATAATTGATGTGTTAACATTGGTGTTTGTTTCAACTTTTACATAGTTGACAAAATGGTTAATATGTATATGATGCAGATATTTCAAAATTATTTTTGTAAAATCATTTATTTCTATAGCTTAACAGTATTGTCTTTCACTCTTTAAAACAACTGCATTTTTGTGAACTCTCATTTTTAGTACATTTCCATTCAAATCCCGTATTCCATCACGAAACAGCGATATTAGTTTTGATCAGATTAAATTTTAAAAGATTTAGGATATCTAAATCATGTTCAGACTGCTCTGTGGAGAAGAATATCACGGAACAAAATGTAGGTTTCGTTATAATTATTTGGTTTGTTGTATAGTAACCATTTGGTTTGGTTTCTTTGTTTAATGGCATAGCAACCATTGAAGGTAATTTAATGCCGAAGACATCCTTCTAGAGGAATAGCAGTGGTACTATTTTTACCTATAGCTGGCACAATAAGGGAATTCGTGCCTTTCTGAAGGGTGTTTGTCCGAAAGTGTACGTAATAGCACGACTGGTGTTCGAACTCGCTTACAACGATTCCGCAGTAGTAACCACTGGAAGTTATTTAATGCCAAGTCTTGTAAACATAAGATTTTTAAGTGAATAGAATATCGGTAACATTTTTAAAATAGCCTATAGGACTTTACACTCCTATAATTTAATTTGGGCGGTATGCCACTTGTTCCCAAAAAGATGGCGGACGCTCAATGTTCAGTCTCGGGAAACCATTGGCCAGGAGGACCACGTGATATGCTTACAACTACGTCGGCGCGCGTAAATTCAAGTCCTGCGTCTTGAGCCAGATATAAGACGATTTTTTCTATAAATACGCTGTCTTAAAACACATTCTTCCTCTTTTACGAATTTTCTTCGTAGTGGCAACACTCTCTTTTTGACGAAATTCCTTCGTAGCGGCAACACCTTCTCTTTGACCAAATTCCTCCGTATCAGCAACACCATGCCTCGCAGACATTCATATACAAGAACTATGAGACGCTTTCCCGTCTCTAAAAAACTACCGGTTTCTAATCATAGAAAAAGGACATTTTAATTTTACAATTCTTTTTGTAGTATAGTTTTGTTACACACACACACACATACACACACACACACACACATACACACACGAGCTCACACATATATACACACTATCAGTATGTTAGTAGAGTTAGTTATGTTTTCATGTATTAATGTAAGTTTTGATATTATAGAATATAAATTTGTTTTTGTTCGTTCGCCTTCTTTTTAGATGTTCATTTTGTCCACGCTGTTTTACAACCATTACCTATTCCGCTTCTTTTACGCACACGTCAACCACAAGCCGAAGCTCACTTGTTTGCACACAGTTCAATAATTTCAAGTATTGCTATGTAATACTTATGCAAGGGTCATACGATAAGTTTCCAGCCTTTTTTCGTATGGGCATTTAAAATTGTTGTAGACACTTGAACAGTCAGTATGTTATTGCTATGCATCTTATTAGATGACTGACCAATTTTTATGATTTCAGGTTCAAAAGAACAGCTACAGCAGCAATTGGAATACACCCTACTAAAACCTGATTGTCACATCTGGTGAATTTCAAAAATAAAATCTGACACTTTAGAAGCACGGCATGCAATAAAATTCTATTTTAAACTTGGAAAAAATGCCACAAAATTGTATAGAATGCTTCAGACTGCTTTTGGAGCATCTTGCATGAATCGAGCATCAGTTTCTAAGTGGCATAAGAGATTCAAGGTAGGCAGGGTGTCTGTGAGGGATGATGAGAGGTGTGGGAGGAGTAAGAAAGTCAATACACCAGAGTTGATTGGCCAAATGGTTTGGGTTTGTGTTAGGGTTATCGTATGCCCCTCGTAAATTTGTTTAATATCAATCATTTGTTTACACAGTTAATTAGTTTCAATATTGCTTACACAAAAAAATTATATTTAATATTAATCTTTTGTTTGCGCATAGTTAAATGAATGCAAGCATTGTTGCCCAATAATAATAATTCAATTTAATGATAATAAGCAGTTTGATGAGGATCATTAAATAAGTTTCCAGACTTTTTCCGTATGGGCACTTTTGTTGATAGTACACACATGGAACTCTAGTACCCTTCGAACTAATCCCCTCCGGCTGCAATGCATTTGTTGTATCATTCCAACAACTTCTGGAAGGCTCCATGGATGCCCTCTTGAGTGAGCGTGTCAATAACCTTGATCACAGCCTCTTTCATCTCCTCACTTGTCTCATAACGACAGCCTCTGAGCTAAGGGAATAACAAAAAGTCACAGGAAGCAAGGTCTCAACTATTCGGAGGGTGACGAACTGTCGTGATTCCCATCTTGGTCAAATAGTCTGTGACAAGGATGGGGTTGTAGACTGGTGCATTGTTCTGGTGGAAATGCCACTGAGCCGATTTGAAGAGTGCTGGCTTCTTCCAATGGAATCTTTTCCTGAACTCCCTTAATTCCTCAACATAGTATTTCTTGTTGGCTGTCTAGTGGTAACCCAATGCATGTAGATCATATCAGTGCTGTTAAAAAAAAAGGGATCATCGAAAGTTTGGGTGGATTTGCTCTGTCTGGCCTTTCTGGCTCTGGGTGAGCCAGTACGCTTTCACTGGGAACACTCTCTCTCTCTTGGCCTCAAGGTCATACAAGTAGATCCAACTTTCATCGCATTTTTTCCAAGTTTAAAACAGAATTTAATTGCATATCGTTCTTCTAAAGTGTCATATTGCATTTTTGACATTCACCGGCTGTGACAATCAGGCTTTCGTAGGGTGTATTCCAATTGCTGCTGTAGCTGTTCATTCGAACCTGAAATCATAAAAATTGGTCAGTCATCTCATAAGATGTATAGCAAATAATATACTGAATTTTGAAGTGTCTACAACAATTTGAAATGCCGGTACAAAAAAAGTCTGGAAACCTATTGAAGGCACCGCGTATTTTCCGATGGATACTATCCATAGATACTTTCCCTCAGGGTTAGAACGAACTGGAAGTAATAGTAATGAAAGTGTATTCAATATTCCCTAAAGCTTCAAGACTAGAATCTCACAACCAGATGGTTTAGTGTTATATCCTGGACACTCGTTGGTGAGGGGCGGTCATAAGCATCTGCAGAGATGAAGTCGGCTTATTCTACTGCTCCAGCTGGCTCAAAACTTTCGATTACCCCAAGAAGATTGGTGGAAAGATAGCTAAACAAGTTATGGAGGTCAGTAGATTTTTATTAATAGTAAAATAGATAGAGAATGATTTCTCAATGAGAATGAAGGGATTGATTTTGAAGAGTGTTTTTTTTCAAGATTTGATGGCTCCATATATTCAAAGAGCAGTTCAAGATGAGGAGAGGTGAAATGTGAGGGAGCAGCAGTTAGGAGTTGGCTGTTAGACACTGTAATAGGACAGAATGGGATAGAGAACTGACCAATGCCTAAGTTTCATCCTTTGTCTATTTCACGATAGTTAAAGTTTGGTTTAGGTTTGGTTTAGCTTGGTTTTATGACATATCAACCATGTTAGGTTATTTAATGCCAAATCCGCTTTATACATATATATTAAATATATGCATGACTGAGGACACCTTTTTCTTATAAAGGCACTAAAAGTTTGTTATTTTAAGGCAGTATTCAAACGAGCATCTTCTTTCCAGTAGCAAAGCCGTGTTCGTAACTGTGCCAGTTGTTGCTTAGATTTTCAATTATTATTAGCTGTTGTAATTAATTTTCCGTTTCTTTTGTTTGCACGTTCTTCAATCCCCTGATTGGCCACGTTCGTACCTTCCTCAATGATGGCACATTCTTCTTCAACCGTCTTTTCTTAAATTATACAATATGACTATATCATCTTACGGATGTAATACTTTTGTCATCACTATCAATCTTCCATGTGTCAGATTTCTGTGCTCTTCTTTTGTCTGGTTTAAAAAGGATCGAAAACATATAACCATGGAAATGCCAAAATTGTTGTTGGAGTTGTTATTCTTATTGATACTGTTGTTGTTGCCGTTGCTGTTGTTGTTGTTGTTGTTGTTGTTGTTAATCCCTATGCTAACATTATTTGATATTCTACGAAAATTAATGAGGAAATATCGATGAGAAATGCTTTGTTATTTTCGATCAATATTTTGTATATAATGGTCGTCGAATTTAACACAACGTGATCATTGCAACAAAAAGCAATAATATTTTAATGAAATAAAACAGTACAACTCGCACGTATTCACGTAAAATTTTACTTTTGTACACTTATTTTATCTTATATTCATTAGGATACACATATTACTATTCTTATGAGAGCTTCCTTGCATTCTTCTCTGTTGAAATTTTTCGTAATTAAACAAGACAATTAGAAATCTCTTGTTGATAATAAATAGTAACGTAATAGAATCAATGATTTATTGTAACGAAAACACAACTCGTTGAATCAAGAAACGAATGAATATTTAAATAGAGTTAGATCTGGTAGAAATCTCTCTCTCTCTCTCGATATATATATATATTTATATATATATATATATAGAGAGAGAGAGAGAGAGAGAGAGAATAAAACTAAGAGGGCACTTATATATATATATATATAGAAGTGTCCTCTTAGTTTTATTCTAATTTCTTATTGAAACTTACATATTTTAATTGTTCACACAAAGTGCTGATAGGTGTTATTAAAATAAAAAGTGAACACTTGAACTTTAACTAAGTTACAACTTGACAAATGAAATACAGAAGACTTTTTAAAAAAAAAAATTACTTCCCTCGAGAGCATGGGAAGCAGCTAGGTGTATGGTAATTAAATTGGGTCAACGGTCAGTTTTACCTGATGCTTGGTGGGAAACCTCACAGGTCATAGGCTTGGATCAAATAGATTAGTCAGAAAACTAGTGCTACTCATCAATATAGGCATTTACAGATAAGAAAAAAAAAACTGCCAAAAAAGGATCCATCATTCAAATTCAAACCGTACGTCCAAACCACATCGCTCTCCGCACGGTAAATAAAGGGCACGTTATGCTGAGGTTTTGAAAATTAGCCACAGAACTTAAACTCAAATCCAATCAAAAATTATTTAGATGCAAAAACATAGATCAAATAGTGATAATTTACGTTAGTGTCTGCAGCAGAGCATTATACAAACATCATATGCATACAAAAACTGATATGCTAACATAGCAAACTAGAAACAAAATATCCCGTTTTTCTCAGTATCTGCGTGGAAAAACTATGTCAATGCCGTTATAGAAAATACGGAAATGTTTCTCCGTTCTCATGCCTTATAAACATTTAATAGCACCAACACAAAAATCATCTCTTGCTACAACCCATCTAATGCTAGTGATGAAACGGACATCGTCACCTTTTATAACGACTTATCTTCCCTTGGTTGACATATTCCTAAACAAATGTTCCAATCCTCGGTAGAAATATGGATGTTCAAATAGTCAAAGACAAAAATAGCACATTCAGCTAACACAAACGTCAAAGAGAAATATTGAATGTCTAAGTGACTTTTCATTCGAGAACAAGCAACCATGCTTTAATACTAAATTCCAACCCACCCACCCCCACAAAAATAGAGGGAAAACCATGGATCTACTCATACCCAAATTCTAAAGCAAAACTAGATAACTTGTTAATAAATAGAAAATGAATAGTGCTCTGAAGTGTGAGGCATACTTCTCTTTTGAAGGAATATCTTCCGATCACAGAATCGTTACGGCAAAGATACTCCTGAATTACGCAGAAAAAAAAAAAATCAAAAAAATCAAAACGAGTGTTGGTTGGCACGCAAGAATTTTTTTTATATCAACTGCTGCAGACAAAGGATGTTGTTGGAAGACCTGCCTGAAGCTATGTACGATAGGGATAGGCGGATAGAGTGAGTCAGGGAAATCCGTGTTATCAACGCGACTTGATGATGACGATGATATAATAAATGTCATTTAAATACAATCATCTCAGGTCAAACAAAGGATAAAATAGCGTAAATCATAATCCCGAATTTTGGTAGATCCTTTTCTTTTTTTTAACAATAGTGTGCAAATGTTTCTTATATAAGTAAAGTTGGTGACCATAGTCGAGGGTGACCCGAAGGCTCCCTTTTCGATAGCTTACTACACCAAGGTGTAGGGGAGGGCGCTACTCCTTTCCCTGGATTGCTCCACTTTACCCTTGATCCGTACCTTATAATGCTGAGTGTTAAGCAAGGAGGTATCAAGTACCATTTTTGAGTCTTTGGTATGACTCGACTTGGGATTGAACCCAGGTCTCCCGGGCCATTGGCGAACACTCTAACCGCTAGGCCAATGTCCGGTGTGTGGGTATGTGTGTGTGTTGTAAGTAGTTGTCAGAATCAGAGGTTTTCTTATCTTTAATTTTTTTGCACGGAGTCAGTTTGTCTGGAAGGACTACCTTTGTCTGTCAATTTTGGCACAAAGACCACACAAAGAGCTGTGAACCTGCGTGAATGCCTGAGACCGGAATTAAGAGTCGGCAAGGACCAATCACGTTGGTTAGTAGAGTCTAAGACTTGGAGACGAAGAGTCGGGCAATCGCGGCTTAAAAGGCCAGCAGAGAAGTGTTTCGAGCTGTCAGAAGGCAGCGTGAGTTCAGTGAAGGCGATGACCTAGCAGAGACTGGGATCGGAGTGGAGAGATACGTCTAAGACGCGGGTCCGAAGAGACTAGCAGCAAGTTGTGTCTAAGACTTGCAGTAAAAAAATTTCGCAATGACCCAGAATTCTTGGTAACTGCTTAAGATTTTCGCTAAGATCTCGTGATAGCCACACATACACCCTGTGCCAAAAATGCAACAGAATTCGCCTTCTTATGTTGTGCTGTCTTTTATTCCTTCCTCCCTCAGTTTTTTTTAAATGTTTTTTGTTCAACTTGTGAAGTGCCTATTCGGCTGGGTTTAAGAGGTAACGATGGGGTTCTCACTAAACGGACGAATGATCAACAACTCCAACCTTGCGTGTGGGTTATTTTATAAGGACACACAAAAACACTTTTAGCAAACTCATATTATAGTCGTTTCAGTGTTCTGTCAGGCGATACGATGAAATATAGCAGAGAAGAAGAGATACAAATCAAGATGAAGAAACGATTACGGAATGAAGTTGTTTATATCAATAAAGGAACATTTAGATACGTGGTCACAGGAAAATCCCATTCGTTTTTTCCGCTACCACAATGTTCCTCAAGATCAATCACGAAAACGAGAAGAGTTTTTTTTTTTATAGTCGGTCAATGAAAAATGGAGAGAATGACTGTATAGTTTTGCCTATCGTCGAAATTTAGCTTGCGGCTTTTTGCACTGCCGGTAAACAACCAAATGAGCCTTTTCAAAAATCGCTAAATCTCGTGTCCGACTGTTTCTCACATCAATAGTGAGAAATCTCGTAATTCTAAAGGTTGATCTTTTTTATCGATGACCAAATTCGGTACATGGATCACTTGTCGAGAGAGAAGTACGTTAAGTCACATCAGAGAACGGTGCTATTGTTTATTTAAAAGTTAAAATTCGTCTCGAGATCAGTATAATAATTGTTACAATACTAACATTATCATAAGTAAATCCTTCTCACTAGAAATTTGATATTGCGAATTGGCTCAACATCGTTATCCACAAATTATGATTATTGTAAAATTCTACACGAACACCAATTCGGGATGCTTTTTTGAATTATAATTGATATTTTCTTTCCCAATTTCACAGCTTTGATTCATTTCTTCCACGTGTGTATTTTATCATGCATTGCTCAACCTACCTCGGCACTGAAGTATGTAATTTAAGATTTTAAACATTATTTTTCCATGAAGATAAGAATTATGTTCTATATCAATTAACACCTAAGTATTATACGAAATATTGTGCAATTTTGGTAAAATTAATAAAAGAAATATCATGAGCAGAGCGTGGACCAGTCAATAAATGAGGTGTGTCGAATTCTTTCATACTTTTGGGGGAAATGATTTGGCATGTAAAGTTGAGATATGGAGAAATTAAATAAATATTAGTAAGAAAATTTCAGTATCGAGAAATACCCGTTACCTTTTTCTTTTTTTTAATACTGAATAATAATTGGTTGACTTGCATGTCGAACTGAGATAATTATATTATATATCAGGAGAAAAGATAAAATCTGACGAATCACAAGATGCGACCAGTGAATCACAAGATTGTTTCATGTGTTGGTGTCGATATTAAAAAGATTAAACAAAATATCTCCATATCTAACGATAAAACATTTTTATAACTAGATAAATTATGAAAAATAAAGAAAAAAAATTCATGTTTTTTAAGAAATATAAAGTAGAAAGAAAAAAGGATGCAGGCGTGATTATAGAAGTTTGATCATATATTTTTTCAAAGAAATATAAAATCAGATAAACTACTTCTAAAAGACAGAAATACGGTGGTAAATCACATTGGAACCTCACTAAGTCCATAGACAAACGCATTCATTCTAGACAAAGAATAATTGTTTTAATATAATTTCATTTATTGGGTATGTACTCACATACGTATTAACATATCCCCCTCCCCCTCTCTCTCTCTCTCTGTATATATATATATATATGTATATGTGCGCTTATATTATAGGGAAAGTCATGCATCCTACAGTTCTATTAGTAAATAGTTGGGAAGAATGGGTTCTTTGTCTTTGATTAGACAATTGGTCTTGGATGAATTCAAATAACTAATAATTTGATTAAAGATTAATCTTTGTTGTCTTTCTGGCGGTAATGAAATGTTTCGGAATATATATATATATATATATATATATATATATATATATATATATATATATATATATATAATATTATATTATTACAGTGTTGATTGTCATTAAATCACTTTGTGGGTTTGTGTCGAATTAAGTGCAATATAATATGAAGAGTGTTCAATATCTAGGATAGAGCTATTATATAATAATAATAATAGATAAGTATATATTGAATATATATATTTAATTCATGGAATTTTGACTGCGACCCCTGGGTTTCATGGATTTTTTTGCAAAAACACAATCATCAGGCAGTTAGAAAATGAAAAAAAAGTGAAAAAAATTATATATATATATATATATATATATATATATATATATATATATATATATATATATATATATATATATATCCCAAAGTTTTACATGCGCAATCATCAGGTTAATTTATGCAACCACATCCAAAACAAATTCAATCATTGAAAAGTTGTAATATTCTATGTACACCATCGTGAAAAGAGCATTGCAATAATTCTGATGATTTTGCATCTAGTTTAGATCTTATCAAACAATTTACTTTTCAGGCTGCAAATTCTATACATTATTTATATTTTTCGGACTATTGACCTCATCTTTGTTGCCATGTTTATCACAACGTTTTGGCCACTGTATGCTCCGGCCTTCTTCAGGAGTTTGGGATGTCGAAATTAACCTTTTATTTCGCTTACCGGGGTAGACTGTTCTAGTTCCACGAGCCATGTTTAATGGATGTCAGTTATCAGTTATCTCCTGTTAATTTCCCCTCTAAATTTTCTCCCCTAACTTCACCGGATATTGAACTCACACCCTTTGGGTATGTCTCTAGATCATGTTTCTCTCTCGCTCTGTCTCTCTGTCCCTGTCTCTCTCTCTCTCTCTCTCTCTCTCTCTCTCTCTCTCTCTCTCTCTCTCTCTCCGTTTCTATTTCTCTCTTACTATATATATATATAGTATTGGATAATTGAAAAAAAAAAGCTGTGATGTTTTATTAATTAATTTGATTATTTTTAGGATGAAATTCGCTACCGTTTTGCTGCTCAAACAATATTTGTATTGACAAATGCAGTGCTTCTTTTGGTTGTTCTTTCATTTTTTGCTTTTTATTTGTTTTTCTTTTGGGTGGAAGGTTGCCACCATAACATTCTCTTTGATGATAATTTCTTATAATTTTTTTTGGAAAACATCTATTGATAAATGAGAGCTATTCATTTTCTCTGCAATATCACAAAGTGACTGTTCACAATCATTTTATGCAGCAATTTGGCATTTTTATAGTTTAGACAGCTTTTAACTAACTTTAACAAAGGACTAATCATAAATTAGGATATTAAAAAAAAAAAAAACTTTATGGAAATTTTCATTTTATTTTTCGCAATTGTCAAAATGGCATTTTTATAAATGTATGTTTTTTTTTGCAACTATGAGAATTTTGACATCCATCGTAAAAAAAAGATGTGTAAGTCGTTGAAGTTTCAGTAACATTTATGGGCATAATTAAAAGCTTCAGGTTTTACATTTTTTTTCGGATATTTAGCATATATATATATATATATATATATATATATATATATATATATATATGTGTGTGTGTGTGTGTGTGTGTGTGTGTGTATATATATATTTATATATAATATATATATATATATATATATATATATATATATATATATATACACGTGAGCGTGAGTGTGTAATTGTTTGTCTGTGGATGACAAATGTATCCGTCAATGGATCAAAAGTTAATGTTTCTTAATGTTTAAAGCAACTATGGGATTTGACACGGTTAGTATATCCAGCCTTGAATAAAATATGTCGATGGTAGAATGCTCGTCACACACAAACACTCACACATATGTATATGCGTGACACTGTTGCGGAAGTAAGGACGAACTCATAAGCGATGAACAACTGTAGACCACTTCGCATGGATGAACACAGCTTGGACGAGCAACTAGAACCTATCTACAGCAGCAAAGTACCGATACGAGATATAGCCTGGAAGATCTACCGGGAGCGATGGACGATAGAGGGTCAGGAAAATCTGTGGAGCGGCACGACATGATGATGATGATGATGATGATATAATCATTGCAACGACCAACAGCCATTTTGAGTCCATCAGTGGGGAAAAAAACCTATCCCAGTTACTTTCGTACCGTGTGTGATTGTCGTTATTCATTTCGAGTTAGGTCTTTTATGATCATTTTTATAATTGATGTTTTAGTATATTTCATAAAATATAGTTTTTTTTTTATCATTGATTCAAAGGATCATTTCAATCAGTAACTATGTTTACAAAGAGATTTATCTTCTAGAGTGTATCAAATGTTTAGTAAAATTTAGTTAACGTAAAGCACAATTCAAAAGTTACGGATGTAGTTGATAAGTTCATGAAATTGACGATGCCACAAGACTGTGAGATGCCATGTTTGCATTTTACACTCTGAGTGCTTGTTTCGCTAAAGCTGGGAGCACCGTCTCGGAATCCACGCTTCGCTACTTACCTGGCGGTGCCTGATGATTTTTTGTTTGTGTTTTTTTACATTGTGACCCAGTTTCAACCAGGAAAGCATAAGTTATTGAAATTAGAGGTTTCTCTCTGCACCTTGAAAATCACACATGGAGTGAAGCAGTCAACAACGTGTTAGCGTACTAAGTACCACTATACTTCTACACTCAGCGGGTAACTAACACGTCTTTATCTGCTTCAGTTAAGTGATACCCCTGCTGCAATCTTGCAAACTTTTGCGATACTTTAGATATACTGTATTTATTTGAGCATTATTATTAATAATTTATCGTTTGAAATTAATGTGACGATATGTTCGTAATGAAATAGATTTGAATGAAAAACGGATACTTATTTTATATATTTCATTTTGAAAAAATTCATGCACAAAAGATAAAACATGAAACAAATGAAAATTATTAGCAATATTGATATTGTTTATAGTTTTCTATATATCTTGAACTAATATATATATATATATATATATATATATATATATATATATATATATATATATATATATATATATATATATATATATATATATATATTTCGACCGCTTCTAACAATTCTGAAATGTAATTGAATAAAGCAAGCAAACACAGAAGCAAAATAATTTCTAACATCATTCCGATATTTGCTTCTTATACTTAAATAAAATTCAAATAGGCTTTATTGAATATTCCATAACCTAATTTTTTTCTTTTCAATTTATAAAAAGTAACCTGTAAATTTGCCAATCTTAATCATTAGAAATAACATCTGCTTTGTGTTCATGTATGTCTGCGCATGTGTGTGTCCGTCTTTGAGTGTGTACGTTATCTAACTTACCTGTATGTACTTAGGTAGAAGAACAGAGGTGAAACAAAAGTCATTTTCAACTGTAACGTCCAGCAAATAATCAAAAACAGGAAATACATTTGTTAACTTTGTCAAATTCCAACGATGTTAAAATATAAAATAACTCATAAATTTTTCTAAAAACTCCAATGACACTTACAGCTTTTCTTTTTCTTAAGTAACGGATTTGTAAAAGATTAGTAAAAAGATTAGAATTAAGCTAATAATTATGCTGTATATAATCTTGATATATATTTGTTTAAAACCTATGTATTAGATTAAATTGATATGATGTTAAATTGTAAATTTGAAAGCAAATGGAAATTTAGATTTAAATTGTTTATTCACAAGAAAACAGGTGTATATTTTAGATAAATCTTTGGGGACAGAAGAACAGAGAATGTATCTTATAGGGTTCTTTTTCTGATGTATCATTGGCTAATATAACGGAATTTCGAGTCTTTTATTATTTTATTTGGCTTCTTTTAGAATTTTATTATAGAGATTTTTAAAAGAATAAATTTAATAATACAACTTCAAATTTTAAGGAAAAAGTTTTTCCCCTCAGAAAGTTTCTTATCTCCATTTGAATTATACAGTTTTCTGATGAGGCAATTTGTAATGAGAGAATTTTCGAAATAAACTTATAATAGCAGAGTATCTACCAAAGTTCCCTTGGTATTACAGAGATATATATGCTCTGGATATATGTTTTCCTATATATATTCTTATATATTTTATCAGCCATACATCGAGCACTTTGTTGAAATTATATAAAACGTCTCATATATTCTACATATGAATTATTCCTTTTAAGTCAAATTTGGACATTAATTAGTATATATATATATATATATATATATATATATATATATATATATATGTGTGTGTGTGTGTGTGTGTGTGTGTGTATGAGGTGTTACATCCGTATATGGAGATGCAACAACGCATTTCTTTATAAATATATATAAGTCAAGATTTTATTTCTGGTAAGTGTCGATACTTCTGTTGAAGTATGTGTGATAGATAGACAGAAACAAATAGAGGAGGACTTGAAGGACTTATATACTCTGATTCTGCTATATGGACCCACAACTTCTTCTATTGGCCATACCACGTGATTTTATCTACAGGGCCTTACATCCTTGCCTCTTCTGATTTCTGGGCAGGAGCCACTTCTTGCCATTCTCCCACGGGGTACCTGGTGGCTAGTCTCTGTGACAGACCGTACCTCGACCCAAAACTCCAGATTGAAGACTGACCCCTGCAAAACTCTCCGTATCTTCTGTGAGCCATTTATACCAAATTTCACAAGGCCCACGTATCCCGGTTGTTACCTTGATGATGGGCTTACACCTTCTTTTTACACAGATGTGTCCTGCTGTCACTTTGTTTAAACAGCTGGAACATTTGGCTCAGTCAAATCTCAATACTTAACAGTGAGTGAGAGAGAGAGAGAGAGAGAGAGAGAGAGAGAGAGAGAGAGAGAGAGAGAGATTTTGTACATATGGTATTACATTATATCTTTAAAAATGATTTAGTTATAAAAATTGTTATAACATATCCTAAAATCATATATGATCTTAAATCACTAAAAAATGTTTCTGTATTTTACAGCATGTAAACTGCAGCGTTCTTTTTTTTTTTTTATTGTGATCTTAAATGAACTATCTTCCAAGCCAATTTTACTTGGATCTACAAGTCACCATAGTTTGTTCATCTACGAAAACAGATAAAAACTTGTTCGTATATTTAAAAAAAACCCATACATTTTCGCTTGTTTTATATACTTCAAAATACAGTAAATCTATAGGATTCGTATTACTTTACTGACTATACGGAGGGTGCAACTTTTGGTAGTATTTTGTTGTTTGGCTGCCCTGTTATATTATCTAATGCTAACTGCTGGTTACACACTCACATATACACATATTAAGTGCGTGTGTATGTGCAGGATTTGTGAGTGAATAACTAATAAGCAAATTTATTTTCAAATGAATTAAAAATTATTTATTTACACACAGTTTAATGGTTTGAAATATGACTAACACTAATCAACACTGCGCTGATAGAGCTGATTTTTCTGACTCTTCATCTTTCTATCATCTATTGTTTCCGGTAGGTCTTCTAATTTACATCCCGAATGCACACAGAGAAGATGTAAATTAATTCTAGCTGGTCGGCCAATACTGGCACGTCCAGCGATGAGGATATATAAAAGAACGTTACTTATGAACTCATCCTTATTTCTCCAGCCGTGTCCCGCTTGTCTTGTACGTCTTTATAACATTTAGATGAAATTTTGGGTGTTTCATAAGATATAATTTTTATCGTTCGATGAGATGTAATTGGCCGTATCGTAGTTTTTTCATTGGGTGTTTCTTCCAGGATTTATTAAGTATATCTTGCTGCATTCTTTGGTAGTTCCCGGCTGGCCTTTTCCTAATGCATTTTCTTTGAGTCCATATGGTGCATCCATACAATCGTATGGGCACAGCCTCAGCCAAGATTAAATACCGTTATCGATTAGATTAGACTTCCTTTTGATCGATAATCTATCGATAGCAGTCCACGATTTTAGGCGTATATTAACGTCATTATCAGTAGATGAGACACTACTGCTGAGGTATATTAACTTGTCTACTAGTTTCAAAATCTTAAAGTGGATATGGCTCCTTCTCATTTAAAGTACGTATACTCTGTTTTATTGGCGTTCAGGTGAACGCCAATGTATTCTGTTACCTGTTCCCGGCTATTCAGTAGTGATTCGGGTTTGGCAGGTGTATTTGCAAGAAGCGCTATATCATCTTCAGAGTCTGCGTCAGTTATATTTTCTACAGAATTTCGTTTGCTTCTAGCCATTTTTCTTTTTATCGTAAGGCCATTTTTCTTTAATATGTCTGTCGACATTCAAAGTACGTAGTCAAAGCAGAGTATAACCAAATATTGTGCTGATGTATCTCCTTGTAAAATTCCAGCTATAATGTCGAAGAAATGTTTGTCTCCATCAGGTGAGCGAACCATTGATTCCATGTTTCTATGATGTATCCAATTTAATATAAGTAATTTGTTTGCAAACAGTTAAATAGTTTTAATTATTATTATTTAAGAATAATAATTTTCTTTATTAAGCGGTTTCAAGTCTTGTAATCAAAAACTAATACTTATATTTGATACTTATCATTTGTTTATCATATTTGCCAATCCCTCCGTTCTGGCAGGATATGACACAAGGTCAGTTTTTAAGCGGAGTTTTTCAGGTCTGAATTCAGAGTTTTCCTTCTCCTAGACAAGTTGCCTCACCAAGGCTGAAGAACCCAGTCTGTCGTACTATTTACCCATAGCTGGAGGGAGAATAATTAGATTCATATCTTTCCCAAGGATATTAGTGCTATGTTAAATGCAATTAGCCTGGTCCAGGATTTGAACTCGTGTCGCCGTGTCTATTTCCTACGACGGTAACCATTACACCACGGGCACCTCCTTATCATTTGTTTATGCACCTTTGAATATTTTCAAGTTTTGCAATTTAATACAAATAAAAGTATTTAATATTATTCTTATGCTTGCACACACTTTACTATTTCACTATTTCTATGTCACCGTAGTAGAACCTCACCGGGCGTCTTCTAGCGGCTTTAAAATAAAATAGGCAGGGTTACTTCTTTGACAAAAGATAAATTCAAAGTAAAGACTGGGAACAGTCATAAAAGTGCAAAATTTTAACATGACCAGCCAATTGATCAAATCGAATCGCTCCGACTGATCGTCTACCCTAAGAAGGGCCAAAGTGGAGTGTTGCTGGTTACGTGATAACTTCAGTTACCTGGTCACCGAATGCAGAACCACCATGATCCTCACCTCAAGCAACACAGGCCTCTACCGACGCCCATCTGATGAACTTCTTGGAGTGGGGTTTTCCCCCTCGGCAGCAGTGCAGTCAACGTATCAACGTGGGCCTTGTGAAATGTAAAGTTATTGGTGTCATTCATGTTTGAATGCAATTAAAAATCAACAAAACATTAGCTTTTTCTTTGTATAATATTCCAATACATTCTTTTCAATTCTGGTTACTTTAGGTTAAAAATAAAATAGAATTACAAACCTAAATTTTTTTTCCTTTTTAAATAAAATAATTATAAATTATAAATAGAATTACCATGACCAGAAAATCCTGCAATCATTTTGCGTGACATACGGAACAATTGGACAGCTGTTTGAACTGTACTAGGGCTTATCAGCAGTGTATACCGTGATCTACACCACTGGAGATCGAACAAGCGACCTCATTTACCATGATTAGTTATTTTGGTATCACTTGTGTGCGATGCAGACGGGTAGTTCAGCGGTTGAGTTTCGGCTTTAGATTCCATGGTCGCTGGTTCGTTCTCTAGTGGGGAAGATCGTGGCATGCACTGCTGATGAGACCTAATAAGGTCCAAACAGCTGTCCAGTGATTCGGTATGTTACGCGCAGTGCTCACTCGATTTCACGGTCATGGTAATTCAATTTATATTATATAATTTCTCTATTTGAAAAAAAAATTATGTCTATCTTCTTGCTCATTGGGTTATGATTACGCGGATGCATATCTCCAATACCCTCGGATGAATGTAGCCCTGGAGATGACCGTGTCCTCTATAAGAGTGCGGGTGTAACTACAGTACATATCAGGTTAATTAGCTATGCATCAACGATTACTACTTAATTTGGTAACGCTTGGACCAGTAGCTCGGTGGTAGAGGTTCCGATTTTATTCTGTGGTCGCTGGCTCTACATGATACTATTTACCAACCCCTCCACTCGGGCAGGATATGACACAAGGTCAATTTCTAAGCGGAGTTTAACAGGTTTGAATTCAGAGTTTTCCTTCTCCTAGACTAGTTGCCTAACCATGGCTGAAGAACCTAGTCTGTCCTACTATTTACCCATAGCTGGAGGGAGAATTATTGGATTCATACCTTTCCCAAGGGTATTAGTGCTATGTGAAATGCAATCAGTCTCGTCCAGGATTTGAACTATATGATAAGACTTAATACGATCGATTCAACTATTTAGTGGTTCTGTATGTCCCGCTTAGTGCTTACAAGATTTTCTGGTCATGATATTTCAAATTTTAATACATCAACCCTTGATGTTCATATTATGCCAAATCTTTTTTATTCATATATTATACGATTTAAAACACAATAGTCTGTAGGTAACATTATTCTTTAAATGAGCAAAGTGTTCATTTGTTTGCACACATTTGAATGATTTTAAGTATTGTTATTTAGCAGTAATATTTTTTTTTGCACATGGTTAAACATTATCTTCCATTGTTATCTGATACAATTCATCTCAATATCAATATTTTTTGTACATTGTATGGTAAACGATCAAACAGTTTTATTGACCCGTGGATATAACACTATAATATCATGAAAATAATATAATAATATACTTAATAATATAATTCTAATACAATTCTAATAAAATTCAATTCAATATCAATCATTTTTTGTACATAGTATGGTAAACGAATAAACAGTTTTATTTGACCCATAGAGATAAAACAATTATATCATGAATATAATATAATAATATTCTTTAAAATACAATTCTAATACAATTCTAATAAACTTCAACTCACTATAATTTTATTAAAAATCATTAAACTGTTTTAGTTGACCCATGGATATGATTCTAAAGGACACTACCGCTCCGGGTCAAAGGAGAGTTTGGAGTAATGACAACCGGAATCTCAGTATCATAACCTGGATATCCGTAGAGTGGGTTCCTGGCATCTCTTCGGGGATGCTTTTGGTGTATTTCGTTGCTGCAGGTGACTGGTCTACCCAAGGTTTTGAGTCAGTTTTATAAGTAATTAAAATTTAGTCATTTATTAAAATCTTGGAAATGAAATATTATGCAACTATAGATGTCGCAAGAGAAAAATGTCCAGTTATTTGAAAGAAAAAGAAATAAGTTTGGATCTGATAAAACCAACACAAAAAGACTAACATGAACAAAAGATCTAGAGGAAAGTTCCAAGAACGAAAGTAAATAATCTTTAATTTGCTAAACAGACAGAATTTCGTCTCGAAACATTGTGGGCAGGACAAAATGTCGGCGCTGAATATTATCTTCACCTAAGTATATCGTGAGATAATCTCAGCGACTGGCTATTAGTATTGGAAAAGTTTTGTCGAGTTATCAGTCAGACAAACGAAACAATACTTTATTTTGTATCTGTTTATCAATTTAGCTTCGTTCTTTGTCAGAAAGGTTTCTCATGTCATGAACCGAACGACACAATTATATCACTTGATTTGAGTAATTTCAGAAAGTATTTTCTCTATCTACATGAACATCTATGAGTTTAAGTACACAGAAAGACATATATATATATATATATATATATATATATATATATATATACGAGGATCATTTGATAAGTTTCAAGACTTTTTTTTCGTATGGGCTCTTTTATTGATAGTACACACATGAAACTCTTGTCCCCTTCGAAGTAATTTCCTCCGGCAGAAATACACTTGTTGTACCGTTCAAACAACTTCTGGAAGGCACCATGGAATTCCTCTTGTGTGAGCCTGTCAATGACCTATGTCACAGCCTCTTTCATCTCCCCAATTGTTTCATAACGACCACAATCTCTGAGCTTAGGGAATAAGCAAAAGTCATAGGAAGCAAGGTCTCGACTATAGGGAGCGTGTGGATCTGTCTTGATGCCCATCTTGGTCAAATAGTCTGTGATAACGATGGAGTTGTGGACTGGTGTATTGTCCTGGTGGAAATGCCACTGACCTGATTTGAACAGAGTTGTCCTCTTCCGACGGAATCTCTTCCTGAACCCACTTAAAACCTCAACATAGTAACCCTACCCCTACCCACTTTGGCCAATCAACTCTGGTGTATTGACTTCCTTACTCTTCCCACACCTCTCATCATAACTCACAGACTCCCTGCCTTCCTTGAATGTTTTATATCACTCAAAAACTGATGCTCGATTCATGCAAGATGCTCCAAAATTAATCTGAAGTATTCCATACGTTTCTATGGCATTTTTTCCAAGTTTCAAACAGAAATATATTGTATATCGTTCTTCTAAAGTGTCCTCACGTCCAGAGTACATTTTTCAAATTCACCAACTGTGACAATCAGGCTTTAGTTGGGTGTTTTCCAATTGCTGCTGTTATTCATTTGAACCTGAAATCATAAAAATTTGCTCAGTCATCTCATAACGATATATAGCAATAACATAGTGAATTTTCAAGCGTCTATGACAATTTTAAATGCCTGTACAAAAAAGTCTGGTAACTTATTGAATATACCATGCATATATATATATATATATATATATATATATATATGAATGTATAAATGTGTGTGTGAGTATGTGTGTATATTAATATTGCTACAGTGTTTATGATATATATATATATATACAATCCTGTCAAGGGTTTTTTGAAAACGCTAATTCATTTCCCTAAAGAAGGGTTACACAGTCCTTCCAAAGAAGTGTCATGTATATGAGACTATATTAAATTTAATAGTGAGGCCCTATATTTGGAGATCTGGGCAGTGTGGATTACCACCCTTATTGTTATTAGTCACAGGTGTACAATGATTCGAATTGATATAACTTTTTAGGGTTCCATGAATGTGTCGAATAGATTTGTTTGTGAATTATTTTTATGAGGTAATAATAATTGATTCTATATCACTGTGTGTATGTTATTCTCATGAGTTGTTGGTTGATTGGTTGGGTTTAACCACATATCAACCTTGGTAGGTTATTTACCATCAAATCCATTTTTATGCAAATAATGATTTCTGTTTCAAACGATTCAGTTTAGCATGAGTACACAGTTTAGTTGTCAAAATAGTTCTCATTCAGCTAATTCAGTTCAGTATGAGTACAGATTTTGTTTACACACAGTTACATGTCAAAACAGTTCTATATCAAACAATTAGATATAGTGTAAGTACAGTTTCAATGTCAAAAACTGTTCCATTTCAAGCAATTCAGTTTATCATAAGTACGCTATTTAAATGTAAGTACACTTCAATTGTCAAAAACCTTTCTATTTAAGTTATTCAATTTAGTCAAATAGTCCTAATTCAAACAGTTAAGTTTAGCATAAGTATGAAGTTAGTTATACTTAACCCATAGATAGGGCCCTATCAGATGCTACCAATCCGGGCAAGAGTTGACCTAGGAGCAATGGAAAGGTAGGGGTGCTCCACATTCCCCCAAATACCAGCATCACTGGAATCTCACAATCAGATTTTTTAGTGTCATAACCAGAAACTCATTGTGGGGGTCTTACCCCTCTGCAGAGGTGCAGTCAGTGTGTTCTACAGCCCCAGGCGACTGGGCAATTTTTGAATTGGGTTGTAATAGTTAATACTATATCACTGTGTGTAAATTATTCATATTAAGAATGATAGCTTCATGCTACGCTTGTTTACTAAGTATTATGTGTTTGTTGAAAGTTTATGACTATTCAAAAATGACTATTAAGAAATAAAAAGAGTAACATGAAGCAATAATGAAAAGTATTCTTATTAGATAGGAAAACTTAATATCATAATAGCTTGTAATAAACTGATCATTGAAAAATAATGTAAAATTGAAACTATTAAGATAAAATATTTATAAAGGAACAGAATTCTTACCTTGATTAAACTAAAACTCACATTCAGGAATTTCTAATAAATATATATATACGAGGTGCATACGATCAGTTTCTAGATTTTGTTCGTATGGGCACTTTTATTGATAGTACACACATGAAACTCTATTCAGCTTCGAAGTAATCTACTCTGGAAGCAATGCACTTGTTCTACCGTTCCATCAACTCCTGGAAGGCGCCATAGAAGTCCTCTTGTGTTAGCGTGTCAATGATCTTCGTCACAGCCTCTTTCATCTCCTCAATTGTTTCATAACGATAGCCTCTGAGCTTAGCGAATGACCAAATGTCAGAGGGAGCAAGGTCTGGACTATAGGGAGGCAGAGGAACTGTCTTGATGCCCATCTTGGTCCAATAGTCTGTGACAAGGATAGAGTTGTGGACTGGTGCATTGTCCTGGTGGAAATGCTACTGACCTGATTTGAAGAGTGCTGGCCTCTTCCGACGGAATCTCTTCATGGACTCCCTTAAAACCACAATATAGTTACCCTAACCCTAACCCTTTGGCCAATCAACTCTGATGCATTAACTCCCTTACTCCTTCCAAACCTCTCATCATCCCTCACTGACTCCCAGCCTTCATTGAATCTATTATGCCACCCAAAAACTGATTCTGCATTCATGCAAGATTCTCCAAAATCAGAATGAAGTATTCCATACGTTTCCGTGGTATTTTTCTCCCAGTTTAAAACAGAATTTTATTGCTTATTGTTCTTCGAAAGTGTCAGATTGTATTCTTGAAATTTACCAGCTGTGTCAATCAGGCTTTCGTAGGGTTTATTCCAATTGCTTCTGTAGCTGTGCATTTCAACCTGAAATTGGTCAGTCATCTCATAAGATGTATAGCAATAACATACTGAATTTTCAAGTGTCTACGACTATTTTAAATGCCAATACGATAAAAAGTCAGGAAACTTATCATATGCACCTTATATATATATATATATATATATATATAGTATCAAATTAAATCCATAAAATGCATGAAGAGAATAATCTAAAGGGAGTGCTTAATGCATCGCTGATTGTTACGTTTAAATAAATATAGAGAACAGTGTAGAGGAAAATATTAAGAACAATAAAATTAATGAGTATTTTTTCCATATAAATTTATTTCACGCCTGAAAAAAAGATTTTTCATCAGGTATTGTACAGAAATTTGTTTTTCTTTAATCGTTAGTCCAGGGAATAACGATTATAAAAAAAACGAACTTCTCTTCAATTCCATGAGAAGAACCAGTTTTAAACGGATGAAATAAATTTATGGTATATACTCAATAATTATCTTGTTCTTACATATTATATATATATATATATACACACACACACACACACATATATATATATATATGTATGTATATATATCATCATTAACATCATGTCATGCCGCTAGCACGGATATCCCTATGATTCATTGCCTCTGGCTGGTCTTCCGGGCTACATCCCGTATCCTCACATAGCTGCTGTATGTATGTTCAAGCTGATCGTCCTGTTTTTTCTTGGTCTTATACGGGGGTCCATCGGAGTACATCACTTATGAGCTCGTCCTTGCTTCTCCAGCAGTGTCCTGCATGTCTGGTTGGTTTAATTTGGAGAGGTTTGGTGATGGGAGGCTGGTGGCCGTATTGCGGGTGCCTTGTGGGGTGTTGCCACCAGGACTTATACAATATTGCTGGCAACATTCTGGTGTAATTGCCGTCTAGCTTCTTCTCCAACTGTTTAGTTAGCGTCCAAGTAGTGCATCCATATAGCAGTATCGATACGACCGCTGCCTGGAAGGAACTGCGTTTCATTTTATCGGTCAGGTCTGGTTTCCATATGATTAAAAGCCTATCGGTAGCTGTCTATGCCTTCATAAGCCGTGTGTCGATGTCTTTTTTAATTTACCTACCTAGGTGTATATATATATATATAATGTGATAATATATGTCTATCCAGGCGTTCTTTTGAAAGGTAGACTTAATAAACACCTGAAATTTCTTTTTCCGTGCCAATTTTATCTATATACACAAATACAATTATACACACACATACACACATACACAAACAAACAAACACACTCATCTAATTTTGTACATATGTATGCATGTATATATTTGTGTATTTTTATTTTTTATGGTTTCTGTGTGTGTGTGTGTGTGTGTGTGTGTGTGTGTGGGTTTGTTTGTGCATTCGTGTATTTATGTTCTTATATAGCTCGTGATATTATGGTTAAAATATAACAAACGGTGGTAACCTTTTGATGACTATTTACAATTGTAAACACAAACTAGAATACCAAAAATGCCGTAACGGAAAATTAAATCAATGTCTCCATTATAGTTGCAGGAATACTTAACCAATCATCGTGCTTTAAAATCCCTAAGCAACATAGAGAAAATACGACAGAATTATGTGTGTTACAATTACTGGAAAACCTTGTGCAACAATTATTTCAAGAAAGAGTCTCACTAATGTAAGTGATTAAACAGACGCCCTAACCTTCTCTAATAAATTATTTTCCATTGTCCAACACATCTACGGACGGAAAATGGTGATCATTGGAAGAGATATCTGCAAAGACACAAATAATAAATTATGCTTTACAACTCTCTAAACAGAATTGGGAATATTTGGCCGATTTTTTTTTCGAGAACAGGCTTGTATGCCTAAAGAATAAATTTCAGAAAAAATGATGGTCTAACACTTACCCAAGTACACTAAAAGCATTGCCTGATTATATATTTATAAAAAGGAAGTAGATAAACAGCGTTATTTACAGTGAGAAACTCTCCTGTAATGAAGAACCATCTTCCGATCACAGAATCGTCTACGTAAAAGATAACATGAGACAGGCAATAACAGGTCCTCACATTCTAAGAGGGATATATGCTATTACTACTCGCAAGCAGTTAGACACTAGTTTGATACACTTCAGGAGATACCAGAAAGACAAAATGATGTTTAGGAAAACATTGGTACCGCCAACATAGAAGCAACAGCTAAGTGCATACCGAATGTAGAATTCGCTGAGATTCAAATTCATTTAGGAAAAAAATACAGAGATAACTTAAAAATGCATCTTCAACTTAAGAAAAGAAACACAACACTCGCCAAACTGCAGTTTGCCCAGTCATCTAGGGCTGGAGAATACACTGACTTCTTCTCTGTAAAGTGGTAAGACTCCCCAACGAGTGTCGTAGATATAACATAAAACAGTCTGATGGCGAGGTTCTTATAATGCTGGAGCTTTGGGGAAAGCGAAGTACCCAGGTCCACTCTGACCCGGAGTGGTAACACTTGATAGAATCCTATCTATGGAAAATAGAACTGCGTACTAATACTAAATTGCATTGGTTTAAATATAACTGTTTTTGACATGGAAACTGGGTACTTATGTTAAACTGAACTGTTTGAAATAGAACTGTTTTTAGATAGAACCAAACAGTGTACTTATACTAAACTGAATTGTTTGAAATAGAACTGACATTGAAACTGTGTACTTGTATTAAATTAAGTTATTTGAAATAGAGCGGTTTTGACGTTTAAATGTGTGCAAACAATAACTATACTTATATTTAACGGAATTGTTTGAAATTTAGTTCGGCGTTAAATGACACGAAAAGGATTTGCACGCAGCAAAACCAACCAACCAACAACTTATTTGCAGAACATGTAAAACCTTTGAAGGAATTTTTTATATTGTACAGAATAGAACAACTACAGTGCATTCAAAGAATAATTTTAAAAAAGCAGTTCTCTATAAGATCACCATCATCTTGTCACACTGCTAATACGGATTCCAATAACTCTCTCTTTCTCTCTCTTCCCCCCCCCCCATTCCATCCCTATCATCCATCGGTCCTGGCAGGTCTTCCAAATTGCATCCTAAATCTGCAAGGAGCTGTTTTCGGTAAGTTCTTGCTGATTAGCCTACACTGGTACGAGCATATGAAGGAATCCATGGGAAAATATCACTTTTGAGTTTGTCCTTACTTTTCAAGTTGTGTCCCACATGTGTTCATCTTATTTGGATGGTTTTAGAGATGAAAGGTAAGTGGCGATACAGCTGATATTTCTTGGGTTATTCTTCCATGATATGTTCAGTATAGCTTATTGAATTCTTGTGCTGTCTCCGTTTAGTTTTCTCTATGCGTTTTGTCAACGTCTACATGGTATATCCACAGAGTATTATTGACACAACCAGTACTTGGAAGAAATCCTGTTTTATTTATCAAATAGATCAGACTTCCATATGATCGATAGCCCATTGATAGCAGTCCATGTCTTCGCTAGGCGAATATTGTCCTCATTTTCAATGAACTTGTCTTCTAATTTTCGAGGAGAGCAATTTAGAGTGGAAATGGCTCCTTCTCGATTAAAACCCGTGTGTTCCGTTTTGTTTGTATTCACATGGAGGCCATTGGTTTCTTCTGTCTGCTCTAGGCTATACGGAAGGGATTCGTCTTCGGTACGGCTATTTGCTATGTTATCTTCGTAGTCTACATCCGTAATAGTTTCTGCAGGGTATCGTCTGCTTCTGTTTTATTTCTTTTTAGTGTAAAGCCATTTTCTTTTATTAGATGTATCGACGTTTGAAGTACTTTGTCTCGGCAGATTGTTAAAAAGATTTGGTGCAAATGTATCTCCTTTCAAAACAGCAACAATGTTGAAGAAGTCCATGTCCCCATCCAGTGAGCGAACATTTACTTTCTTGTTTCCATAGAACATCATTTTGGCTGTAACAGTTTCTTTTGGGGAGACCATCAGATACAAGTTATGGTTCCATCCTCTCTCTGTGCATAGAATCAAATGCCTTGAAGAAAGCTAAAAAAAAAGTGCTGTCCCAAGATGTTTTACACGAACTCCTTCAATGCTTTGATGGTTTGTTAGAATTCTGGATTTTATTTTTTTCAGGTGCGATGCAATAGCGAAAGAGGTTATTATCAACCTTGGCAGCTATAGAAGTTAGAGTTATGCCTCTGTAGTTTTTGGTGATTCCGAAGAGAATTTCTTAGGAAAGTTCAGGGCGCTATTTATCCACTTCCTAATCATGAGTATATAATCTATCGGTGCTTTAGTATTATTGGGATTGGTGGAGGTCCATGACTTTTGCTCCTTTCTTGGATTTTAGGATACGAAGATTGAGAATCGTGCCTAACCCTGCTATGAGGGCATTGACGATGTTTACCATGCAGAAACTGAGACAAACGTCAATCCATTACCAGCATCCTGGCATTTTGTTTTTAGTTCGCTCAGTTAGTACCTGGGTTCTTGTATTTTGTCTATATTATGCTCTGCTGCAGACCCTGTCAGCTCAGATAACAGCAATTTCCTTTTTAAGTTCTCACATTATATGACACCATGGTATCTGTATTTTTACATCTACGTAATTTTGGATTGGATTTCAGTTTGAGTTCTGTAGCAGATTTTTCAAAATCTGTGGTTAGAGATCTAACCTGAGCAGAACGCGTCCACCGGTTTGATTTAGGGACTTGGTAATCTTTTGTTGAGTGTTTCTTTTTAAATCTCATCAATAGAAGCCACCTCTTATAGACATGTACGGCATCGCTGCTGATGTAAGGACGAACTCATGAGATTCTTTCTCAAGAAGACTATTGATCTAGAATAGGCCAGTATTAGCCGACCAGCAAACAGTATGGATCATAAGCTCTTTGTAGAGATTGGAAGACATCTAGGAGACCTGCCAATAGCGATGACCTAAGCTGGGGTCTCAAAACTTTTTGGACCATCGACCTCATCATGGAATCTTTCACTCTCCCTCGATCCCGAGGTATATTCTAGAAAATAAATAATAATGAAAACTATGGAACATGAAAGTAACCGAGATACGAATTTTAATTGATACGCTCAGTACAATCACTAAACGATTGGTAAAGGGACGGGGGGACTTGGAACTAAGAGGACTAGTGGAGACCACCCAAACGACAGCCTTATTAAGATCAACCTGAATACAACAGAGATTCCAGGAGACTTAACAAGAATTGTTGTCACTCAAACTCCAGTGAGAAACTCTCCGCTATTGCTGGTGTGAAAAAATCTCAAAAGAGTAAAATTAAGTAGATGTGCAATCTACCATGTTTGTTAGTAAGGGAAACTGTATATCAGACCTTGCTTTCCATATAAGGAAAATGCCATACCCAGCCTTGAGAAACTGTTGTTCTTTATTCCTTCTCCTGTAAATTTCTAAATTGCGGTTTGGAATGTTTTGACATTTAAGTTGCCGCATGATAGAAAAATATTTAAAATCTCAACGTGCCAATAAACATGTAAATAGCCCTATTTTGATATGGAAGCCTATTAGGATTGTTTTAGCTTAACTAATTGTAATATCTTTATCTTACCCTTACAGGTGTTTCTGTATTTCCTTTTAGATATAGGTCTGCCAAATAGAACAGATACTTTCAAGACGTCATGTACAGATGACTTGACAATTGTAAGAAACTTCACAGATTTGTCTTCCGAGTTAACAATTCTTTGAAAGATATCATCTCATGGCAACTTCCTTAGCTCAGTGTGCAAAAGTAATTATTGCATAGTTTCATCATTTTTTCACAAACAGTAACGAATTGTGAGCATGAGTTTTGGTATTATTGATTGATGTAATACACACTTTAAATCATTTCTTGGCTACAATAATGGTGTCCGCATAAAGAAAATTGAAGAGTAGGTACATTGGGAAAGGTTTCTTTTACTAAGCCGGCAAATTCTATGTTACGGTCAAGAATTGCTAGTTCACCCTCTATAGAAACTACAGTATATTCTGGAAGGGAATATTGTGTTTTCTTTAAATAACCCTCCAAGCATTAAAAATTGTCTCACCTTTCGCATCTCCTTTAAGCTATTTATCAAACAAAAATTCGTAAACGATGTACTTTAAGCTTAGCCTATGATACCTCACAGAGGCCATGTGAATATTTCAACTGCCAAAAGTTGATTCATCCAATTGAATAGAAAACTTGCAATGTTGAAGATCATACGACCAAAGTCCTTTTCGCATCATCGGCAATCTGATTAATGCCTCGCTGCACTGCACTGGCAACTAATGATATAAACCTAGAACAGGTGGAGTCTTTCTTCATAAAATTTCAAGTACACCTTTGATCACTGGTGTAATTATCTCTTCAGAAATGGTTTACCATTCTCCTTTCTTTGCTATATTAACGGGGATACTGTATGATGTCTTAAATCCTCCTTTATTATCAGCGCTGACAGAAGCTCTTTAAATTTGGTCGATTTCTAAATTTTTATCAGGATCTTAAGAAATTAAGATTTTCTTATCAGAATCAATACTTTCAAGGTGGTTTTTCATCATAGCTGTTTTCTTGTTATTACTGAAAGTATTTTCCAATAACAAGCACATAGGGATTGTTTTATTAGTAAATGAAGGTACGAATCCAAATTTTAAATAATCTTGGGAATATTTTCAACTCTTCATCTTAACATTAGTGGGAGCACCTGTGTTTACTAGGAATGGGTTAATTTAAACAGTAAAGTCACTGCTACCAGTACATTGACACCACTCCGATAGCAAGGTGTATTGTGTATACATTGGCTGTCATTGGACTAATTGGCACCAAAGGCTATTTGATGGTGGCTCTGGCCAGGAAGCGCGTGCTACGTATCGGGCGTTGAGATGATCTATCATGGTGGCAAGTCGACCAAGTCGAGAATTGTATGTGACTCATACGTCTTTATTTCTCCTTCTCTCTCTCTCACTCACTCTGTCTCTCTGGGATATTTTGAATGTTTCTGTGTTTGTACGTTTACACTCCACCGTTTTACACTCAGTTGAATTTTGTCTCAGCAAAGTTTGTATGTTGACGTAAGCGGAAGAATTGTCGCTGGTGCCTGTGTGAAACTGTTGGTTTGTATATTTACTACGTTGGAAGAGATGTACTCTTATGGATCCCCACACACGGCCGCGCAAAAGCAGGACGACCAGCACGAACGTACATTCAGCAGCTATGTGAGGATACAGGTTGTTGTCCTGAAGACCTACCTAGGGCGATGAACGATAGGGAGGAGTGGCGAGAGAGGGTCAGGGATATCCGTGCTGCCAGCACGATATGATGATGATGATGATGATATATATATATATATATATATATATATATATATATATATATATCAGCTTGTTGTACGTTATGTATATTTAATTGATGTCTGAATGTCACCTTCGAACCAAAAAGTACAGTTAACTCCGGAATTCATTGAACCCATTCTAATCCCCAGGCATTTATCACACCCTTAAAAAGTCCATTCGCCCTATTTTGGAGAACGCTATCTTATAAAAACGAATAATGAGAGATAGTCAGGGGTACCCGTGCTATCAGTGCGCCTTCACGACGACAAGGATAAAATATTTCATTTTTTTTTTACTCTAATGAGTATTTTTAGATTGGCACAAAAATTTCTAAAATACAATCCTGAATCCTGGTATTTGTACATTTTTCTCGGTCTTTTATTTTTCTTCTATGATCTGGTTGTCAAAATTAGAATATCAATGAACAGTAAATTATCATCATCATTATGTCACGCTGCTAGAACGGATTTCCCTGACTTTCTCTCGCTCTCTCTCTCTCTCTCTCTCTCTCTCTCTCTTTCTCTCTTGCCATTCGTCTCTATCATCCATCGCTTCCGGCAAGTCTTTCAGACTACATCCTGTGTCGGTACAGAGGTGTTGAAGATAAGTCTATGTTGGTTGGCCAACACTTGTACGTTCATTTGAAGTGTACCATTGGAAAACGTTATTGATGAGTGCTTCCTTGCTTCTCCAGCACTGTCCCGCATCTCTTGTTCATCTTATTTGGATGGCTTTAGAGATGGGAGATGGGTGGCTGTATAGCTACCGTTTTGTTGAATGATGCTTCCAGCATTTATTCAATATTGCATTCTTTTGCAGGTCTTGTCTAGCATTTTCTCTAAAGGCTTAGTCAGGTTTCAAGTGGTGCACCCATATAGCGACTGCTTCTTGGAAAAACTGTGTTTTATTTTATCGGGTAGGTTTGACTTCCATTTGATCGATAACATATCGATAGCAGTCTATGCCATCGCTATGTGCATATGGGTAGAATTTTCAATTGATGAGATACTATTACCGAGGTAAGTGAACCAGTTGACTAATTTCAGAGAACCACCGTTTTGAGTGGAAATGTCTCCTTTTTAATTAAAACACATAATACTCTGTTTTGTCTACATCTACGTGGAAGCCAATGCCACCTACTATCAGCTCTAGACTATGCAGCCGGGATTCTGTTTAGGTTGGCGTATTTTCAAGAAGCGCTATATCATCTGCATAGTCTACTTCCGTAAATGAACAACAAATAAGAAATTAGAATATTCAAAGTGTAGCTTCCTTATACATCAAATGCAAGTTCGCCAATGGTCCGTGAGACCTGGGTTCAATCCCAGGTCACGTCATACCAAAGACTTTAAAAATGGTACTTGATACCTCCTTGCTTAAGACTCAACTATATAAGCTACGTATCAAGGGTAAAGTTGAACAATCCAGGGAAAGGAGTAGCGCATTCCCCTACATTTCGATGTAGTAGCTATTAAAAATGGAGCCTTCTGGTCGCCCTCGACTATGGTCGCCAACTTTACTTTATTAGAATACCTGAAAATCGCATTGCCTTTCCCGCCAATCACTGAATAAAATCGGCACATTTCAAACGCCTTGAGTTATTGCAGTTGTAATTGTAAGTTTAATATTTATTGTAGTTATGCTAGGACTTGTGTATGACTTTTATTATACGCTGTACTGACGTTGATATTGTCAGATCTGTTAGAGCTTGAGTCTTTTATCTCTCCAGTGTTTTGACATAATTCTCTCTTGTATTGTCAATTAAACCTTGGTTATACGACGCGGGATTTAGCAATGGACGCTTGCCAGACTGTTACCAGATCTCGACATATTTGATAATCCCTTGTTAGATCTATAAGTAAATAAGCGCATTTTGTGAAAGTTCGACTGATTCCGTTTGTATTCAAATTACAGCGAATGTTCAACTGAGGTTTAGAAAATGTATTTATCTGTGATATGCATGTTTCCTTTCGGCTCTCTACGAATCTAACAGAAAGAAAAGTATTGTTTTAACCAACTTGTATGACTTGCATCATCATAGTTTATGATAAGAATTTCAATGTATACCATATGACCAAACAATTCCAGATATACATTTCCATCAATCTCAAGGCACGTTTAGCGTAAAGGTCATGATCGTCGGAGATAGAATCAGTGACTCGAGTTCAAATCGTGGACAAAGCTTTTTGCTTTTCATTTTGAGTTAACTCTTTTCGGCAGTCATGAATCTATTATTTCTGCCATCAGGTATGTGAAAATATTTGGACAGACTATGTTAGGCAACCAGTCCGAGAGAAAGAATTCTCTAAATTCAAGCAAGTGAAAAATTGATTTTGACATAGCCTTTCTTAACCAAAAGGGTTTGGCAAATTCACGCACACTTACGCAAACTAGCATATATATATGCTTATATATATATATATATATATATATATATATATATATAGAGAGAGAGAGAGAGAGATAGAGAGACAGAGAAAGAATTTTTAAACAGAACACTACTCAGTATGTAAGAATGTAAAGATTTTTGTAAATTTTCATTTCATTATTAAAAATTGAAATCAGAATATAAAATATCACATTATCATTTCCGAGGAGATCATTTAACATAAAAACCGAACGGTTAAACTTTGTCAAATAGTTTATCTGTAAATAGCATTTTTTCACAAATATATATATATATATATATATATATATATATATATATATATATCATCATCATCATATCAGGCTGGTAGCACGGATATCCCTGACCCCCTCTCGCCACTCCTCCCCATCGTTCATCGCCCTAGGCAGGTCTTCAGGACAACATCCCGTATCCTCACATAGCTGCTGAATGTATGTTCGTGCTGGTCGTCCTGCTTTTGCATGGCCATGTGTGGGGGTCCATAAGAGTACATCTCTTATGAGATCGTCCCTGCTTCTCCAGCAGTGTCCTGCATGCCTGGTTCGTCTAACTTGAATAGTTTTCGCGATAGGGGGCAGGTGGCCGTACAGTTGGTGTCTTGTGGGTTGTTGCCACCAGGACTTGTTTAAGATTGCACGTAGCATTCTTGTGTAATTGCCGTCTAGCTTCTTCTCCAGTCGTTTTGTTAGCGTCCATGTAGTGCATCCATATAGCAGTATCGATGTGACCGCTGCCTGGAAGAAACTGCGTTTCATTTTATCGGTTAGGTCTGATTTCCATATAATCGATAACCTATTGATAGCTGTCCATGCTTTCGTTAACCTCGTTTCGATGTCCTTTTCGGTTGATTCGACGCTGCTTCCTAGGTAAGTGAATTTGTCTACTAGTTTAAGAGGGGTTCCTTCTAGAGTGGAGATGTCCACCGTTTGATTATAGCACACACACACACACACACACACATATATATATATATATATATATATATAATTTTTTTCTTTCAAAGTAACTTATCGTAACTAAATTACTAGTGAAATCAGAACACACATTAATATCAACAGAAGAAAACCGAAGAAATACTGAATTAACAGAAAAAAATAGCAGAACAGAAGACTACATTACAATCCGTTAGGAATTAAGACTGGAAAAAAGTCAAGATAGAGACAGAAATAGTAAATTATTGTAATATATCTCAACGGGTAACATCAGCGTACTCAATAAGTTAATCTATGTAGCAGTAAAACTAGTTAGTCATAAAATAGTTATCTTACAAAGTAATCCGAATAGAAATACGAAACCTGGGTGGGAAATGAGGATAAAAGGACAAATAAAGAAACTGTGACAACAAACTGAATTTACTGAGGAAGGTGAAATATACAGGAACCCAGCGGAAAGAAAAGACCCCAAAAAGACTACCGCAGACAAGGCTGAAAACACAACTTAAAGAAAAACATCATAAGATTTTGAAAAATGAACGAAGACTCAAAAAGTACCGAAACGCCGTCAAACATTACAAACGAAACAGGACATTCCATAGTAAGTAAGGAAAATTCTAATAACAGAAGGTCGGATAATGCAGAAAGACAAATAGATAATTGCCCAGTCGGCCGCAGGTGGCTGTAGAATACACTGACTGTACCTGTGCAGAGGGGTAAGACCCTTCTCCAACAAGTGTCCTGTTTATGACATTAAACAATCTGATAGCGAGGTTTCAGTGATGTTGGGGTTTGGGGAATGCGGAACACCCCTTCATTACCATTGCTCCCAGTATTTGACTAAACTGAATAGCTTGAAATAGAAATGTTTTTGACTATCAAACTGTGTTCCTACATTTAAACTGCGTACTTATACAAAACTGAATTGTTTGAAATGTAACTGTTTTTGACATTGAAACTCTACTTACACTAAAGTGAATTGTTTAATAAAGATTTGTTTTGACATTTAATAGTGTGTAAACAAAATCTATACTAAGATGAAAGTGAATTAGCTGAATTAGAAATGTTTGAATAAACTGAATGGCTTGAAACAGAAATATTTTTGACAATTAAATTGTGTACTCTTGCTAAAATGAATTGTTTGAAATAGAATGAATTATTTGTATAAAAACGGCTTTCGCGTTAAATAACCAGCAAAGGTTGATATGTCATGAAACCCACCCAACAACCAACCAACCAACCAACCAACAAATCAAGAAGTGGAGATAAAAGAAACAAAGCAATTTTAGAGTAATAGGTAGAAAAGAAAAATATAACGAATATGATGTAACAATAACTTATATGAAAAAAAGAATAAGAACTTGAAGACGACATCGTGGCGAACATACACCTGGACTCGCTAAAACTACAGTAAAAATAACAAATTATTAAACGCCTTGCTATGACAGCATAGAGGGATTCTGGCTTAAAAAATTGTATCCATTCACGGAAGACAGGCCGTGAAGTTTAATAATTGCGTACAAGAAGCAAGGATACCCGAATAAATGACGAAAGAGAAGTCTAACCTAATTGAGATGGACGCCTAAAAAGCATCATTAGACCGATAAGGTGTCTACCTATGATGTGGTAAAGCCTTGCCGCACAGATAAAAGAAGAAATCTCTTACTCGTATGAATGCCGCAGACTATTTCCAGAAGAACAACACATCCTCAAAGAAGACAAATCTCAGTCGGCTGCAACTGTAGAATACAGACTGAATCACTGCAGTGGTGTAAGGCACCCACCACGATGAGTGTCCTAGATATATTTAACAATCTGACGATGAGGCTTCAGTTCAGGAGCTCTGGGGAATGTGGAGTACCGCTTCATTACCATTGGCCCCAGGTTCACTCTTTCCAGGAGTGGTAAAACCTATAGGTCAAATAGAACTGATTAATATTTAAACTGTGTGCAAACAAATGATTAATGTTTAATTAAATTGTTAGTGATACATAATACTTGGAAACATTTGACTGTGTGCAAATTAATGGTATTCAATTGAATAATTCGTGGTAAATAGCAACACTTGTAACTACTCCTCTACCCGCAAAGAAATGATTAAAATCGAATAAAGTTATTAGTGTCAGACAGCAATAATTGCAACCATTGAACTGTGTATAGACAGTGGCAACACTAGTGTGCAACTAAATTAATTCTAATTCATTTAAAAATCAAATGACTAACAAACTACTAACTTACAAATCGTATGTGTATCTATTCAAATGCTTGTTTGTTTGTTTGTTTCGTTTTACGGCATATCAACCTCATTGGTCATTTAATGCCGTATCAAGTTAAGGAAAACAAGTCTGAAAAGAAATTCAAAGGAGAGGCCTTAGGAATTAATGATAAACTTTAGATAATTAGTAGGTTATTTGGTTTTGTTAGGAGTTTATTTGTAGGGAATCATAATCATAAAAAACTACAAAAAAAATCCCTGTGAAACAGTTTGGGTCAGGGATCAGTTTGTTAGAATTATCTTTTAAAGAAAGGGTTACTATAATTAATTTGGTCTTATTGTAAGTTTTTTAGATTCTTGTGTTTAACTTCACTGTTTTTAGAAACGATATCACATTATTTATTTCAGTGTTTTGGAACAGTTCCTTCATTCAAATTCGTGCAAATAAATGACTGATGTTAAACTGTAACTGTAACATAGCAATACTTGAAACAGTTCATATGTGAGCAAATAAATGATTAACCATAAATAGAATTATCTGTGTTAGATAAAAATACTTGAAACCATTTAACTGTGCAAAAAGTAACACAGGTTCGTTTAAAAATGTTATCATGAATATGTGTTTACAAATCATATATTTAAAAAATATATAGAGAGAGGTTTTGTCATTAAGTAACTTACGATGGTTAATATGCCAAAATACCTAAACAAACTATCAAAGAAGCTAAAATGTGACGAGATGGGTGTTCTTGTGGTGGAATGGTTAAAGCGATGGACTGCGGGATTGTAGTACCCGAGTTCGTACTCCAGTCGCGCTATGACGTTCACTTTCGGGCAAATACCTTTGGGAAAGGTATAAACCCCCTTATCCTCCCATGTATGGGTTAAATAGTACAACTACTATTCTTCTAGGAGAATGGCTTTGGAATTAACTAACCTATAAAGGTAGATATGCCATTAAACAACAAAACCAAACTGAAATGTGACGGGGAAAATATAGCCATGGCATTGATTGACTGCAAAAGATCGATAACATGGTCCTGCAAACGTGAATGAAAATATTTTTGGAAATTTACAAAATAGATGATAAAATGAAAAGCTGCACCAGGAATCCTCCTGAAAACTAGAAACTGGAATTAATAGTGAGAGGTCAAACTCTAGGAGAGCTTTAAGTACTAAGAACATTCAACTAGGGAGACTGGCTATCGCCATTGTTATTTATTACAGCAATGCTACCACTTAGGAAACGTACAAGGGGATAAACATTTTCAAAATGACAGGAAAAGATCAATTAGCTTATGTATATTGATGGCATAAATAATGAAATAGAACATTGTTATTATCATATAGCCAGCAAATAGGAATGGCATTTTGCAATGCCCATAATGAGAAGTGGGAAAAGAGAATCACTGGAAGGAGTAGAACTACCAAATCAAAAATACATTAAGACGATCAGAAAGAAAGTAAACAACTAATTTGTACTGATAGGGAATATTGCATGGTTGGTTGGTTGGTTGGATAGGTTTTATGGCATATCAACCTTGGGAGGTTATGTAACGCCAAATCCATTTTATGCAAATTGTCAGCTCTATTTCAAACAATTCAGTTCAACGTGAATACACTGTAATTTTCAAAACAGTTCTAAATCAGCTAATTCAGTTATAAGAACAGATTTTGTTTACACACAGTTAAATATCTAAACAGTTCTATATTATACAATTCAATCTAGTGTAAGTACAGTTTCAATGTCAAAAATAGTTCCATTTCAAACAATTAAGTTTCGCATAAGCATGCTGTTTAAATGTAAGTCCAGTTTAATTGTCAAATACTTTTCTATTTAAGCTATTTAGTTTAGACTAACAGTTCTAATTTGAACAATTCAGTTTAGTATTACTATACTGTTGTTCAATTTAATCCATAGATATGGCCCTATCAGGTGCTACCATTCCGGGCCAGAGTGGACCTGAGAGGAATGACAATGAAGAGGTACTACGCATTCCCCAAAGTCCCAGCATCACCGTAACCTCATCATCAGATTCATAAGTGTAATATCCAGGACACTCATTGAGGGGGTCTTACTCCTCTGCAGAGAAGCAGTCGGTGTATTCTACAACCCCAGCCGACTGGGCTAGGGAATATTGAAAGAGGATATCATGAAATAAGCGGAGATAAAGGGAAAATAAGAAAAGAGAACTTCAGGAGACCGAGAAAGCTTCTGGAAACCCAGTCAGCAGCAGAAATATTAGGAAAGGGATACATACCATAAAACTCCCTCTAGTAAGATACTCGGGACTATCCTCAAAGTAGACAAAGGAAAAAATATGACGAATGGACAAAAGAACAAAAAATCTGATAACTATGATCAGAGTGTTACATCTGAGAAATGACATAGACTGTAAGAATCAAGAAAAAAAGATGGAAAAGGATTCACAAGCACGAAGGACTGTGTAGATACATCAATACAAGAAGTGTAGGACTATATTAATAAGACGAATTACAGCAGCCAATAATAGCGGTGACAATATGAATACATGTTAAACAAGCAAAAAAAAAAAAAAAAAAAAAAAACAGATAGCAGAAATAAGAAGAAAAACAACTGCATGGATATTTCAAGCGACAAACTGTCAAGATTGCACTTTAGAAGACTGTGAAATAACAACAAAAAAGGAACCGCTAGAGAGAAAGTAAAGGTATTCTAATTGCAGTACAAAACAAAGCCAGAAAGACCAAATATGTTAAAGCGAAAATCGATGATACACATCATTATGGCAAGCATAGGTTATAAGGAGACAGGGATGAAACGATTAATCACATTGTAATCAAATGTATCAAACTAGTACAGAAGGGTTACAAGCCTGGCATGACTGGTCGGGATATATGTTCCATTGCGAATTGTGCAAAAGTTTTAATTTTGATCATTCTACCAAATAATATACGTAGTGAATTCTATAAGTTTCCAGACATTTTCTGTAGAGGCATTTAAAGACAATGAACGCCTCCCCTCATGTATTTGAGACCAGGAATAAAATTTTATTAATATCTTCGGCAGGAAAACATCATTGGCCGATTTTTTTTCTGAATGCTTTTTACGCTATCAAAATTAAACAATTATATCAATAAAATAATAATCAAAATAGTTGATTGGCTTAATGTAATCCTTACAGCTGTTGTTATAGTTAAATTTCAATCCACATATGTATAATCAGTAGATAACTCCAAAGAGAATTGATGTTGCGTATTAAATGACTTGAACATATGGAATATACGTGGCGTATTCAATAGATTTCCAGACTTTTTTGGTACAGGAATTTAAAATTGTCGTAGACTCTTGAAAATTGAGTATCTTATTGCTATACATCTTATGAGATGACTGACCAATTTTTATGATTTCAGGTTCAAATCAACAGCTACAGCAGTAATTAGAATACATCCTACTAAAGCCTGATTGTCACAGCTGGTGAATTTCAAAAATGCAATCTGGACGTGAGGACACTTTAGAAGAACGATATACAATAAAATTCTGTTTTAAACTTGGACAAAATGCCACAAAAACGTATGGAATGCTTCAGACTGCTTTTTGAGTATTTTTCATCAATCGAGCATCAGTTTTTGAGAGGCATAAGAGATTCAAAGAAGGCAGGGAGTCTGCGAGGGATGATGAGAGGTGTGGAAGGAGTAAGGAAGTCAATACACCAGAGTTGATTGGCCAAAAGGTTAGGGTTAGGGTTACTATATTGACGTTTTAAGGGAGTTCAAGAAGAGATTCCGTCGGAAGAGGCCAGAACCTCGTAAATATCTGGTTTTAACTGTTTTGTGATCTGCTGTAGCTGTTCAATTGAACCTTAAATCATAAAAAATGGTCAGTCATCTCATAACATGTATAGCAATAACATACTGAATCTTCAAGAGTCTACGACAATTTTAAATGCCTGTCCAAAAAAGTCTGGAAGCCTATTGAATACACCACGTACTTAGAAGATTCGTTGTTTTCTTGGGTGACCCGGTATGATTCAGACTTCTGTGAAAAAAGTCGAGTTAAAATTGGCATGAGAAACTCGTAAGGAGGAAGATGATAAAGCAATATTCTTTTTTTCACAAACTTACGACTGAATACACTCCGGGCTTCTTTGGGGCTGTCCACGTGGTGTAATGGTTAAAGCGACGGACTGCAGAATCATGGTAAGTTAGTTCGTATTCCAGTCGCGCTATTACGTTCACTTTCGGGCAAATACCCTTGGGAAAGGTATGAACCCCCTTATCTTCTCAGCTATGGGTAAAATAGTACAACAACTGTTCTTCTAGGAGAATGGCTTTGGCATTAAATAACCAACAAAGGTTGATATGCCATTAAACAAAGAAACCAATCCGGGCTTCTTTGAGTGTCTGCTGCTTTGGAAATGTTATCGAACCTTAACTCATTACCTTACCATCCAATGGTCTATATGTTCGTAGACTTCTATACAGAATATATCAATTCAGCTTGACCTTTGCTTGCACTTCCATTTCTTGTCTATGGAATCCTAATTTCATCACTTGTTGCTTCTGGGTTAATACTCACCAAGTTCTATTAATGTCAATTATCAGTCTGCTGAATCAGTCATGGAGACACCCCAGAAAACCCGTAGGGTACTTAACCGAACATTTAGGAATATGAACAAACAAATAAGGGATATTAGCCCAAACAAATTACATTAAAACTTCTTGTCTAATAAAATTCAGACAAAACCTAATGAACTTTCGATTCATCAAATTTCTTCGTCTTTGTAAATCTCTTTTTCCTACTATATACGTATGGTTCATAAAATTCTTTGGTGTGTCTAAAGTTCTGCCACATTTTCGTTACGTATAGCACAATTCCGCATCTCCAGATACATTTGCTTGTGTCATGAATGTGATGAACTCTACTGTTCTGAGATATGCCTGGCTCACCGGATTTTCATGCGAATCCACGGTTTTAGGCTGACGTGACATTGCCAAGTTGTCGAGGTTCTTTCAAAACCAGAGAAACTTTTTGAACTATCTGGTTACCCTAATGTGATCAACTGTGCCTTACTCTTTCGGACAATAACTGTTTTTGGCTGCTTCCGCAGAGTCATGGCCCTGTTTGACCTCATAAATCTTCAATTCCAGTATTAGACCCCGTTGCAATTTTATCCGGGCAGCTTTCCATTCATGCACATTGCAGCAAAGCCGAACGTGTGAGCGCACCAACTACCACGTCACTAGCAACCATAGAGGATACCATATACGGCTTGAACATGAGCCACGAACGAACATATATCAAATCATTGAAAAACCATTGACTCACTCCAATATTTAATCTATGAAAATCTCCACTCATTTAGCGCAATAGAAAATCTTGTTATCATTTTAAAAAATAATCCAAAGTTTTGCACTAATCATACATAGAGGACTTCATAATATGCAAAATGATGCATGCTTTGGCTCATTTTTTAAAGGCGTATCAACTCCTTAGAGGTTATTTGATGGTAAATTTTGATTTATTTCTAAATATTTGACTGTAATCACAACTAAATTTTCAATGTTCCAGAAATACATAGAACAAGTGTAATCTTTTAAACAGTTTTGTTTAATAACAATTATTATTTATACCATCATCTTTTTGGTTTTCTGATTGCCGTCGCTTGGACTAAGTCACAAAAAAATTGATATAGCTTCACCTTTACTCTCGACAAATAAAACAATGATGCAATCCCAGTTGTTGGAATCCTTCCTTTTCATTTTCAATGTTCAATCAAATTTGCGAGTGTCTGCACTCATGGACAGTATGGCCGTTTTTATGTTGCCTCACTTTTTTAGGTTGCATATGATATGTTTCTTATGATATATCTCTTAATCTTATTTCAGATCGACTCAAATAATTTTCGATGGGGTAAAATAATTAGATACTATGGTTGATTTAGTGTTGTTTCGTAGCGAGATTTACTGGTCGAACAAAAGATGATGGAAAAGAACATACAGGAAAAAGTAGAAACGAATTAGAGGGAAAATGTAGGTTATTTAAATCCAGATTTTCATAGCAGCTGGTGGCCAAGTTAAAAATAGAAACGTATGAGCAACAAATCAGAAAAGAATTCTAATTGGCTGAAAGGAAATCAAACGAAAAGGTCGTTAGGGTAGTGGGCGTGGGATAAAAAACAAGAAAAGAGTTAGTTGGTTGCCGAACACGACGACGTAAAGGCAGTAGTTGAAGATCAATCACAACAATGTAAATACAGCTGCATGTTGCGGCCCTCATCCGAAAAGGGTTCTCAAAACTAGTCACTAACCTGTGAGAACGAACACTGGTAGGAAGCACGTGTTAGAACAATAGAAAACGTGAAATATAATTCTAGGTCTTGGCCAGCTCTCATTCCCCTCAATACATTTTATTTATGTTTGTCCAGTCAAAACAAATGAATCATTTTTATACGCTGTTTCTCTCTTCTCGACCACTAATAAAACGTCTAGTAGCAAATAAACGTAGGTATTGACTAACCATCTCCTCAAATGTCTCATAACGACAGCCTCTGAGCTTAAAGAATAACCAAAAGTCACTGGGAGGGTAAGGAACTGTCTTAATGCCCATCTTGGTCAAATAGTCTTTGACAAAGATGGAGTTGTGGACTGGCGCATTGTCCTGGTGGAAATGCCACTGACCCGATTTGAAGAGTGCTGGCCTTTTCCGACAGAATATATTCCTGAACTCCCTTGAAACCTCAACATAGTAATCCTAACCCTTTGGTAAATCGACTCTGTTGTATTGACTTCCTTACTCCTCCCACACCTCTCATCATCCCTCGCAGACTCTCTGCCTTCCTTGAATATCTTTTGCCCCTCAAAAACTGATGCTTGATTCATGTAAGATGCTCCAAAAGCAGTCTGAAGCATTCCATACGTTTTGTCCAGGTTTAAAACAGAATTTTATTGTGTATCGTTCTTCTAAAGTGTCCTCACGTCCAGATTGCATTTTTGAAATTCACCAGCTGTGACAATCAGGATTTAGTAGGATGTATTCCAATTGCTGCTGTAGCTGTTCATTTGAATCTGAAATCATAAAAATTGGTCAGCCATCTCATAACCTGTATAGCAATAGCATAGTGAATTTTCAAGCGTCTACGACAATTTTAAATTCCTGTACAAAAAAAGTCTGGAAACCTATTGAATACGCCACGTATATTCCATATGTTCAAGTCATTTAATACGCAACATCAATTCTCTTTGGGGTTATCTACTGATTATACATATGTGGATTGAAATTTAACAATAATAACAGCTGGCAGGATTATATTAAGCCAATCAACTATTTTAATTATTATTTCATTGATATAATTGTTTAATTTTGATAGCGTAAAACGCATTCTGAAGAAAAACGGCCAATGATGTTTTCCTGCCAAAGATATTAATAGGATTTTATTCGTGGTTTCGAAGGCATGATGGGAGACGTTCATGGTCTTTTGCCGTGCAATATTTAATAATGAAAACCTTCGTTATTTCAAAGCAGTGAAGAGTTACGTTCGTAGAGTAAAGGATTCACACTAAAACTGCCCCTATGTGTTCAATAATTCATATTTCTATTTTCACTAACAACAATGAGAGCGATAAATTCACCGGAAATGTCAAACAATATCTGGGCATGATTCACATTATTTATCACTAATTGATGCAGTTCACCGCGTGCTTCCATGTTATTTTGATGCAACTGATATTATAGGACATTTTCTAACAGTATATCATCATCGATACACAGAAGAAGAATCAATTCTATCTATCTACCTATCTATCTAAGCCTATTCATATATATTTATCTATGCCTCTTTATGTCCATCTATCTATCTATCTATCTATCTATCTAAGCCTGATCATATCTATTTATCTATGTCTCTTCATATTTATCTATCTATCTATAAAATAGTTGCTTTTGAATCAATATATATATATATATATATATATGTGTGTGTGTGTGTGTGTGTGTGTGTGTGTGTGTGTGTGTGTGATGGGGCGTTGTTCTTAATATCTACACGTTGTGCGCAGCTATACTCATTTTAATGATATTCTTGCTTCATTTCACTCACTGTACTCTTATTCGCTCATCCTCTTGAGCCTTTTATTCTTACTCGGCAACCTTTCGAGAATAAAGATCAAAACAGACCAGGTAGCTAATGAAGACAGTTTTATAATTAAAAAATCGTCTGAATTGTCCTCCTGAGAATAAGCTTGAGAGTGTTAAAGTTAAATATGCAAGGGGTCTTCTTTCTGGAGGTTGTGAATTCAATCCCCGGTCTCAGTTTCAAGATTGAAAAAAAGAAAAAAGTGTCTAACGCGAGATTTCCACTTGGTATGGATGGATGTGGGGTCAAATAAAGGGTTGAGTTTTGAATGCTCTGAAGCTATCAGACTACCTAAAGAAGACAAGTTTAGCAACCAAGTCGAAAGTAACGGTGTAAATTGTTTCGAGACTAATAATATATTCATACTTTATACATTTTGGGAAACCGTTTACGCAACAAAGGAAATTGCATGTGATATGACATGATCATAACGAAGAAGAAAACATTTGAAAAAAATATAAACTGCAACATAAAATAATGACTGAACTGATTTTTTCAAAGAAAGGATTTTCAATATATATTAGAATACCATGTGCAGGTGACGCAATGATAAAGATAAAAAGTCAATCACATAATAAGCAAACACAGCAAACTACCACAAAACTAATATAAGAGGATGCATGACTGGTTTGGAAAAGTGATCTTGGAGGAATTGTGCAAAAGACTAAAATTTTAACATGATATACGTTCAACTCAAAATCCGTCAAAATGAGACATATAAAACTCTTTGAGACTTTGTGAGAGAATTGTACAATCAAAACCCGTACAGAAGATCAAAACTAGTGTTAATTAGCAAGAAGAATAGAACTAATCATCTTTTGGATTCTGCAATGACAGCGACCGTAGAGTAAAAATAAGGTGACGACAAACGATCGACAAATATCTGGATCTTGTTAGATATCTAAAAAGATGAACGAAAGTAATTCCATGAGTATGAAAGTGAAACCAATCATTGATAGTGCCAATGAAACGGTCCCGAAATACATGGAAAAGTGACAAGAGTAGCTGTAGATTAGAGGTATTGCGAGGCTCTGCAGATCGTAGAACTGTTATAAGGAGCTAGAATTCTTTAAAGAGTCCAAGTGACTTAAGGGGACTTGTTTTTATTCATGAATTCACTTAAATCAACTAATTTCAATTTCTTTGCAAAATCAGCAAGGAAAAAAGAGAAAACATCTAGTCATTTTATGGATTTTCGTGTTTCAACGTACAAAATAATGAAAATGAAACAAAGTGAATACACTGACATACTTGGATCTCTCAAAATATCTTAAAACGCTATAGAACATGAAGTTCTTGGCGATAACAAATGTTGATGCTTTTGGAATGTCAAGGGCTTGAAAAAGAGAGTGAAGGAATTGGAAAGCAAAGAATTGAGACCACCCAGACCACAGCATCGTTGGGATCAGGTAGAATATCCAAAACAGTGTGAAGACTTGCTGTCACTCAAACTCAAGACCACCAGCTTAAACTTATGAAATGCATTCGCAAGGAATAATAATAATAATAATAATAATAATAATAATAATAATAATAATAATAATAATAAATAAATAAATAAATAAATAAATAAAGTGGACACCATTAAACAAGTGGAGATGAAAGGAAAAAGAAAAAAAATCGAATACCTCAGGAGAACGAGAAAATTACTCGAAACCAAAGTATAATGGAGAAATCTCATCAAAGGGATAAATACCTTGGCTGTTCTCGTCGGATGATACTCGGGACCATTCTTAACGTGGATGAGAGAAGAAATCAACATACGGACTAGTGAACAAGAAAACTCATGATGATGGATAAGGTCTTGAATCCCTGAGATGACATCGACTGACTGGACATGTTAGGAAAAGAAGGGGGAAGAGGACACGCCAGCATTCAAGATAGCGTCGATGCACAGATACAATGAATAAAAGACTCTATTAAATTATTAACACTGATTACAGCCAACAGAAACAATACAGACAACACAACCATCAAGAGAACAAGAATAACAAGAAATCTAAAATGGGAAGGAAAACAATTTTATGGATATTATAAACAATTAACAAGCGAAATGTCACACGAAAAAACATGGACATAGGTAAGAAAGGGAGACCTTCAGAAAGAAACTGAATCTTTCCTGATAGCAGCAGAAAACAACACTATAAGAACCAATCATATCAAAGCAAGAATACATAAGACGCAACAAAACAACAAATATAGATTATGTGATGATAGAGATGAAACGATTATTCAGATAATAACTAAATACCGTAGATTAGCTTAAAAAGAGTATAAAACTAAACACGACTGGCTTAACAAGGTGATCCACAGGGAATTGCGCAAGAGTTTTAAAATTCGTTATACGAACAAATGGTGTATACACAACACGGTATCCGTCCCAGTAAAGGAGATGCACTAAATTCTCTGGGTTTTTCAGATACAAACGGATTATTTAAACTCGGCTAGAGGACCAGGCCTTGAGATAGTCACGAAAAAAAAAAAAGAACCAACCGAATAGTGGACTTTGCCGTTCTGGCTGACCACAGGGTAAAACTGAAAGAAAAGGAAGAAGAAAGATAACGACCTAGACCTTACTAGAGAACTCAAAAACTATAGAACACGCTAGCGACGCTGATGCCAGTTTTAACGGGTGCGAACTGAACCATCCTTAAAGGATTGCTAAAGGGACTAGAAGACTAGGAAATAAAAGAACAAGAGGAGACTATATAAACCACCGCATTATTTAAATCAGACAGGTTTCTGAGAAGCGTCCTGAAGACTTAAATGGACTCCAGTGGAAAACCAACAGCTAACGCTGCTGTGAAAAACTCTCAAAGGAGTAACACCAACTGCTTTGTTTAATGGCATATCACACTTTGTAGGTTATTTAATGCCAATGTCAAAGCCGTCTTTCTAGAAGAACAGTAGTGTTACTATTTAACGCATAGTGTGGAGGATAAGGGGGTTCATAACTTTCCCATTGGTATTTGTCTGAAAGTGAACGAAATAGCGAGAGTGGAGTTCGAACTCGCTTACTACGATACCGCAGTTTATCGCTTTAAACATTACGCCACGAGGACACCCCCAACAAGAACAACAACAATAATAATGATAATTATGGTTTCTATTAATGAAACTAGTAAAGGAATATTAGAATAATATTCAACAAAACATAATTGAATGATCGAACATTGATTCTTCGATGAAACCATTCCAATGGCATCAAATCGTGATTATAATACTGTGGTGACCGAGAAAATGGAATCTCTGCTCAAGTGTATTAGGTGAAAGATTTGCTTTGCCACATCCAACGAAAATAAATTTTTAATAAACAGCACATTCAGTTTCAAGACAAAGAAATATTCTCCACAATGTAAATTCTAGAGAATGAAATGTTTGAAATCATGAATAAATGGCAAGTCAACAACACCACCAACAGATTTAGAATAATCTTAAAAACGTATATAGAAAAGAAAAAAAGTCGAATAACATCTGCATAAAAGCGAATATATGTTGAAAATATGGCAGCCAGGAAAAAGATTGCCTGCATATATATATATATATATATATATATATATATATATATATATGATGGCGTCACAAACATTTTTAAAAAAGCGGTGAAACTTGCGAGGATAATATTAAGCCAGCAATATGGCGGCCAAATAGAAGACTAATAAGCGCGTGAACAAAATTGAAAAATGCCAGCGTTCGTTACATAAATAGATCACAAAGAGAAATTTAAAAGCAAGCCACAATGCAGACTTATTAGTTTTACCAAAACCAAAAGTGTCGTGTCACCAAAATTTCATTTGGGTAAATATCCACGAAATTAAGACGGAGGCTAGGGGTAAATAAATGGAAGGTCTCACAGGCAGCAATTAAGCAGTTCAAGAACATCAGCAGTAAAAGAGAATGTGCCTACTTGAAATTTGATATCAAGGATTTTTATCCGTCTATTATGAAAAAGCACTCACTTAAGCATAATAACTAGTTCTTACAAATGGGTTTTCGTATTTGCTATAAAACTGACTAAAAGGCGTAAATAATATTTTTGAAATTACAACAGCATTTGTGTAGAAGTGGACAAATATACAGTGTGGAAGATGCCATAAAAATGGTTTTAATTCATATCATGGTTATTAATTACTGTTAATGATAATAATAACAACAGACAAATGGATTTCGATTAAAGAAAAGGTAATAAAAAACATTTAAAGATAACAGATTTAATTTGGATATAAAGTACAACGATCGTTCATAAAATTCTGACTCTCACCCAGATATTAGATTGATCTCACACCTCAGTCATTTTTATGGGTTTCAACTGCGCAGAAAGCGTTTTTATAATTTCATGTGAATTGGTAGTGTGTTGTCAGAACAGAATTGTTCAGCTATACTTCGTTTTGAGTAAGGCTTACAAATTTTTGAACAGCACTCGATGAACCTGAAACAGTTTTCATGACTTGCTTTTGACTTGATAAGAAAGAGATTTACGCCTTTTCGAAGCGAAAATACTTTGCTTTTATATATCTATCTAAATTTAAAGTCCCCTTGCTAAACGTAACAAGCAATTAATATAAACCCATTGATAGTGAATCAATTTAAAGGGGCAGAAATGTTTTCAACGTTACCTCCAAAAAATCACCTCAGTATCCGTTTAATATATGTTAATAACCAAGTTACCAAATCCCCAGCCGGCTGGGGCTGTAGAATACACTGACTGCTTCTCTGCAAAAGGATAGACCTCCACCAATGCGTTTCCTGGATATGACACGAAACAATCTGATGGTATGGTTCCAATAATGCTGGAGCTTTGGGGAATGCAGAATACTCCTTCATTGCCATTGATCCCTGATCCACTTTGGCCCGGAGTGGTAGCACCTGAAAGGTTCGTATGTATGGGCCAAATATACTTAAACAGTGTATAAGGTTGTTCTGAAACTGCGTATTCATGCTAAACTGAACTGTTTGAAATTTTAAAGAAATATACTGTGTACTTATGCTAAATTGAATGTTTTGAAATTGAACTGTTTTTACATTGAAATTGTGTACTTATTCTAAACTGAATTGATTTAAATAGAACTGCTTTGACATTTAACTGAACTGTTTTGCCATTTAACTGTTTGTAAACCAAAACTAAACTTATACTAATCTGAATTGTTTGAAATTTAATTCGGCGTTAAATGACCTGAAAAGGGTTGATGCGCCGTAAAAAATACAACCAATCAACAAACCAACCACCCCTTCTGTCCAAGTTAGATTCGATACGATTCACTTTTTAAATCAGAATTCTTTCACCTATATGAGTTTCCATATCATATCAAGGATAAAAGCCCGGTTTGTCAAAGTATTTACCCATACTTAGAGGAAGAATACTTGAATTCATAACTTTTCCAAAGTGTATTAGTGCTATGAGGAAACACAATTACTTCTATTTAAAAAAGTTTATATATGAGGCTGAGGTGGAAGATGGTGAAAATTTCAGTTTTCAGTAAAGGATTCTGAAATACTAACGGATCACCAAATCCCAGCTGAAAGAACATACCTAATGATAATAAAAACAAAGGAACTAATCATGTAGTGGACTTTGTCATTCCGGTGGATCACAAAATTAAAATCGAAGAAACTGAAAAGGAATACAAGTACTTGGACCGTGCCAGCGAATTAAAAAAAAAAAAACTAAGGAAGATGAAATTAAGGGTGATATCTATAATAAGTAGTGCGGTTTGAAAGGTTTCCAAAGTCTCCGAAAGGGGTCTGGAAAAGTTTGAAATCGGAGAACGAGTGAAGATCATTCAAATTACAGCATTCTTAAGATCTGCCAGAATACAGAGAAGGTTCTGGAGACCAGAAGATTCCCGTTCTCGATCCAACTCCAGTGAAAGATCATCAGCTAACGATGGTGGAAAAAAAAACTTGAAAGGAGAGATAATATTAATCCTAATATTCTACTGGGCTGTGTTTAGAAAATTAACGAAAATCAAGTAATGTCAAATAGCAAAGAATTAAAGAAAACATACCAGCTCAATGAGGGGATGAGAATGGTGACAAGATACGCTGGCTGTCAATAGTAACAATTTGTATAAGTGTTTCTATTTTAATGCTTGGAAAAATATCTTAATATTAGAAGTATACATGAGGTAATATATCTTTTCCTCTGACTATGTGAATTTTTTGCTGTCTTTGCATTTTCTTTGTACATAATTTAGTGGCATATTTCCCATAATAATGCGAGTGAGCTCTCATGAAAATGTTTTTTTCTGGACATTTATCACCGATAGTTTCTATCCTCCAGTTCGTACCACAATCCAGGTTTCCATAGCTCTTGCGATAAAATTTATAACTTGTTCGGATTTCTTGAACAATTGAATTGGTAGTCTATTACCCAACTTTGCAGGATGATCTTATATGAGTTTTTTTAGTGTATAGATGTCATGGCTATATGTTTGTTAGACGTTTAAAGCGGCCATAGAGCTGTTTTTCCTCCCATTTTTTCCTACTTGTCATTCTATCGTCTAACATGTTGTCCGTATCGTTTCTGATGGTTGTAATTAGTCCTCGTTCGTGTTTTTCTATGTAGTCTTTGAGCCGTTGTATCAATGCATCAACGCTGTCTTCGATGCTGGCAAGTCCTCTTACTCCCTCTTTTCGAGATACATATAATCTGTCAACGTAGTCTCTGGGGTGTAATGCCTTATGCATGGTTATAAGTTTTCTTGTTCTTTGGTCCATTTGTTTAAGTTCATCTCTGGTCCACTTGAGAAAGAGTCCCGAACATCTAACGAGGTGCACAGCCCAAATATTTATTTCTTTGATGATATTTCTGCTGGAGAGTTTTGTCTTGAGTAGTTTTCTCGTTCTCCTTAGATATTCTTTTCGGATCATGTCTTTCATTTGCACTTGTTTGATGGTGGCAGCCTCCAAGATACCCAAGTATTTGTAGGTTTCATTTTCTTCGATCGTTCTAATTTTGTCTTGATTTGGTAGTTCCATTCCGTCAATGTTGTGCTTGCATTCTTGAAAATCTGCTGCTCTCTAAATAATTGGCAAACTGTTTATCTTGTTCCCTCATGACATTATTTCTGTCTTTTAGGAAATAGCCCGTAGCATACAAGCGGGTGATACTAACACGACCCAGCCAGGAGCCAGTTGAGAGACAGGTGAGAGGTTGGTAGTCATATCGATTGAAACTGGACTGAAAAAATTGTATTTTGTGGTTAGAAGTCACAATCTTTTAGTAAGACAGGCTATGTTTCTTTGAGGATTTAAGGATTCTAGAAATAGACAATTTCCTTTTTTCTGTGAGAGACGTTTTGACAACTGACGAAGTAGGCGGGATTAATTCATCAGAACAACAATAAATGGGTATGCCAAACTCTAGTAGGTGATTTAATGCTAAATCACACACACACTCACACACACACACGCATATATATATATATATATATATATATATATATATATGTGTGTGTGTGTGTGTGTGTGTGTGTGTGTGTGTGTGTGTGTGCTTGTGTGTGTGTGTGATTTGTAAGCGAATAGTTTGTAGGTAACATTTGGAATAAGCCAGAGCTCATTTGTTTGCCCACAGTTTAATGGTCTCACGTATTATATTCATTACACAATTTTTTTTTATTCCAAACAGTTAAATATTTCCTAGTGATGCTAGGTAATTCTAACAATTCCATTTAACATCAGCCATTTGTTTGCATATAAATAGTTAAACAGTCCTTATAGGTACTACCACTCCGAGTCAAAGTGGACCTGGGCGTAATAGCAATTAAAATGTACTCTACATTCGCTTTGCTTCCAAACTGGAACCTCACCATCCGATACTTTAGTGTCATATCTAGGAAACTATCGGTGGAATCTTCCGCTTATGCTGAGATGCAATCGGAGTATACTACAGCCCCTGCCGAATGGGCAGTAAATTACTTTTTTACAAGTCATATATATTTAATATACGATAGTGAGTCAAAACCTAATGCCTTTTTCTTTATTACTGGAATAATTACCAACACAGGGACATGTATCCTACATAAAAATGAAGCTGATCCTCTGTGAATCACATTTCTACATCACAACACTATCACCTTCGAAAGGGAGCATCTATCCATGCCTTGTAAAATTCTCTTGACCGTTCTTTGAGTAACTTCGTTATTGCTGTTTTCTCTTCCTCGTCACCAGAATTGGTGACTTCGGACTATCACCCCTTCAGTCGCAGTAAAGAGGTTTCAAGACGCAAACATTACGCTCGTGACGAGGAAGTGAAAACTGCATATGGAGAGAAACAGTGTTATGTTGAGAAGAACATTGGTAATCCACAGAGGACCAGCTTCATTTTGATATATGATACATGATCCTATGTAGGCAATTTTTCCTTTACGAAAGAAAAAAACAAACTTTTTGACTCACCCTCGTATATGCATGCACAAGATTTAGTATTAAATAACCTACAAGGATTGATATGCCGTAAAAAACACGAACCAATCAACCATTCAACCAATAACTTTTTATGAACATAATCACACTTTATCAATATCGTGTAGAATAAGTACATTTAAATAAATTCCATTCTATCTATTTGGTCAAATGGGATAAAGAGACAAATTTTGAGTCTGCTCGTGGTATTATTATTATTATTATTATTAGTAGTAGTAGTATTAGTATTAGTAGTATTAGTATTAGTATTAGTATTAGTAGTAGTATTTCAATCTAGTTTCAGGCGGTGATCTTTCACTGGTGTCTGCATGAGAGTAAATCGATTAAGGTTCCCAGGACTGTTCTCAGTATTCTAGCCAATATAAACAATGCCTCGATTCTTCTGATTTCCAAAACAAGCAATGATAATGTAATATTGTGTTTAGTCATTTTTTTCTTTAGAAAGCTACTTTTATTTTATCTTCTTGCTTTAACATTTTTTATGTGGTGCTGAGGTCTGTTGTTTATCAGTTATCCGTTTTTTGCTTTTAATTTCAGTTTCAGGTCTTTTCATTTTCAGTATTTACTGAGTCGATTCGAGTTTGGTGATCTTGTTGAGTTTGTTCTCTATTTATTAGTCTATATCTTCTCTATCTCCCACCGATTTTCAATTTATGGCCGTAGGATTCTAAACTCAAGTAAAGATTACAGAATTCAATCTTTACACATATTCATTTAATAACAAAAACCAGAGATAAAACAGATTTTTGATTATATAGCTTGAAGTTGGAACTTACAATTTGGCCTTATTCTGCATTATTCATCTTTCTACGTAGTCTAATTAATTTTATTCATATTTTTGCTCAGACTAAAGTAATTACTATGGAGTACATTTTTTAGCTCGAGGAGCGTCTATTATTATTATTATTATTATTATTATTATTATTATTATTATTTAGAGAGTTGTTCATACCAGTTTGAGTGACGCCAATCTCCTGAAGTCTCCAGGACTCTTTTCAGTATTCTCACCGAGCGTAATGATGCTGTAATTTGGATGATCTCATCGTCCTCTTATTTTCAAGTGTTAATCCTTTCTTAACTGTAGCGATCGCTCCAATGACAATTGGTATCACCGACACTTTCATCTCCCATTGTTTTTTCAGATCTCTTACAAGGTCTGAATACTTGACTCTCTTTCTGCTTTCTTTCAGTTTTATTCCGTTGTCAGACGGAACAGCAACGTCTACCGTTTGGCAGGTTTTTTTTTTTTTTTTTTTTTTTTGCTGATTATTACTTGGTGCGGTCGAGATTAGGTGATCCATTTATATCTTAAAATCCCAGAGAACTTTATCCGTCTGTTTTTCTAGGATTGTAATTATTATTTATCTATTAGAGTTTTTCACATCAGCGTTAGCTGATGGTTTTTCACTGGAGTTTTTAGTGACGACAAATCTCCTTAAGTCTCCATGACTCTTCTCAGTATTCTGGCCGTTCTCTATAATGCTGTCATTTGGATGGTCTCCATTCGTCCGCCAACTTCTAAGCCCCCAAGCCCTTTAATAATCCCTGAGTTACAGTGCCAAAAGCACCAATCACAATTGATACAACCATCACTTTCATGTTCCACAGCGTTTTCACTTCTCTGGCAAGGTCAAGGTACTAATCCTTCTTTTCACATTCTTTCAGTTTTATTCTGTGGTCATACGGGACAGCAATGTCGACAATTTTGCAAATTCTCTTTTTTTTGTTGATTATTATAAGGTCTGGTCTTCTGGTCGAGATTAGGTGATCCGTATGTATTATTTACTCAGAGTTTTTCACATCCGTTTTAGCTGATGGTCTTTCACTGAAGTTTGGGTGACAACAAGTCTCCTCAAGTCTCCAGGACTCTTCTCAGTATTCTGGTCGTTCTCAATAATGATGTTGTTTGGATGGTCTCCACTCGTTATTATTATTACTATTATGATTGATATTGTTGTTGTTGTTTTTTGTCATATATTAATACGTTTGACAGTTCAGGTTAAATGGCATCAAGTCTTCTCAACAGTCCAGCTTATATTTAATCTTTATTTTTGCTTTAAGTGATACATTCATCCTTGCAACTTTTATTGTACTCTTTTGTCAACGGCTGAAAGGGTGAGAGTAACTTATCTTAATCTTTCTGTGATATTATTTATTTTCTTCTTTCATTATTTCTATTCTTTATTCATTATTCTTTATTCATTATTCTTTATTTTCTTCTTTCATTATTTATCGTAATTACAACCAATATTGATAATTCATTCTCATCTCATTTGTTTTCTCTTTTCATTGCTGATTTTGCGAACACCTGGATCCAATAGGTTCTTGTTTTTGTATGCAGACATTAAATATTATCTTCTGGCTTGAATCGAATCATCTGCCGAAATGTTTTAAGTTCAGAAATCTATTTTACATTTCTTTAAATTCAAAACACACTTTCTTCTGTGTTTTCTCGCATTCGAAAGTGGATCTATCAACATAAACAACAAGTCTATACATATTAATGAAGAATGAAAGGTGGTGTTTTCAGATAGAAATTATAAACTTAGCCAGATTACAATTAAAGTAAAAGTGTTTGGCAATATATTAGATAGAGAAATGTGTTTTCCTTCGTAGATTGATTCATCAATATGCGATTGTCCGTAAAAATGGATTCAGATCTCTTCGGTTGTATTAGCAATTTCTCATTTCAGAGAATTGTCTGTATTTCTATGTTCAATTGGGGTTTATACAATTATTTTTCACAAATAACGCAATGACTTTGATATTTTACAATGCATTGCGCTTCCAGTATGCAAATACGAACCCACGTGAAAAAAAAAAAAACTGTAGGACTGCCCGTAGCGTACTGACCAAAGTTCTGTTCTGCGGCCTTGATGTTAGCAAGTTGAAATTCAAGATGTGCTATTACGTTCATTTTCGGACTAATACGTTTAAGAAACGTTAGAACCTCATTATCCCACAAACTAAAGGTTTAAGAGTTTCGGTGCTGTTCTTCTATAAGGATGGCTTTGGCATTAAATAACCCACGAAGGATGATATTCCACTTAACAAAAAATCTCAACCAACGCTTAATCCTAATATTTTCAATTCACTTTGTCTAAAAGGAAAAAAACGGTCTTTTACTCTTTGTGTCATTGATATATATATATATATATATATATATATATATATATATATATATATATACATATGACTTATGAGAAGTATTTCCTGTCGTTTAATCTGATATTTATTGCAAAGAAGATGAATATTAAAGGCTAATTAGAGAGTACTATCCTTATGTAATCATTCTTATTTATTTACAATTAATCATAGTACATAATCGATAGAAAGGATATAAATCAACGTGATTCTTAAAGAAGAAGAAGAAGAAGAAGAAGAAGAAGAAGAAGAAGAAGAAGAAGAAGAAGAAGAAGAAGAAGAAGAAGAAGAATGTAAACAATTGCAATAATTTAAAGAAAGAAGGAAAATGATCTGATAAAAAGCAAAAGCCTGAAACGAATTTTGTGAAAAAGGTAATAAAAAAAACACAAAAAACTATACCTGAACATAAGTTTCTTCTTTGTGAAAAAAAGTAATAAAAAAACAAAAAATATATACCTTAACATAAGTTTCCTCTTTGTGAAGAAAAGGTAATAAAAAAATTTTTAAAAAATATACCTTAACATAAGTTTCTTCTTTGTGAAAAAAAGTAATAAAAAAACCAAAAAAAAACAAACTATTCCTGAACATAAGTTTCTTCTTTGTGAAACAAAAGTAATAAAAAAACAAAAAAAAAAAACTATACCTGAACATAAGTTTCTTCTTTGTGAAGAAAAGGTAATAAAAAAAAACTATACCTGAACATAAGTTTTTTCTTTGTGAAGAAAAGGTAATAAAAAAAAAAAAAACTATACCTTAACATAAGTTTCTTCATAAGAACGTGTCGATATTAAGTGTAATATAGGAGAGTTTCGGTTTTGAAGGATGTTTAATTATGGTCAGAAGTTATATATTGAGTAAAGTTAAATGAAAAATTATCAAGTCAGAAATAATTATTTCTTCCAGCAAAATGCTCCAGTTTAAGTTAAACCATTTCTCTTCTAATTATTAAAATCAACGACAATATTTATGTCGATGACATGGGTGACAACCCTAATTTTTATAACAATCGTTCGCTGTTCTACATTTCTTGATATAAGTAGATATTATAGTTCTATTAGCTGAAAGACCTGTCTACACGAGAAGAGTTTTCAATTCTTGGATCGCTAAAACATTGTCATAAAGAGGCAAATATCTAAGATTCCCTTTATTTTATATTTTTTTCAATACATCTATTTTAGAATGTTTATTTTTTAACAGAAATTCACCTCAAACGGTTACAAACTTAGTTGTTACTGTAAAGTTTAAATCCACGTATTAAAACAGAATAAACAATAATATTCTTATATCTTATTGAGTTTATATTACTATCTGATATAAATAGCGGGAGTTGTACACATTTTGAAATCGTTTACAAGGGTCGGCCGAGAAGTCCATTGTCTGGACACAATGCACTCATGTAATGTGACCAAATGAGGTTTACCACGGTTTCTTGGTTTAATAGTATATCAACCTTCTGGGATTATTCAATGCCAAAGTCGTAATGCTATTTAACCCATATCTGGTAGAGTAGGATGGTTCATTACTTTTCCCAAGGGTATTTTTCCGAAAGTGAACGTAATAGCACGACTGGAGTTCGAATTCCCTTACTACGATTCCGCATTCCATCGCTTTAACCATTACACCACGGGACAACTCCTCTAAATGAGGTTTATTCTTCAACATAATACTCATTGCGATCCCCACACTTCTTCCATTTTTTTTACTGCATTTAGATTCCATTGCTAAAAAAGATATGATGTCATCATATGAAATTTTCAGCCAAGGAGTTTTTTAATTCACGATCGTAAGTAGGTGACATTTGAAAAAAATATTGATTGAAACATTTTCGTTTATTGAATTGTTTGACCAACCTGAATAAAAGTGTAAATATTTTATATCTTAATAGAGAAAGGGCACATGAAAACTATTTAGTTTGATTGAATAAAATGTGAATGATTATTTCAGTAGATTTCTTGTGGTGTGGTTTTTTGGTATATCAACTCTTGTAATTCATATACGCCAAACCCTTTTTATATATATGTATTAAATACATGATTTCTAAGCACATTTATATACGAACCTAAGCTCATTTTTACCACTCATTTAAATGGTTTTACACACAGTCAAATGATCACACAGTTCTATATCAAACAATTCAGTTTAGTATGTCATTAAATTTAAATGGTTTCAAGTGATGTCATGTATCATTAAAAAATCAATTAAACATCAGACATTTTTATACACAGTTAAATGTAAAGGAGTTCTTTTTCAAGCAATTCAGTTTAACATAAGTAAACAGTTGAAATGTCGAACAGTTCTCTAGGGCCCATAAATAGGACACTATTAGATGCTACCACCCTGTCCCAGAGTGGACCTGGGAGCGATGGCAACCAAGGGGTACTCCACATTCCCCAGAGATCCAGCATTATTGAAGCCTCATCATCAAATTGTTTAGTGTCCAGGACAATCATGGGGTGAATCTTACCTGTCTGCAGAAATGAAGTCGGTTTTTTTTTTCAGCCCCATAATTTTTTTGCAAAATAATTCGTTTGATTTTATTTAGGTTTAGAAATGTATATTGTAAGATTAGATTTTTTTTTTAATGAACATTGTTTTCCGTTATTTACACTTCATTGGTTGATATCCTAACAATCTCTATAAGGGTCCTTTTTTTTCCTTGCAAAAAGGATATTTTGATGTTAAAAAAATGTCCATCAGGTCTTTTAAATATGCATACAAAATTTTATAGTTTTTCTTCAAAATTTGGTGCCCTTAATAGATGACAGAAAACCCAACACTTCTACATTATTCAAAGGGGTTAAAGGATTTTACAAACTAAATAAAAATGAAAAAAATAATTTCAATGTTTCTGAAAATCCTATTTGGAAAGATAACCCGATATATAATTATTGTCATTTCAAGTTTATCTATTCACTTTATCATTTGACATTGTGCTCATAATAATTGATTGAAATTATCATATTATGAAGAGAAAATGTTTTTGTGAAGAGACGATAATAAAACATTAATAGGAATTACTAATAAGAATTTTGTAGAAAAATAAAAAAGATAAAAGAGATTATCGATGCTATTTAGGGGTGACTCCTTTCGTTGCCCCGAAGAAGACAACAAACCATCCTAGGACGACTGCTATAGATACAATTAAAAACCACAAAGAATTGTTATGTCTGGTAGTGACAAAGAAAACATAGCATAAAAATAAATGACCTTTTTGTGAGTACAAGTGTGTGAATCGTAAGTATAAACAAAAACTTTGAGAATGCTAAAAGGAAAAAAATAAAATAAAATAAAATAAAAATAAAACAAAATAAAAATAAAGAACAATATTAAAAAAGGAAGGGAAATATCAATACGAATGAACGAAATGAACTTTTATTCTGCTTGCAAATGAAAGGCTTTTAAAAAAGAAAAAAATATAAGCGAAATTGATGAAAGGAAATTTATCAATGAGCTTCTTTTGTAGCAAATGTGAATTAGAAGAAAGAGAACCAGAGAGATGAAATGGCGTGTTTATTAGGTTCTTTTACGCTTACGGACAAAATGGTGATTTCAGAATAATAAAAGCAGCAATAAAGACAATAAGAATGAAAGCAGCGAATAGAAAGACTGGAAGAAATACAAAAAAGAAACAAATAAAAATTCGTATAAATTTCTATTAAAAATGGAAGAAAGAAAAAGACATTTGAATTATTTAACAGGTTGTTTAATTTTCGCTGAAGTTCAAGTGTGTATCATAGGCTGTGATTCTCTTACACTTGGAAAGGTTATATTGGATCAATACATTAGGGAGAAATGATTCAATTAAATTCATATGATTATCCATGAAGAAAAAAGCCTGGCAATCAAATTTTCTATGTGATATTTACTGCTTTGTATTCTAAATACTCATAAATATATATATTTCTATGTATAATTATATCGTATATTTATTTATTGAATAGAAAGGGCAATATCAAGATTTTACCAATATTATAAGGTTTAGAGGGACTGATTGATTTTAACGGCGTTTAAACTAGTCTACGGTTAATATATGCTAACAAATTAGTGAGTAGGGATTATGATACATTCATATGTACTTTTTTTGTAAATTCTGAATTTTTTTTACACACTCTAATAAAACGTATATTCCTATTTGATATAATTAATCTACACACAGTTGTATGGTTTAAAATATGCCTACATAATACTAAACTTTATACAGTTTCAAGTAATCCTTTTTGTATAATAGTAGTTATTTTTGGACCCAGTTATATGGCTTCAATTGATAATACTGCTGAATACTATATTATTTCATCATGTAATTAATATTTACGGTTATATGACATTGAATATTACAATTGAATTCGAATTATTTTGAAATAGAACTATTTGAATGATAGATGGGACCCAAACAGTTACTGACATACTGATTCATAGGAGACCTAGGAATAATTGTGATGAGGAGGACTCTATACTCCTCACATCTCCAGAACTGAAACCTCACAATCATATATAACAGTGTCAAACGTAGGACAGGTCTGTTTTTGCAAGTGATACAGTCAGCATATTCTAGATCTCGCCAGCTGGGTGGAAGGATTTGATTTTGTTTTATGGCATATCAACATTCGTGAATTATTAAATGCCAAATCCATCCCTGTAACAGGACAGCTGTGGTAGTATTTACTTTGGATCAAGGGGTTTAAACTTTTTTGCAAGAGTATTACCGCGAAAGTGAACAAAATACCTAAGCTTGAGATCGAAGTTGCTTTTTATTACAAGACAGCCGAGCACTTGAGCTATTAACCACAGTGACTCTCACTGCTATGAATTTTGTGGGTTTTGACGCCACAGTCATTAAATTCTCGGGTAAAATAATCTAATATTATTTTAGAATATGTCTCCCTTCTTATTTATTTGCGATTAATTGTTTCTCGTGGTTTTTGCTGTTAATATTATTTTATCAGTCTGTTTATATACGTATATATGCTGACGTTTTTAGTACACCGAGACTGTAGGCTGATATATTGGTGAAAGTTTTATTAGATTTTGATGCCCAGACGATAGTGGAAATTTGAGTAACTCTTAGATTCAGGCATGAATGATATTTACCATTTATTAAGATAAACGTTTTATTATGGTAACATACTAACCGGAAGTAAATAAAACTCGAATCTAATTATTTCTTGACTTCCTGTCAAGTTTCTGTGGCATATTAGTAAATATAAAACTATTGCTTCTAGCACTTGGTGCCCCACGCTCACTATTGTATTGGGATAGAGAGAGTATTCTGAAATAGGCCTTACAGATATTGAATAAATAGGGAGGAAGTCTTCGTGGTATAATGGCTAAAGTAGTTGACTACGAGATCGATCAAAATCCAGTCATGTTATATCGCTTACTTTAGATAATAACCAAGGGAAAGTTATGGACGCCTCTATTACTCCAGCTGTGGGTTAAATAGTTAAACTACTCTTCTTCAACGAGGATGGTTTTGGTATTAAATACCCACGAAAGTTGATTCCTTTAAAAAAAAAAACCAATCCCTTGGCTGTGTAGTTGAGATTCAGAATATGCTGGCATTATCACATGCAAAAGTTGAAGAAAGAAAGAAAGAAAGAAAGATTACGTAAATGTGTTGTGTTACCTTATTTGTTTATGAATGTTCAAACACAACTGAAATCACTTCATTCTTGAATTAAAAACAACAATCAATTTATTGAAGATTTTGGATTATAAGTACTTTCAAACGGAAGTACTCATATATATATATATATATATATATATATATATAGTATGTGTGTGTGTGTGTGTGTGTGTGTGTGTGTGTGTGTGTGTGTGTGTCAGGTTGGGACGAATCTAATTTCCGATATGAGAGTATATATTATTAATGAAAAAAAATTTCGCCAATAGAAATATTTACGTATTAATATAATTTCCATTGTTTCCAAGAACCTCATTCAATCTGTCAACACGCTTTTAAATGCCTGAGGTATTAAAAAATACTTTTTCATTCAAAATATGTGACCAAATCATGTTTATCCTTTTCTCTTGATGATAACCAAAGACCATTCAAATCATTTATTAATCCTCTAAACATGCGATAATCAGAAGGAGCAAAAGGTCAAAGTATGAAGTAAATTTCCGGACAGAGCTCTTTAAATAGATTTTTCAGATAATTAAACTGAGAAAGAATGGAAGTTATTGTGATGAAAGATGATTCCCTTTCTCTTGACTAACGAGGCTCATCCTTTACACTGAAAGCTCTATTTCGATAACGTGAAAAGGACTTCTTGCAACTTCTTTCATTCAATATATTATCGTCATGTGTGCAATGAATGTATTTGGCTGTTGTACTTTAATCGACACCATTATGAAATTCATTGACTGAATCATGTGTTCTTCAGTTGAGACAAAAATATGAGTAAAAAGCGAACAATGTCACTTATAGTATAACAGAAAAAGATATCAATTAATCATTGAATAATTCCTAAACGATGGATGATGCAGTTCTTTAATTAAAGTTGTCGAAAAAATGAATTTAGAAAAAATCGGACATTATATTCATTCAGACCTGATATATATATATATGCACACGCACACACACACACACACACACACACACGCACACACACACACACACACACACACATATATATATATATACATGTGTGTTTGTGTGTGTGTGTGTGTGTGTTGTATAATTTACATATACATTACATACACATATGCTGGCGAAAACAGGCGGACTCTGTCGTTTCATTTATTAACTTCTGACTTCAGCCTATAGCGACACGAGGAGAGAGACACAATTCTTACTATGCTAACCATTCCCAAAACACGGTGCATCTTGTGATGTTTAAGAGCTCTGTCAGTAGAGATTCCAAAACCCACCTAAATATTCAACGGCCCAAATCCAACTCTATGCCTCAACGGCAGAGAACTTGACTCTCGACTCTCAACTCACTATTTTTCAAAATCCTCAAATTATCAGGACCATCTCTTCCGGGCATGACGTCATCCACACTCCAGTTTATTATGACAATGGTGATTGTCATATCCTTTGCGCTCGAGCGTAAACTGCACCAATTGACTATACATCTGTGCTCTTAACCCGAATCGTTCAAAGCCAAACCAAGCTGAATGTTAAAATATAATTAACGAAAAATGATTAATATAAAAAAAGTTATTCCTTAATTATATATATATATATATATATGTGGAGATAGAAAGACGGGGAGTGAGAAAGAGAGGAAAAGAGACAGAAAATGGGAGAGGAAGAAAATTAAAATGTATGTGTGTGTGTGCGCTGGCGTGATCGTAGATATGTATGTCGGTCTATATATCTATATATCTATCTTTGTATATATTTATATACATATACGACTATGTATGTATCTTCCTGGGTGCATACATTGTACACGTTAGCATGATATAGATATTTGTGTATGTGTGTGTATGTGGGTATAGTGAGAGACCATGTTAGATAAATGGTCTAATAAGAGAGAGGTAGCATTATTTGTATATATATATATATATATATAGGGATTAATCAGAGTCCCCGTGATCACCAGTCTTTCGACAGAGAGCAGCAGCAAGCATAGGCCTCCATGTTAATGTACACAAAAGGGAATATATGTGCTATAACCAAACGGGGGACATCTCCACTCTAGAAGGAACCCCTCTTAAACTAGTAGACAAATTCACGTACCTAGGAAGCAGCGTCGAATCAACCGAAAAGGACATCGAAACGAGGTTAACGAAAGCATGGACAGCTATCAATAGGCTATCGACTATATGGAAATCAGACCTAACCGATAAAATGAAACGCAGTTTCTTCCAGGCAGCGGTCACATCGATACTGCTATATGGATGCACTACATGGACGCTAACAAAACGGCTGGAGAAGAAACTAGATGGCAATTACACAATAATGCTGCGTGCAATCCTGAACAGGTCCTGGCAGCAACACCCCACAAGACACCAACTGTACGGCCACCTGCCCCCTATCACGAAAACTATTCAAGTTAGGCGAACCAGACATGCAGGACATTGCTGGAGAAGCAGAGATGAACTCATAAGAGATGTACTCTTATGGATCCCCACACACGGCCGCGCAAAAGCAGGACGACCAGCACGAACGTACATTCAGCAGCTATGTGAGGATACAGGTTGTTGTCCTGAAGACCTACCTAGGGCGATGGACGATAGGGAGGAGTGGCGAGAGAGGGTCAGGGATATCCGTGCTGCCAGCACGATATGATGATGATGATGAGATATGTGGGATTAATGCTGACTTTCTGGTCAAGGTAAAAACAAAAACTTATCATTTTAAATGGAATTTTTTCAAAATAGATTTTTATTGAATAAAAATTCCCTCACTGGATTTCAGAAGAATTGTAGTCTCCATTTATGCTAGTCGTTGCATCAATGAATAAAAACACACTCACACATATTCTATTGCAAATATATGTAAACTTAGCTTTACAAACACTCTCACAAATATATATATATATATATATATCATCAGCTCGTGCGATCAGCATGGATATCCCTGATCCTCTATCACCACCCCTCCCTATCGTTCATCGCTCCGCCATGTCCCCTGGGCTATACCCCGTATCCACACAGAGCTGCTGTATGTAGGTTCGAGCTGGTCGCACTGCTTTTGCTCGGCAATGTGAAGGGGTCTGTAAGAGTACATCAATTATGAGCTTGTCCCTACTTCTCCAGCAGTATTCCGAATGTATGCTTCTTTTAACTTTGATAGTTTTCGTGATGGATGGTAGGTGGCCGTATAGCTGTTGCTTTGTAGGGTGTTGCCTCCAGGACTTGTTCAATATTGCTTGCCACATTCGTGTGTAGTTGTCGTCAATCCTTTTCTCCATCCATTTCGTTTGCTTCCATGCCTTTGCTATTCGTGTGTCGATGTCTGTCTCGGTTGATGAGAAACTGCTTCCAAGGTAGGTGAACTTGTCAACCAGTTTCAGAGAGCTACCGTTTACTGTGGAAATGTCGCTTGTTTGAAAAATCATATATATATATATATATATATATATAGGATAAACATGTACACGTGTATGAATATAATTATAACCTAACGTTTATACATGTAATGTACACTCACTAAATATGTACATGAGAGCACACACACATACGCACATATATATATATATATATATTTTTGTGTGGGCGTATGTATGTGTGTCCGCAAGCGTGAATATATATCTATATATATCTAGTTGATTTGCAATTTGACATTATCACATGGAGACTTCCACTGAAACTTAATTTCTTTCCCGTCGACTCTCATCCTCCTTGGTAGCATGAAGTAACCTTTTCATGTTATTTATGTGTCTTTATATTCTCTGTCCTTTCACTGGAGGCCAAAAATAAAAGCAAATCAAGACAAAAACACAAATTCATAAATAACTTGCGATGTTAAATCTTCACGTCTGTTCACAACGGCATTCTATCATCTTGCTGAGTAAATGTATGCAAGTATGTATTTTAACGTCTAAAAGGAATAATAATAATAATAATAATAATAATAATAATAATAATAATAATAATAATAATAGCACAAAAGGAGTATAAGGCGAGACATGACTGGGTGGGCAAAGGGATCCACTGGGAAATGTGCGAGAAATTTAAATTTGATCATACAAACAAATGGTAGATGCACAACCCAGAACCTGTCCCAGAAAATGACACGCAACTAACCCTGATGTGAAAAACTCTAATGAGTAAAAATGATTATAATGTGAAAAGAGAGATAAGTACCTCAACCTTAATAGAGAATTGAAAAAGCTCTGGAACATTAAAGTGACAATTATACCAATTGTGATTGGTGCTTTTGGCACGGAAACTAAAGGATTATTAAAGGGCCTAGAGGATTTGGAAGTCGGTGGCCAGAATACTGAGAAGAGTCCTGGAGACTTAAGGAGACTTGCTGTCACTCAATCTCCACTGAAAGACCATCAGCTAACACTGATGAGAAAAACTCGATCAGAAGACCAGATCTCATAATAATCAACAACAACAAAAAAAGAGAATCTGCAAAATTGTTGACTTTGCTGTCCCGGCGGACCACAGAATAAATCTGAAGGAAAGTGAAAAGAAGGATAAGTACCACGACCTTGCTAGAGAATTATAAAAGCTGTGAAACATGCAAGTAACGATTGTGCCAATTGTGATTGGTGCGTTAGGAACAATAACTAAAGGATTATTAAAAGGCCTGGAGGATTTGGAAGTTAGCGGACGGGTAGAGACTATCCAAACAACAGCATTGCTAAGAACGGCCAGAATCCTGAGACGAGTCCTGGAGACCTGAGGAGACTTGCTGTCTCTCAAACTCCAGGGAAAAACGATCAGCTAACACTGATGCGAAAAACTCTACAATAATAATAACAATAATAATAATAATAATAATAATAATAATAATAATAATAATAATAAGAAGAAGAAGAAGAAGAAGAAGAAGAAGAAGAAGAACAAGAACAAGAACAAGAACAAGAAGAACAAGAAGAAAAAGAAGGAAAAATTTCTGCGGTAGTTGGAGATCAAAGCGAGAAAAAAAATAAAATGGTTGTGCTCTTCCCGTCAACTGATCATTTGGAATACAATTTAACGGTTTAAAAAAGAAAGTAGAAAACAATCAATCTGACATCTTCTGCTACCGGGAGAGCGTCATCAGAACAAATTTTGCCCACTAAACAAAAAAAGAGAAGCCTACTTATTTTGTTTCGATATTGTGGCTTATGTTATTTTTTTCATAGCTCAAATCATTTGAGGATCTATTTTGTGTGGAAAGAAGATATATATTTAAAAAATTGGCAGTAAATTGACCGTTTGATATTTCTAGATAAAGAGTATATAAAGCTCTTTAATCCACAAATATCCTATAATAAATTTACGTCTAGGTGTTTACAGTATCATCCTTTTCTTCATTGAATCTATATTCAAAGATTGTAGGGTGCTAAAAGTTATAAAACGAGAAGAAATATCACGTTCTGTCCCTTGTACAGCGAGTTTAAATTAGTTCTGATATCAGTGTTCCAAAAAAGAAAAAAATATCAATTTGATTTTCCATTATGTCTTCAATTTTCCTTTATATATATATATATATATATATATATATATATATATATATACTGGAAACTCGTATTATGACTCCGTGATCTTGATAGTTTCGTATATTTGAACGTTTCTACATTTCAAGACTCAAGACTAGTTAAAAAATGTAATCAGAATGTTGACTGCTATAAACTATCTCTTTCTGGATGACGAACTATAATAGTATCTTCCAACACTATATTTTTGTTTTCTGTTGCTTTATGTCGTACTCAGTTAAGGTAACTCAATATCCGCATGTACACACACACGCACACACACACACACTACGTCAAATAGATTCATGCACAGGTGTACAGACAAGTTAAACGTATTATAAGACATCCATAAGCATATACAGCAACCAATGAACATTTACAAGTCTCAGAGTGAAACAGTTACACATTGTGTTGAAAGAAGTTGCTATTAAGGAAGTGAAGAATGCAATAGAAAAAGTAAAAGCATAGGAATTCTTCGAACGCCTCCCTGACATTCCAGCGCTCTAAACGTCGACACTGGCAATGGAAATTGGGCCAAAATTGGTCTTCTTTGTCAGAATCGGGTGTGGTGTCTGCCAAAACGGACGATTCTTGTGTGGAGTACGACATCTTTGCTAAAAGGGTCATCTGTGGCGTATTGTGCCGGCTGGACGAAGTGGTCAATTAACTTGGTCCCTCTCCAAGATTTATGCTGTACTGCTTTGCAATAAGTGATACAAATCGAATCGACCGGCTTCTTTTAGAATTTCGTGATTCGATTCTTTAGCGGTTAGCCTAGCAGCTGGTGACGCAAGAAGAATTTTACCGAACGTCTTAAGCAATAGAATGTTATAGGTGGTTAAGCATGGATATAGTCACACAATGAATCAATTGACTTGAGGCTGAATGTAGATTTTACAAGTAGGAGTTTAACTGATCACGTTGGTCTTATGTCACGCCCTTGCTATATAAAATGAAGTATTTATTTGTATTCGAATACTACCAAGTGCAATATGATCGTAAAGGTAAGCCATTATTGATAAATATAGACCACTGACTTATTAACATATGAAAAAACAATGAATCTATTGACTCGTTTTTAAATACTTTATTCCCTAAATGAAATACTTTTTTCTACCATGGAACATCAACGTTATCATCATCATCATGTCGTGCCGCCAGCACGGATATCCCTGACCCACTCTCGCCACTTCTCCCTATCATTCATCACCTCCGGCAGTTCTTCAGGGTTACATCCTGTGTCCTCACATAGTTGCTGGTCGTCCTGATTTTGCACATCCATTTGTGGGGGTCCACAGGAGTACATCGCTTATGAGCTCGTCCTTGCTTCTCCAGCAGTGTCCCGCGTGTCTGGTTCGTCTAACTTGTATATTTTTCGTGATGGGGGGCAAGTGTCCGTATAGTTGGTGTCTCGTGGGGTGTTGTCGCCAGGACTTGTTCAATACTGCTCTCAATATTCTTGTGTAATTTCCGTCTAGTTTCCTCTCCAGCCGCTTTGTTAGCGTCCATGTAGTGCATCCATATAGCAGTATTGACACAACCGCTGCCTGGAAGAATGAAAATAACTTCTAAATTCCAAATAGATCTATAATTGCAAACTCTCATTACACAATCATAAGTTCAAATCCTGGACGAGAATGACTGCATTTTCACATAGCACTAATACCCTTGGGAAAGGTATGAATCCAGCTATGGGTAAATAGCAGGACATACTGAATTCTTCAGCCTTGGTGAGGCAACTAGCCTAGGAGAAGGAAAACTCTGAATTCAAACCTATAAAATCCGCTTTAAAATTGACCTTGTGTCATATCCTGCCCGAGCAGAGGGGTTGGTAAATAGGATTACACAATTATAAGGCAATTTTGTTGAACACCTACATAATATCTGATCGATGATTTGATCAGTTCGATGATTCCTACAATGAAAAAGAAAGAAAGAAAGAAAGAAAGAAAGAAAGAAAGAAATATGTAATTAATTTTACCTCAGTTTGTTAGAGAAGCTCGCTTACAATTATACTACTATTTACCATTATACTTGGAGAATATTTTCTATCAGCGGTTAGAGTGTTCGCCAATGGCCCGGGAGACCTGGGTTCAATCCCAGGTCGAGTCATACCAAAGACTTTAAAAATGGAACTTGATACCACCTTGCTTAACACTCAGCATTATAAGGTACGGTTCAAGGGTAAAGTGGAGCAATCCAGGGAATGGAGTAGCGCCCTCCCCTACACCTTGGTGTAGTAGCTATCGAAAAGGGAGCCTTCGGGTCACCCTCGACTATGGTCGCTAACTTTACTTACTTACTATTATAGTTGGAGAAAGCACGCTTCACTTAACGATTATCGTCCTAGGAGATCCAATTTCAAATTCTGGACGAGGTTGTTTGCGTTTCACTCCACTTTACTGCCCGTAAGGCATAAATTCATCCGTTCCCCCGCCCCCAGCTAAAAGTAAAAAGTAGAACCGACTGCGTTTTTTTTTTTAAACTTGATTAGGCAACAAGTCAAGGAAAAGAAAAACCCTGAATTCAAAATAGCTTTACTTTGCTTAAAAATATTCTGTTACATCTAGCCCGTGGTGGAGGATTTTTTAAATATATTTTACACTATGCGAAACGCCTTGTTAGAAAAATAGAACAAAGAAACGGACAATAAGGACCAAAAAATGTCCTTATGAGACAATGTTGCTTTTTTTAAGAATATTAACGTGAAAACAACGATGCATACAAGTTAAAGTTTAGATTTTGTTTTAAAGTTGTTATATAAGAATCTCTTCACATGAAATATATGAAAGGTTCAAGTTAAAATTATGCCGATTCTGTTTTTCAACAATTTTTATATAATATTTGTAACTTTTATTGTTTGGTTTGGTTTTATGGCATATCAGCCATTGTAGACTATTAAATACCAAATACTGTTATTTCATAGATACTAAATACATATGATTTATAAGCATATTTTATGACATTTTTAAACGAGCCTGACCTCATTTTTTGGCACAGTATGAAATGGTTTCAAGTACTGCTACGTAATACGCATAGTTCTATAGGCTGTTAATCATTTGTTTGCACACAGTAGAATAGTTTCGATTATGGCAATAAAATTTTAATTATTTTATTCATCACAAATCATTCATTTTGGTTCACTTGAATGGTTATAATATCACCATGTATAACTAAGAATTAAATTAAACATCAGTCATTTGTTTACATATAGTTAAATGATCAAACAGTTCTATTTCTTACAATTCAATTTAGCATTAGTCATTTGTTTGCATTCAGTATGAATGCCAAAAAGTTCTATTTGACCCATAGATAGGATCCTATAAGGAGCTACCACTTCAGGGCACAGTGGACCTGGGAGCGATGACAACAAAGGGGTACTCTCTATTCCCCAAAGCTTGAACATTATGGGATCCTAACTATCAAAGTGTTTAGTGTCATATACAGGAAACTCGTTGGGAATATCTGAATTCCCTTCAGAGAAGAAGTCGGTTTGTTCAACAACACCCTCCGGCTGGGTTGCATAACATGTTCCACATGAACCTACAGAGAAGATCCTTCCGACTTTAAACTGTTATCTGTACGGTTCAAGTGAGCTTAGACGAGCGGCATCTTGATATTACCTTATTAATTTCATTTCAGGTGTAATCTGATACATTCATGGCTTCGACTGGTGCAAAAAAATGTGTTCACTATTTAATCTCCCTTTTAAAGTCTGACCGGTCTGTAATTGTTATACGGAGAACTTTCGTCCTCTTCATTTTACGTCAGAATGCTGATGTTCTAGATTGAATTTTCTAGCCATAGCAGAATCTGTCCTTTTATTATCTTGAACAGCATTCTGACGAAACATAAAATGACCATGAAAGTTTATTTTCTAACAATTACTGATTGCCTTGCTTTTAAAAAAGCATAGTAAAGTTTCAGATGCAAACACATGGTATTCACATGTCCAACTAATGATCGTAACTGATCGTATCTGAAATAAGACTGATAAAATATTTACTACAGGGAGCGAACATTGCTGATAGCGTAAGTTCAATCGTTGTGGCGACAGTTTAAAATATGGTATGTATTTATGCCGTACCTTATATTATGAAGGAAATACTTTACGATTTTTTATGATTTAATTTTTGATTAAATTTATTGATGTGAATTCAAAATCTTGTTCATACCTGGAATTTTGATTTTCCAGTTAGATAGAATTAACACCTTTCAATATTCACACAACTTTATCTCTATAAATGAATCAATCCAATCTTATAGTAGCAGAGTCTGCAATATCTGTTGATCTCCTAGTATATTTATCATATCTATTCATTCATCTGTATGTGCCTCATCTTCTCTCAATGGGAGATGCTAATAGTGATAATAATGAGAAAAATGAAAGGATACACATCCGTGCTACCGAATAGAATTGTTAAAAAAACCATATAATCATAACCTCAGCTTCTCTATAAAAATATGCTAACAGAGCCACATTAGCAAAATATCTCTGAAAATAAGTTGACACCGATAAATCTCTCATAGTAAAATAAGATATAGTAAAAAAAATACTTCACTTCACGTAAAGTAAAGTTGGTGACCGTAGTCGGGAGAGAAACGAATGCTCCCTTTTCAACAGCTACAACACCAAGGTGGAGGGGAGGGCGCAACGTCATTCCCTGGACTGCTACATTTTATCCTTGATACGTACCTTATAATGCTGCGTGTTAAGCAAGGCTACATCAATTACCATTTCTAGCTTTTGGTATGATTCGATTTGGGATGATTAGGACCATTGACGAACACTCTACCCAATAGACCAATGGCTGGGTCCAAAGAATTAAATATAGCTTAAACGAGACCAAGGGGTCCAATGCTCTACATTGCTTGTCAATGACATCATCGCCCATCCGGAGGTGGCTCAGACGAAGCCGGGAGCCTCGAATCTGTCCCTGACCTTGTAGAAGAGGAGGAACATATTCCTCCTCTTTGCCGAAGCCCAGCCGCTGACTCCCTCTTCACGTAGAGGATAGTATAATCACTTGAGAATATATAGGGAGAGAGAGAGGGATAGAGAGAGGGAGAGACAGACAGACAGACAGACAGAGATTCATAGAATATTTGTGTGCGTGTTTGTAAGAACTTGTGCAAGGGTGAAATCTAGAATCGTGAAATACTCACATGATATTTCATATACAAGACTTCTATTCTTTCAGTATGAAGGAAAGCAATAAACATGGCTGAATTGCACATCAAAATAACGAACGAACATTTCGAACTTATCAAATAATAGAGGAAACGCATCTTATTCACCAAAGAAAGGATTTTGTGTCAAGAGAATTCACCAACGTAATTCCGTTGTCACTTTGAATAATTAATGATGATGTAGAGATGTTTGAATTGGTTGCAATTTATTTCTACTAAAAAATGAACGGGACAATCAACAACTAAGGAATTTCTTAAAATTATATATATATAAATATATATATATATATATATATATATATATATATATATATATAGAGAGAGAGAGAGAGAGAGAGAGAGAGAGAAAGGGAGAAAGAGAGAGAGATGATGAAGATCTGATAATAATGAAAATTTTAATCCGAGATAAAAAAAAGTCATCGAAATGAAAATTTTAACAACGTAAAAGATATGCGATCCAAGATTGAATTTATTCACCGAAATGAAAATGCTCAAATGTTTGATATGAAATTTAAATGCGATATTCATTAACTTCAGAAAATCAAATATTTCTCATTTTACATTGAGACTTCATTAAAGTCTTCATTAATTACCCCGATTGTTTTAAAAGAAATTCCATTCTCATTGTGCAATAGAACTTCATGATACTCAAGTTAAACCAAAATAAGTGAGCTTACTAAGAACGTTCGTTGTTTTTTAATGGCATATCAACCTTTGTAGGTCATTTAATGCCAAAGCTATTCTCCTAGAAGAACTGATGTGGTACTATTTAACCTATAATTGGGAGGATAAGGGGGTCGATAGCTTTTCCAAGAGTATTCAGTCTGAAAGTGAACGTAATAGCGCGACTGGAGTACGAACTCGCATCCTACGATTCAGCAGCTTAACACTTTAACCATTACACCACGACGACGCCCCTACTAAGCGGAATATAAAAGTGTGTTAAAATGTGTATTGCAATATTAGAAAATTTGTTTTCAAGGGGTTTCAGCTGCCATTCAACAATCACCAAGATTAAAAGAGGGGAAAATTTAGATTTAGTAAAAAAAAAAAAAAAAGAAAACAGCAAATAAAATCAAATGTTTGATGAAAATCGGCAAAGGATTAATTACAACCTAATGGATATTATCTTTCAAAATATTTAAGGCAAGAAGTTTTTATATGAATCAGATTGTCTTGTTTATTATATTCATGCAGATTCGGTCACAGAACCATACGGCCTGCAGGAGCATTTGTTGCAGTCAGTAACTTTCAAGAATAATGAAATGAACCATCTCAGTAATCTCTAGGTGTTGACTGTTATCATTACGCAGTATATACCAATTCCTGGTGCATTCGACAGAGAACCTGTTAAACAGCACCTTTATACTCTCGTACACTAAACGCATAATGACCGAAGATACATACGACACGGAACCACAGTGCAATGAACAACGAGGCAGATCAAAGATAATCCCTCTCCGGTTTCCGGTTTAAAAATGAGTTCCTTTTACCCGAAAAGTGCTTGCCTATAAGACGTGGTGTATCAAAGAACTCAAAAATGGACAAAGATTCAGCATGGTTTATGTATTGGTAACAGAAAAAAGTTGGACACATATTTGACAATCCTATTAAAATAGATGGATTTGGTTTTGTTTTATGGTATATCAACCACTGTAGGTGATGTAATTTCAAAAACTGTAAAGAGTCATCCGACGAGACGGAGAATATACCAACAATGTTCTCCGCCGAAATAAATTTATTATGACGGCTTAACCGAGTTTGAGTCTCCATTTAATTGCACTATATATATATATATATATATATATATATATATATATATATATATGACTTGTAAACACATTTTGTAGATAACATTTTAAAATTTGACTGGGTTCTTTTTTGCACACTGTTAAATGGTTTCAAGTATTACCATATAACAATAACACTCCATCATTTGTTTGCACACGCACTTTGTTCTATTTGACTCATAAATAGGACCATATAAAGTGCTACCACTCCGGTCAGAGTGTATCTGCGAGCAAGGGAAATGAAGGTGTACTCCATATTCCCCAAAGCTTCAAGGCTGGAGCCTTATCATCAGACTGTTTAATGTTATATCCAGAATACTCGCTGTTTTGGCGGGGTCTTAACTCTCTACAGATATGCAGTCGACGAAATCTAATGGGCTATTATAGAATTGATGTTAACCAATTAAAACCAAACTGTGAAAGTATAAATGCAAATCTAAAGAAACAAGTGACATAGAAACTCAGTTGCTGGAATAAGGGTTCAAAATCTTATAGAGTGTGTTTAGATGGTTTGGTGGGTTTTATGGCATATCAACCTTTGTAGGTTATTTAATGCCAAATCCATCTTTATGTAAATAATCTGTTCTATTTAAAACAATTAAGTTTAGCATAAGTACACAGTTTAATTGTCAAAAACATTTTCATTTCAAAATATTCAAGAAGTTATATGTAACAATTCAGTTAAATGTAAATACAATTTTAATGTCGAAAAACAGTTCTATTTCAAACAATTCAGTTAAGCATAAGCACGCAGTTTAAATGTAAGTGCGGTTTAATTGTCAAAAAACATTTCTATTTCAAGCTATTCAGTTTACTCAAACAATTCAGTTTAGCATAAGAATGCTGTTAGTTCTATTTAACCAATAGATAGGGCCTTATCAGGTGCTACCACTCTGGGCAAGAGTGGACCTGGGAGCGATGGTAATGAAGGGGTACTCCGCATTCCCCAAAGCTCCAGCATTGCTGGAACCTCACCATCAGATTGTTTAGTGTCATATCCAGGACAATCGTTAGGGGGGGTCTTATCCCTCTGCAGAGAAGCAGTCGGCGTATTCTACAGCCCCAGCCGACTGGGGAAAGTGTGTTTAGAGAAAGCATACAGTGCCTCATAGAATACGCAGAATATAGAATGTTTAAATATCCATTATAACTATTGTCCGAAGGCAGACATTAAAGGGAATACTTCCTTTGCCACATGACTAGTATATGTCAGGTAACAAACTCTAAAACAGTGATTAAATCTTTTATACAGCATAAAATTTCTTCTAGGCAGCGGTCGTATCGATACTGCTATATGGATGCACCACATGAACTCTAACAAAACGGCTGGAGAATAAGCTAGACGGCAATTACACAAGAATGCTGCGAGCAATCTTGAACAAGTCCTGGCGGCAACACCCCACAAGACACCAACTGTACGGCCACCTGCCTCTTATCACGAAAACTATTCAAGTTAGACGAACCAGACAGGCAGGACACTGCTGGAGAAGCAGGGAAGAACTCATAAGTGATGTACTCTTATGAACTCCCACACATGGCCGTGCAAAAGCAGGACGACCAGCACGAACATACATTCAGCAACTATGTGAGGATACGGTATGTAGTCTAGAAGACCTGCCAGTGGCGATGAAGGATAGGGAAAAGTGGCGAGAGAGGTTCAGGGATATCCATGCTACCAGCACGACATGATGATGATGATGATGATGTAATCTTTTATCGAGAAAATTATGAAATAAGGAATCTTCAGAAGATGGTAGTATTTTGTATTTAATATTGACTATATATATATAGTACAATTTGATGGGGACTCAAATTCGGTTAAGTTGTCATTATAAATTTATTTCGGCGGAGAATATTACTAGACTCTCCGTCTTGTCAGATGACTATTTACATGCTTTTCTCTAGTTGCAGAGTAGCAAAAGTGGAGTTACAGTTCGTATTCAGAAGATAAAATAAAGGAATTAAAAAATTAAAAATTCAAAAATTCAAGTTGACTCCGAGTTAAAATTATCGTATCTTCGTATACTCTAGCACCGACATTCAGCTCTCTTTATTTATAAATATAACAAACTACACCATTAATGTATGCACGGTAAAAAATAAAATTAAAATAAATTCAAGTTAACCTTGTTTTTCTATGGTGTTTAAATCTACATATGATCGATCACTGATTCTGAGCAATGTTTATTTATTAATACAGCAAAATATATATTGTCATCCACAGCCAGACTGTTTCGTTTTATTACATCTCTTCAGTGTTGCTAGACTGGTGCAATGCTTCAAGCCGGAATCGAAACCAGGGTGAATTTACGTCAGTCAGATATCTCATCCCGTAGCCATCATCATTTTTGGAGTAAATAAGTTGTTTTTGTATCCTTTTTACGTATACGTTATCGCCTGATTGGAATGCTCAATTCTCGAGAAGAGCTATTGTATATAAGCGTATGTGGCAGCCGGCAATACCTCACGAGAGCTCAACACATGGAGGGGAGGCTCAAGTGTGCTGTAATAACTTTCAGTAATCAGCTCGTATTTTATATCATTATGATGACTGATGTATATTCGCCTTGATAATTTATCGTGAAATAGAGTTAATATTTCTTGACGAATTATTCATCAGCAATAGGATTGATGTCAGATATTGTCTGTTTTCTATTTCATTCCAAAATAACGTAACTGAATATATTGTCATCGAATATCGAATGCCAGCCATTATAATGCGATTCTGAAACTACATAGGATGTTTTGATGTAGAAAAATCTAGTATGCATTTTCTTCGCTATAAAGTAGCTTCAACTTAGTTACAGAAGAAATTATGTGACACATGAATAAGAAAAAAAAAAGATGAAACTGAAATACAAAGCAAAATAAATTAGAATAGATTTAGCCAAAATAAGAGAATGAAGTTATTCGTTTTCTTTAATATGCCTATCATTTACATTTCCTGATGAAGGATATATGCTTGAGAATTCAATATAAATGAGATTTCATACATTTCCTTCTCAATCGCTTCCTTCCGGTTTCTTTCCTCATCTTTTATTTCCTTCTGGTCTTGTGTTCCTAAAAGGTTATCCCGATTCCTAATCAATATATATATATATATATATATATATATGTGTGTGTGTGTGTGTGTGTGTGTGTATGTGTGTGTGTTTGTGGAGAGAGGAGCTTGTATCATCATAGTATATATATGTGCATGTGAGTGTATTTCTCGGATTATATATATATATATATATATATATATATACACACGAATGTTGGTTTCTCAGGGTGCGTGCATACACAAATACACACTCCCACACGCAAACACACCCACACCCACACACTCATATATATATATATATATATGTGTGTGTGTGTGTGTGCGTGTGTGTGTGTGTGTGTGTGTGTTTGTGGAGAGAGGAGCTTGTTGTATCATCATAGTATATATATGTGCATGTGAGTGTATTTCTCGGAGTGTATATATATATATATATATATATATATATATATATACACACGAATGTTGGTTTCTCGGGGTGCGTGCATACACAAATACACACTCCCACACGCAAACACACCCACACCCACACATGTATATATATATATATATATGTGTGTGTGTGTGTGTGTGTGTGTGTGTGTAAGGTCTTAGCGTATGGGAGTGTGTGTTAGTGTGCGCACGCGCCCTGATAAACCAACATTCATATAACCATATATATAATAAATCATCTATGGGTGTGCATACGCGTGGATTTATATTTCCTTTGAAGTTATACTTCTTTTTATATTTTTCTTCCTCCCTCCCATGAATTTCTTGCGTAAGCCACTTCGGTCACGACCCCTACTTCCTTGAGACCTTTACTCAAGGTCAAAAAATTATAGTCAAACGTATTGCTCAGTCAGAATTTCTTCTTAGCATACACCACTGGGCTATGTATAATGATACAAGCGAAGACGATGGCAGATTCCCTCGACTAGCAATTTTTAAAAAAGACATACTTATTTTTATGTTTGGCCTTTATACCTCATATAAATTCCGCTCCCGTTCGCTGAAGCGTATGTGTTCCTGCCAATACGCAATGATTGAATTCGGGCTGAAATGTCAAAAGCTCATTCTTTCTGTTCGTTTACTTCACATCTTGTATCGTTTTTTTTTTTTCTTTTTATCGACTCTTTCAATACGTGGGTAAAATGAACGTTTTTGCAATGGAGGATATATGTGAAGATACTGGAGAGTTGACGCCATCATGCAAAAGCTATGTCAACCCGAACTTTGGTAGCAAATGCGATGGGAAGTGTTATGAAATAAAATAGATACCCGATTTCAAAATTATGAATTTTTAAAAACCTCAGATATAGAATTTGTCTCTTTTAACCCGCATTGAGAGACTTATCGAAGTTATATAAAAACCTTGAAAAGAATTCAAGCAGCTTATTTTTCTGCGATACGAATAGAGAAATTGGTGAGACGATTTCAAATCTTGAAGAACGAGATTTTTAATTCATGTCAGGCGTGATTCTATATCTTTCTCTACGTGTTGATTAAACACCTTGTCAAACTGGGCCCCTTTTCCTTAATTATTACTTAATTTAGAGAAAGTAAAATCTGATGTCAAAAGTAGGATTATCCCTTTCTAAATCTGATTAGATAATGAATGAATTCACTCCTACCGTTAACCTAATCATTTTTTGAAATCAAATGGGAAATTCGGCAATATTTACCCTTGGAGGGAAATATATAAGTTGAATTTTTAAAAAAGTTAAACAATAGTTACCTCTAAGTAAACATGACAATGTGTAAGCAGATTAAATTCCAAGCAACATATTTTCCTGGGTTATCAACAGGGAAAGTAGCGCGATGATTTAACGTAGCACCAATTTCTCTGCGGATAAACCAGAAAAATATGTTGCCAAAAATTAAAAATATATTGCTTGAAATTTAAAATATGTTACTTCAAATTTAAAATAAGTTGCTTGAAATTCAAAATATGTTGCTTGAAATTTAAAATGTGTTGCTTGAAATTTAGATTATGTTGCTTGAAATTTAAAATAATTTGCTTGAAATTCAAAATATGTTGCTTGAAATTCAAAATATTTTCTTGGAATTTAGATTTTGTTGCTTGAAGTTTAAAACAAGTTGCTTGAAATTCAAAATATGCTGCTTGAAATTTAAGATATGTTGCTTGAAATTTAATCCTAAAGTTTACTTCCATTTCATTCCTCTACTTAAGGCTTTTACACATTTCTTTTAGTTAAGGATAAAACAGCCAAGCAAACTGCTCTATGTAACCTTCGTTTTTATCCAGTGTAGTAGAAGGAAATTCTTAAGTTCAAAAACAGGAATAATTCTCATCCAAAGCTATTTGGTAACGCATGAACGCAGTCCATTCCTACCAATAGGCTAAATTGGAAACTACATTATCGTAGATTAGCAAACCAACCCATGATACTTAAACTCTCGACATCACGACGCAGATCTTTGACAGTTTTCAAATACTGCCCTGAACACTTGATCCAATGCAATCCTAGAATCACGAAATTTTCCAACCAAACACTAGAGTACTGATTTACTGTGAATTAGTTTTCTGCTCTCAAGCATTTGTAAGATTTAAACACTCAATTATGTCATTCTTTGAAACAAATACCGGTTAAACAACTGAGAGGAGCAAATATTGAAATGAGGTAACTAAATAACATTATCATGTCACAGTTAAATATACTTGTCTTTGATTAGAGTAGCTATATGACTAATGTTATGTTTTTAGTAAGGTAATTAACTTTTTTATTCGAGTTAGTCTCTTGAATGAAAATGATATAACAAAGGGCTATATTGATATTATTCCGTACATATGTATAAATATGTATCAGATGAAACATACCCGTCCTCTTAAAGATACACTCACGGTTTAGTGCATGGGTAGGTGCAGACATTAACGCAGGTGTGCACGCGCGCGCTGGGAGGATGTGACAATCACAGATGTCACAACAAAAACCCCAAGTGGAAATTGGACTGGGGATGTGAATGACGTCATGCCCGGAATCGATGGGCGGGGATTCTTAGTGATTTTGAATAAACGCAGTGAGTTGAGATTTGAAGCTAGATGAATCGAGTTGATTTTTGGACCTGGGTGAGGCCAGTCCAGTTATGATCTAAGGGGTGCACCGTGCGTTGTTGGGTCAGATGGAACAGTCAGCATTGTAAACTTTGTGTCTCTCTCGCCTTGTGTCGAATACTTAAACTTAAAGAAGGTAATAAAAGTTTCGTACCTGAACCAAGAGAGTAGTCAGTGTTTCGTGTTTTTCACATTCCTATGCGTATTCGTAGATTGTGGCTATGTTACACAAAGAGACCTTTTGAAGTTCACGCAAATAGGGAAGATGAATTAATTCTCAGCATTTGGAAGTGTCGGGAAACTCCCTTTCCATCAAAAGTATTAAGTTCTAAACAAGTTTAAAAGAATGACTGCTTGGTTTCGAATTCGAATTCAACACAGCAAGTTCAAATCCGGAATGAAGCTGTTTGCATAAAATATTGCGCCTTTAAAATTTATCTGCGCTTCCAATCTCACTCATTCATGCAAGTTAGGGGTTAGTAGTAGGTTAAACTGTGTTTTTGCCTTGTTAAGCTAACATGTCTTAAAGGCAGGGAACTGAAAAAAAATTAGCTTTACTTCGCTGAAAATATCCTGCAATATTTAGCATTTTAAGAAAAAAAGAGTCGTCAGTATCAAATTAGAAATAGGATATAGGGACATTTTTTAAAAAAATCCAATTCAAAAAGACTTTTTGAAGTTCACGCAGGTTCGAAGGAAAGAAAATGTACCATAGCCAGATACGGCTATGTGTGAAATGGACAAATAAAGTTCATATATATATATATATATATATAATAAAGAAATCTCGAAACACGAAAAACACTTACGATTTCTCAGTTCAGGTACGAAACTTTTTATTACCTTTGAGTTTAAAGCTTTTTCGACATAAGGAGGGAGAATCACAATCTTTCTACTCTGGCTTTTTCATCTGCTGCCCCTCCCCAACACGTGTGGCACCCGCCACAAAGGTCTCCGCGAGCAAGCGAAAGCCAACCGTCTTCTCATGAGGCAGGTCTCAATTCTACTAACTTTCTCCAAATTCCCAAAATCCTCCACGCGCTTCCGGTGCGTGACGTCACCCGAACTCTGTAATCCCGTTTCCCATCTCGGGCAATTGTGACATCTCTGAGTGACACGACCGCTCCGCGCGCACGTATGAAGCCCTGTGTTAATGTTGCACCGAAGTAACCCATGCACTGAGCCGAAAGGTTCTCAGCCTAACTAAACTCAAAGGCATGAACCGAAATCCATCGGCCATTATATTACAAAAAGAACATGGAATAATCATGATTAATGTTCTTTTAATTACGTTTTCACATTAAATGTGAATGACCGCGTCTCGATAAACATGGTGGTTACGTGACAGTCAAGTACAAAGTTAGTAAACATCATAGAAGATATTCGACTGTCAATGTCGGTAGTCAGAAAGTTTTATCTTGAAAATAGAAGAATCATTCTTTCGTATCAGAAGTGAACTATGAGAGAGAACTGTCAGCCACTCTTCTCTGTCTGTCTGTTTCTCTCTCTCTCTCTCTCTCTCTCTCTAACGGCAATTGTATATTGACCGGCTATCAACGGAAAAATGATAAATGGTAGCAATAATCAGAAATTTCTTGTATGTGTGTCTGATAAAAGTGACAAACAAAATACATTTCATGAAGAAAGAAGTCGGGAATCTGCTTGCTTTTCAGGAAAACAAGGAAAGAACAAAAATTCAACCACTCTTCGTAGAATGGACAGGTGAAGAGCAGAATTCTATTTTGTGTTTCATTCTCCAATTTCTGTACTGTTGCCCGGTGCTGATAACCCAACATAAATTTTCCCTGACCCCATCACACATGGCCATTTTTTTCCGTTGCCTCAACTATATAATCACAACATTACTTAGGTCTACATTTTCTTTTTCAAGTAGCGGAATTATATTGAGAATTGAATTACCACGAACAGAAAATCTGGTGAACACCTACGCTTGACATACGGAAACACTGGACAGCTGTTTCGACCTTATAAGGTGTCATCAGCAGTGTATACTGTGATCGCCAAGACTTGTTAATTTGGCGTCACTTGTGTACGATATGAACTGGTGACTCAGTTGTAGAGTTTCAGCGCTGCAATCTGTGATTGCTGGTTCGATCTCTAGTGGTGGATATCACGGTATACACTGCCGATGAGATCTAATAAGGTCTAAACAGCTGTCTCGTGTTTCCGTATTTCTGGTCATGGTAATTCAATCCACATTACTTAGGTCGTTTAAATAATTCATAAAACGGATAACGATTCGGTTCAACCTCAGAAAATCAGGCTGTTTTTAATAAATTATAGAATAAAAAGAGAAAGATATATCCCTAGAGATGAGAGAATTAATGTTTATCGTAAACAGAGGTCTTTCAAACTAGAATGTTCAAAGGTCAGTAGACAAGAGGTTCATATTTTTTAGAACATTAGCTTTAGTGTGTGCACAAGAGAGGTGAGCAGATGAGCTCCCAAAATCAAGGGCTACATATTTTGAAAGAAGAAAGATGGACAGTTGTGTACCCCGGTCATGATTCTTCCTCCTCTGTCCTCTGGGTCAAATAGAACAAGGACATTGGTGTTAGGAGTTTACCGTAGAACAGAAAGGAAAAAAAAATTCGTCTGCCGTCTCTGATTCGGATATTTAGGATTTAGCATCATTTAAAAAAAAACTCATGAATGCTCCACCCCACAACCAACAAGATCTCGTTGTGAAATAATAAAACAGCAAGGATATTTTTGGACTTTTTATTCTGATAGAGCTGACTCATAATTTTTACAGTTTCACCCCAAATCTGCGAACGACTAATTATGTTTTAAAGGAATCCAAACCATTTTTTAAAACTTTTTCTTACTTGTGATTCATTAAAATTATAAATGAATAACACAAGAAATTTATTTTGAGACACAATAAGCTCCTCTACGATTGGGTAGAGAAAACAGCACTGAGAAATATGTGTTAGGCTGTGATTATATATATATATCTACATATATATAAGGGTAGGCATAATGTGGATGAATACATACTGTCACGTGATATCCCGCGGAGACGATAAGGGTAAGATTATTACTATCCTCCCGTGTTTGAATTGACAGTATCAAACCGTCAAAGAGTGACCGTTAGGAAGGAATGTGGGTCACACAGGGGAAACCAGGTGTTGGCACTTAGTAACCTCAGGTCGCCGGACACCGGAAGGGGAGGGAGAGAGAAGCCAAATGATTGGCTGGGACCACAAAACGGAAGTGGGACTCCCCCCCCGTCAGCGGAAATAGATAGTTAGAAGGTTAATTTTTGAGCAGAGTTCATAGCGGGCAGACGAACCATAGCCATCTTACTCCGGGTTTAAGAAAAAAGAATTACTGAGACACGAGGGACCCCAGGTTCTTCAAGCCAATGTAAAAAAATAGAACAAAGTCTATTAGCCCGTGAAAGAAGAAAGATCCTCCAGTGGAACCCCGTCGAAAAATAAGATAAGTAACTTTGGGGCCCTTTTCCTTTATACCCAAATTTTATATACCTCTCTCTCTCTCTCTCTCTCTCTCTCTCTCTCTCAATTTGAAGAAAAACAGAAGTCAAGAAAAGACATTTATATTCGTGGACTGTCCAATTATTATATGTTTTGACACTTTGAAAGTGTATATAACTGTAGTAAAGGAATTCATGTATTTTTATGTTACCATGTGGTCTATGTTGTTACTTCATGCTTCCCTTTCAGCTTCTATTCGCCTTATGTTATCTTGCTTAGAATTGTCCTCTTAATTCCTTAACAATATCACACGGGAAACCGGAGTTGCCGACTACTACAATATAATATTATTACGACTAAAACCTATAGGTCCATATTCTTCCATTATGTTGGGGAAGGAAGTGAAAGCGGCCTGGTGGGTGTGTGGATAGTGTGAAATTTGAAACCCCTTGCCAGCGGCAGTCAGTCTGGCCCTAAATTAGTCCCTCACATAATATGCAAGTTTTTATATGCCTGAGAGAAAAACTCTGAACGAGGACTTATTATATAGGGGATCAAGTGCCAACCTGCCCCCTCTTCACACGTGCGAAAATAAAAGTCCCGTTTTGGGATTTTAGTCAATTTGCCGTCACAATACATATATACATACATATATATATATTTGGGGGGGATTATAATTGTACTTAGGTGTAAATATAGGCAAAAGCATATGTATATATTGTTGGGTGTGTTTGATGATATCAAAATAATAGTAGATTAACCGGAATATAGCTCAAATGTTCAGAAAACTTGGAAGTCGTTAAAATTGATCTTGAAAGGACTTATTTTCATGTCCTTTTTAAACTTATTTTTGACGGTAGACATTATCAGGAGTCGGTAGATAAGGGGTTGACCTGTATAAATACTCAGGCTTAGTGTAGTCAGTGTTCATGAAGTCGGCAGGGGGAAAGCACCCCATATATATTAGTAGATATCAAGACATATCATTTTGAGTTTAGTCGAATCATGAGTGCTCTGGTGGACATATAGGTTTGGTGAATTAGTTGAGCTGAGGGCATGTTTGCGAATAGATATGTTTGGGGTGAGGTGGATATGTTACACAAACCAACTTTACACCAAGGCAGAAAACTTAGCATTTGACAAGCTGCCCTTATTGTGATAGAAAGCTCCCGCACTTGTTGGCCGTTTTGCCTGGTTTCATACACACATCTCATAATTAGGTGGGATATCCTCAAAAGTTGTCTTTGTTCATATGAGCACGAAAAGAAATTCTCTCTAATAGGAAATACATTTTATTTTCAAAAGCAAAATGAAGTTGAGAGTATAATTCCTGACTAATGACTACACTGCACCTGATTTTTATCAGCTTGTTAAGATAAACTTCCAAACTTTCCTTCTGCTTCTGGCGTATGTCTCCTGTATTATCAATATGCAACTGATTACGTTTCTTTGTCAGTACATCATTTCAGCAGAGGATCTTGCCTCAATCCACGAGGTGGTGGGAAAACCAAATAAGAATGGAAAAACTTTGAAAATGTGTAAAGGATAGGAGTATTTTACTTTTAGCCATCCAATCAATCCTTCCGTTTCAATTCTTCCTTTCAATGCTTTCCCTTCTCTCCATCAAATTCAGGCCAATTGTAAAAAATTCTGAGGTGCAATTGAAGGCCTCAGGGCTCACCTCAGTAATCACTAATCTGAACAACGTATTTTGACTTGTTTAACAGAAATACAAAGATGTATGTGACGAAAGGTTTCCACACCTATTGTAAATCTGATTTCTAGTCATAAACAAGTTCTTTTCATTAATATAAAAAGCGTCACATTTATGGAATACACTTGATAGAATTTATAGAAAA
>OY757904.1:147525599-147650599 GCA_963585895.1 Sepioteuthis lessoniana
AGTATATGTACATCTCCGTAAGGATAGCGTAAACACAGCTACCAAACAACGTTGACTTTGTGTCTAAGATTTTTTCCCTGATATATATATATATATATATATATGTATATATATAAACACACACACACACACACACACACATATATATAAACACACAAAGAGAGAAGGAGAGAGAGAGAGAGTACCTAGAAATGGAATTGACAAATATTATGATTATTCCTACAATAATCTAAAGTATATATTATTTTTATGATTAGTATATTATACATTAGAAGGAAAACAATAAATTCACACGTTAAATTTCACTCAAAAATTGACATTATGTCAGATCCTACAATGTTTTCAAGTCCCATTATTTATTATTTCAAAGTCTTTTATTCATATCAATGCTCTTAAGAGAATGGAAATAAATTTAACATCCTAATGAGACCAAATATTCTTTATTTCTTGTGAAAATATTATTTGCTCAGTGAATTTATTTACATTGAGTTCTTTACCTGGAATCTTTTAATATTCACTATATATATATATATATATATATATGTGTGTGTGTGTGCGTGTGCGCGTGTGCGTGTGTGTGTGATATTTCATTATGCAAATTAGATATTCATTTATTATTACTATTTTTCTATTTTGCCTTGTAAAATTGATTGCAATCATATCCTAAGTGTCATGTTTGAGAGGACACATTAAATGAGAAACATATTCCCCTATTCCGCACACATAAAAAGATGTAAATAAATGATATCTTGCGAGTTGTAAGGATGAACTTCTTGAGCAAATCAATAAATGTGGCGTTTGTGAAAAGTACAATACACCTCCGTTTCAGAGAATGATTCGACATTAAAAGAAAACGTAATCTTTATTTTGTATATTAAAGGTCATTCAGTACATTTTTGTCTGGTTATTTTCTACTGTACGGAAACAGTTGCTATCAAAACGTTTTCTCTTATATTTGGTGTAGGATTGATTGAATATATTCGTGGGTTTTGCATTGATTTGTTGTCAATCGGTTCATTCTACATTTTTTCTACAAAAATAGATTTTACCTTAATCTGATCGGTGATTTGATATGCTCTTCAATGACACGTATATCTTCAATATCAACAAAAATGTGTTTTCACTCTCCAGTAGGTCATTTTAATACAAGTTCATTTGTAAGATAATTGAACAGTTCATAAAAAACTGAAATTAAAAAAAAACAATTTAAAAATGAGCAGTCTCTGAACGGCCAGGCCAAGGCCCTTCCTGTAGTAAAATTCTTGTACGCACGTTCGGACCCAGGGAAGTGCATGTTCTTGCCGCTGACACCAGGTGGAAGGGAGGAGAAGACTCATTTTGGGGAGTTTAGGGCTAGACATGATGAGGTTAATACAGTTAAACAAGAGCCATGAAGATGTGAAGGGGTGAGAGTTTACGATACCCATTTTTGGTCGTGGGCTCAAAGGGGAGCCTTAGATTAGATGCAAGCCAGCAAATACGCATATCAGAAATACAATAGTAAAACAGAAAAAACTCCAAGGTCTGTGACTGTTCTCTCTTTCTCACCATCATAGGTTTCAAGTCTTTGCCTTGATAACGTGATTGCCCCCGAGTTTATATGTGTACTTTTCTAGACACCTGTTGGATTGTACATATACCATTTGTTCATAAGGTCAAATTTAAATTTCTTGAACATCTCCCAGGGGATCACCTTGCCCACAAAGTAGTGTCTCGCCTTATACTCCTTCTGTGCTACTTTGCTGCATTCACTTATTACGTGATTGATAGTTTCATCTCAGTCACCGCATAGCCTACAATTGCTATTTTTGTTGCGTCTTATCTATTCTTGCTTTCATATGATTGGTTCTTATGACGTTGTTTTGTGCTGCTATTAGGAGAGATTCTGTTTCTCTCTTAAAGTTTCCTTTTCTTTGCCAGGTCCAGGTTTTGTCGGGTGAGATGATGTTTATTAGTCGTTTTAAACGCCCATTGAGTTGTTTTACTTCCCATTTTTGTTTCCTAGTTATTGTCATTCTGTTGTCCATCGTGTCGATGGTATTGTTTCTAATGGCAGTAATCAGTCCTCCTTCGTGCTTTCCTAAGTTGTTGTAGTGATGCGTCAGCGCTGTCTTCGATGCTGGTAAGTCCGATTCTTTCCCCTTTTTTTGATATCTATAGTCTGTCAACGTCGTTTCTGGGATGTAGTGCCTTGTGCATAGTCATTAGTTTTCTTGTTCTTTGGTCCATTTGTTTAAGTTCTTCTCTGATCCCCTTCAGAAAGTGTCCGGAATATCTAACGAGGGGTACAGCCGTGGCTGTCGCTAATACCCAGACCTAGGCGATGAAATGTGACGTCACGCTAGTGGAGTCATGAATCTCTCGCTTCATGATAACGTTGAATTATAATAACAAAATCGTTTTTTCAATAAAGATTTTAAAACATTTTAAAATGTAACACGAAAGAAAAGAGACATGTTTTGATTTAAACTGGTTTTTATTAATTTTAATTAAATTTTAAAAAAAATAATTAATAAGAAAATATAAACATAAACATCACTGACTCTCCGTCGTGTTTGTAAATAAACACAGTTTTAAAGACAAAATGTTTCGTTTATTCGTCTAAATTTCATAACAATTTAACAAACACTGCTTAAACTTTCATATTTTTAATTCAATTATGAAAGCTCACAATCACTTTTGTTTTGATTGCAAGAATTTTTAAATCAGAATCACTCAAATATAGCAATCAAGCAACCAACAATAATATCATAAGAATTTAGGAACAAACAAGAAGCAACAATAAATGAGCAAAAATTATTAATTAAAAATATTTAAAAATGCAGCAAATTAAATTCAATGAAAATAATTCAAACTAAATAAGTTCAAGTCACTGTTTTTAAAAATCAAACTTATAAAAGTCTTTTTGTCTTAAAATTCAGTTGAATGTTTGAAGTTTTCTTTTTTTACTTAACTTCTTTCAAGTAATATAATAATTTTACTTGCGACAAAAATTATTTAATAATGCATTAGAAGAGCTCAAGACAATCATTTTTTCTATGTTTTTCAATGCTGTGTCCTTCACTACATGAGTCAACATTAAAGAGAAGTTGATCATTAGCCAAAATGTTTGCTTACTAACTGATTTTTAAAGGATTAAACACCCTAAAGCAACCATAAAATAATTATTTATAAGTTAAAAATCTATTTTTTTATTTCCAATTTTTTCTACGGATTAATATCGATGATTTCAAAATATCAAAAAAGGAAAAAATGTTTGGAAAATGTTTTTTGAGTGTTTTAGCGTTTTCATTTTGTGCAAAATATTTTCTAAAAATTAAATATTTAAAAAATTATTTTCAAAAATTCAAGTGTGGTGGTGTGATTGAGGCCTTTATGTTTCAAATGAATTCAAAACTTATTCAGGTTTAAACAAAGTTTAAGTCATCATTTTCAAATTTAAATTTTCGGCAATAGTGACTTGACTTTCGGTACAAATAATTTTACAAAGTTTTCAAATACAAACAACCTTAAAGATAAAACAAATTCTTTTAAAATTGACGAAAGAATACATTTTGCAGTTTTTGGTCATTCAAGAATGAGAAAAATTAATTCAGGAATATTTTTTCATGTTTAAAAATGATTCATAAAGTTTCAAGTATAGAAAAGTTAAAAGTTTTTACGATCGTTTTCTAAGAATATTTTTAAAATATTTCTTTGAAAAGAAAACACTATTTTCTTAAATAAAATATCAATAAAATAATTATTTAAAATATTTTCAGAAAATATAATGTTTAACAAGTTTTTTCGGCTTCAGTTCAAAATTCAAAACTGCTTTCTTGTGCTACGGCAAAACTAATTTTTTTAACAAATTTTGATTTTAGCGCCTGTTGAAATAAATGGTGATTAAAATTTTAACTACTCAGTTTGTTAGATGGACTTGGGGTAAAATTCTCCCTTTTAATGGCATGTTTCCATTTATCAAATAAATGTTTACATTTTGGAAACGGAAAACAATGAACTTTCGGACCATTTTTATTATCCCCTTTGCACTTTGTTACTACACAAGGGGAAGACATGTTTTGTTATGAAACTGAGTCAACGCTGAAAGACGCCGGGTAGTAAATAAAACAGAACTCTACTAGTAGTGAGGTCAGCAAGTGAACTTTAATCATATGACTGGCCTTGGTAATATATATCGCGGAGGCCAAGGTACAGCCCAGGTATTTATTCCTTTGATAAGGTTTCTGCAAGAGGGATTTGTCTCGAGTAGTTTTCTAATTCTCCTGAGATATTCTTTTTGGAATGTGTCTTTCATTCCCACATGTTTGATCCCTACGTATGTGTAGGTTTCGTTTTCTCAAAGCGTTCTGGTCTTGCCTTGATTTGGTAGATTCTGTCAGTCAGATGTCGTCTGCCACTTTTCATTTCAAGCATGGCACATTTTCCCATGCCATATTCCATTCCAATGACACGACTGTATATTCTAACTGCGTGTATTAGGGTTTCCAGTTCTTTTTCATTATTATTATTATTATTATTATTATTATTATTTACTCATTAGAGTTTTTCGCATCAGCGTAAGCTGATGGTCTTTCAATGGAGATTGAGTGACAGCAAGTCTCCTCAAGTCACCAGGACTCATCTCACTATTCTGGCCATTTTCACTAATGCTGTTGTCTGGATGGTCTCCACTCGGCCGCCAACTTCCAAATCCCACAAGCCCTTTAATAATCCTTTAGTTACCGTGCCAAAAGCACCAGTCACAATTAGTATAATTGTCACCTTCATGTTCCATAGTTTTTTCAATTCTCTAGCAAGGTCGAGGTACCTATCTCTCTTTTCACATTCTTTCAGTTTTATTCTGTGGTCATCCGGGACAGCAGAGTCGACAATTTTGCACATTTTTTTTTGTTGATTATTATAAGGTCTGGTCTTCTGGCCGAGATTAGGTGATCCGTTTGTATGCTAAATTCCCATAAAAGTTTGTGTGTGTCATTGTAGCCTTGTACTCTTTCTGTGGCAATTTGCTGCATTCGCTTATTATGTGATTGATAGTTTCATCTCTATCACCGGATATCCTACATTTGCTATTTTGTTGGGTCTTATCTATCCTCACCTTGTTATGATTGGTTCTTATGGCGCTGTTTTGTCCTGCCATTAGGAAAGATTCTGTTTCTCAATGAAAGTTTCCTTTTCTTAGCTATTATTATTATTATTGCTCTATCAAATATATTGAGCGCCATCCAATTTATACCGCATTTGGTCTGCAACAAACTCACCAAGTGAGATAGTGGCAACTATATACTGCTTTATTACATGTAGGGGTCATGCGCGTTCACGTGGGTCACATAAGTGTCTTCTTACTTGTGCAACTATATATATATACATACTGAAAAACATTTTCAATACACTAAAACAATAAAGGTTTGGCCATGAGACTCACATGCTAACATGATATTATGTTTTAAATATGAGTGTATGTTTTTTAACAATGTAATGAATTCATCATTTTTTAACAATATTTTAAGCATACAAGGTGCACGCGATAAGTTTCCAGACTTTTTTCGTATGGGCACGTTTATTGATAGTACACACATGAAACTCTGCACTTATTGTACCGTTCCAACAACTCCTCGAAGGCCCCATGGAAGTCCTCTTGTGTGAGCATGTCAATGACCTTCGCCACAGCCTCTTTCATCTCCTACGTTGACTCATAACGACAGCCTTTGTGCTTAGAGAATAAAGTCACAGGGAGCTAGTTCTGGACTATAGAGAGGGTGACAAACTGTCTGGATGCCCATCTTGGTCAAATAGTCTGTGACAAGGATGGAGTGGTGGACTGGTGTATTGTCCTAGTGGAAATGCCACTGAGCCGATTTGAAGAGTGCTGGCCTCTTCCGACAGAATCTCTTCCTGAACTCCCTTAAAACCTTAAAATAGTAACCCTAACTCTAACCCTTTGGCTAGTCAATTCTGGTGTATTGACTTCCTTACTCCGCCCACACCTTTCATCATCCCTCACAGACACCCTGCCATCCTTGAATCTCTTATGCCACTCAATAACTGATGCTCGATTCATGCAAAATTCTCCAAAAGCAGTCTGAAGTATTCCATAAGTTTCTGCGGCATTTTTTCCAAGTTTCAAACACAATTTTATTGCATATCGTTCTTCCAAGGTGTCAGATTGCGTTTTTGAAATTCGCCAGCTGTGACACTCAGGCTTTAGTGGGGTGTATTCCAATTCTTGCTTTAGCTGTTTATTTGAACCTGAAATCATACACATTGGTCAGTCAAATATGTTATTGATATAATCACCTATTTTTTTGAAAAAGCATTGCAATTTCTTTTCTGTTGATTTTAACACTGAAGATTGAAGAAAATAAACACAATTTTCAACATATTCCGATAAAAAAACAAACAGTTATAATTGTCTCAAATTTCATTTAAAATGTGCTCTGTGTTTAATGGACAACGTAAGATGCATCGCGAAGACAAACTGAATATTTCTCCGTGAAGGATCCCCCCACAGTTGATTTGACATAACCCGGTTGATTAATCAAAACAAGGGTGCCGATTGCATCTCTTCGGAGGGATAAACCCTCCTCCTATGGCACTAAGCCATCCGATAATGAGGCTCCAGTTCTGAACCTTTATAAAATGATGCGCATCACTTTATTATCATTACACCCAGGTCAACACTGACCTGGAGTAATAGTTACTGTTTGGGTTCTATCTATCAGTCAAGTAGAACTATTATTCATTTACAATACTTGAGACCATCCAACAAATAATTAATATTGAATTAAATTATTAGTATTACATAGACTGCTACATAGTCACAAGGAAAAATAATCTAATAAGAATCAAATCTACTAAAATGTATCAGAAAATATTGTTAAAAGTTTCTTCCTGCTAAGGTATTTACCGAGTGATAGCTGAAATATTCTCGGTCCAACTAAAGATGGAATAATAACATAATAATCAAGATGTACTGACAGCATGCACCATCGTGGAGAAAAATTCCAGCATTTTCTACATGCGTTACTTAATAGTCTGTATCGTGCAACCATACGGCAGTACTGATACGGTTGCTGCTGTGAAATTTTACATTCTATTTAAATATAGTCATATAATACTTTGTTTATAGAATTACTTTAATCTTTGAACAACTAAAATATTTTCCAGGTGTCCATTATATTTTTGTGTGATACCCAACTAGCGGCCGGGCCCCGACTTATCAACTTCAATACTATTCATGGCATGTGATTCATCAAGTGGTTTCCGCCGGGTTATTTCACATTTCTTTACGGCCACAAAAAATACAACCGAGAGGGTGGAAGGAAGAACAAACGAACAATATAGACTTGGGTCAGTTCCAGGCGCAAAAAAAGGGAGTTTGTGTGACGATTTTGTACAGATTTTCGTGCATTTGTAGACTATCGTGGGCGTGTATTTTACACAAAACTTCTACTAAGCCATAAGGAATGTTAAGTCATCTTTGCCAGTCTTCTCTCGCTGCCTATTTCTGCTGACCGTCCTTCCCCTGGACTGCTATCTCAAGCCGACCGTCCTCCTCTGCTCTCCGTTGTCGACTGCTTTCTCTGTGTTCCTTTGTCAACTGACCTTGTGTCCTTTCTGGGACCTTCCTCTCCTCGTTCACTACCGGTCTCGCGGGAGATCTCGACCTCAAGCCCTTAGTTTGGGTTTTGCGCCAAAACAGACAAAGAGATCGTCTGCCCGGTGTACACACCCAAATATTGTGACATTTGGTTGGGACAAGAACTTTTAGTAATTCTCGGAGGTACACCGAGAGTCTGTAAAAAACAAAAGAAATATATTTCAAGTGTTAAACTTTTCGCTATGAATTAAATTACGCTTGGCTGAAAATCGATATTTTGTTTAATTCAATTCCTTTCTAGATGTCAGCTAACATAAAAATGTCTAAGCTTCGAATTGTAATGTTTTATATTACAATCATTTTTTTTTAATGCTCACCTAAGTAAAAGTATCCGTTATCGTTATTTTTGGAACAAATATTTTAATTCATTACTTAGTAAGACATTTAGCGCAAAGAATTCGTCAATATTGCGGGGAAAAAAAAGGTTGTTTCTGTTTATGCCTCAAGACATAATCAAACTTGTACTTTTCGATTTTTATTTATTAACATTATATTCATCATAATGGACTTACTCAAAATTGCCACAATGCACGAATATATCTATCTATATATATATATATATATATATATATATATATATTCTTGCATGTTTGTTTACTATTTTTATGTCCTTAAAGTTTGTTGGCTATTGATAAAGAAATTGACTTTTATTCCAGTGTTTGTTTGCGATTTTACGTCGCGAATAAAATTGATGAACACGAAGAAAAATTAGAGTAAAAAAGTCTTAAACTGTTTGTCAAAATATTAATCTATAAAAGTGACTGTCATGAAAAAAAATAAAGTCTAAAAGGAAAAAAAAAAAGAGATATCTGAGAGCAAAATAAGGGAATGATCTACAAAACTTATATAGAATTCAAACTTGGAATCCTAATCTCTTAGATAAAATAAAACGAGAATTCTTCCAAGTTGAAGCTATGTCAGAACTACTGTATGATCGCACCACCCAGACTCTTATGAAACAATTGGAAGAAAAGCGAGATGGGATCAACGAAACCATGCTGTATGCTGTTTTATACAAATTGTGGAAGCAGCACCCTGCAAAAATTCAATGTACATTTATTGTTGTAATTTATATGGCACATATGACAAATTTATCATCGTATCAGAATAATCAATTTTATAATAACCCTAACATTTTAGCTATTTTTATTAAATTCTTAAAAAGAATGATAAAATTCTAAATTTTTGTCTAAATAAACTTAGTGCGATATATTTACCATAGGATGAATATACTGATGATTAATTTACCGTACAAAGAATTCAACACACGGTGAATCTACCGATGAAGAATTAACTGGACAGGTCTAAGACACTTCAGTTGTTCGGCCACTCACCCTCATCTCACTAAGCTGGGAAGAAAGACGAGCAGTACATGCTAGACACTGCTAAACAAGAAAGAACGAACAAGAGCAATGTTGGCCTATGGACTCCTACACATGGATGCATCAATGCTGGCTGACCAGCAAAAAATAATGTTTATCATTCATGTGCGGACACTCGGTGCTGTTAGAGACTTTACCAATCACGATGACCAATAGAGATGGATGACAAGACAATCTTTACTATCGGTACTTCTTGGGGATGATGAAGATTAAACATACTCGATTTCATCGTGCAATTATTTGCAAATTCTGTAACTATATAGACAAAGGAGCTAATGTTGATATCATCATCATCATCATCTTGCCGTGACTACAGCACAGATATCCCTGACACTCTCTCGCCACTCCTCCCTGTTATTCATCGCCTATGGCTGGTCCTCAGGGCTACATCCCGTATCCTCACAGAGCTGCTGCATGTAGGTTCGAACTGGTCGCCCTGCTTTTGCTCGGCAATGTAAGAGGGTCCATAGGAGAACATCACGTATGAGCTCGTCCCTGCTTCTCCAGCAGTGTCTTGCATGTCTGGTTTGTCTAACTTTGATAGTTTTCCTGATGAGAGGCAGGAGGGTCTACAGCTGCTGCTTTGTGGGGTGTTGCCCCCAGGACTTGTTCAAAATTTCCCGCAGCATTCTTGTGTAGTTGCCGTCAAGCTTTTTCTCCATCCATTTAGTCAGCGTCCATCTAGTGCATCCATACGTTGACAAGTTCACCTACCTGGGAAGCAGTGTCTAATCAACCAAAATAGACATCGACACGCGACTAACAAAGTCATGGACAGTTATCGATAAGCTCTCGGTCATGTTGAAGTCAGACCTAACCGATAAAATGTAACGTAGTTTCTTCCAAGCAGCGGTTGTGTCGATACTGCTATATTGATGCACTACTAATGTTGATATATCAACCCATAAATGAAACCTAAATAGGTATTATCATTGCAGGTCAATGTGGATCTGAGGGTAATAGCAATGAAAGAATGACATGATATTCCTCAGCGCAGCAGAACAAAAGACCCACCATTGGACACAGTTTAATGCAATACCTTCGACACTTAGTGCAATGTTTATCATTTTAGAGAATGGAATCAATGACCCAAGTTCCCTTACTCCTAAATTTAAAAGGCTCATTGTTTTGAGCTAGTTACTAACTCACCAACCCTTTTTTGAAAATCCCTAATTCATGGTAGACCGTTTCTTGCATTTACTGCTAGAATTTTCGTGGTTGAACCATTCCTGTCGGTCACGATGTTCAGCAGTGGGAGGCACCCAGTTCTCATGTCAAATTATGAAAGGTCATTTTGTGATATTTTGTTTTAAGTTAAAATGTTTCGTACTTTTGCAATAGGCTAATTGCTTGAGCCATAAGATATGTGTAATGATTCCAGAGTTTCAAAACAGGATGGACATCCAGCGAAGAAAACACCAAGTGTCAGTAGTCAGCTAAGGAAGAATTTTATTTATCTAATCAATTAATGTCAAAGCTAATGGTATTTTATTCTCCAATTATAACATAATTAAACGATAGATAAGATAAGAAAAAATCTGTTGTGAAACCAGGATTTTAAATATAGTTCTAATATTCATCCCTGAACTGGAAAAAAATAGGAAAAGTTTATTGTTCCCTTCTGAAGAAAATTTGCACTCATAATGTTGCGCTCATAATGTTGCGTGATAGAATTTAATAGTATACAATTTTAGAAACGAAAATTAACATATACATATGTTACGATATGCTTTAACACACACACACACACACAGATATATATATATATATATATATATATATATATATATATAAAGAGAGACAGACAGACAGACAGATTTTAATTTTTTTATACAGAGGAATGTCGGTATTTCTATTGGTAAGATTAATAAAGTTTAATTGATTTATCTGGTCTAGATGCAATTGGCAAGTCCTTAAAATTTAAAGATTTCTCAATATTTTTATATCTTACTGGATATTCATTATTCGCAATTTATTAAGGAATTCTTTGGTGGTTTTCCAATTTCTTCGAGGAAGCAAGTTCTTGAATCAAGTTTAACGAATATTTAGGAGGTATTCCCTTCCTTCTGATTGTGTTTTTGTTCACACAACCATACTCACACATACAGGCGCATAACCCCCCCACACACACACACATGTATATATATATATATATATACATCACGCAATTTGTGTTGACGTTATTAATGAAGTGTTCGATTCATCTAATACGTAATAGGGTCTCCTTTACCAACTCTAAGTATATATATATATATATATATCATCATGTCATGCCGCCAGCACGGATATCCCTGACCCTCTCTCGCCACCTCTCCCTATTATGTGTCGCCTCTGGCAAGTCTTCAAGGTTACATCCTGTGTCCTCACATAGCTGCTGTATGTAAGTTCGAGCTGGTCGTCCTGCTTTTGCTCGGCCATATGTGGGGGTCCATAGGAGTACGTCACTTATGAGCTCGTCCTTGCTTCTCTAGCAGTGTCCTGCATGTCTGGTTCGTCTAACTTGGATAGTTTTCGTGATGGGAGGCAAGTGACCGTATAGTTGGTGTCTTGTGGGATGTTGTCGACAGGACTTGTTCAATATTGCTCTCAACATTCTTGTGTAATTGCCGTCTAGTTTCTTCTCCAGCCGTTAGTTAGCGTTCATGTAGTGCATCCATATAGCACTATCGATACAACCGCTGCCTGGAAGAAACTGCGTTTCATTTTATCAGTCAGGTCTGATTTCCATATGATATATATATATATGTGTGTGTGTGTGTGTGTGTGTGTGTGTGTGTGCTTGTGTGTGTGTGTGTGTGTGTGCATTTTAAGTGCACAATTTATCAAACATTTCAAATTTTCAGTAAAGTACAACTAGACACCGGGACATTGGCCCAGCGGTTAGAGTGTTCGCCAATGGCCCGGGAGACCTGGGTTCAATCCCAGGTCGAGTCATACCAAAGACTTTAAAAATGGTACTTGATACCACCTTGCTTAACACTCAGCATTATAAGGTACGGTTCAAGGGTAAAGTGGAGCAATCCTGGGAATGGAGTAGCGCCCTCCCCTACACCTTGGTGTAGTAGCTATCGAAAAGGGAACTTCGGGTCACCCTCGACTATGGTCGCTAACTTTACTTACTACAACTAGATAAACGGAAAAAGGTCATAATAATGCATTTTAAAAAACAATTTTTTTAAAAATCACACTTGTCTGGGGCTGTAAAATGTACCGACTGCTTTTCTGCAAAGTGATAAGACCCCCCCACCACCACCACAATGAGTATCCTGTTTATGACACTAAGCAATTTGATGGTAAGTTCTAGTAATGCTGAAGTTTGGGGGAATGTGGAGTACCTTTTCATTTCCATCGCCCCCAGGTTTACTTTGGCCCGTAGTGGTAGAAGCTGACAGGACTCTGTCTATGAGTCAAATAGAATTAAACTTCGTACTTATCAAAATGTTTAAAATACAACTGTTTTGACATTTAAACGTCATACTTATACTAAATTGAATTGTTTGAAATTGAACTGTTTTTGTATGCTAAACGGATTTGTTTGAAACAGAACTGTTTTTAACATTAAAACTATCCTTAAATTAAACTGAATTAAAATAGAACTGTTTATATATTAAACTGTGTTTAAACAAGAACTATACTTATACTAGCTTACGAAATGTTTGATTAAACTGAATAATTTGATTAAACTGAATAATTTGAAATAGAAGTGGTTTTGACAATTAAACTGTGTACTTATGCTAAATTGAATTGTTTAAAATAGAACTGCTAATTGTCTAAAACGCATTTGGCATTTGGCATCAAAAGTTGATATGCCATGAACTCAAACAAACAAAAAATAAAACAACATATTGTCAAATTGTCTGATCGTCTAACATGTAAAACTTGTAACATGATTGAAACAATTACAACAAATGAAATTCTTGCTGACATATAAGTGAAGTTGACGACCATAGCCGAGGGTGACCCGAAGGCTCTCTTTTCGATAGCTACTACACCAAGGTATAGTGGAGGGCGCTACTCCTTCCCTAGATTGCTCTACTTTACTCTTGATCCGTACCTTATAATGCTGGGTGTTAAGCAACGAGGCATCAAGTACCATTTTTCGAGTCTTTGGTATGACTCGACCAGAGATTGAACCCTGGTCTCCCTGGCCATTGGCGAACACTCTAACCGCTAGGCCAATGTCCTTGCTTACATATTCACTCCTAATAGACTAAATCCCAGATGAACCTTTTCCAAAGACTTTTGTATACTAAAGAATTTATCGAACTTTTCGAATATGAATGACAAGATTTAGATATTGAAAAGATAGCTCCAGTGTATATAAGTGGTGTGCTCAAGTCATTCAGCACTGTTACAGGGAGAATTTTGACATCCAAATTTTATGAGCGTTGTATTTGACTCATACTGGTTTCTTTGGCCTTTTGTGTGTGTATGTATGTGTGTGTAATGTGCGTTTGTAGAAAGGATATTGTCGTTATGTTTGTACGTATGTATATATGCATGTGTGTGTGCCTTTGTGTTTGTCTGACTCAATCCTTATAAGAATATGAGAGAGTAAATACAGCAATGGTTTTTTGCTTCCCAAATTCGAAATGTTAAGAAATATGATTTTTTTAAAAAAAAGCATTATCTCAACTGATACTCAGTGAAATTGAAAAGACTCTGAAACACATTAGAAAATGATAATCAATATAACAATTGTTAATACACTGAAAGTTGTGTTGTGACATAATGGCCGAGGGATTTCGTTTTATATATCTTGCCTTTGCGTCTAGTTAGGCTGAGAATCTTTCGGCTCAGCACATAAGTTACTTAGGTGCAAACTTGAACACAGGTGTTGATGCGCGCGTGGGGACGATGTGTCGTTCACTGATGTCAAAATAAAAATCCAATATAGTAAGGTTGACCAGGGGATGTGAATGACGTCATGAACCGGAAGTGCGCGTGGAGGATTTTTGGGATTTTGGAAAAGTCAGTTAGTTGAGTCTTGTTGTCCGAAGAAGAAGGGTTACTTTCGCTAGCTCGCAGTTGCCTTGTGGCGGGTGCCACACGTGTTGTGGGGGTGCAGATGGAAAAGCCAGCATAGAAAATTGTGCCGCTCTCCTCATGTCGAAAAACCTTTTAACTCAAAGGTAATAAAAAGTTTCGTACCTGAACTAAGAAGTCGAAAGTGTTTTTCGTGCTTCGGGATTCATATGTTCTATGTATGTTATGAACATTCTATGTACATTTCCCATATTCATGTATGGCTATGTTACAGTTTAAATATCGATTTTATTTATTTATCTATCTATCTATCTATTTATCTATTTACTTATTTATGTATTTATTTGTTTGTTTTTGTTTAAATGAAGTGCATTTCTTTACAATTTTTTTTCGCAATTTCAACCATATTACAATCTTTTACTCTGGCTTATTGGTCTAGTGGTAGAGTGTTCGTCAATGGTCCGGGAGACCATGGTTCAATCCCAGGTCGTGTCAAACCGAAGACCCTTAAAATGGTACTCGATACCTCCTTGCTTAACACACAACAAAATAAGATATGTATCGATGGGTAAAGTAGAGCAGTCCAGAGAAAGGAGTAGCGCCCTCCCCTACAACTCGGTGTTGTCGCTATTGAAAAGGGATTCCTCTGGTCGCCCTCGAGTACGGTCGCCAACTTACTACTATTTTTTAAAAATATTTTTGAATATCAACCTATTTGTAAGCATCACTTGACGATGATGTGAAGGTTTATTGAAAACATTTGTTTCAAACTTAATTATCATAACTATTCTCATTAACTGTATGTCTTAACGTACAATGCATTGAATGCATAAAGATATCTTGTGTTTGGCTATTTTTACAACATTTTTAAAATAATTAGATGGTTTCATGTCATTAAAGATAATAAGTAAAAAGTAAAGTTGGCGACCATAGTCGAGGGTAACCCAAAGGCTCCCTTTTCGATAGCTACTACACCAAGGTGTAGGGGAGGGCGCTACTCCTTCTCTGGATTGTTCTACTTTACCCTTGATCCGTACCTTATAATGCTAAGTGTTAAGCAAGGAGGCATCAAGTACCATTTTTTGAGTCTTTGGTATGACTCGACCTGGGCCATTGGCGAACACCCTAACCTCTCGGCCAATGTCCGGTAGAGATAATACTAAGTAAAAAATCATGTGAATAATTAAACAGCAAATAATTTGCATATATTTATATGGCTATAAGTATGTATTTATTCAAATCTTCTAGCAAAGATTAGAGATGAGTGTTTCATTAACCCAAAAAGATATCGACATGCGACTAGCAAGGGCATGGACAGCTACCGGTAGGCTATCGGTCATATGGAAGTCAGGCCAGACAAATAAAATGAAATGCAGTGTCTTCCAAGTAATGGTCGTGTCGATACTGCTATATGGATGCACTACATGGAAGCTGACAAAACGGATGGAGAAAAAGCTTGACGGAAACTACACAAGAATGCTGCGAGAAATTTTGAACAAGTCCTGGAGGCAACACCCCACAAAGCACCAGTTGTACACCTACCCACTTCCCATCACGAAAACTATCAAAGTTAGACAAACCTGACATGCAGGACAGTGCTGGAGAAGCAGGGACGAGCTCATAAGTGATATTCTCTTATAGAGCCCCTCACATGCCCGAGCAAAAGCAGGGTGACCAACTCGAACCTACATACAGCAGCTCTGTGAGGATACTGGATGTAGCCCTGAGGAGCTACCAGAAGCGATGAACGACATGGAGGAGTGGCGAGAGAGGGTCAGGGATATTCGTGCTGGAGGTATGATGAGATGATGATGATGACCACAGATAAGATAAAATACAAGGATATTTTGCAGAGTAATGTGGGTTTAAATTCAGCGTTTTCGTTTTTGGAAGATTGTACTGATTTTTTACGTCTATAAGAATTACCCAATGAGCCCCCAATTTATATATATATATATATATATATATATATATATATATAGACAGAGAGACAGAGAGACACTGAAATAGAATGAGACAGAAAGAGAGGAAGAGAGACAAGTGGAAGACAATGAAAGAGAAAAAAGTGTGTGTGAACCCAAAATTCTATATCATTTGAAAAATAAATTTGTTTGGACTGTTTCAGGTCTTAGACTGGTTAAGCCTAACAGTCTCTATCATTAAAAATGCCATCCATGTGCTATCATTTTATCATAATTTCAATGATAATTAATTTTGTTAACTTGATTTTGCATGGTAATGACATTAGCATGGTGGTATTTTCAATTTTATGCAGTCACGTAAAAAATATCCCGATGTAAATTCTTGATTTTCGTTGTTTTCTGTTTCTCTTGATTTCTTTTTCTTCTTTTTTTTTAGTTTTCATACGTTTGTTTTTATTCTTTTAGGAAATTTGACACTTTAATGTGTCCAAACACAACCACAAGTCACCTTAAAAACATTGATACAATACACAAAGACATGTAAAATTTCACAAGCGATTATTATACTGCATAATTTTAGATTTTCAATTAAGAAAATCATTTATATGCTCCTCAAGCGAAGTTGATTTATTTCCAGTTCTCTTGTGATTTGATAAATGCATTGGCATTTTTATCATCTAAATAGTAATCAGTATTTAAATATAAGCTTTATCAAATCCCCAGCCACAAAACACACACATGTATATACACATGTTAGATAGTGACAAATTTAGGTGTAGAATCCGTTTGGTTAGATTTGCAGAGTGGGTAAAATTCAGTGGTTCGCTCGATGACCAAGAGTGAGAAAGAAGAAGAAGAAGAAGAAGAAGAAGAAGAAGAAGAAGAAGAAGAAGAAGAAGAAGAAGAAGAAGGGTAAGCGAATGAAGAATCAAAACAATACAAAGGAGTGTGAGCAACAGGGTTCCGATAACCAAAATATAATTTGGAAACCAATTATCTGCAGCCATAACAAAAAGGTAATTTATTATTCGAAATTAGCTTAAGGAAATAGATTAGGCGCTAAGCTAGTATGAAGAGCTCTTTGTTAGTATATGCAAGTGAAATCTTTCTTGCAAAGAATAGTAATTGCTAAAAGTAAATTCTTGCGTGCGATGTCGTGCTGTGATTTTCTTGTGATATTATTGAGTTACATACTCGGCAAATATATTGCTTTATTTATTCTACTCTATATCCTTCCACGAATAAAATTGCATCTGCTAGTACTATTGTTAGTATAGCCGTGGTGTGCAGTTGACCTAATGGATATATTGATTCATTTTTGTTTTTTTGTATCCCTGTCGTTTTGTTGATTTCTGATTGCTATATATTCCTCAGCCAGCCTACTGTGTCTTTCTGGGAAAATTTCGTCGGTTGTTTTTTATATTAATTAATTAACCCGATTAACATTCGTGACTTTCTGTTTTTTATTGTCATTGGTTGGAATATAAGGTTTTTGGAATCATGTGTTTTGTTTACAACTACATCCGCGGGAATTTGACTTTTGCTCTACTACCTACATGTTTGAAATTGTTGTCCTCTTTGTTGATGATGTAATAGTAATTTCATTTAATTTATTAATTTATTTTTCAAAGGCACGTTTTGTACATAAAGGGTATTAGGCGGAAATAGCTCCATGCCACGTGTATTTTTTGATGCGCGTCTTTGTTGTCCCAATCTTGTCCGTCTAGTGTCCCGCTGTTAAAGGCTTATTTAGGCCGATACAATATTGGGTCGCTTATGTATATAAGTCGACTAACACAGAGGTTAGGAAATGAATAATTTACAACATTTTTGTGTAGGCTTTATTGCTACCGATATTATTATTAAATCACTGTTTTTCCCCCAGATATCTCTCAATTTTCCCTGGATTTCCACGTGAGAGAAAGAATTCCCCTTAGACTTAATGAATAGTTTAAATAATAATGTACTACTACGGGTCAAACGTTTTTATGCCTGTATCACTACATTTAAAGAGGCTGACAGACTCTGTTGCAACCTCTCCATGGGAAAAATGACGAACACACAAAACTCTGTCTTAGTTAACTAACACAAAAGTTTATTCGCAGCTACATTTTAAGTAACCGTCGGATCAAAGAAACTGAGTATTAAAGCTGAGACAACCACCTCTGCTTGTTGTATGTTGACCTTCGGCCCGGGCCAACATGCCATTCCAAAGTGACGCATCAGAAGGAAGTGACACATTCCAATGGCCAGTAATCGAAAGAGATCGTGTGGGCTGATTTGGCTGATGGAATGGGACAAGGTAATAGCCATGATACACTCATAGAATGATGGAACGAAAGAGAGTGACCTCTGGACTACCTGACAGTTATTTCCGCTTGATGACAATCAAACATGCCATTCCAAAGATTGAGTGGGCGATTGAGTGGGCGTTGAACTATAATATAACTCGGTCAAGACATGAAGAGACAGTTGGAGCCGGGCGGAGTTAGAGATGAGATGTGGTAGGGAAAGCCACTCCCGGCCGAAGGGGCCCTCGGGGCCCCCAGTAGTTTCGGAGACCCGTTGGTGACAAGATGTGGTAGAGAAAGGCAGCATAGTGGGCCCCCGGCCCTCCAGTTGAGCAGCCCTGGAGAACAAGAAAGACACAACGCTGACGGCCATAAGAGTGGGGGTCAATATATTGCAGTTCTGTTCGGTCTCCAACTCGCTCTCCAACGCAAACGTTACAAATAAAGTGAGAGGTATATTTTTTTAAAGAAGTCTTCGGTCGTCCTTTATCATTGTGTCGTTGGGATTCTTTCTGCATGAATTTGTATACGACAATATTAGCATATTTATTATATGACCATACAACATGCTGGGCACAGAGAAACAACATGTTATGCGGAAAGAAAGAGAGAGCAGACACAATTTTTGAATTTCTTTTCGAGTTTCTGTTGCCGTTCTAACGTAATTGCTTATTTGTTTCTTCTCCACAGCTGCACGTGTAGTGTGAGGCGTCTTTTCGGAGCTCATCCCAAAATGGAAGCCGCAACTTTTGATTATCTTCACATTGTCCTGTATTGTGTTCACTCCCATTTTTACCTCGTCACGTCTCCGAATCAACTAACTTTCAAACCCGAGTCATCCCCTTGCTTCTGCCTGGTATCAGAGAGAGGATATATCCGTTTTCAGTGGTTTCACACTTGCACAAAAAGAGGTGGGACCTATTTTTTTCTGGTAATGTTTAATTACCATAGTCGTTCACCCGTGACTGGCTGACCCGCAACGAGTGCTTTGGTCTGACTCCTAAGAGGTCTGTTGGCTGATCCGTAGATTCTGTGTCGACTTCTTCTTCTAATTATTTTTTCTTCTCCATCTCCTGCCCCAGAAATTAGCCTCACGTCCGTTTTATAAATGACTTACCATATTATGTTACAAAATTTAAATATCAGGTAATCAATCCAAATCTCCGATATGGAATAAAGTTTGAAAACTACCAAACACAATTTTTTTTCTGAGAAAATTCTATATTAAATGGAATTTTGAAAATTATCTTTGATCTTTGGTATGTTCATAATACAGGGTGTTTCAAAAAATGTTATCATTTCTGTAGGAATTCCTCAATAGCATTATAATTTTCAAAGACCTTTCTGTACTCTATTCTTGTAAACATATTACCGGAATCTTTTATTTTTCTAATATCATACGCCCATAGAAATATTGATATTTTTTAATCACCGGTGAAAGATTCCACGAATGTATTGACGATGAGACTGAATATACAGAAACGGTTTTAAATTATATCATTAAGATTCTCTAATAGGAGCCTTAACATTTTGTTATCACTTGGTTAACACGGTGTTCATTATTACTTGATATCTGTTCTAAAAATCAGTTGTTGTTTTTTTATCATGGTGTGAAAAATTATGGTTCAAGTAATGAAAACTGGTGTTTAAAGACTCATATTCTTCTTTAGGCATGTTTATAAGTGTTTATTGTAGAAGTTAATTTCAAATTATATCATTAAGATTCTCTCATTGGAGCTTTAACATTTTGTTATCTCTTGGTAAGTACGATTTTCATTGTTAGTTGATATCCGTTCTAAAAATCAGTTGTTTCTTTTTTTTATCAAGGTATGAAAAAATATGGTTTCAAGTAATGAAAACTGATGTTTAAAGACTCATATTTTTCCTTAGGCATATTTATAAGAGTTTATAGTTGAAGTTATCTTTTTAAAATTCTTATGCAAGTCCAAGTACATATTAAGCCACACCTCAGATTAACACTTTTCTAAGTTATCATTTTCAAGTTATGATATCTCGTACGACATTTGTGTACATTATTTAATAAATGTTGCAAACTGTTAGGTATCACCTACCTTTCCGACATAATGAGCTGGTCCATCTACCATATGTGGCAGTAGCTCTAATATAACAAAACTCCAGACTCCAATCCTCGGTCACGGCGCCAATTATACCAGGTCCGTACCCGGTCCTCGATTACGGCACCAAATATAACCCCTCAGGGTCACTACCTGGTTTAAACGATACCAACTATGGTACCCCTCTTGCCACAACCTTGTCCACCTCCCTCCAGTCTCTCTGCTACAGCGTGGAAAAACAGATCGAAACATCCCTCCAGGAAAGTGACCATACACTGCCCTGCCCCACGTTGTGATTCTTTAAAAGAAAGGCCGATGACCACGTCTGAAAGGGAGAGGGTGTACTGGCAGCTGAAGACTGAAATCCGAAGGGTATATGTTGTAAAACAAAAAAAAATACAACTCTGATTTCTGCAGTAGGTAATAATAAAAAGCTTTTATAATCTTCAAAGTTACAGATGGCGACAAAAATCTGCGGGTGTGACTTATAATGGTCTAAGGCGGCGGTTTGACGAGGGTTAAGTTTTCTTAGCAACAATTTGTCCCAGCGGCAGATTGGCGATATATGAGTTGGCAGCGCAAAGCACAATTCCAAACTGTTGGTCCCTGTCTGGTCTTCGTCTGCTTCGCTCTCTGCCACCAACTGCTGAGTTCAAGTCTTCTTAACAACAATTTGTCCCAGCAGCAGACTGGCGATATATGAGTTGGCAGCGCAAAGCACAATTCCAATCTGTTGGTCCCTGCCTGGTCTTCGTCGGCTTCGTCTGGACCCAACTGCTTTGCTCCCTGCCACCAACTGCTGAGTTCAAAAATCAGCTCGTTTATATAATAATAGCAAATATTCTGGGGTAGGTTCTGACTGCGGCAGGGGTGATCTCTATAACGTCATTTTCAACTCATTAGACATCCGTCATGTCTTTGTTTCAATTCTCGTCATCAGAAAAGGTCCAACCCCCTTTTCACTACTTTCACAGAGTCGTCCCTCTCACTACCCTCGTAGTGAGGACTACGGGAGGATAGCTCTCCTCCTACCAACATAGTTTCTCTAATTTTACTGCTTATGACCTCACCAGAAAGGGTCCAACCCCCTTTTCACTACTTTCACAGAGTCGCCCCTCTCACTACCCTCGTAGTGAAGACTACAGGAGGATAGCTCTCCTCCTACCAACATAGTTTCTCTCATTTTACGGCTCATGACGTCAGAAAGGGTCCAACCCCTTTATGTCCAAATATACTGGACTGTCACTTTTGATGGAACTGGTTTCCACCCTACGTAGGCGAAAGGCTGGCCTTCGTCCAGGCTAATTGATAATTCCCTTTCAGCACTGATAAGTAATTTAAGAAAATTGCCTCACCTCATTAGTCGCAGTGTTTCATCAACGCCAGACAGCCTTCACCTTTCAACACCTTTTCTCCCTGTCACTGCTATCAGGTGAGGGTCACAGGTCACGGGTTATCTTCCCTGACTGTCAAATTTCTAATTTTCATTTTTTTTTTCAGGCTTGGGAATTGTTCATGATATCACTCATTTCCTAAAACAACATACTTTTTTCTTCCTCTACCTGTCAACATCTTTCCATTTTCTGTTTTGACTATTGCCAAAAATTTTTTTTCAGAATTTTCAATTCTTTTTCCCTGACATTTCACTTTTACACTTCTTGGCAATTATATTTGGCTACTCAACTTTTTGGTTAACCCTTCACGTACCGCCATCGACCAATATTGTCATACTAATACCAATCAGAACAAGATCAGTCCAGATCAGTCTGAGACCAGTGTACGTCAACGATTCTGAAGAGCGTTTCCTATTGTTGAAGTATATCCTTACTCTATCACTAATCCTATGTTCCTACTATTAACCGTCTCTCTCTCTCTCTTGTAAATACTCTTTCCTGTAAATATAACTATTACCTCACATATCGTGGTTTGTAGTATTATTACAACGACTAGTGTTCACTAACCAGAACACAACACAAACCATTCTACGAAGAGTGTCAGGAATGTGTTGTTCTTTTTCCTTTCCATTACTTCTTGGTTCACTTTGTTTAAGAATGTCACTATATATATATATATATATATATATATATATATATATATATATATATATAATTAAAAATTATGCATATTCGTTTGTACTATATGTTAAAAAAGAATCTTAACATGAAAATATAAATATGGACCTAAAATGAACGTGATTCCCTATCCAGATGGTATAAAAAAACATGTTCCTGCTTAACCTGCAGTTAAAATCAACCATTCCGAATATATACTTCTACCTATTTATTTCCACATCATTTCAATTAGATATTTCCTTCGACACACTACTTTAGATTATGTCAAATGAAATATTTGTAGGAAAGTTTCTATTATATTTTATCATGAATTTCATCCAATAGATTAAAAGTATCACTTATTCCTGATGAATTCTTCAAGTGTTCACGTATAAGGAATAAAAAAATTAAAGAAGTCGTTTCTACGATCCCTATAACATCAGACGAAAATCAAGCTGTAATAGCACACGTAACATCTCATTTACATAAGACATCAACTGTTTAAGACCAATTAGACAATGACAGAGAGATAAAACATCTATCCATAGTTTTCTAAGAAATCTTTTAATAAAAAAATTAAAAAAAACTTCATCAGCAGCATTAGATTAGCAGCAATTAAAAAAGCAAACATCGCATTATGATAAATAATATTTATTTTATCATGAGGAGTTGATTCAATTGATTGAGGTGAAGAATAAATACTAATAGTCCGTTTGGATGAATTAAATATTTATATAATCAAATATCTGGTTATAATGTAAAAATCAAATTAATTGCATCAAATATCCTGATAAAGTCATCTAGTCTTTAAGTGGGAAAATCTCAGAAGGTTTACAGATCTTTTTTCAAAAAAAATTATCGACTGGGTTCAAACTTGAATTTTAAAAATACAAAAGTCTTGCGAGAATACTAAATAAAACAAATTAAAATAACAAATAACTTTTCTTCTGAACTGGAACGTCGACTATTTATTCCAAACCCCGACTTAAACCTAACTAAGCAAACTTATATAATCTACATCAGAAGTGAGAATTTAACTTGAGATTTCAGGATAAGGTAGCGATTGAAGTGATTTACTCTTCCTGGAAAACATTATGGAATTAGTATGTTTATAGAACGTTCATCATGTTTAGATTTTTTAAAGTTCGTTGTGACTCATCTTAAACCAGATAAGACACAAACACATTTTTGATTTAATAGCTGAATCGTCTGACTTCATAAATTAAAACTTAAAGAAACAAGACTAAAATATTTAAATACTAATGATATTTGTTTTAGGAATGCAAATTGTAAGAACAATTCATTTTGTTTTCCTAAAACATTTGGTTGGTTATTCAATAATATTTTCCACTACATGGCTTGGAAAAATGTACCATTAATTTGAGTTGATGTGAAACGCGTGGAAAAAAAGTGTGACAATAGAACCGTCCTCATCAAACACCGGAGTAATTCCGTTTCCAATCCATTGACCATTCCGCTGGTGGGTAAAATCTTAGGATCACATGACTAATCCACTATCTTCCCACGTTGTTGTTTTTTTTTTTTACATTCAGACTAGAGATCAATCGGTAATTGGAGTCGTGGGTCGATGAGTAGATGGATGAAATCGCACAATTAATAAGAAAAGAAATAAAATTCGACGAGAACAAAGAAACAGAGAACAAAACACGGATTGATAAAAAAAAAAGAAAGAATATTTAGTTCCAAAAAATGTCTTTCGAAATTGATATGTTTATCTATCCATTCCGAAGGTGGTAAGTTTTAGTCAGAGACCAGTTCACGAATTGATAGTCCGTCAATTCCCTGTATAAATTTTAAGCTTTTCAATTCTCGCTGTCTATCATCTGGCACAAAGAAATCTCAAATAGCGGTTATGTTTGTTTTCCTCAATCCTTCGTACTACTTCTTAAGTGCTTTTTATGTTTAGCTTATTCGTTTAGTTTTACTCACTGCGTTGAAGCATGGTCGGTTTTCTACACTATCGATACTCATAGCAGTCGGATACAAGGTCAAAATTCAGAACTTTGCGAAAACTGCTCATCGACACGTGTGTGTTTTTTTTCTTTCCCTCCCCCTCCTCTCTCTCTCTCTCTCTTTCTCTCTTACTCTCTATCTTTCTCTAAAATATACAGTATAGATTTAGCTTTGCTACTTTATGTCTGTGAGTGTGGCATAAGGCTACCTATAGGAGGCGTATTATCTAAGTCTATCTTCACTTCTTTATAAGGTTGGGAATCGGTAGACTACATCACGTCAAACAATATGTGATATGGCTTTCTCTGCCTCTCCAATCTTGTTAGTCCGACGCAAAGTTAGAGCACAGAGCGTAGTGAAATCTAGTTGCTGCATTATGCTTGTCTTCTACTTGCCAACCCGGTGAAGGACAAACACTTTCATTTTATGTATATCTTCTTGTGAGGGACAGTGAAGGGCGAAACTCCAAAAATATGTATATAAATTTTCTTCTAATTTGGATTTCAATAATTTTCTGTTAATGTGTTATTTCAGCAGAAATGTTCAAAAATTTTCCATGTTGGCATTTTAAAGATATGTTATTTTGAAATTACATATTCTAATTTTTCATACCCACTCACCTTTGATGATTGATCTGGATTCGGCTTTTTCACAACAAACTGTCCCGGTGCGTTGTGATCTGTCAAAAGAATTTACTTATCTTTTAACTTCTTTAGTTTAAAAGAATAACAAAGTATTTGCTTGTCTTTTCTTATAAAATGATTCGTTTGGTCAAATTCCTTCTAATCAAAATACCATAATTTTTATCAACATTTTGTAGCAAAAATCTATTCCTCGATTACACATTTGTAATATACTCCATTATTCTTCCAAAATTCAAATCGTTTTTTTTTTGCCTCTGATTATAAATATTATCTGACTAGTTTCTGAACAAATGAGGTTACAAATGAAAGACTAGCTGATATTAGGATCTTGGGTGGAGTGAAATTCCCCTTAATCACCATTATTCCAAGGTCCTCTCTAACCAGGTTTTATACCACTTATTAGAGTTTCATATATGATTAAAAATAGATCTGCTCAAAGATTATCAGAATCAGTTATGAATTTTTGAAATCAAATTTATGTAAAGAAATTATAATTATAATTAAAATTATTTTACTCATTTGATTGTTTTCACAGCTGAATTAGCTGATGGTTTTCCACTGGAGTCTCCAAGACTCTTCTAAGTATTCAGGCTGATCTCAACAATATTGTTATAATTATTATGGATAACAATGATCAGGCTAAATAGGAATACTTGATACTCTGTAAATGTATAAAAAATATTTGTTCAAAGAATCGTTGCTTGAAGCTAGAATAGATTAAAAATGGTTATTATTAGTTACTTAAAACCGTATAATTGTGTAAATCATCAGTCGCTTTTTCGGTGAGGCTAATAATACACTCGCTGAACTTTCAATAGAGATGTAAGATCCCTACCTCTAAAGGGGTATTCTGGGTATGACACTAAACTACATCCGAGGGTGAGGCTAAGGTTCACGAACTCTGAAGAGTGAAGATCCATCTCTTCGTCTCAATTCCTATCAGGTTCACCATGACGTGGTACAATTTAGGATGCTATATCTAAGCGAAATATAAACGCTTTAAGATTTATTTGACATTTTTTCCTTCTGAGAGAAATAAAATAATATCTGAAATCTTTAAACATAAATATGATCAATACCTTACAATGTAATCTTTCCATATGATCACCGAACGACTTATAACAACGTAGCAAAGAATGAAAATATAAACATACAATGTATGCAATTCCTTAAGATCTTTACAAAAGCAACCCTAGACTGATTGACAAGCCATTAAAATCAATGACTTTTTATCAATGCATTGATACCAGTGGTCCTTACTTTTAAACAATAGAGTACAGCAGAGATTTATTCACTTTCTCGAGAAATACTAAACTAGATAAGGACTTGGATGAAAGAGTCTTTTCTTTATCTTAATTAACTTTTAATTAAAATTACATCGCACATTTTCCTGTTTTCCTCTTCAAATGTGGGCAGAAAAGCTACACATAAGCAAATTAAAGTTTACTTGTTTTCAAGTGTCAACCTCGTTCTTTTTAATGAACGGTCTCCATCTGAACTTTAGATGTATTGAAAGATATACAGTTATCTAAAAATAAGAAAACCCTAATATATATTTATGCAATTTTAATTGTGGTGGAGAACCAATATAGGTTCGTATTATATTGTCTTATTCCCGTTTGATATCGAGTGGTAATGATATTTAAGTCACGAAAACACGTTTAACTTCCAAAATAACGGTTTGGGGTTGCTTATATAAACTTTGATCACTAGATGAATAGATACGCTGACTTACATAAAAAAAGAAAATTTGGAGAAGACTCAATTTTTTTGTCTGAATTATGAGAGTCACATTTTTAGGCTTCAATTTCAATCACTGTTGGCAATTATCGAAGTAACCTTTGTCCGACTTCACCGTAAAAACAAAAAAGAAAAAAAACGCTCTGGCTAATATATAGAACCGTACACGCATTCACTCGGAAGGCTTCTGGACTAGCATTTCGTTTCATTATTAATGAATGAGTTTATGGTATATATATATATATATATAAAGAGAGAGAGAGAGAGAGAGAGAGAGAGAGAGAGAGAAGCTTATTGTGTAATTGTTATCGTCGTAGTAAGAAATTGACACGGCAACCCGAGGGCAAATCCTGGATGTGACTATTTGTCTTTTACGAAGTGCTGATGCTTTTAAAAAAATATGCATGAAATTATTCATCCTCCTGCTACAGTTAGATATTAGAGCAGTAAAAATCAGTTCAATGTTGTTTCAACATATGTTTACAAAATGACCTTGTGCCATATCCAGCATAAGCGAAATAGTTGGTATATATATATATATATATATATATATATATATATGTGTGTGTGTGTGTGTGTGTGTGTGTACAAAACTGTTGTAGTCTCGAAGACCTCCCGCGAGCGATGGACGATAGAGACAAGCTACGAGGGAGGGTCATTAAAATGTTCACTAATAGCACGACACACATACACATATACACTGTGTGTGTTGAGCGAACGGATTTTGGATTTGATTGATTTTTTGATCATTGTCTCAGAAGAAACAAAAGATAATCAACCTTCCCGCAGGAAGCATCTGTACACTAACCGAAAATGGGTAAGAGATAAGTTTATTGTCTGACCTAATGAAGAGGAATGCGCACGGAGCATGAGAAATTATCCTACCCTTGCTGCTGTGCTCTCTATGCTAATGCAACCTTTGTTATATTCCAATATGAAGTTCACACTCGGCACTTCTTTTTAGCTTTGGCTTTCCTTATAAGTAGAAGACTCCCAGTAACACTCACCTTGTATCACATGTGACAATCTTGCCCAGTCGTCTGAGGCTGTAAAATTCACCGACTGCATCTCTGCAGAGGATAAAAATCCCCGCCAAGAGTGCCATAAATATGACAGTGAACAATCTGATTGTAATGCTGGAGCTATGGAGAATGCAGAGTACCACTTCATTGCCATCGCTCCCAGGTTCACTTTGGCCCGGAGTTAGGGTCCTATCTTTCAGTCAAATAGAAATAAACTGTGTATTTATGCTATACTGAATTGCTTGAATTAGAACCGTTTGGTACTGAAACTGTACTTAGGCTCCACTGAATTGTTTGAAATAGAGCAGTTTTGACATTTAACCGTGTGTAAACAAAACTATACTTAGACAAATCTGAATTATTTGAATTAGAACAGTTTGTATAAACTAAATAGTCTGTAATAGAAATGTTTTTGACAATTAAACGGCGTACTTATGCTAACCTGGATTATTTGAAATAGAACTGTTTATTTGTATAAAAAATAATTTGACATTAAATAACCTATAAAGGTTGATATGCCATAAAATCCAAACGATCAACATGCAACAACCTACGAGTGTTGTTAATTAACTGATCTAAATAAGTAGCAAAGTTAGTTATGTAGTTTACAAAGCGCTTTGCTTTGATGTGGCACAAGGTCGAATGAATGGGGTGCCCAATGGGACTCGAACTCACTCGTGTAGGTCCGCTAGTCTAGCTTGCTAACCGTTACACCACCAGAGGTGCCCAGCAAAGTTAGTTATTATTCTTTTTCTGGAGCGGTTAGCAAATATTAACCGAGTCACTAACTTATATTGAAAGACATAATTTCATTAAATACTTTAGAAACAAGAAGGTTTGTCATGAAACCTTAATAGCGGCAGTAATAGTCCCTTGAGCATGCCTAATGCGTATCTAACAGTAATGAATGCTTGAGTCTGCAAAAATTTTACGGTGTACCGATAGATAAATGGTGAACCAGTGTGTCAAAAAATCTCCGAAAAACACTTATCATTTTTTTTTTTAGCTTTTTTCTCCTCGACCAGTTGTCTTATCAATCAATTGATTGAGGTAAAACATATTGATTCACGTTAAAATAGAAATATATTAGCGCGAAATTAAACGCAAACAAACTTGTCCAGTTTTTAAACTCGGCTTATTGAACCAATTAATACGAAATATTGTCTAGAAGAGGACATAATTTGACCTTCATGAACTTCAAGACCAGATATATATATATATATATATATATATATATATATATATATATATATATATATATATAAGGAATAGTAATAGATAGATAGATAGATAGATAGATAAGGAAAAGTGATAGATAGATAGATAGATAGATATCAGCTGACCGACTGATGTGATCAAACCGAGACATAGACAGACGAGTTAGAAATGACATAGATAGATAGATAAATAGATAGATAGATAGGAACCTACTAGGATAGACAAAAAAATAAGAATACTTTGATACATTTAAGGCAGACAAATTCACCTGCAAAATCGTCTTAATGAAAATAACAATGAAAAACATATTGGTTCGAATAATTCATGGAATATTTATTATTTGATTTTCTCCTCTGACTTAAAAAGAATAAATACATTGTTGCATTCAAACCCTTCAAATGTTTATCAGTCAAGAGATCTCTTAAATTCGTATATTCAAAATACATTTAGCATGTTCCCTTGCAGCTTTTTTCAGAAATATGGGTACCAAACATCTATTTTTGGGCGATGGAATATATTTTACTAGCATAGGTATTCAAGCCACTATTCTCTAAATGAATATGAGTCAAGAGCTAACTTTTTAAACAGGCTAAAAGTCTTGATTTAGATGAAAGTTTAATGGATGCCTATATCCCTAAACACTAAACAGGACCCTAAACGAATCCCTTAATTATGGGTTGTTTAGTTCAATAACTCGTCTTCTATAAGGGTGTATTTGGCATAAGATAAACCATGAACGTTGATATGCCATTAAAAGAATCCAAGAGTAAGTAAATCCTTACACGTATTGATAATTACAGAACCCTAAGTTGATGATGACAATAAAATGTCGTCCTGTCGCATAAAAACATCTTTCTTTATGCGGGACAAAAGTCTTTATAATTTCAAACGTATGACTACATGCATTTTTTTAATGATAGCATTATTCTATACACAACATAGTGATCATCTACTCTGAATTCAATTGATAGTGAGGTATTTCTAGATAAAAAAAAGGTAGTATGTAAAGAAAAGTAGAAAATCTACTAAATTTTTCAGTGTATCAGCACAAGTAGATAAAATAATGGATTTAATGAAACCATAATTATTTTGGTGGGGTTAATTTAACGGCATATCACCTTTTAATGAGTTATTCAGTACTCTGATTCATTAATAAATTAATATTAATAAATAGATTATTCAGTAATCTGATTCATTAATAAATGTTTCAGTCTTATCACGATGACTAATATTTGGTTTGGTTTATTTGTCTAACGGCACATCAACCCCTTACGGGTTTATTAAATACTAAATCTGATTCATTTGCAAATGTTTGATGATAATCATAACTATCAAAATTATCAACTTTTATTGCAATTTTTTTATCTCCGTTTCTGCCTCTGATTCCAAATCAAATTTGAAAATCATTTGATTCTTAACTAATTGGGGTTTCATTAATCATCTGCCAATCAAATGAGATTTTTAATTGTTCACGAGCACTTCTAGCAAAAAGCTAATTTTATTCATTTCTTTTCTTTTTCTATTAACTTTCTATCTATAAAAGCGATACAAAACTCAGTTCTTACAAAATCCCGTTACACAAGCCTACCAATATTCCTTCATAGTTTATCTGCTCGTCGTTGGCAGCAAATCAAATCGTACGTAATGAGTTTCTTAAATCTGATGGACAGATATGGTCGAAAGCCATGGATTTCTATCGAATTCTCATAAAAATATGTACAAACAATTTTTGAACCTACATATATAAAAATAAAATATGCCCAAATATGCACCTGTTCTTCTAATATTAGAATTTTCACTGAATATTTTTAATATAATGACGAGGGTTTATTAGTTACTAGACATAACGTTTATTTGTACAGGGAATATTTTTGCTGGATAATTTAATTTATTTAATTGATTGAATGATTAATTTTAGCTTCAAGTCAAACTTTATGGGGTTAATTTTCACTTAAAGTCGTAGCAATAACATTCACAGCACCTTCTGATTACATTTTGTGTTCTAATTATTATATATATATATATATATATATATATATATATATATATATATATATATATATATATTTTTTTTTTTTTTTTTTTTGCTCACAGTCCTATCAAATACGAATACATTTTAAACATATCCATTTTTGTACACTGTCAAATCGAATACGAATAATTTTTAAGCATAATTTTGACCTAGAGATGATAACCTAACACCAAATAAAACTCTGAATGATAAAGGATCTGAGAGTAATGACAATGAAAACATAATGCATATTCCCCAAATTTTCAGGACAGACTTTCATTATCAAATTCAGTTTTCATTTATTCGATTAAAAACTAATAAATTGTCGAATTTATATAATATATGGCTCATCAGGAAGTCATATATTAGAAACCACAATTTTGTTTTATAAATCCATGAGAAAACGATTGATCAAGTATCCACTATATCACAGCTTAGTAAATGTCATAATCAAGAATTAGGTTTAGTGGTGGTCATACATATATATATATATATATACTAGGTTCACAAAGAGATTTTTAAAATCATAATTATGAAGTTGTCTAAATTTCTGAGACGAAGCTTGATGATTTTTATCTTAAGGATTTTCGGATTATTGTCTTCATCTTTATTGTTATTTCCACAACGTTTCGGCCGAAACGTCCCCCGGCTTTTTTCAGGTGTTTGTTGTCTAAATTTCTGAGACGAAGCTTGGTGATTTTTATCATCAAGGATTTTCGGATTATTGTCTTCATCTTTATTGTGGCTTAGATAAGTAGATGACACATTCATTCTCTGACCTCATCAGGAAGATGTTCAGATATTACTTGATCACGTGAACTCAATCCGACCATCTATACAGTTCACTATGGAGAAGAAGCAAGACACAAATTATCCTTCCTTGATGTATTAGTAACACACACAGACCAAGGATTCAGGTCATCTGAGTACCTTAAGCCCACCTTCACTGGACAGTACCTCATTTTCAACTCCCACATCCATATAAGGTAAAGAAAGCAATAGTTCGTTGATTGCAACATCGAGCAAAAACCATTAGTAGCGATACTGATGCATATCAAGAAGAAATGATTAGTCTGAGACATAACCTCCATCGTAAAACTACTCAGAGCGTATAACATCTGCTCCAAGAAACCTAGATAGGAGGATAGAGTACAATACCCGAAAACTCACCACGGCATGTCTGCTCTATGTCGAAGGACTAGCCGAAAGGATGCAAAAGGTATGTAGTCAATATGACATCAGGAGAGTATTCATATGTGGTTCAACTCTCCGGAGGTATCTCTTCCGGGTCAAGCCAGTAACGGAATTAAACATGACTAAGAACTGTGTTTACTCCATCCCTTGCAGTTGTGGAAAAATATACAAAGGTGAGACAGGTCACCCACTAAAAATAAGGCTAGGAGAACATCGGAAGGCTGTAGAATGAGGTGAGATTGAAAAGTCGGGTATGGCGGACCATATATGGAAGGAAAAGGGAAGTCATCGGCCCTTATGGGATAAAGTTGAAATAATTGATAAGGCTGGGTATTGGAGGATTAGACGCCTTTAGGAATCAGCACTTATGTTAGGCTACAATGACCTGCTGAGTAGACCAAATATAGAGTTGAATACAATATGGGAACCGATAATTAAGAAGGCTAGATGAAAAAAATTGAATATGAGCACAGGTAAAAATCATACATATTAGTTGTAATTCTAATCAAGTAAGAATATAATGTTTATTAGTCCCAAAAAATAAATTTGAATTATCCAGCAGGACACATGGCGTTACGGTTATAGGCATAGGTTCCTTAAGCTTCTAAGAATAAATCTTCTGGGGGTTTTCAGGTTCAATACTGACTGCAGGCGAGTAACAATAGAGGAATCCTTAACACAGGTACTCGGTAATAGCTAACAGAATCAGAACAGACGACCCCCTTGGATTCAATAAAGGACGTAGTTCTAGGTTCCGTACAGGTTCCCGAGTTCAACAAACACCTGAAGAAGGCCGGAAGACATATCGGCCGAAACGTTGTGGAAATAATCATAATTATCTATTTTACTCCTACACGTGTTTCAAATGTCGTTGCACTATCTTCGGAGATTAGACTCCTTGAAGAAAGCACAACAACGTTTGAAAAAAGTGTAGGAGTAAAATAGATAATTAAAAAATCTCTTTGTGAACCTATTCATTTTTATGCACACACACACACACACACACACACACACATATATATATATATATATATATAAATGAATAGGTTCACAAAGATATATATATATAAATATATATATATATATATATATATATATATATATACCAAAACCCTCCAAATGAGCAGGATGCGATACAAGCTCAAATTTTATGTGTAACTGATTTGAACTTAGAGTTTTCTTTCTTCTAGACAAGTTGCCCTAATGTTTACCCATAGCTAGAGGGAGATTATTTGGATTCATACCTTTCCCAGTCATGACACTCTAACTAGTATCACCACTCCGTCTCAGAGAGGACCTGTTATAAAAATCAACGATGGAGTATTTCTTCCTCCCAACATCTGCAATCTCAGGATTAGATCCAGTTTAGTGTCATACTTTGGACATTTCTTTCTCAATCTGTATGCGTGTGGAGGGGTCGTATTCATCTGGAAACGATACAATCAATATATACCAAGTCCCATCGATTAGTCAATCCGAAAGTGACTTTGATTCGTATTAAAAGGCTCATGCTATTTGCATGCATTAAATGAGAAAAGTATTTATAGCCAAGAAAATTTCCAACATAGTGATTTTTGGGGCGGGTATATATATATATATATATAGATGGTTGTTCAAGCCCAATCCCTGCTGTAAAGCCTGGAGCTTAAAGTAAGAGGTATGGGTTTTTGCTGAACTCAGATAAAACAGATTTCATGTGTTTTATTCAATTTGGTGCTATCTCTTCTTTAAATGCCAAACTTCTGAAATTTGTCGAGCAGTTCGTTTACCTCAATATCAATATCTTATCTTCTGCAACCGATGTCAGCAAGAGTATTGTCTAAGCATAGAATGCATTGAATTGTAATGAACTAGGAGGAAATATAATTTTTCCGATAAAATAATATAGGAATTCTTAAAATCTGTAACTGTGTCAGTAATAAAGTATGATTTCACTGTTTCGACTCCAATAAAAGAAAAAACACAGGTAAAATCTATATTGGAATTACGCAAAATTCCAAGTTTCTTTCAGCTACGACGTTTGTAGCAGAAAGAAACTTGACTTTTTGTTTGGTGCGTAATTTAATTTGACCGTTAGAGTCACCAAACATTTTAACCCAATCAGGATGACTCCTCTTATTCAGCTCAAACCATATTTCCTAGCAGCACCAAAAATTGAAGAAAGCTCGCGAATCTCTCTCTCGCTCAGAAATCATCAAAGGGAACGGACGTCTTAACGTCTGTTCATGATTACCAGTAGCGGCATCAATCATTATGAGGAGAGCCATATAGTTTATAGATCCCTTGGGTCTATTCTTCCAGACCAAGGAATCCTTATTAAAAACAATTTAGATGATACACACTAACAACTTCCTACCTTCTTTCCTTACTACTAGTCTAGCAGCATACCAGCGTAAAACCCTTTACTTCATGCTGCCATTAAAACCTTCCTTTAAAAACCTAACGACGTCTCCGTTCTTCTCCACCACCTTTATTTTCCATCAACATTTAGCGAGGGGATAACTACCAACGAAATACCAACGCAACCAACGAAATACCAACGCTACCAACGAAATACCAACGCAACCAACGTAATACCAACATAACCAACTTAAACCAACTTAAACCTAAAAAAGCACAATAATAATAATAATAATAATAATAATAATAATGTTATCCCCATCGCTATAAATTGCGACCTTCTGACTTGTGAGAACACGCAACCACATATAAAAACAAATTAAATATACCACTACAAAAATGGAAATTAAATATCAAACACACAATATAACCTCCTACACGTTACGTGGTTTTTTGAACAAACCTGTGAGCAGCAGCCTTCTATGGTCACTAATCTCTCATCACACAAACCATGCAAGTAAATCTATCAAGATATGATAGACACCGCAGAAGTAAGGACGACTTAATAAGTGACCTTCTCCAAGAGACTACCAAATATGGATACAAGTGTTAGTTGACCAGAAAAAAATTACATTCAACAGCTCTATGCGAACATGGAATGTCTTCTAGAGAACTTACTAAGCGCAAGGACCAATAGGGGTCGATAGTGTGAGAAAGTAAGGAGTCAATGTTGTTGCCACGACTTAAGTAGTTTTAAAATTTAAGGAGAGAAATAAGTTCAAAAACCGAGTCCAGGGAGTCCCAATGCCTGAAATAAAATTATATTTAAGTTTATCAATATTGATATATAGTTTGCAAGACAAAAATGCTGCCGTGTCTCTCCAAGGAGAAATAAATGAAAAATAAGATGACAAGATTTAGTTAAAAATACGGCAATGTGAAGACCATAATTTATTAATCCAAATCAAATGAAAGGTATAAAGCGCTTTCTTGAATTTGCCTAAATTTTTTTTCTATAAAAACTGTTCCTGACACACTTTTCTTAAAACATCTGTGATATTCTTATTTCATATCCACTCTGATTTCCTTCTATATGACTGAGTGGTCGATGATGTCGTTTTGAGCCAAATTAATTTGAAGCATTGAACATCTTATCAGTACCGAACAATATACAATTAAATTTTTTTTTTCTTAAACTCAGATTTCAAGAATTTTTTTTATCCATGAAGCAACTATCTAAGATATTTTTAGAACATCTGATGAGTGTTTATAATTATGTATTTTAGGATTGTTAAAATATAAAGAAATTGTACAGTGCATAAATTCATCAATAGTCTTATTATGAAAAAACAACATAGAGAGAATATGAGTGCTTATGCATGGGTGTGTGTTTATGTGTGTGTGTGCGTGTGTGTGTGCAAGTGAGAGAGAGAGAGTGAGTGTGTGTGTGTGTTTCTATGTGTGTGTGTGAGAGAGAGATAGAGTGTGTGTGTGGGTGTATGGGTGTGTGTGTGTGAGATAGAGAGATTGTGTTTGTGTGTCTACGTATGTATTTGTGTGTGTGAGAGAGAGAGTGTGTGTGTGTGTCTATTTATGTGTGTGTGTGTGTGTGTGTGTGTGTGTGTGTGTTTGCTTAAGAGGAGAAATGACTTATCAATCGTAATTATGGTGTAGTGTATAGACACGTCTTAAGTCGGAAGTGTACTTGACATTGACATAAATATATATATATATATATATATATATATATTTGATTGAACGTTATAGACATTTTTTGTCAACATATTTTTTGTTAATCTTTTCGAGTTGCTTTATCGATTTTATGATATTCGGCGGGAATCGTTTAATAAACCTTCTATAATTAATTGTTTCCCATGTACTTTCTCCCCATTCTCGGGCCATCATCAGGGGTGTGTATATTGCAAAATTTCAATAACTTTTGCGCATACAATACTACTTAGAATCAGCGTTTATACTAGTGTATTAAAATGTGTTTCTATAAATAGAATATGTAGCTAAACACAATAAAGTACATTAGCACTGGATTAAAAATTAACTATATTATGTTTGATTTGTATATTTCTAATATGTAACACATCAAGAATCTGTAGGTTTTGCTTGTTATTATGTTGTTCTCATAATATAGTATTTTCAGTAAGAATTTTCCGAAATTCAGTTGTCGGTCATGAAAGTTTTATCGATGTTGGCCAATTGAACAAGTACCAGAAAGGTACAATGTTAGTCATCGCGATAGGGGTACTTTCAATTACTATATATATATATATATATATATATATATATATATATATATATATATATATATATATATATGCTCCACCATGGGGGTTGGGCACTCTGGTGAAGGAATTTACGGCTGCAACTCGCATAATCCAAAGCTCTTCGAACGAATTGAGCACTCTGGTATCTGGTAAGGTATAAAATGTAAACAAACGAACGCTGCTGCTGCTGTGTTACTTAATACCTTATCATTCCCTAGCTGACGTGGTACGCTTGGTGAGAGAGCGGTCTGATACTAAGTCAAACGTACAGTTGGGCTGGTTCTGATTCCAGCTTCAGGCGTCCTACGTGTCTAGTCACACTGAACAGTTGAGATACAACGAATCAGTTTGTCTGTGGATGACACTATATATAATCTTTTTTTTACGCTGTTGGTCCAAAAAGAGAAAAAATGAATAGGTCCGCTCAGAGATTTATATTTTTTAAGAATTCATTATTTCGTAATTGCTTACGTGTATGTTTCCAGCTTGTTGCTTTTGGCAGAGAACATATTTGGCATAAGGCTATATGAGATGGGCACCCAATGAGACGCGAACTCACTCGTGTAGATTGTGAGTGGACTGTTTTTCAGGTTTTTTTATGGATTTACATTGAGGTCACTGTTGTGTATTAGATTTCTTTTCCTCTCCCTCGCTTTACCTTTCTCAGAGTGTGTCCACTCGTGTGTCTTTACTCCCAAATAGTTTTTGATATTTGATGTTATAAAGTTTTTCATTGTTTCCCCTTGTATCGTTGTGTGTGTGTGTGTGTGTGTGTGTGTGTGTGTGTGTGTATTTGATATGTTATTGAGTTTATTGGTGTTTTTTTTTATTTAAAATGGTTTTGAATTCCACCAACAGTTACTTTTTTCTTCTCAGTGTGTATATATTTATTCTTTTGTGTGTGTGTATGTGTGTGTGTGTGTGTGTATGTTGTTTGGGCTTGATTGTTCCTGTGCGTGTGAATATTGTTTTAGTCGTGAAGTTTTTCTCTTTTGAAGTAGTGTGTTTTAAAATTTACTGGCACTTACTTTTTGCTATGAATTTTGTATATCTATATATCATCATATATATATCTATATATCATCATGCCGTGCCAATATATCATCATGCCGTGACTATATATCTATATATCATCATGCCGTGCCAATATATCATCATGCCGTGACTATATATCTATATATCATCATGCCGTGCCAATATATCATCATGCCGTGACTATATATCATCATGCCGTGACTATATATCTATATATCATCATGCCGTGCCAATATATCATCATGCCGTGACTATATATCTATATATCATCATGCCGTGCCAATATATCATCATGCCGTGACTATATATCTATATATCATCATGCCGTGCCAATATATCATCATGCCGTGACTATATATCATCATGCCGTGACTATATATCTATATATCATCATGCCGTGCCAATATATCATCATGCCGTGATTATATATCTATATATCATCATGCCGTGCCGCTAGCACGGATATCCCTGACCCTCTCTCGCCACTTATCCCTATCATTCATCGCTTTTGGCAGGTCTTCAGGCCTACATCCCGTATCCTCACATAGCTGCTGTATGTATGTTCGAGCTGGTTGTCCTGCTTTTGCTTGGCCCTATGCGGGGATCCATAGGAGTGCATCACTGATGAGTTAATCCTTGCTTCTCTAGCAGTGTCCTGCGGGTCTGGTTCGTCTAACTTGTATAGTTTTCGTGATGGGAGGCAAGTGGTCGTATAGATGGTGTCTTGTGTGGTGTTGCCGCCAGGACTTCAATATTTCTCTCAACATTCTTTGTAATTGCCGTCTAGCTTCTTCTTCAGCAGTTTAGTTAGCGTCCAGGTAGTACATCCATATAGCAGTATCGATACGACCGCTGCCTGGAACAAACTGCGTTTCATTTTATCGGTCAGGTCTGATTTCCATATGATCAAGAGCCTATCGATAGCTGTCCATGCCTTCGTTAGTCGCGTATCGGTTGATGAGATGCTACTTCCTATTCATGTTTTATTCAACATTGGCTTGAATTTTTCAATGAAGTCTTTTTCTTTTATTTAAAGTAATGTGTAATCGTTAGTAGATGGAAAAGTAACTCATTATACTTCTTTCTTATGTTAATATCTTCGAAAACTATTGCTACGATATTAATTATGAAAATTTGGAAATACAAAGTTACTTTTCAACACCCTTTTATATATATATATATATATATATATATATATATATATATATATATATATATATATGCGTTTGTGTATGTATGTGTGCTTGTTTGTGAGTGTTCTTTGTGGGTGTGTTTGTATGTGTTGTTTGTGTGTTATGTGTGTGTGTGTGTGTGTGTGTGTGTGTGTGTTTGCATGTATATCTGTGGGTGTGTGCATTTGTGTGTATATATGTGTGTGTTTGTTTGTGTGAGTATGTGTTTGTATATCTTTATGTATGCATGTGTGTGTTTGGGCATGTATGTGTGTGTCAGTTTATGCGTATTTTTGTGTGTGCGCTTGTGTGTGTGTATGGGTGTGTGTGTAGCATTTGCAATTCAAAAAAAAAGAAGTAAATATGAAAATAGTAAAGTGATTAATGACAGAGGAAAAATGTATTTATATGTCAACAATTGGATGTTAATTAGCTTCTTTTGATACATAATTATTTCATTATAGCGTTAACAGTTTTATGACGAGACTATATACTAATGATATTTTCTCCTTTTTTTTTTCCTGTGTATAGAATCAAATGCACGAAAGCAAAGATTCCCTCTTCCGATAACACCGACTTCTGTTAGGATTTCGGTGCAGATACATTATCACTTTTTAATCTGCGTAGATTACGTACGAATACCGTCAATATTTCTAAAAAAGAGTTTTTTTTATTAATACAAGAAAGAGACTATATCCCGCAGAATATATGACAAATGCAGACTACGCTTATGATCAAGCACTTCTTCGAAATCGTCTTGCTCAAGCCAAATACTTATTGCATAGCAAGGAATGCGTAACAAGTAATATTACCTTCTCCGTTAAACATGATGAAAGCGTCACCAGGTAAAATAATGGTATCAAATAAACGTTTGTATCACCACATCTCTTCATAACCATTGTAGGATAACGTGCAAAAGTGTTAATGGCTATATAGCTACATCTTAAGTAGTTGTCAGACCCTGTTGTAACCTCAGAGTGGAGAAGAGACGAACACACAGAACTCCGTCTTAAATCACTAACACGAAAATTCATTCGCTTATACACTATAAAAATAGTCGTCGAGAGAAAGAAAGAGAGAATGAACAAAGATTCCGGTGTGACACCTAGTTGTGACATGGCTTGTACCACCTGGCATGCAGTAGTCCAGATGTTTAAAAGGCATCCCACGTATAGCGGTCGACAGTTGTTGAATATCCATATTTACCCAACCCCTCCGCACGGGCAGGATATGACACAAGGTCAATTTTTTAGGCGGAGTTTAACAGGTTTGAATTCAGAGTTTTCCTTCTCCTAGACTAGTTGCCTAATCATTGTTGAAGAAATCAGTCTGCCCTACTATTTACCCATAGCTGGAGGGTGAATAATTGGATTCATACATTTCCCAAGGGTATTAGTGCTATGTGAAATGCAATCAGCCTCGTCCAGGATTTGAACTCGTGTCCATTTCCTACGACGATAACCATTACACGACGGCAGTTGTTGAATATCAACACTTGGCGTAACACTCTCACGGTGAAAGACTGTGAATACTGTATATACTCTGGATTGTACTGTTCAACCAAAGGATTTAATTCTGTATTTCTTTGTGTATCTTTTCCTTTATGATACTACAGGCATCACTTCAGAGTTCACCTCAAAAAGGGGGCTGAAACTTTAGACTATCTTCTCATTGTCCTGGCTAGTGTTCACTTGCGTTTTTATCTCCTCACGTCTCTTAGCTGAGGTTTTTCTCTTAAAGAACTCAGTGTCAGAATTGCAACAAATTGATGATGTTTTGCCGTTGTTTCAGTTCAAAGTGAACAGGACAATTAATTGCGATGAGAAGAAGAATAATGAAATCTGAAACTATATCAAAAGTCTGGACGAAAATCTACAATTTACTGCGCATAATTTTGATATAGGTCGGCGATAAAGTTTTCGAAAAGATAATGATCTTAAATCTGTGACTGCGTAACTTCAGAAAAGAAAAAGATTACAATTCTTCTTTAATGAGTCCTGACTTGAATCCCATTGAAAATCTTTAGCAAGAATTGAAATTTCGAATAAGTCGTCAGTCAGCAAAAACCCTTCAAGAATTTGAATGTGTATTTATCAAAGAATGGAAGAATATCACAAAATAAACTTTTTCGAATCTCATCAAGAAAATTATAAAATGATTCCAGCTGAGTTATAAAGATAAGTGGCAATGGTATTGACAGTTAATGTTGTTCAAAATAGTTCAGTTTTGTTTACTTTTTCATGGTGTACGAATAAGTTTCTTTTGTTTCTTCGGTTTTACGGCATATCAACGTTTGTGGGTTATTTAATGCCAAAGTTATTCTCGTAGAAGAACAGTAGTGGTACTATTTAACCCATAGCTGGGAGGGTAAGGGGGTTCATACCTTTCCCAAGCGTATTCGCCCTAAAGTGAACGTAATTGGGCGACTGGAGTACGAACTCGCGTACTACGAGTCTGCTGTCCATCGCTTTAACGATTACACCACGAGGACAACCCGAATAAGTTTTTGTCTAAATCTTTCTATATTTTGCTTCTCATGATTAGTAAATTTAACCTATCCTACTCAAAATTGAGTTTTATGCTTCTTTTTATACTTAATATCATATAGAATGTCTGGGATTATACGAGTATTAAATTCTAAGAAATAGCTCAAATATTCAATAATCAGAAGCGCAGGAAACATTTTGTCGTTGAATTTATGTGTATATATATATATATATATATATATACGAAACCTTGAATAATAAAAAAAATAAACTTTAATTAAATGGTTGAAATTGATTCCTTTATAGTTAATTTGATATTCTGTGTTTCTTTCTAAATGGAATGTGTAAAATATACAGATGCGGCGGAAATACCAAAGCACTGACGACTTTCGTTGTTCAGGTAAGGAACGTTTATTTACTTCTTGAGTTTTAGTCTTTCGACACAATGAGAGAGAGACACACAATTTTTACTATGCTGACTGTTCCTGCATCGCCCACAGTCAACTCCCCAGCTGAACTGTTCCGGCCCAGAGTCAAATCTTAACTAACGCCTTTTTCAAAAATCACCAAAAATCTCAGCCCCTCGCTTCCGGGCATGACGTCATTCACACCCCAGTCTATTTCCTATCTGGGTTTTTTATTATGGCATTTGTGATTGTCATATCCTCTGCGCATGAGCGTAAACTGTACTCAATGTGTGCACCTGAACGAAAAATGATTAATATAAAAAAAAATCATTCCGAAATTATATAACAAATGTTGGGTTAGTAGAATGGTAATTCCTATGTATGGAGTGATTGAAGGAGAGGTTCTCTGTGATTGGATATACTAATCCTGTGATGAGCCCAGAAGTCTTGGTGCAAAAATCCGAAATCTTGTCAGACAGATTTCATCAGACGTTCCGTGAGGCGGGGATGTTGAAAGTACTCAGAAAGATAACTAAGTTACCAGATATTATCTTCAGTGTGCCGGTAAGTCCCTTAAACTCAACTTTATACACAGGGAGGACTGTAGATTGTTATTAATTTTTTCACGTGTAGATTAATATATTGTGAGAATTAAACGAAGTATTAGTTCATTTATTTGTTGCTGTAAGCCTTAGAAAAAACTCTCTACTGACACAATAGGAATAAAAAACAGTTTCTTTTTTGTTTTGATTTTTATTGAATTTTACTTTTTTTATCGTTCAGTGCCTTTAGGCTGTTGTTTCAGTTCTACTGTTATGTTCACAAAGTTTCGGCCGATACGATTATAGCAACAGAAATGAAGATGATTGTCCCAACACTCTAAATGATGAAAATTATGAAACTTCTTTTCAGAAATTGAGACAAATTTGGCTTTTTTCTCAGCAAAGAAAACATATCTTTTTATTTAATCTTATCTTTTATTTTTATTCAAAACCTAATTTAACTTCATTATTCACCTGTATTCTTAATAATTAGTATTCACAACTCTTAAACACAATAAGGAATCTAACAAATTAAAAGTAACTGAATAATAAGGCTGTATTCTTTTTCTCTTTATTTAGGCTATACTTATATCCATGTTTTCTTTCAAAACTCAAATTATTTTTCTATATTGACCATTTTCCCTCATGATATTTATTCATTTACTTATCTATTTATGGACCTACAGTTTCGACAAAAATACGTACACCCCAACCATTTTTTAAAATCAAAAACCTAAATTTCTCTAATATCAATTTTTTGTCCGGTTCTTCTTTTTTATCAATTGTATTTTATCATAGAGTATAAAACATTCAGGAGGTTTATGATTAGTTATTATTTATCATCCATCTCTACAGCATTGAAAATCTCTAAAGAATTTGAAGATGCAGCCATCCAAAAATAACCGTGCTGCTGATTCATATTTATAAAATTGTGTTTTTAGTTTAAGATATATCCTGTCCAGCCTCTAATAAATTCCACCTCATAATATCCGCTTTGATTGAATAATGGTCCTCTCTAAAAATAATATAATTCTGGCATCTTTAAATTGTTGGGATTCGTTTATTTATAGGTTACATTTTAGGCTGTTTTAAAATTGTTCCACTATTGCCCTTGGTACGACAGTATACTGCATCATTTGTATATCTACAGTTCTAAAAATCTGCGGAGTATGGAATCATCCTGTCAATCGCATTACTACCAGTTCCACGCTAACTAGGGATATTAGTATCAGTTAGGGTTCTATCTGTGGGTCATATAAATCTGTTTGATATAATGTTTAAAGTTAATTTTAACTAAATTAATTCATATACTCTTAAAATTTTGATATTGTAACTAATTAAGAGGTGATTATCTCGTTAATATGATTTTGAAGAAACATTTTTATTATATATAATATGAAAACATAGATGTTAAATATATTACGTCATAAAATAACCAAGGAAGGTTTGTTAGGTCACAAAACTAGACAACTAACTGTTACGTCATTTGGTGAGGTTTCTCTTTCAATTTTTCTGGTATTTCTTTCAATATTATTTCTGTGTTTATTTTCTTATTTTCTTCCACTTTTTAAAATGTTCGTCTACCTTCTGTTTTCTAATTTTTTTAAATATCACACCCGATGAGAAATTATTACAAACTTCAGAAGTTGTTTCGTCTTTTCATTATGTATTTATTTCGTTATATGAGTAAACAGAAAAGAAACAAACGAATATATTTACAAAAGGAAATATTCTATTTTTCTCTTTATTGATAAATAAATAAACACCTGGAATCCTGTGAAGCTGAATCTCATGTGTATGAATTAACGTCAATTTTTTTTTACTTCACTTTTTTTAGGAATATAAGTAGAAAAATACTGAGGGGAGTCAAAAGAGAGGATAACAATAATAACAATAAAAAATACTTGCTCAAAGAACCCAACTAGCATCCAGTAGAAAGACAAAAAAAAAATGGTCTAACTCAATACACTTCCAGTATTTGTCGAGCACCTCACGTAAACACCCAACTCGCGCGTGGCCTTTTTTAATGTGGGAACCAGATGCAGGACCGTAGCCCACACTTGTCCAGCGGTTCCAAAAATGCCTTGAGCCCTGTCAGCATTCTCCTAAAAAGGGGTGCTTCCGGCGCCAGACGATAAACCTAGTTGCTCCCGAGAGGATTAGAGCTCAGGGGGACGACCCCCTGAGACTCAAGGGTACCCATCTTAGCACGCTCAACATGAATGCAGGCATGCCGGAATCCATGTCAGACGGCTTCGATTGACTGTCAACGAAGCAAAGACACACGAGACCTGATCTGTGTATCGGAAAACACAGTCAGTCGAAATGTGTCTCAGCCCGGTGGGCCAAAGTGAATCAAAATACAGTTCCTGGAGCAATACTAAATTTAAGCCGTATCTATACACAAGTATGCCCATGCATACACCAGCAAACCAATTCCGATCCAAAGAATATACTTACCCACGTGGGCGCAATGGAATGCTCCAACACACAATAAATGACTCTCTTTCTTCCTTGCTCAGAAGCTTATTCAATGCTACACAACCGAGTTCTGATTTTCATTAGCTATCAAACTCAAAATGTTTTACGATATTTTGTTTACACGAGACACAATTTTGGCGGTTTTTGTCAAGGTTTTTAAAATAACGAACCACACTGGACTGGGAGATACCAACATCGCCTGATTATCGCCCAGTCTTACTTGCCTAATTGGCCTTTATGGCTTGAAGCATGGCCTTATAATTCATGGCTTTATACATACCGAACCTTGTATGATCTTCGAGGGTCTTGCAACTCGAAGGAGATTTTCTTTAATCATCTGGTTACTGTTTTGTAATCAAGTGTGCCTTTGCCTTTCTAAATAAAAATATTTTTGGTTAGGTTATAATTTACCTTGAAATATAAAAGCATACGTTCTCGAACTACATTACATTACAGGTTCATTTGTGTCGATTTGGAATCCTACCGAGTAAAGCAATACTTTAGATGTCACTACACAACCTATCACAGTACTATTAACTCCAATGGGTACCTGCCACAACTTGCACTTATTCGGTCACGTGATACAGAGCAAGAAAAAAATTAGCACGCGCCTAAAAATTACAAAACTTTAGACTCACCCTTGTATGTCAGTATATTTTTGGCAGAAAAAACTGTCAGTACTTCTGGTTTGTGTCTCTTTCTATTGAGAACCTAACAACTTTGACATTTTAAATTTTAGTTCATTCTGTGCATATATGTATGTGTTTGTGTGATATATGTGTGTGTGTATGTCTATAGGTGTGTGAGTGTGTGAGTGTGTGTTGTATTTGAATGTTGTGTGTGTGTGTGTGTATGTTTCAGCTTTTCAAAAGAGCAGATTAGCGCTTTCGGCATTTTTGTCTCCAAAGGAAATCTGCGGAAGCATTTTTCCCTATTTTTCATGTTCAGGAGACAAAGTTACAAAAAGTAAACAAAATGAATGATATGAAAACAAAAACTAAAAAAAGGAAAAATCCAATTTCTGTTCATTGTCTCTTGTTTTGTATCTTTTCTTTGTCATTTGCTTGATTTTTTTTTTTTCATTTCTTTAATTTCAACCTTTCGAAAAATGTTGTCATTCATTTTCTATAACTCTTTATTTTTTACTATTAATTTTTTTCTTTTCTATTCGTCTTGCAGGTCTCTTTCTTTTTTGTATGCTTTGTTTTCTTAATCATATTTAAGACTTTTTTTTTCCGTCTATCAAACATTCTGTTTACATTTCCTGAAACTGATGTAGGGCCGCAGCTGTGTGGAAAGATTGCCATGGGATTATGTTTTTTATGGGTACGGTCTGAAAACCAAATGAAGACACTCAAAGACTGACCACTGGTGCTGTTTGGAAATACACAATCATTTCAACTACCAAGGAGAATCCTATTTAAATTTTAATCTTTTAGTGCGTTTTGATGTGGACCCAAAATTGGTACCATGGAAGGAAAACACGGAACACGGGTTAGAGGTAAGAAAGATATATTAACGAAAGTTAAAAAGGATAGTATCCAATATTGGTCGTCGTACTTCACGTACTTTTGTACGACTACAACTACGGTGTTAGGATACGACTACTAATATAGTGCTGGAAGAGTCCATGATGCAAGTACGTTTCGGTCTCACAACACGTTTTTAAATATATTTTCTTATCAAATGTAAGTTTTTTTAAATATTTCCAGAAGAGTGAATTACAATTCAATGCATATAAAATTCATCCGCTTTGCTCTAATAGGACGATGTAACTTTCTTCTCCAAAAATAGAAGTATGATTGTCTAATCAAAAGCAAAGGAACATCGCAAAATAGTAAATATGCTATATGTCATAATCTAAAAAAGTAAAAGCCGTATGCAGTCAATATAAAATGGTATGCCTTTAGCAAAATTCGGATAAAAAAAGCACATTCAGTAAAACGGATATTATTGGAGGAACAAAAAACATGGACCTGAGTTCAAATCTTGAACGAAGCTGTTTAACTTTCATTTCGCACAAATTTCTTTGGGCAACCTACATGTGTTATTTGCGTCTTATTAATTCTCCTTCTTCTTCTTCTTCTTCTTCTTCTTCTTATTATTATTATTATTATTATTATTATTATTATTATTATTTACTCATTAGTGTTTTTCACATCAGCGTAAGCTGATGGTCTTTCACTGGAGATTGAGTGACAGCAAGTCGTCTCAAGGACTCTTCTCAGTATTCTGACCGTTTTCAATAATGCAGTTGTTTGGATAGTCTCCACTCGGCCGCCAATTTCCAAATACTCCAGGCCCTTTAATAATCCTTTAATTACCGTGCCAAAAGCAACAATCACAATTGGTATAATTGTCACCTTCATGTTCCATAGTTTTTTCAATTCTCTAGCAAGGTCGAGGTACTTATCACTCTTTTCACGTTCTTTCCGTTTTATTCAGTGGTCAGCCGGGATAGCAAAGTCGACCATTTTGCAGGTTTTCTTTTTTTTTGTTGTTGATTATTATAAGGTCTGGTCTTCTGGCCGTGATCTGTTTGTATGTCAAAGTCCCATAGAAGTTTGTGTATGTCATTTTCTAGGATAGATGCTGGGTTATGCATATACCATATGTTGGCATGGTCACATTATTATTATTATTATTATTATTATTATTATTATTATAATTATTATTATTATCACTAATTCTACAACTACTACCATTACTATAAATATAAATTCCAAAAATAAAAATTGGACGGTCTCTAATGGCTTAGAAAAAGGGACTAGAAAAACTGGAAATGAGAAAAATTGTTATATACTGCTCCTGGAGTTCTTCCTAACATGTTGTGCACTGCAGCTGGAATTGATAACCAAAAAATGACGAATACTTATTTTCTTTATTTCCTAGGAGTGTGGAGTCCAAGAGGTAATGAATACACCCGGGTTTGACGAGAGATCTCTTCACTTCGACAGTTAGCCGGGATTCTGCCAGGCTTTTACAAACACATCTAATCAAACTCACATTTGGTCTGCCACCAAAGTATTTTCCTTCCAGCTGGTGGCATAGTTACTTTTTGCTTCTGGGCTTTTGTCAGGTATTTCTGTAGCCTCTCTTTGTCATCTAATTTCTCATTTCAATGGGACCTAACAACCTGGTAAATTGACTTGTCAGCTTGTCACGCAATTCTTATCTCCGCAAGCCTGTGATATCTTTATCCATTCAGATTTTTACCCTAAAGACGTCTGTCCGTTTAACAAAAAAAAAATCTATTTGTCACATTAAAAAAAAAGCGACAATGCATCAGAAGAATCGAAACCACCCAGATTAAAGAATTGTTGAGATTGGTCTGAATACTGAGAAGAGTTCTGAAGACTTGAGAATGATTGCCGATACCCAGGCTCAAGGGAGGGTCATCAGCTTACGCTGGTGTGTGACACTCACAGGGAACGTGATATGATTTGATATGAACGAGTTAATCACATAAGCAAAGTAGCAAACTAAAACCAAAGAGTCGGTATCAGTTGTCTAAATTTCTGTGACGAAGCTTGATGATTCTTATCATTAAGGGTTTCCGGATTATTATCTTAATCTTTATTGTTATTTCCATAAAGTTTCGGCCGATATGTCCTCCGGTCTTTTCAGGTTTTTGTCGAAATCAGGAACCTACAGAGAACTTCGAACTACGTCCTTTATTGAATCCACGGGGGTAGCCTGTTCTGATTCCGTTAGCCATAATCAGGTACAATTGTTAGGTATGCCTGTATTGTTACTCGCCTGCAGTCAGGATTGAACCTGCAACCTTCAGATGATTGTCTACTTAGAAGCTTAGGGAGTCATCGCCAGTAACCGTTACGCTATGTGTCCTGCTGGACAATTCAGAGAGTTGGTGTTAGTTTTTTTGTTTGTGGGCATATCAATCTGTTTTTTTTTTAATTCTAAAGTGACCCTTTTAAAAAAGATAGTGGTGGTACATCCATGGGATTGAGGAGTTTCAATTTTTACTAATAGTATCAAAGTAAATGATGCTGGAACTTACTTACTTCGATGACGGAGTCAGGCCAGGTAGTCACTACACCACGAAGACACCCTCGGCACAAAATGAATATAAATGTATGCATGACTGAGTTGGAAAAGAGGATTGTGCAAAAAACTCAAGTCTGGCCATATTGATAATACGTTTCCATATTTTTGATGATATACGAGGTGCATACAATAAGTTTTCAGACTTTTTTCGTATAGGCATTTAAAATTGTCTTAGACTCTTGAAAATTCAGTATGTCATTGCTCTACATCTTATGAGAGGACTGATTAATTTTTATGATTTCAGCTTCAAATGAACAGCTAAAGCCGGAATTGGAATAGACCCTACTAAAGTCTGATTGTCACAGCTGGTGAATTTCAAAAATGCAATCTGCACGTGAGGACACTTTCGAAGAATGATATGCAATAAAATTCTGTTTTAAACTTGGAAAAAATTGCCACAGAAACATATGGAACGCTTCAGACTGCTTTTCGATCATCTTGCATAAATCAAGCATCAGCTTTTGAGTGGCATAAGAGATTCAAGGAAGGCAGGGAGTCTGTGAGAAAAAGATGTGGGAGGAGTAAGGAAGTCAAAACATCAGAGTTGATTGGCCAAAGGGTTAGAGTTAGAGTTAGGGTTACTATGTTGAGGTTTTACGGGAGTTCAGGAAGAGATTCCTTCGGAAGACCCCAGCATTCTTCAAATCGGGTCTGTGGAATTTCCACCAGGACAATGCACCAGTCCACAACTCCATCCTTGTCACAGATTATTTAACCAAGATGGGCATCAAGACAGTTCCTCAGCCTCCCTAGAGTCCAGACCTTGCTCCCTGTGACTTTTGCTTGTTCCCTAAGCTCAGAGGCTGTCGTTATGGGAGAATTGAGGAGATGAAAGAGACTGGGACGAATGTCATATACACGCTCACACAAGAGGATTCCATGGGGCCTTCCACAATTTGTTGGAACGTTAGAACAAGTACATTGCAGCCGGAGGAGATTACATCGAAGGGGACTAGAGTTTCATGTGTGTACTATCAATAAAATTGCCCATACGAAAAAAGTCTGGAAACTTACCGTATTCACCTCGTATGATCAGAAAAATGTGTCAGCAACCCGATAATATACATAAATAATTTGGAGAAACAAGAAGGAATATGTAATCAACTTGGATTGCATAGCCATGTCCCTCAGGTCAAAAGTCTGGAATAGACAGTCAAAACAACACTAAATGCCTGTAATACAAATAAAACATTAAGCAGAGCATGTGAACACACTTATAAAAATAGACAACGATGCTCAAATACGTAGTCGGTATTCAAATAAGGTTTTAAGATACCTGGCAGCATCTTTGGAAAAAATACAAAAGGACACTAAAATATATTGGAACCAACAAAATTCATTGATTAAAACGTCTAAGGAAATTCCAAACTAAACAACAAAACAATTATAAAACAAACAATGTTCTTTTTATGAGTAAACACCATTTAATCTATTATTAATTGATAGTTCAGAGAATAATTGAGTTAATCAGCTTCAACAAAAGTCTAGACACAATTTCGATAATATTTTTTTGTTTCCTTTGTGTTCTTTCCGTTTTTACTTGAACATTTTTTTTTGAGTTGTGTAGTTTTTTGTTTTTCTGTTTCTTTAACCATAAGTCTTTTGAAGCGGTTTTTCCTTTTTATACAGTTATTTAAATAAGTCTTTCTTTTATAGTATTTCATTTCGGGGAATGATCATAATAATATTCAATGAAAGATTAACCGTTTTTTGTTAGTTTTGATTAAGTTTATGTTGTTGTGTTAATCCCGCCTTGTCCGACTGAGGCTGTAGAATACATCGACTGCCTCTCTGCAAAGAGGTAAGACTCCCTCACGTTAATGTGTCTCTGGATATGACACTAAACAACATCTGATGGTGAGGCTTTATTTTAAGAGTTTTGGTGAATGTAGATTACCCCGTCATTGCCATTATTCCCAGGTTCACTTTAACCCGGGTTTGTCGTACCTGGTTGGATCTCATTTCTGTCATGGCCGGATTTGTCCCAACGACTAAGTTAATTTGATATTTTGGATTTTATCACAATCACCGCAATGTTTAAAATATGTTTGGAGTAGTTTTTAAGTTGTAAATTTGTGTTAAGTGTAACTAAAATATGAACTATTGATACAATAATACCCGTTGCGTTATATAAGTATTAAATCCCCGCATTTCTGTTAGATAATTATAATTTCGCCATGATAAATATTTATAGTTATCGGAACATATATAAAGGTGAGTATCTAGAATGATATTTTTAAAGAGAGCCAAAGATATTCCTCTTAACATTGTGGCGTAACAAAGTATTTCTTAAATTTATCTAAATGTATCCGCATTCCTCATTAAACTGAACTAACGGCATGGATCTTATATCTAACAAATTAGTATGACTGTATTGAAATGCACTTAACTGGGTAGCAACGGTAATAATCATGTAACTGTTAAAAAGACAAAGTTTCTTCCTCCAGACCAATGGTGTAAGTGCAGAAGGGAATGTTGAAATCAATGAGAGAAAAAAACATTTTATGACCTATTGAAATTTTAAGAAATACTCTTATCTAAGCAAGAAAATATGTAATAATCCTGAAAAAAAATCAACAATAGGGAAAAAATATGTTAAAAGTTAAAAGATGACAGAAAATTGGATAGATATTATTGCTAAAGAACTGTAAAAAATCAACAACAAAACAAAATATATGGTATAGGATTTTTTTTATAATCTATATGGCGTTCATAAAAATCTTTAATAGGAGGGTAGGCTGAAACGTCCATAAGATAAAAAATTCATATGATGTCGTAAAAATTCATGTTGATGACTTTTTTTTACCAATGGGAGACAAGCAGTACAATACCGATTCAAAATATGCACGGAACGTAATAAAAGTAATTTGATCATATTCTCTTGTTATAGAAGGGTAATGTGCAATTAAATAAAGAAACTAAACCATCCAAAATTGTATTTTGTTTATCATATGAATTAATCAGCCGACTCTCCTAAATTAGATGCTGTAGATATATGAAATCTATGTAAATCTTTATAAAAGTAGCGACAGCATTAACAGAAACAAAACTCAAAAGAAAGTAAGTTCATTGGTATTGAGTCGATCTATTCGAAGTGATAACAAAAAAAAAACAATGGTTGGTCAGTTATCTGTTTGGTTGGTTGGTTGGTTGGTGTTTTATGACATATAACCACTTCTTGGTTTTTATTTCAAATTATCGAAGAGTTGCAAGTTACCAGGATTATTGGATAGAAGTTATCTGTCTGATTATCATAACGCGCGAGTACACACACACACACACACACACACACATATATATATATATATATATATATATATATATATATATATGCATTTGTGTGAATGGCCTTTAGACAGGCTCATAGGCCTAGTGAGTAGAGTATTCACCAATGGTCCGGGAGACCAGGGTTCAAACCTAAGTCGCGTCATACCAAAGACTTTAAAGACTTGCTTAACACTCAGCAATATAAGATACGTATCAAGGGTAAAGTGAAGCAATCCAGGGAAAGGAATAGTGAGGTTCCAGTAATGCTGGCACTTCGAAGAATGCAAGCCTCCCTTTATTGCTATTGCTCCTAGGTCGACTCTGTCCTGATGTCGTAACACCTAATAGAGTCCTATTCATGGGTCAAATAGAACTAAACAGTATGCTTTTATTTAACTGAATTGTTTGAAATAATTTTTTTATACGTATAAAATAACTTTGTCATTAAATAATCTACAATGGTTGATGTGCCATAAAATCAAACTAAACCAAACCAAACCTTTTGTTTTATAGTGTTGATATTTTCCAGGTCTCCTCTTTTGCTTCGCTTCCCATTTCATTAAGCTTTTCAACTTGCAGTCCATTCTTTCCTTTTCATTTCTAATCACCTACCGTTATGGTGTTCTGCCTCGCCCAAGAAATCCTTTGCATCGAAAAAATTCAAAACTAACATTTTAGCTTCCCTAGTTTCCAATAATATAAACCCCATTCATCTTAGGGTGAAAGAAGAAGAAGAAGAAAAATATTTTTGGCAAACTTTCCATTTGGAAAGCATTGACAACCTGCCGTGGTGAATGCTGCTTCTCCACGCTCCCCGACACAGCATTACTTTTCGAACGAGATGCCTGAATAAGCACTCCATTAGCGAGGACCACAGTGAACGGAAACGCTTCCGACTTTCCTGTACAGACTGCATCGCAATTAGAAGTCCTGCCTCATTTTGACTAAGGAAAAAATGAGGTAGGTACATGTCCATTTGATAGGCGCTCTTCAACTTTTCAGTGTGACAAAATCGATAGTGAAATGTACACTCGATTTGGAAGCGTTGTTATTGTCGAAGCACGTACACTCAACTCTTTCATTCTCCCCAGACTGAGGAAAAGCTAAGTCCTTTAAAGAATCTCAATTTACTGAACTTGAAATGTAACTGATCTTATTTATTCTTCTATTTATGCATGACATGCCTGAAAGTTACTGTAAGAACTCTGTTCCTTGAAGACATGCTCACGAGAACCGGCAGACAAAGATACTCTCATGGAATTTGATTAAATAGTTTTTTTTTGTTTTAAGTGAGTCCCTTTTGCGGTGTACCAATTTCTTACATCGGCACTGCAGTTGGTAAAAGGTCATCAACAGAAGATATGACGTCATCATATAAACTTTGAATCCTATAACCGCTTCATCATCCCTCTCGTAGACAGCGTAACACATTTTTGCCATCAACACTTTTCGTACCAATTCTGACAACTTGCCCTTAAATATATTTTTGTACTTGGACAATAAGTGTGGAGTTAATGGTTGAAATATTTTCATAAATATAGAATCATCCAACTCCTCTGCCACGTCTAACGTACAAGAAAATGTAAATTTTTGCTGAAGTACAGCTGAATAAAATTCAGAGTTTTTCTTCCCCTAGACTGGTCACTGTAGCAAGGCTAAAAAAGTACAATGTACACATCTATTAATCCATGGCTTACGAAGAATAGACGGAGTCATGAATTCCCCGAGCACATCAACCAAAAAGTGAAACGCTGAAGTACAGCTGAATAAAATTCAGAGTTTTTCTTCCCCTAGACTGGTCACTGTAGCAAGGCTAAAAAAGTACAATGTACACTTCTATTCATCCATGGCTTACGGAGAATAGATGGAGTCATGAATTCCCCGAGGACATCAACCAAAAAGTGAAACGCCGTCTCATCAAGAATTAGAACTTTAGTCGCCATAACTGTCTCCTACGACGATAAACGTAACGCCTCGAGTCTCTAATATTTTCCTATTTTCAGCAGTAGATTTAAAGAATAGTTCAAAATAAAACTATTTTTCCAAAAACTTAACAAAGTAATTTTATTATTTTAATTGATTTTATCAAAAACCTTTTGCTAAATTTATCGTTGTTTTTCTGTCTGAGGGTTGGGCTTAGAATATATTAACTGTGTGTACTGCATATGAAATTAAGCTGCATCGGATTGTGAGGCTCAAGTTATTGATAATGGGGGAGTGTAGATTACTGCGTCATTGCTATTACTCCCATGACCACTCTGATTTCGAGTAGTGATACAAGTTAAGTCCCATGTTTGAGTCAAATAAATCAATTTGCAAATAATTTGTATTTGATAGGAATATTTGATATCATATAAGTGGGTGTTCCTATTTTATATAATAGATAGTTATTTAAGGCTATAATTAATTGATAAGGATAGTTACTTGTTATTTGAAAAAAATCGTTTTTATAGAATAGAATTAGTTATTAAAATCATTAAATTGGGAATAATGAATTTGGTAGGAATACTTGAAACCGTACGACTAAATGAAAATCATTTGTACTTTATAGGAATACTTGATATCATATAACCAAAAACTGAATGACACGCGTATTCTGGTCGCAATCGTTTACTCGTCTCAAGACTGCTGTTTGTCGCTCATGTACACAACAACTCATGAATCGACATTAGTGAGGCTAATATCACAGATTCTAACGGGAGCATTGCACGGAAATCATATAGCTATTTGGCCGCTGGCACAACAAACATGTGTGACCTTTTTGCTTCAACTATGTTCAACTCTACACAAAAATTAAGACGTTTTCCTTACTTTACTTTTTGATAGTTTTTTTTTTTATCAGCAGAATATTTGAGATGAAATGCATTTTTGAGCTTTCTGCGCAATCCATCACTTAATCAACAAAAAAATCCAATATGTGGTTCCGCAGGCGGCAATTGCTGATCCTTTCTTCATAGATGAATCAAGAAGGTGACTCATGTTTTCTTTGTCTTCACTTGATTGACCCTTCTCCTTTATAAAAGAACATAAAAGAGAACTTTAAACGTCAAAAAATCATTGATAACAACGTGCTAAATTATCAAATTTTTTACCTTCCATGAATATGCTGATTCAAAAATGTTTCTTTTTTAATCAGTCAAAAGAATAAAATTATCAACTATGTTAACTTCCAAGAATGTGCAGTTGCAAAAATGTTGCTTTCTTTTCAGTCAAATAAATAAAATTATCAACTGCATTACCTTCCATGGGGGTGTCCTGGTTGTGTAATGGTTAAAGTGATGGAGTGCGGAATCGTAGTAAGCGAGTTCGTACTCCAGTTGCGCTATTACGTTCACTTTCGGGCAAATACCCTCGGGAAAGATATGAACCCCCTTATCCTCCCAGCTATGGATTAAATAGTACCACTACTTTTCTTCTATGAGAATAGCTTTGGCATTAAGTAATCTACAAATGTTGATATGCCATCAAACAAAGAAACCAAACCAAACCTAACTCCCATGAATGTGCATTTAAAAAAGTTTCCTTTCTTTATCAGTCAAATGAATAAAATTACCAACTCTGCTACCTCCAATGAATGTTAAGTTGCAAAAATGTTACTTTCTTTATCAGTCAAATGAATAAAATCGTCAGATGTGTTACCTTCAATGATTGTGCCGTTGCAAAAAGATTGCTTTCTTAATCAGTGAAATGAATAAAATTATCAACTGTGTTAACTTCCATGAATGTGCAGTTTTAAAAATGTTTCTTTCTTTATCAGTTAAATGAATAAAATCATCAACTCTGTTACCTTCAAGGAATGCGCAGTTGCAAAAGGGTTGCTTTCTTTAAGAGTCAATGAATAGAATTATCAACTGCGTTACCTTCAATGAATGTGCAGTTGCAAAAAGATTTCTTTCTTTATAAGTCAAATGAATAAAATTATCAACTGTATTAACTTACATGAATGTGCAGTAGGAAGAAATGTTGCTTTTTGAACCAATCAAATGAATAGAATTATCAACAGTGTTACCTTCAATGAATGTGCAGTTGCAAAAAGATTTCTTTCTTTATAAGTCAAACGAATAGAATTTACAACTGTGTTACCTTCCATGAATATGCATATTTAAAAATGTTGCTTTGTCTTTCAGAAACAGTTCATATGAAAGCATTACAACAAAACAAAGTATGCAAATGATATTCCACGGGAAATTCAATTGTGATACATAACCATGAGATTTATTTTTTGATATAATATATTATATTGAACGATATTTTTTTGATGTTCTTCATACCGAGCCACAAAAGGATTAAAGAATAATGGTAAACAAATAAAATAAAATGAAATGCTACGAGAAATTAAATAAGGTAATTCACTTCTGAGCCAAAATAATCATTGACTCCTCATGGCAAAGTTTCTATTACTTTTCTATGTATTTTGTGCATGGATTCTTCGAGTAATTTTTTTTAATATATTAACATATATGGACACAATATGCATATATTAAGTTTACGTTATAGGGACCAAAACAGCGTGACCCACCAAAAGAATGCAAATAAAACAGTTGAAATGATTTAATCAAGATGGAGATATCTCAAATTCAAATGGAAAGCATTTGTAATGACTAGACCAAGTCCCCTACCTCGGCAGTAATATCTCATCAACTGAAAACAATGTCAACATACATACAGAAAAGATGTTGACTGCTATTGACTCTTGGTAGATAATGTGGAAATCTGATCTCACAGATAACATAAAACAATATTTCTTCCATGCTGAAAATACAAAAATATCGTTGCGTGATCTGGACTTTATCGAAACCCTTTGTGAAAAGAAAACTTGATGGGAACTACGCTACGATACCATGCGTTTTTTTTTTAATAAACCTTGGAAGCAGCATCCCCAAAATAGCATTCTGGTCGCAATCGTTTACTCGTCTCAAGACTGCTGTTTGTCGCTTATGTACACAACAACTCATTAATCGACATAAGTGAGGTTAATATCACAGATTCTAACGGGAGCATTGCACGGAAATCATATAGTTATTTGGCCGCTGGCACAACAAACGTGTGTGACCTTTTTGCTTCAACTATGTTCAACTCTACACAAAAATTAAGACGTTTTCCTTACTTTTCTTTTTGATAGTTTTTTTTTTTATCAGCAGAATATTTGAGATGAAATGCATTTTTGAGCTTGCCTTTCATCTCATAAACCATCTAAATAAGGAAAAAAAGACCTGCTAGGATCTGCTAGGCAAGGGCAATCTCAAAAACAATATTTTCCTCTGCACTATTACTCATGGGCACACTGTTGCGGACTGGTCAGATACAGTGTAGAAGATCATTTAGGATCGATGAACTATAAAGGCAGATAGTGAGAGAGATAATGATAATGATGAGGGAAAATGTATGCGAAATTTAACCGACAAATATAGACAATAAAACGTTAATCATATTTAATGCTAAAATTTCAATTTTTAAAAATGCCGCGTGCATTTTTTTGTGACTTATATATTAAAGTGAGGGTGTATCTATCCATCACTCTAAAAAAGTTGGGGGTGTCTTCGTGGTGTAATGGTTAAAGTGATAGACTGCGGAATCGTAGTAAACGAGTTCGTATTCCAGTCGAGCTATTACGGTCACTTTCGGGCAGATACCCTTGCGAAAAGTATGAACCCCTTTATCCTCCCAGCTATGGGTTAAATAGTACCACTACCATTCTTCTTGGAGAATGGTTTTGGCATTAAATAACCTACAAAGGTTGATATGCCATTAAACAAAGAAACCAAACGAAACCTAAAATATTTAGTATCAATTTGCAATAATTATACGATAAAAAAATTAGAAAACTAATCAAGCCTCAATTTCATTTGGAAAAATTAGCAAAACACAGAATTGTTCAAGTGCAACGTCTTCACTAATAACCATCTGTGCGACTCTTTTTTAGTTTCAATATTAAAAATTCGTCTTACATGTTGAATCCAAGGACATGAAGCATCTTAAAAAGACGACGATTCAGCTTTATATCGTATCAAAGGCGAATTAAATATATGCTTTGACAAAGGAAAACCTCGCTAGTATGAATATATTTATGTCCCAAGGACGAATATAGGATGTAAGAAAAGGCCATCTTGAAAGTTCTCAAAGAAATGCTCGTTTCTCCGCAGCAGGAAAGGATAAGACAAGCAGGGGATTACCAAAGGTAATCCTACTTATATTAATTTAAAATGTTACAAATTCTCATAAACAGGAAGGTATCACGTGGTTCCTTATTTAGTGAATTAAGGAAATAATAATTCTATTATAAATCGTAGCTCATCCCAATGAGGGACACGAGAGGCTCCAAAATTTAAGTCATGATTTTCGCTGTTCTAGTGACTGACTGACACTTTGAAAAATCTCAGACCACCACCAGCACATACATAGTAAGTCCTCGACATTTAAGTAAACAACATTAACGGAAAATGTCCTCAACAAACTAAAATCATTTCCTTGAATGTCTCCCCCTGTAAATCTGAGTTTGAAGTTTACCTTCGATTCAGACGGAAAATGTTCTTGAACTTTTCGATGCCGATTTTCGTCGAGCCATTTATTTAATCTTTGAGATGACTGGTTAGACTTTGTGTCCATGACAGCGCATGAAAACATATTTGAAAATAATACGTGTTTCTGCTGTATTTATTCCTTGTTTGGTGATAAAGAAAGCAAGAGCATTCATTTGAATTTTTTCAACGAAGTACATGGCCGCTGTCCCTAAATTGTCTAATTTACCGACTCTCTCAATACTGCCAGATTAAAAAAAAACATCGAGAAAACTTTATATATATATATATATATATATATATATGCGTATGTGTATGTGCGCGCGCGTGCATTAAAGATTGCCCAAGCAACGAACATCATAGTTCATCTATCTATCTATCTGTGTGTGTGTGTGTGTGTGTGTGTGTGTGTGTGTGTGTGTGTGTGTGTGTGTGTGTGTGTGTGTGTGTGTGTGTGTGTGCATTTAAGATTACCCAAGTAACGAACATCATAGTTCATGTATATATATATATATATATATATATATATATATGTGTGTGTGTGTGTGTGTGTGTGTGTGTGTGTTTGAACAACTTAGAAAAGACATATGGACGAAAATCTCATTTAGTTTTATGCCTATTAAACGACAAGAACTTATATGAAAGATTTTGTTACTGTTGGCTCTCGGTGTTAACCAATGGACAGCTTATTTTAACCAAGATGATACAAAGACGAAAAATGTCATATATACGAAGAAATTAATCATTTTCTTCGCCATTCAGAGTCGTGGGTTACAAGCTTCTGGTTGATCATATGTCTTTTTAAGGACTCTTAAGCTCCGGTATCTATTCTTACCTATATCTGACATGAGGATGCAGGTGGGCACACACTCACATCCATACTATTTCCTCTACTATCTTTGTATCTATCATTTTTTTTTCTGCCAGCACACTATATATGTTTCTTTAATGAGAGTTAACAATTTCCAAAAGGAATTTTGTTTTAACTTCAGAAGCTTTTAACAAATCGAGCTTCATTTGTAATATTTGGAATAAATATGAGAGATTTAAAACTAATTTATAAAATATATCTCACTGAAAGACCAGGAGCTATAATTTATTTGTTCTTAAGCAAAAGCGTCTGTTTGATTCAACATTTACCCTCTCTCTATGCGTCTCTCTATGTCCCTGTCTCTCTCTCTGTATTTCTCTCTCTCTCTCTCTCTCTCTCTCTCTCTCTCTCTCTTTCTCCATATATATATATATATATATAGGGTGGAACGATAAAATTGTCACCCGAGAAAAGACATGATTCCATTTCCGTTTAATGAAAACCGGTTTTCTTTTTTTGTTGCAGACCATCTACAAGTTGGCCAGTTGTGTACAAATCTCAAGAGTGATAGGAACCTTCTATCATGTCTTAAAGTGACACAATGTTCAACAAGCGAGATCGTATATGCACCGCTGTACAACTCATGCTCTCTATCGATCCAAGTTATGACAACAAGACCTTTGCCATCATCCTCAAAATGCAAATCTGGATTGCCACGTATTACTGGGACGTGCCCAGGGTGATGAAAACAAAGTTTCCGGCTACGGTTATGGTCTCTGGTGTGGTTTTAAGTGAGGACCACATCATGCCACCTCACATCTTTGAAGTCTGCTTGAAAGTCAACACCAAAGTGTTCCTGGATGTGCTGAAGAGTGTGGTGATCCCCTGGCGCAACCAGGTGGCCGGTGGCAGACCCTGGGCGTGGCAGTAGGACTCGGCACCTGCCCTCAAGTCCAAAGAGACCGAGGCTTGGCTTCAGAAGGAGTGCTACGACTTTGTACCTTCCTCTCACAGGCCCCCTCCTACCCTTACCTGAAACCGCTGGACTACTTCGTTTGGTCATACGTCGAGAACATCACCAACATGACCTCCCACAACACCAAAGCCAGCCTGATCGCCGCCAACCGCCGAGTATTCGCCGAGTATTTGCGGAGCTCCCGCCGGCGCTTGTGGAAAAGGCATGCTTCCAGTTCCAGATCCGTATAGAGGCGGTGATTGAGGCTGAAGGTGGCTACATTGAATAGATGTCAGTTCCACTACATAATCAAGTTACCTGAATTGATTTTTTCAATAAAAGTTTTAAAATAAAGCTGTAGTCTTGTTTTCTTTAGGGTGACAATTTTATCGTTCCACCCTGTATATATAAATATAGCTTGATAGCTGATTATCGATGCATCGATCTTTTAGTTTCAATTCTTCTTCCAGCAAACAATATGCACGTACAAATACACATACACACATATGTGTGTGTGTGCGTGTGTGTGTGTGTGTTAGTCGGTGTTAAAATCTTTCAAAATTAAATGATTTTACAATCTTAAGTTATTTCATCAATTAACATTTATTTGAAATGTCTGAAATAGATTTGAGAGATTTTAAACAAATGTATATATGATATGCCATCAAAAGATATTTCTCTGTTAATAATTCGTTTGGAAGTAAAGCTGTTTGTTTTGGCCTGACATTTCGCCGGTCAATTTGAAAAAAAATAATTAATTAATGCTGTGATTCCATGACGCGAAAAAATACCCGGTCTGGTTTGGACACATGACAAGCACACATGCTCGAAATTATTCTTAGAAGGTGCTATCGTGTAACACATGTAAATAACTTTTTTGATTGAATTAGAGAAAATTTGCATGCACAGTTTTTGCAAAGATCTAACCTATTTTATTCCTTTGTCAAGTATTTGTTCTTGTTTTTTTAATGTCAGTAACGAGTATCTTATTTATTGAGTGATTTTAATGGCATTTCAACCAGTCTTGGGAAATTTTCTGCCTCAGGATGTGGGAATCGCCTTCACGTGCAATTATATTTACATTTTTCTATTGATGTTTCTTTAGTTTCGCTCGTTATTGCTGCATTTCCACTCGATCATATTGAATACAAATAGATGTTTCCCTCACAGATAAAACTACTACAACGACTACTACTATTCAGGATAAGTTTGCACCAGGAGAGAATTGGAAATGATTGGTTTGTTGAGACTCCAAAGTTCTCTATATCTGTAGCCCCATCGTCAGATTCAGGTTAGTTTCATACTTTTGCGGGGTAGGATCTTACCTCGTAAGAGGGAATATAGTCAACGAATTCCAAGACCTTCCGAGAAGTATTGTTTATTAAATTCTGTGGCAGTATATTCGGTTTTGGCAATTATGATTACTAATCTTTTTAATGATTTTATGTAAAATATTAGCAAGCTATTCATATTTACCAACCCCTCCGCTCAGGCAGAATGTGTCACAAGGTCAATTTTTAAGCGGAATTTAACAGGATTAAATTCAGGGTGTTCCTTCTCCTAGACTTGTTGCCTCACCAAGACTGAAGAAGCTAGTTTGCCCTACTATTTACCCATAGCTGGTGGGAGAATAATTGGATTGATACCATTCCCAAGGGTATTAGTACAATAACAAATGCAATCAGTCTCGCCCAGGATTTGATCTCGTGTTGCCGAGTCCATTTCCTACGACGATAACCATTACACCACAGGCACCTCCAACAAATATACCAAACTTATTCGGTTGTATAAAAATAACTATTTTGCAGTATTTAACTATAAGTTGGTTGGTTGGGTTTTTCATGTCATATCAACCTTTGTGAGTTATTTAACGCTAAATCCATTTTATGCAAATAATCAGTTGTATTTTAAACAATTCAATTCAACCTGAGTACAAAGTTTAATCGTCAAAACCGTTTCTATTTCAAACTATTCAGTTTAGTCAAACATTTCTAATTCAGCAAATTCAGTTTAGTAGATGTACAGATTTTGTTTACACACAGTTAAATGTCAACAGTTCTATATTAAACAGTTCAGTTTAGTGTAAATATAGTTTCAATCTCAAAAACATTTCCATTTCCAACAATTCAGTTTAGGAGAAAAACGCTATTTAAATGTAAGTACACAGTTCATTTGTCAAAACATTTCTGTTTCAAGAAATTCACTTTAGTTAAACAGTTCTCATTCAAACAATTCGATTTAGCATAAGTATGCAGTTAGTTCTATTTAACCCAAAGATCGGGACATATCTGCTGCTACACTTCCGGGCCAGAGTGGATCTGGGAGCAATGGCAATGAATGGGTGCTCCACATTCCCAAAAGGTCCAGCATCCCTGGAACCTCAACATCAGATCGTTTAGTTTCATATACAGGATACTGATTGGGTGGGGGTCTTACCCATCTGTAGAGGTGCAGTCCCAGCCGACTGGGCAACAACTATCAGTTTATGCCAAGTATAGATTTCAAGTCTACAATCTCACAATATTAAAATTTCAGTCCTCGGGGGATTTTCACACCAGCGTTGGCTGACAGTCTTTTACTGTAATCTTTAGGATTATTCTCCGTATTTAAGGCGATCTTAACAAAGCAGTGGTCTGCACAGTGTCGATGCTTCTGATCTTCACTTCCTCCAGTCATTTTTCAAAAACTAAGGAAATATTCTTATTGTGCCGACTAGAATTGGTATCACCTTCACTATATTCCACAGTTTTTTTCAGCTCTCAGGCAAAATTTGAGTATTTGTATACCTTTTTAATTTCTTTAAATTTCGCTTGATAGCAAGTTCGTTTAATCTATTTATTTATCTATTCGTTTTTGTTAATCAATACAAAACCTGGTCTTCTGATCGGGATTAGGGGATGCGATTGTATCTCAAAATCACTAAGGGGGTGTTCTCGTGATGTAATGGTCAAAGCGATGGACTGCGGAATCGTAATAAGCGAGTTTGTACTCCAGTCGTGCTATTACGTTCACTTTCGGGCAAATACCCTTGGGAAAGGTATGAACCCCACTCATTCTCACAGCTATGGGTAAAATAGTACCACTACTGTTCTTCTAGGAGAATAGCTTTGGCATTAAATAACCTACAAAGGTTGATATGCCATTAAACAAAGAAACCAACCAGACCATCAAAATCACTAAGGCTTGCACTATTTTGTGCTAGTTTTCTGGATTCAACTATTTTGTGGCTGATCGTTTAACCCTCTCTCCAAAGAAAACAGCAGTTGCTATGCTGTTGTTTTTTTTAAATCCGTATTTGCTTATTGTGTTGTTTTGTGCTGCAATCAAAATATATTCAGTTTCTATTTTGAGATTTCTTTTTCTTAGCCATGTCCTGATCTTCTCGTGTGCAATCTCACCAGTTGGTTATATTATCAATAGAATTGTTCTTCTACCCATATCTAATTTTCATTATTTTATTCTGTTTGTGCTTATGTGTCAATTGCTATTACTATGTTATTTTGTCGTTTTTTGTTCTTGTTTAATGTATTTCTCGAGTCCTTGTATTGAAGCATCTACGAAATCATCAATTGTAACAAGTCCTCTTCATCCTTCTTTTCTTGGCAAATAGAGACTCTTAATGTTATTTTTCGTTTTTTTATTTTCCGTGCATAGTCATGAATATTCTTGTATTTTTGTCCATTTTTCTAAGTTCCTTCTTTGTCTATTTTAAGAATGGTCCGGAGAATCTTTTAAAGGGTTGCTGCCCAAGTGTTTATTTCTTTAATGAGATTTCTGCCGTAGAGCTGGAGTTCAAGAAGTTTCTCGGTCATTCTATGGTACTCTTATATTTTTATTAACTAGCTAATTGTGTCCGCGTCCCAAATTCCTTAGTACATTTAATTTCCTTCTCTCCAAGCATTCTGATGCTTTCCTGATTTTGCAATTCTATTATTGACATTATTTTTTTTTTTACTGCGTTTTATTTTCAGCAAGGCACAATTTTCAATGCCAAATTCAATTCCTATATCCAAGCTGAGCATCAGTATTTGTATCAGAGTCTCCAGTTTTCATTAATTTTTAGCAAATATCATCCAATCCACCATGTTCATAAATTGATTAATAATTTCCTGTGATATTGTAAATTTGTAGTCTGCTGTCTAATTACTTATATTATTGAATCATTTTACATTTTGTGAGATTTTCGGTAGTTGTACCAAGTGCTGATTACTGGGGTTGAAGTATCACCAAGTCTCTTAAGCTATTCAGAATTCGTCTAAGTATCCTGATTGATCATCGGGGGTGTCCTTGTAGTGTAATGGTTAAAGCGATCGACTGCGGAATCGTAGTAAGCGAGTTCGTACTCCAGTTGCACTATTACGTTCACTTTCGGGCAATTACCCTTGGGAAAGTTATGGATCCCCTTATCCCATCAGCTATGACTTAAATAGTACCACGATCAATCTTCTATGAGAATATATTTGGCATTAAATAACGTACGAAGTTTGATATGTCATTAAACAAAGAAACCAAACCAAACCAAACTGATCTTAGCAATGCTTTGTTTCTGTAATTGTTTAGTTTCGCTTTTTCAGTTATCTAAAACGACAAAATCAACTTGTTGACATGTTCCTTTATTCTTAGTAATGAATAATTTGTCTGGTTTCCTTGTTTGAAATGAGTTAGCCATTGAATCTAAAAATCTACGATAATTTTCTGCGACTCCATTCCAAGGACATGTTTTGAAAATTTTTTATTCATTTTGTTTATTTATCTTATTCATTCATTTTTCTGTTTAGTTTATTATATATATATATATATATATATATATATATATATATATATATATATATATATATATAAGGATCATTAAATATGTTTCGAGATTTTTTTCGTATAGGCACTTTTATTTAAAGTACGTCATCTGTTTTATTCGTGGAAACAACTCTAAAAGACTACGACTAATTCGACCACTCTAGATAAAAATAATGATAATGCTGATAATATATATGTATATATATATATATATACGTGGTGAAATTAATAAGTTTGCTGACTTTTTTGTACAGGCATTTAAACTGTCATAGAATCTTGATAATTCACTATGTTATTGCAATACATTTTCCAAGATGACTGATCAATTTTTATGATTTCAGGTTCAAATGAACAGCTACAACAGCAATTGGAATACACACTACTAAATCCTGATTGTCACAGCTGGTGAATTTCAATAACGCAATCTGGACGTGAGGAAGAACGATATGCAATAAAATTCTGTTTTAAACTGGGAAAAAATGCGACAGAAACGTATGGAATGCTTCAGACTGCATTTCGACTATCTTGTATGAATCGAGCGTCAGTTTTTGAGTGGCATAAGAGATTCAAGAAAGGCAGGGAGTCTGTGAGGGATGATGAGAGGTGTGGGAGGAGTAAGGAAGTTGATATATCAGAGTTGATTGGCCAAAGAGTTAGGGTTAGGGTTACTATGTTGAAATGTTAAGGGAGTTCAGGAAGAGTTTCCGTCGGAATAGGCTAGCAGTCTTCAAATCGGGCCAGTGGCATTTCCAGCTGGACAATGCACCAGTCCACAACTCCATCCATCTCACAGACTATTTGAGCAAGATAGACTTCAAGACAGTTCCTCAGCCTCTCTATAGTGCAGACCTTGCTCCCTGTGACTTTTGGTTACTCCCTAAGCTCAGAGGCTGTCGTTATGAGACAAACGAGTAGATAAAAGAGGCTGTGACGAAGGTCATTGACACGCTCACACAAGAGGACTTCCATGTAGCCTTCTAAAAGTTGTTGGAACGGTACAAGTGCATTGCAGCCGGAGGAGATTACATCGAAGTGGACTAGAGATTCATATCAATAAAACTGCCCTTGAAAAAAAAAATGTGGAAACTTATTTAATGATCCTCGTATATATATATATATATATATATATATATATATATATATATATATAAGCCATTGTTTTCTAGAGACAGGGTCATGAGATTTCTGTTTTCGTGATAATATTAAAAATACATCAAGTGAATAAACCAAAATTCTTGAGAAAATTGAATATGAAAAAGAGAGAAAAAACACATACTAACGGAAAGATTGACAACTGGAGTACTGAAACGAAGAATAAAGTCGGAAAATATTGATGCTTGATCTGGGAAGAGAGATGTTGACTCTTATGATCTTTAAGATAAGTAGACATGTTCAATGTATAACACACACACACACACACACACACACACACACACACACACACAAATAAACATATATATAAATGTGATATCTAGTAGTCCAAAAAACTCTTGGCGAGGAATATTTGTATATAGAATATATGAGATTTCATATATATCTATCTATCGGAGTGCTTAATGTAAGGCTATTCTTTATAAATTCCTTGCTGATAAAAGAAAACTTACCTCAAGAGCGTATATGGTGTAACCGGAAGAAAACATAACCACAGTTAAACTGTCATTAAAAGAATATTTCGACGAAGAAACATTCCCTTAGCCTCGTCAGATGACAATACACGCTTGTTCTAGGTCTGAGATCAGCAAATATGGTATACAGTACTAAGTCTATCGAAAAGTTGGGCGGGTTTCGATCCCGGGTTCAAGAGTCCTACGTGTCTAGCCACACGGAAGAGTTGTGATACAACGAAACAGTCTGTCTGTGGATGACAATATATACGCTCCCCCATTGGGGTTAAGCCCTCTGGCGAAGGAATTTTCAGCTGCCGCTCGTATAATGCAAAGCTCTTCGAACGAATTGAGCACTCTGGTATCCGGTAAGGCATAAAATGTAAACAAACGAACGTTGCTGCTGCTGCTGCTGCATAATACCTTATAATTCCCTAGCCAAAGGTAGTACGCTTGTTGGCCGAGCGGTCTGATACTAAGTCTAACGTAAAGATGGGCGGTTTTCGATCCCCGCTTCAAGCGTCCTACGTGTCTAGTCACACGCAAGAGTTGCGATACAACTGTAATATAATGGCCGAGGGTTTTCGTTTTATGCCTTTGGGTTTAGTTAGGCTGAGAACCTTTCGGCTCAGTGCATGGGTTACTTAGGTGCAACATTAACACAGGTGTTCACGCGCGCGGAGCGGACGTGTCTCTCAGAGATATCACAATAGCCCAGGTGGGAAACGGGGGCTTCAGAGTGCGGGTGACGTCATGCACCAGAAGTGCGCGGAGGATTTGAGGAATTTTGAAGTCAGTTAGCAGAGTTGAGAACTGGACACCGAACGGGAAGATGGTTGACTTTCGCTTGCTCCCGGAGGCCTTGGGCAGGTGTCACACGAGATAAGAGGCAGATGAAAAAGCCAGAATAGAATGTGTATTTCTCTCCTCATGTCAAAGAACCTTTAAACTCAAAGGTAATAAAAAAGTTTCGTTACTGAACTAAGGAGTCGTAAGTGTTTTTCGTGTTTCGAGATCCCTATGTTCTATGTATATATATATGAACATTATATGTCCATTTCACATGGCCGTATCTGGCTATGGTACACAACGAAAATCTCTGCAGATGACTATATATATATATATATATATATTTATATATTACCACCAAGGGGGGATATGCCACGAAACCGAAGAAATGTTTTATTATTTTCTCATTAAGAATGGTGTATGTAGTGAACTGTTTTACAAATTAAGAATTTTCAACATAATGTATTTTAAAATATTTTCAGAAATTTGGCTTTCGGACATATTAATTCTCTTATACGAGAAAATTTAGTCCAAAATATTGTTGTTGATTTTTTCTTTTATTTCAGTCTAGAGATGTTTATTTAAGTTTTAGTGCAGGCCAAATTAAATCAGATTTAACAACACTTATCCAATTTATGCAGAAGTGGAGGATCGAAGCATGAATGATTCATTCGCTATTGATGTTGTAAATTATTTCGTGAGAACTTAAATCATTCCTAATGGCTTGCAACACAAAAACTCTGGCCTTTTAAAGAACAAAGGTTCTTAAAACAACAATACAGATGCAACTAATGTCCATGAATCATTCCTAAAGTTACATTTCATTAATGTCAAATCAGGAACAAGTTGACACACTGAGCAAAAAAGTGAGCTGTTTCAATTGATTCTCTTCAAAATTACAGTCTGAGATATCAATTCTACCTTGGGGGAAAGATTCGTGTATTTTGTGGGCATTGGTAAATTTCCAAGAAATCCATTAAAGTTTTTGTTAACTCCTGGACAGTCGCGTCCGTTCTGGTCAGACAACAATGACTCATTCCAAAAAAAAAAAAAAAAAAGAAAATGGCCGTATGGCATGTATGCAGGATTTCAAACATTCCGTTCTGAACGAGTGGAAATCAAATGGTTTAATGATATTTAGAGCACAGAAGACTTTATTTTGAGTTTCATGAGATAATTTATAATTGTTATTCTAACAAACAAACACACACACACACACACACACACACACACACACACACATATATATATATATATACAAACACTAACACTAACACTCACACGTGTATATTTATTAAGAGAGAGAGAGAGAGAGAGAGAGAGAGAGAAAGAAACAGAGAGAGAGAGAGAGAGAAAGAGAGAGAAATATGAGGAATTATGCATATGTACTATCTTGTTCATGAAGAATGCTGTAGGCTAGTGTTTTTACTGGGATAAATTATACTATGCTAATATATATATATATATATATATATATATATATATATATATATATATGTGTGTGTGTGTGGGGGGGTGTATTTAAGGAACTACCTCCCAAACAATGGTGTCAGTTTACACAAGGGCGGTTTATCTTAAGGAACATACAAGAAGTGACGATGGCCAGTTCGCAGAGGTCACAATTTTCTAGATCTCTGGGTATTCACTTTTTATGAGAGGATACCACAGGCGTTAGGCAATAAAGTTAACCTTTTCCTTTTATAGGAAACTAAGTAATTTTTCAAAAAGTATGTGGTCATTCAATGAATAGAGGACATTTATTTATCTCAAGAGTCATAAAATAAATCATGAGAATATCTTTAAAATTGTTTTGATTTTTATCAGCGCAATGAATTTTGAAGTATTTTTTCATAAATTTTTATCGTGTATTGTTTGGAATGACTTCGAAGCAACATTTATTTTATCTTGAAAAATGTATGATTTGAAGAGAGTAAATATTTAAACAAATCAGAGTTCTCCAAATTTGAACAGAGGTCTGTCATGTAAATTTTGATGGCTGAAAAGTGAAAATCATGTGAAATTTACTGAAGAATGTGTTGTGCGACGCCAAATAATCTGTTGCCCAGTCGGCTGGGGCTGTAGAATACACAGACTGCACCTCCGCAGAGGGGTAAGACCCCCCCCCAAAGATCGTCCTGTATATTACACTAAACATTCTGATGGTGAGGTTCCAGTAATGCTGGAGTTTTGGGGAATACGGAGTACCCCTATATTACCATCACTCCCAGGTCCACTCTGGTCCGAAGTGGTAGCACCTGATAAGGGTCCTATCTATGGGTTAAATAGAACTAAACCGTGATTTCTCGAGTTAACTGTTTTTAAATTTAAACTGCATGCTTATAGGAAACTGAATTGCTCGAAATAGAACTGTTTTCACATGCATATTCTTTACATAGGCTAAATTGAATTATCTGAAATAAATTTGTTTTGACATTAACGCTTTGTATTTCCCCGTCGGCTGGGGCTACAGAATAAACTGACTGTACCTCTGCAGAGGGATAAGAGCCCCTAACGAGTGTCCTGTATATGCCACTAAACAATCTGATGGTTAGGGTTCCAGTGATGATGAGGCTTTAAGGAATGCTGTGCGTCCCTTCATTGCCATCTCTCCCAGGTTCATTCTGGCCCGGAATAGTTGCACCTGATATGGCCCTATCTATGTGTTAATTAGAAATAACTGCATACTTTTGCTAAATTAAATTACATAAAATGGGATTTTTTATATTTAAAATGTGTACTTATGCTAAACGGAATTGTTTCAAGTAGAACTGCTTTTGACATTGAAACTGTACTTACCTTGAAATGAATTTTTTGAATCAGAACTGTTTGACTAAATTGAATGGCTTGACGTGGAAATGTTTTGACAATTAAACTGTCTACGTACATTTAAACTGCGTAATTTTGCTAAATGAATTGTTAGAAATTGAATTGATTTTGACATTAAAATTGTACTTACGTTAAACTGAATTGTTTGAAATAGAACTGTTTTGACATTTAACTGGGTGTAAAGAAAATATATACTTATACTAAACTAAAGTGGTGTAATTAGAGCTGTTGGACTAAAACGAATAGCTTGAAATAGAAACGTTTTTGATAATTAAACTGACCTCATACTATACTGAATTGTTAGAAGTAGAACTATGTATTTGTATAAAAATGGGTATGTCTTTAAATAACCTATGATAGTTAATATGCCATAAAACCCAAACAACCAACAAAATCAAATAATCTGCTTTCAAAAGAGCTTAACTTTGAGTCTGAGTAAAAAAGACGTTGATACACTGGAAATAAAGTGACTCTATGGTAAAAAAAAGTTCCGGACACAGCAGACAATAAAGGCGGTAAGGCTGACGCTCTTCTTGGACATAAACGACTCATCACGAATGATTTCCACGAAAATATTGCAATCGTAAAGAAAGCTTGTAATCGCCAATTCTTTAAGTAAAATAATCTTATTTATTGAATAACCATAGTATATTCAAAAGTACACATACTTACACACAATACATACATATATATATATATATATATATATATTGATTGCAAGAGAGAAATAGAGAGAGAGAGAGAGAGAGAGAGAGAGAGAGAGAGAGAGAGAGAGAGAGAGAGGGTGGAAATATGTGGGTGCGTGACTGTGTGTGTGTGTGTGTGAATAAATTTTTAGGTCCCAAAAATTCACTCTGAATTGTCCAGCAGGACACATATAGGATACATGGTGTAACGGTTATAGGCGTTGGTTCCGTAAGCTTCTAAGGAGACAGTTATCTGGGGGTTGCAGGTTCAATCCTCACTAAAAGCGAGTAACAATACAGGAACTCTTAAAACTTGTACCTAACAGAATCAGAAGAGGCAACCCCCGTGTATTTAATAAAGGACCTTGTTCGAAGTTCCGTGAAGGTTCCCGAGTTCGACAAAAGAAGGCCGGAGGACATATCGGCCGAAACGTTTTGGAAATAACAACAAAAATGATGAAGACAATAGTCCGAAAACCCTTAATGATAAAAGACATATCTGCACTTATATCGATAGTTTCCAAGATGGGAACTTGTGAAGAGACTTCAGATATCAAAAGGACACACAGATTTATGAAGTGGAGAACACTTTCGAATGAAGCCAGGAAATTCAAAATAATTTTTTATAAAATATGTACTTTAATGTACAAGTACTCTTTGCAATAACTTGTCAAGCCACTTAGTGACTTTTGCTGTGGAGAGATCAACATTGATAGTATGGATCTAAGTGGTATCCCATCTTTACGGATTTATGTAATCCATAAAGACGAGGTCATATAGATCCAGTGGGTCTTATCTGGTCCGAGATGACCGAAGAGAGAAGGTTTCTTTTGACAAGTTCAACCAACCTTCTTTGAAACTTAGTCTCAATAGAAGTGATATGGTCTTAACTATCAACAGGGCCTAGTCTCAGAAATATATATATATATATATATATATATATATATATATATATATATATATATATATATATATATATATATATATATAAATTATCCAGTTAGTGTCGGAGAATATACCAACAATATTCTCCGCCGAAATAAATTTATTATGACGGCTTAACCGAGTTTGAGTCTCCATTGAATTGCACTATATATATATATATAACAGTTCAAATATTAGATGGTTGAATTAATGCTTCTTCGCCAGAAAGTTGTGAATATTATAAAAATAACAAACTATATGAAGTGTTTATAATTTTATCTGTGAGACAACCTAACAAAGTCCTGTGTTATCCCTGCATAAAGTTGAGGTGCTCTCTGTTGGTAGAAATGATTTTGTCAAGAAATAACGCCTTACTACAGATGCTTATATAGATGCCGTTGGCATCACATCCGGTGCTTATGAAACAGGATCTATCTATCTATCTGTGTATCTCTGTCTCTGTCTCTCTCCCCACCTCTCTCTCTCTATATATATATATATATATATGCTTGTTAAAATGAGGTAGCAACTTCTCAAATCTCAGTTAATTATTTTCTTTCTATTTGCCCGTGGTGTAATGGTTATCGTCGTAGGAAATGGACACGGCGACACGAGTTCAAATCCTGGACGAGACTGGTTGCATTTCACATAGCACTAATACCCTTGGGAAAGGTATGAATTCAATTATTCTCCCTCCAGCTATGGGTAAATAGTAGGACAGACTGGGTTCTTCAGCCTTGGTTAGGCAACTAGTCTAGGAGAAGGAAAACTCTGAATTCAAACCTGTTAAACTCCGCTTAAAAATTGACCTTGTGTCATATCCTGCCCGAGCGAAGGGGTTGGTAAATAGGATTATCTTTCTATTTGCACATTATTGCTGGGAAGTACTTAATTATTTGATATATTTTAAAAAATAAAGTGAAACGATACATTGGAAGACGGAGCAAAAGATTCTTTATGTGAAGATGTATTACGAAGATAAGACTTCCAAGATTGTCCCAGCAAGATACAGAAGTTCAATTTCGACATATATCCAGATAGATTGTAAAGTTAGCCAAAACTATGAAGCTCATGGCGCTTTTGAATATCGTAAGGCAACAATTTCATCATCATCTGAGCCTCCGAGCTATAGGGAGGAAAGTGCATCCTTTATCAACTTCACACGCCGCATATAACAGTTTCATCAACTGAATAGCGGGCATCTCCAGCATATACTCTCAGGCTTCTCTTGACATTTTTGGTTCATGCTTAACACTAAATAGTTGTAGACACTAAAATGTCATCTTTTTAACTTTCAATAAATGTAATTTCTATTAATCTGTCATCTGTTGTCTTTACTTTATGCCCGTTCACTTTATTTTAAAAATTGTAAAATATCTTATATATATATATATATATATATATATATATATATATATATATATATATAATTCCATCCTGTCGCTACACTTTTAGAATTCTTTTTTATCTTCTATTCTTGTCTGGCATGAGTCAGCACACTGTTGGGTATGGAATGTCACGAACTTCTTTAATTTAGACTTTCTCGTTATGTTTTTCTTTCTCTTTTTTTGCAAAATAAATGACATAACTCCAGTCTGTATCCATGTTAGACAAACGAATACGCAATTTTATGTGATTTTTATTCCTTTTAAGATTATGTTGTTACTAATAAAATGACATGTATTCCGGAAGAAATGAATGTGCGTCAAGTCGCGAAATTTTAAAAAATCTGTCACGTTTCCTTGTGGCTCTATCTATATTATTTACACCCGACACCCCATTTATTATCCGACCATCTATCGCATTCAAGATTCACAAGAAAAATTAATGATACATACAGACAATATCAGTATTGTATAAAAATGATATTGTATAAGAATATTCTTATTACATATTCTTATTCCCCAGGTCTATACGCGTATAGTGATTTACTGTGAATCAAACATTCTATTGATATTACTCTCGTGTCTGGTTTGAAAAATAATTTAGTCTCCCTGAGCAAAACATTAGGCTATTTATAAATGTAACTGGTTTTATTTTGTGGTGATGAAATTTGGCAATGAAACTGTTTTTAAATGTTTCAAGGACGTAAATTTAAATCCTAATTTATACGTCGAACGTTAAGTTATTTTCTAGCTGAAAACGAGTTCAATTTTTGTGCTTTGAGTTTTTTTTTTATTCAAGCTAGTTATCATACTTATTTTAATATAAGTAGAAACCATCATCCCACTACATACATCATTCAATCGTTTACAAAGGATTATTATTAACTGAAAGCAAACAATTGTGCACAAATTATTAGTATTAGATAGAAATGCTTGATATCAAATAATCAGGTGCGAAAAAACAGTTTCAAAACAACCAACAAAAACATTATTATGAACGTAAAATGAACGCGATTCCTTAACATCTTGATATAAAATAACCCAAAACGAGATTAAATGCCATTAAAATGAATCAAAAAATCAATCTATCTTTTATAGCTTACTCAATAAAATGAAAAGTATCAATTCTTCATCAGATTTCAAATTCTTTTAAATGATTTGAACTATTTTTCAAAGCATTCTGAAATGAGTACGATTTACGGACTCTCTATATACTTTCAGATTTATTCCGTCCTATAAATTCATTTCTAAGAAAAAAATCAAGCTGACCACGTGGGGCACTCGATTTGGCTGGAGTGGAGAAGGGAGAAGTAATTTCAGACAGTGCAACACCAAAAAGTGACTTCCTCTTTTTGAACTACTATTCAGACCATGATTACGAATTCGGGGACCGAACTGTAAAGGCAAGAAAAACCTAAGCTAGCAGAAAGGATTCGTCACTCGCTTCATAAATGGAGCTCCCAAAGAAATAAACGTTAAAATAGATGAAAGTTGACTACTGAAATTCTACCAAGAAAATTCAACTAAAAGAAAATTCAACACGAGAATTCTGCGGAAAAGTTCCTTAAAGAAGATTCAAAATTTAAGATAAAATATGTTTCGATAAAACAAAAGAAAGAAAGAAAAATAATCAAATTCAAAGAACTCTGTTTCCCGTACACTCTCTCAGAAAGTTTTCCCGCAAATTGCACTTAAATTTGCCACACTTTATCTTTTCTATCCCTTTCTCTCTCATTTCTTTTGTATAAATTTCGTGTGAACAGAGAATGAGGAACGAGTCAAAGATACGAGAGGAGATTGTTCTCGAAAGAACAAAGAAGACAGTGTAAATGCTGGGTTATTTTTGAATTTATTCCTGATTACATTACCTCAAACCTAGAGAAAATGCTAATTGCACTTAAATTTGCCAAACTTTATCTTTTCTCTCTCCCATTCTCTCTCTTTACTTTTGTATAAATTCCCTTTATTGTCTGCGTTATCTTTTCGAATCAGAATCCGAACTAGAAAGCTGCGGAACTTAATGTTTGAACTTACTGTTTTAACTTACTCTTGAAATTTACTGTTTGAATTGCCGTTAATTGCCCCCTAAAGCCCCCCCTACAAACATTACTCAGGTAAATACTAAACTTGGCTTTATTGTCACTCATTTCAGATCAAATTTCATTTCCATTAAACTTTCCTTAAATTGGCATATTTATCCATATTAATTTCTTTATATTGCAAGTTTTAACCATCAAATAATTTCTTTAATAATGACTTAAGTGCTGGGCTACGGCCTCGAAATGAATTTGAAATCCAGTCACGCTCTTACTTTCACTTTCGGTCTAATACCCGGGCGTAACGTTTGTTCTCCCAACTTTGGATTAAATAGTATCACTACGGTTCCTCTTTATGGATGGCTTCGGCATCGAAATTGTTATGCCATTAAACAAAGAAAACAACTTCATATTTATTCAAATAAGAAAAAGATGCTGGTATTTTTTCCGAAAATATATTTTCTATTATTGTTTCACTCATTATCCGAACAAAGATAATATTTTATGTTTTACTTTTAAAGACACAGTATGGAAAATATTGCTTCGTAAGACACTAAACTATCGTTGGGTTACCAACTCATTTTTGTCCTAGAATGACTTATGGATACACACGGTATGAGGATATTTAGATTAGCGAGATATTTGTTCGTAATTTTGAGATTCCTTTTAATAGAAGCAGAATTGTTTCCACAATGACACCTGTTAAGAGGTGACCATGGCACATTTCTCCGCCGTTTCATTTAAACTTTGTTAACTGTCATCATTATACTGGAAATACTTTATAGTAGAGAATATATTTATTAGTGTGCTCAGTTTCAAAGAGTCAGTATTAGTATCAGTATATTCATGATGTACAAACTCTGAACGCAAACAAAGGAAACATAAAATAAACTCAATGAATATATGTTCACAATATATATGCAGGTGGCATTACAAAGAAATAATAAAGGAACGTGTCACATTGTAAAATAATATTAACATTGATCAATTAACAAGCAGTGAATTGAAAATGTGGTTTCTTTATTTCTTTAATGGCATATCAACTCTTTTTAGGTTATTTAATGCCAAGGCCATTCTCCTAGAAGGACAGTAGTGGTACTATTTAACCCATAGCTGGGAGGATAAGGGGGTTCATACCTTTCCCAAGGGTATTTGCCCGAAAGTGAACGTAATAGCGCGACTGGTGTACGAACTCGCGTACTACGATTCCACAGTTCATCGCTTTAACCATTACACCACGAGGACACCCCCGCAGTGAATTGAAGGGGTAAATAATGGGCAAAAGCTTATTTCACAAAGGTGGGTATTATAAGAATGTGGCTTTGTAGTTTCCTGTTATTGGAGTTAGTATAGCAATCATTTCGAGGGATAATAGCAACAAATAATTAAAATCAGATAAATTCTGACACTTAATTAAAGAACAAAACAATCAAGTCCTTCTTGTGTATAGTGTCAAGTTTGAGAGACTTATAGATGTGATGGAGAGGATATCATTATCTTCTGATTTAGTGATTTCTCGCGGAGAATTTCTGGCCAACGTCCTGTTTTGAACTTGTCTGGAATCTCTCAGTTAATTTTTGGTATCTTGCAATGAAACTTCTGGGCTAGTCACGTGATATTTAGATCCAATCACAGAAAGACTCTCTCACTTAACCCCACACAAGAATATACATATTTTACTGACGAAACACTAGTTTTCTCAAAGATAACCTTTATACCGAATGGACATGTATTGATTCAATTACACCATAGTAATCTGATCATTTTGGCTGTATAACTTAATTCAAAAATGATTGTTATTAAAAAATATGTTTATTTTCAAATCATTTCGGTATTTGGAATTTGGTGTTGCTGGTATATTTTGCTCCTTATCAAATTCTCAGTAACTAGTTTTCTGTTTTTTGTCGATTGGTGAGTTTATAAAGTTGTTTCTATAAAGAAGATTTTCTATTGATGGTAATAGATTTATTTGTTCTGCAAAATGCTATCTACTTTGCAAATTGCCAATAACTGCTATCAAAAAAGTATGGTTGCTCGAATATAATGACAGCATTTATAAAATCGTTATCTCATTTTCTAGACCAAAAGTCCTCCAAAAAGTGTTACTATATATAGATGGTAAGTTATTTTTTTTAGAGAAAGATTGTATAATCAAAGATGACATATTTTTATAGATTTTGTACTTTCTGATTGAACGATTCTCGTTGTAATCATAATACCGGATTTGCCAATTTTTTTGACGCTGATGATAGATAAGAATGTTTTATTTCTTGTCTTCATATAAGATTTTTTTGTTTATTTTTCAAAGCAGTAGGATTTGATTTCTCCAACTGAAGATTATATTACAGGAAATAAGCTTTTCCTTACATTCTTCACAATATTCTCCTTCGTATTTTTACCGAGGTGATTGAAAAAAAAAAAAAAAAACAGTTCAAACGGAGGACCTTTCAGTAAATATTTTTTTCAGTCTAGATATCGATTCATGCTTCTATTGTCTTTTGATATTATTTAATGGTCAGCTTGCATAGAGTAATGAAGTCACCGACGACTGCAATGTCTGTCATGGTTAATCATCGGTTGGGGAGGGAATAAAACAAAAAAAAAAGCATTGTCTTAGGGTTTAGAAACCTTTAGCTTTTTCTCTGGGTCTGAGTTTATGTAATCAGGAATAAATTCAAAAAAAGACACAGCATTTAAACTGTCTTCTTTGTTCTTTCGAGAACAGTCCCTTCTTGTATCTTTGACTCGTTCCTCATTCTCTGTTCACACGAAAGTTTCTTTCTTCAGGTCAAAGTTTCCATAAGAGAAAAGGATATAGAATCACGAATCCCGTGATATATATATATATATATATATATATATATATATATATATATATATATATATATATTGGGGGAAACAGAACACTCGACTCTCACTTCCGCCACGGGTGGTAGAAATCAACTGGACTGGAGAGATTTTCAAATTAGTTAATTTCTTTTTATTTCAGCTGCAGGTTATTTTGAAAACTTATATTTTTACACTCCAGTATCATTTGCTTGCACTGTTACAATCATCCATCATCATCATGTCGTGTCGCTACTACGGATATTCCTGACTCTCTCTCGCCACTTCTCCCTATCGTTCATCGCCTCCGGTAGGTTTTCAAGGCCACACCCTGTTTCCTCACATAGCTGCTGGATATATGTTCATGTTGGTCGTCCTGCTTTTGCCCGGCCATATGTGGGGGTCCATAAGAATACATCACATATGAGCTCATTCCTGCTTCTCCAACAGTGACCTGCATGTCTGATTCGTCTAACTTGGATATTTTTTGTGATGGGAAGCAGTTGTCCCTATAGTTGGTGCATTGTGGGGTGTTGCCGCCAGGACTTGTTCAATATTGCTCTCAACATTCTTGTGTAATTGCTGTCTAGTTTATTCTTCAGCCGTTTAGTTAGCGTCCAAGTAGTGCATCCATATAGCAGTATCGATACGACCGCTGCCTGGAAGAAACTGCGTTTCATCATATCGACTGCTACAATAGAAGACTTTTTATATTTAACATTCCTGTTTTCTCAGAGTGAATATGTTGATTAATGTGCTTTTTAAAGTCCTGTAGTTGTATATTTTCATTCAATAGGTTTTTTTTTTATTTGAGATTGAAAAATAATCTGAGACGTTAAATTTATATCATTCATAAAATTCGCAGTAAATTATCACTCCTTTCTAATAATAAATACTGAATTATTATTTTCATTATTTCTTTCTTCATGAGTTTTTAACTTGAGCGTCAGCTGATGGCCTTTTACTGGAGTCTAACTGACAGCAGGTATCAATAGGTCTCCAAAACTCTTTGTAGGCTATCTCAACAATGCTGTAGTCTGGACGGTCTCGATTCTTCTTCTGATTTCAAGTCTTTTTCCAAACCTTTTGTTACCGTTCTTGGCGTACCAACCACTATTGATATCCCTGTCACTTTTATGTTGAACAGTTTATTTTAGTTCTCAGGTCAAAAAATTTGTCCATATTTTTGCTTTTTTACATACCGTAGTCCATCAGAACGGCAAAACCCACTGAAAGAAAAAAATGTTATTAATCAATACGAGGTCTGGTTTTCTGAATTTGTAACTCAAAATTCGAGAGAATTTTGTGCGCCTCATTCTCTTGAAGAGATTCTGGTTTGAGCGTACACCATTTCGTTGTATGACCAAATTTTAATTTTTTGCACCCTTCCTGATGGAACAGCTTTCCTACCCAATCACGTCAAATCTTGTACTCCATTTTTGATTATTAGCTGCAGTTTCCCACAATATAATTTATCTTTTCATCGGTTTTAGTACATTATCTGCACTTGCTATTCTGCTGTATATTACCAACTTTCTCTTTCTATTTAATTAGTCCTCATGGTGTTGTTTTGTTTTGCTTTAAAAAGTTTCAGATTTGTCTGTTGAGGTTAGCCTTTCTAATCCATTTCCATAACGTCTCGTTTAAAATTTCGCCGGTATGTTGCTTGAAATATGCATAGAGTTGTTTTTCTTCTGCCTTGTGTTTATTAGTTTTTGCGGTTTTTCTGTTTGTGCTCATGATGCAGTTGTTGTAATTGGTTGCTGTAAGTATTCATTTTTCGCTCTTTTTTAGTCTTCGACTCCTATTTGATACATCAATGAAAGTCACAATAAAGTCGGTCTTTGTCACTTCTTTGGTGTAAGGTCTTATGCAAAGTGATGGGTTTCCTTGTCTTTGGGTCGATTTGATCCAGTTCCTTCTGAGTACTTTCCAAGGGAACTGCCCAGATGTTTTTTTTTTTTTTGAGTTGATCTCTGCTGCAAAGCTTGGTTTTGTGAAGTTTTCTTGTTCTTCTCATTTTTCAAATCTGATTATTTGATTTGTCCGATTCCAATATTTCTATGTACTTGTATATTTTGTTCTCTCCAACTTTCTAATACATTCCTGGTTTGGCACTTCTTTTCCTTCCGTTGTGTATCTTTTCCCACTATCCATTATTAGCATGGCGCATTTTTCAATGCAAAATTCCATTTCTATATCCTTGTGTTATATTCTTGTTATTCGTCAGTAAAGGTGGCGACTGTAATCAAGGGCGACTCGATAGCTCTATTTTCTATAACTGCTACACAGTGGTGTAGAGAAGGATAAGACTCTTTTCATGGAATACTTCAATTTACCCTTGATGCGCACCTTATACTGCTGAGTGTTAAGCAAGGACGTATCAAGTACCATTTATTTATCTTTAGTATGACACGATCTGGGATTGGATTCTGGTCTCCTGGGCCATTAGGGAACACTCTAACCACTAGACCAATGGGCCAGTTGTTAAGGACAGGATCTTTTGCTATTAGTCTTTACGATGACTATATTTTCCGTCCTACTTTAATCTCTACAGATACACTTATCAATAGATAATAGGAGGTCATATAATCCTTTTGTTCCTTATGAATATCCTGCTGAAACGGCAAAATACATTACATTACATCATTTGAGAAGCCCACCAATTACTGTCACTTTCATATTCCATATTTTTTCAGTTTTCTAGATATTTATTTCTCTTTTCGCTTTCTTTCAGTTTAACCCTATGGTAGGAGGGAACGGCAATGTCCACTATTCGGCTTTTTTTCTTGTTTTTTTTACTATCACTAAATCTGGTCGACTGTCCGAGATTAGGTGATCTATTTGTATCTCAAAACCTCAAACAAGTTCGTGCGTGTCATTTTTCAGGACGGACTCTGCGTTGTATATAAATCATTTGTTCGTATGATCGAATTTCAATTTCTTATACAATTCCCAGTGGATCATCTTCCCCACCCAGACGTGTCTAGAATCATACTCTTTTGGTGATAATTTGCTGCATTCTCTTATGGTGCGATTGATCGTTTCATTTCTATCACTACATTATCTATATCTGTTATTTTGTTCTGCCTTATCTATTCTTCCTTTGACATAGTTAGTCCTTATGGCGTTGTTTTATGCTTCAGTTTTGAGTGATATAGTTTTTTCTGTTAAGGTTTCCCTTTCTTTGCCGTGTCCAAGTTTTTTTGTGTGAGATTTCGTTTGTTTATCGTTTGAAATATCGATACATTTGTTTTTGCTCTCATTTTTCTGGTTATTTTTGTTCTGTTGATGTTTGTGATATCGGTATTTTTTCTTGTCACTGAAATCAGACTTCCTCTACGCTTTTTTATGTTGTCTTCTTGACTTTGTATAGACGCATCGATGCTAATTCTAATGCTGGCCAGTCCACTTCCACCTTCTTTTTTGAAACAGAATCTGTAAACCTCTTTCTTGGTGATGTAAGGCCTTTAGCAAAGTCATGAGTTTTCTCGTCCTCCAGTCTATTTTTTAAAGTTCTTCTCTCGTTCACGTTAAGAACGGTCCAGAATATCTTACGAGAGAGACATCATTGGTGTTTATTCATTTGATGAAATTTTTGCTATGTAGTTTGATTTCGAGTAGATTTCTCGTTCTCCTAAAGTATTCTTCTCTTTTTTTATCTTTTTGCCTTTCATCTCCGCTTGCTTGATGGCGTCCGTTTCCAATACTCCCAATTTCTTGTAAGTTTATTTTTCAACCAGCGTTCTGATTTTTCTTGATTTGTTAGTTTTATTCCTTTCGCTATATATCCCTTTCCACTTTTCATTTTTTGCATTGCACATTTTTCTATGCTAAAATCCATCCCTATCTCGTCACTCTATATAGTCACTGCCTGTATTAGGGTTATCAATTCTTTCTTTCATTTTTGCTACTGATTGTCTTTTATTTGAGTTTAAGTAACAGCAAGTCTTCTCAAGTCTCGAGAACTTTTCTCAGTATTTTGGCCGATCTCAATAACCCAATAGTTTGGATGGTCCCCACTCGTCCTCTTATTTCCAAGTCCTCCACTCTCTTTAATAATCATTCAGTGACTGTACAAAGACCATCAATTATAATTGGTATGAATTGCATTTAATAGGTTTCTAGACTTTTTTCCTATGGGCAATTTAATTGATAGTACACACATGAAACTCTAGTCCCCTTCGAATTAATCACCTCCGGCTGCAATGCACTTGTTCTACCGTTCCAACAACTTCTGGAAGGCTCCATGGAAGTCCTCGTGTGTGAGCGTATCAATGACTTTTCATCTCCTTAATTGGCTTATAACGACAGCCTCTGAGCTTAGGGAATAACCAAAAGTAACAGAGAGCAAGGTCTGGACTATAGAGATGGTGAGGAACTGTTTTGATGCCAATCTTGGTCAAATAATCTGTGACAAGGATGGAGTTGTGGACTGGTGCATTGTCCTACTGTCAATGCCACTGAGTCGATTTGAAGAGTGCTGGCCTCTTCCGATGGAACCTCTTCCTGAACTCCCTAAAAACCTCGACATAATAACTCTAAACCTTAGCTTTGGCTAATCAACTCTGGTGTATTGGCTTCCTTACTCCTCCCACACCTCTCATCATTCCTCAGAAACTCCCCGCCTTCCTTGAATCTCTTATGCCACTCAAAAACCGATGCTCGATTCATGCAACATTGTCCAAAAGCAGTCTGAAGCATTCCATACGTTTTTGTGGCATTTTTTCCAAGTTTTTAACATAATCTTATTGCATATCGTTCTTCTAAAGTGTCAGATAGCATTTTTGAAATTCACCAGCTGTGCCAATCAGGCTTTAGTAGGGTGTATTCCAATTGGTGCTGTATCTGTTCATTTGAAGCTGAAATCATAAAAATTGGTCTGTCCTATCATAAGATTAATAGCAATAACATACTGACTGTTCAAGTGTCTACGACAATTTTAAATGCCCATACGAAAAAAAGCATGGAAACTTATCGTATGCACCTCGTATAATCGTCACTTTTATGTTCCACAGTTTTTTTCAATTCCCTAGCAACTTCAAGGTATTTATTTTATATATATATATATATATATATATATATATATATATATATATATATATATATATATCTTTCTTTTCATTTTCTTTCAATTTAATTCTATGATCAGCCAGGACAGCAATGTGCACAATTCTGAAAATTCTCTTTTTTGTTGTTGACTATTTTAAGGTCTACTCATCTGGCGAAGATAGGTGATCTGTTTTTATTTCAAAATCCTAGATGAGTTCGCATCTCTCATCCTCCAAAACAAATGCTTGGTTGTGCATATATCATCTGTTTGCATAGTCAAATTAAAATTTTTGCATAATTCCTAGTATATTTCCACCCAGACATGTCTACTCTTATACTCTTTCTATGCTATTTTCCAGCATTCACTAGTTATGTGATTGGTCTTTTCATCTCAATCACCACATAACCTTCATTTGTTGTTTTCTTGCGTCTTATCTATTCTGGCTTAGATATGGTTGGTTCTTATGGCGTTGCCATATGCTGCTATTAGGAAAGATTCAGTTTTTCTTTTAAGGTTTCCCTTTGTTAGCCACGTGCAAGTTTTCTCGTGTGAGATGTCGCTTGTTAGTCACTTAAAGCGCCCAAAGATTTGCTTTTCTTCCCATTTTTGTTTTCTGTTTATTTCCGTTATGTTGGTCCTTGTGCTGTCAGTATTGCTACGAGTGGCTGTTATCAGTCTTTCTCTCCACTTTTCTGTGTAGTCTTCTTGTCGCTATATTGATGCGTCAAAGCTTTCTTTAATGCTTGCAAGTCGTCTACCTCCTTCTTTTTTGACACATATAGTCTGTCAACGTCATCTCTGGAATGTCATGCTTCATCCATGATCATTAGTTTTCGTTTTCAGGTCCATTTAAGTTCTTCTATGGTCCACTTCAAGAATGTTCCCGAATATATTACGTTCTAGCACAGGTATTTATTCCTTTGATAAGGTTTCGTCTGTATAGTTTTGTCTTGAGTAGTTTTCTGGTTCTCCTGAGGTACTCTTTCTTTTTACTTTCATCTCCACTCATTTGATGGTGTCAGCTTCAAAGATGCCCAAATATTTTTTAAGTTTCCTTTTCTCTAAGTGTTTTAATTTTGTCTTGATTTGGTACATCCATTCTGTCAGTCAGGTGTCGTTTGCTGCTTTTCATTACAAGAATAGTGCATTTTTCTATATCAAATTCCATCCCCATATCCTGACTGCATATTCTCACTACGTGTATAAGAATTTCCAATTCTTTTTCGTTTTTTTTTTTTTTTGCTAACAGTTTGATGTAGTCTATGTACATTATGTGATTTATCCAGCTGTGCAATTTCTTAGAATGAAATTAAGTGGCATCATCCCAATTATAAATAGTAAGGGTGATAATTCATATACTTAAAATATACCTCTTTGGATCTTCGTTTCAGCTAAACTTTTCCCTGCTGTCAATTCCACTCTCCAGGTTTTCATGGTTTTCTCGATTAACTTTATGACATCATCAGATATTTTGTACATTTTGAAGCAGTTTATCATCCAGCTTTTTGAGACCATATCTTATGCATTGTTTTACTCAATCCAGGCCATAGCTAGATTTTTCCGTCTTGTTCGGCTCTCGTAGAGGAGCAAGACAAGAGTTGTTGTTTTTTGTTGTTGTTGTTGTTTCATTAAAAGTGAACAAGGCTTAAACTCTTGCAGTATTGCTAGTGTTGGCATTAAAATTACCACCCGTAATTATTATTGATGGTAACTTTTCTAAACTTATTCAAATTAAAGTAAACAAACGGGAAAATGGGTTAGTTACACAGATGAAGAGAAATTTTGTTAAAATCCCATTCATAATATAATGATGACATAATGCGATGTATTACAAATAAAAAAAAAACACCACAGAAACTATCAAATAATGAAATAATCACTACAACTATACATCATGCGATAAGTTGTCTCTTCATATTAAAGTTTCAAAACCGTGCCGCATTCATATTTCTCATTCGTTGTACTTTCTTTAAAAATCGGAAAAACCGTTCGTGTTATTCAGCTTTGTTCCAAAAATTGCAGCTCCCCACACACGCACACACACACACTCAAACATGCTCACACACACACACACACATACACATATATATATATGTGTGTGTGTGTATATATATATATATATATATATATATATATATATATATATTGAACAATCAGAAAAATATCCGTATTATATTTTTCTAATAAAAATCTGATACAAACAATAAAAACGAAATAATGAAATAAGAAAACATCTAAAGAATGTCAAAGATCTTTTTGAAGAAATTATGGTAAAATAAATAAATTGCATTTGTACTTGAACAGATGTCTGGAGTAGATAGGTTTAAAATATTTTGTAACGTTCTCTCAAAAACTAAATATTTAAAAAATGTAATTTTTGAAAATTAAAATATTTTATTCGATTTGCAACGTAATATAACATCTGTTTTTGATTGGATGTTTTCCGCCAAGAAAATGTATATTCATCCGTACCAAAAATGACGAATATATGATATTGTCACAGACATTAGTCAAATTGATCTCTGAGAAAATCCTTTTAAACTACGTCTCAAAATTAGTCTGGTTTTCAAAAAATTTATATCGTTAGGATAAATGAAAATTGGAGAATGTTCTGGGATTAGATTATTTTTATCCTACGAAAAAAAAAAGATAACTGTGTTTGAGAAGTTTGGCAGATGTTTCAAAATACCTATAAAATGAGATGAATATCTGTTTCTGTGTAGGATCTAATTCAAACTGAAATCGAAATTAAACTAATCAGTGAATTGCTTAAAGATATGTCATATGTGTGCAAAGAATGGGAGTAATTACCATTCGTTTCTTTCTTTCTTTTTTGTCTCGCTTTCTTTCTTGCAAATTTTCTGTTACATTTCTCTCGTTTTCTTATTTCTATTGTAGCATTTCATTTTAGTCATTCTTTTCCTTATTCATTCATTTTTCTTCTTTCTTTCTCGCTTGCTTTCTTTCTTGAAATTTTCGATTTCTTCTCTCCATTTTTTTCTTTTTCATTGATTAGGGATTCTTTCTTCAATCTTCCTTTCCTTTTTTCTTTCATTGGTTTAAATAATTTTAGTTTCCATTCATTTTTTCATTCATTCTTTCTTTCTTTCTTTAATCATTTTTAATTTCTTGCTTCCATTTTATCTCTTTTTCATTGATAAATTATTCTTTTATTTTCACTTTTTCTGTCTTTCTTTTTTTTTCATTGTTTTAAATATTTTTTCCCATTCTTTTTCTTCCATCCTTTTTATCTTTATTTCTTTCAAATTCTATTCCAAATTTTCATTATTTTGGCTTTCATTCATTCTTTCTTTTAAATCGCTTTATAATTTCGTTTTTTTTTAAATTTTTCTTTTTCTTTCTGAAATATCTGATGAAAAAAGAAACCGGGATTTCTTCCAACCTGTAGTCATGTCAATACTACAGTATGTGTTGCATGCTATAATGATATCAATCACAACAGTAATACAATACATATAAAAATACTGGCAGACTCTGCCATTTCAGGCACGAACGTATTTATTAATTTCAGGCTTTGGTCTATGGCGACACGAGGAGAGAGACATACTTCTTAAAAGCCTATGCTAACTATACTATGTTGACCCACCCAAACGCGCGGTGCATTTTGTGATGTTTAAGATCTCAATTCATCTCAGCCAGTCGAGATCCGAAAAACTCAACCTCACGCCTAAACGGTAATAAATCCAACTCTCGTCTTCAACGGTCGAATACCCGACTGAAATCTTTTCAAAATCCTCAAATTCTCAGGACCATCTCTTCTGGGAATGACGTCATCCACACTTCCGTCTCATTTCCTGTCTGGGGGTTTATTATGACAAATGGTGATTGTTATATCCTTTGCGTGCATGCGTAAAACTGCACCAACTGAATATGCACCTGAACTTTGAAATTCGACTAGTTCAAAGCCTTACCAAACTGAATGATAAAATATAATTATCGAAAAATGATTAATATAAAAAAATCATTCCTTAATTATCTAACATATGAATGGAATAATTGGAAGCTAACAAAACGCAAGGAGACAAAGCTAGAGCGGAACTACATAACAATGCATCAAGGTTTTTTTTTAAATTCTGTAATTAGCACTCTGCGAACAAAACCGTTGTGCGGCCACTCACCACCAATCTCAAAAACCTTCCAAGTAAGACGAACAAGACATACGGGTTACCACTGGAGAAGCAAAGATGATCTCATAAGAGATGTTCTTCTGTGAACCCAAACACATGAACATGTTAGTGTTGACCGACCATCAAAAACTAATTTACATTACCTGTGTGAGGACAGAGGATATAGTTTGGAAGACCTGCTGGGGGCGATAGGTGATTGGGATTGATGGAAAGAGAGAGTCAGAGAGAGTCAGAGAAATCCATACTTTCAATGCGACGTGAATGATATATATATATATATATATATATATATATGTGTGTGTGTGTGTGTGTGTGTGTGACTTTTGATGAATAGATCATAGTTACCATTTTAAACAAGACAGATCTCATTGGTTTGCACACCGTTAATTGTGCTCAAGTATTGCTTTCTAACACAGATAATTTCATATTGATCATTTGTTTGCACACAGTTAAATGGTTTCAATTATTTCTATCAAATACTAATTATTCCATTTACTGTTTATTCTTTGCATACGGTTAAATTAGTATTGCTATCTATCACAAATAGTTTATTTTGCTTACAGCAATTCCATTTAAAATTACCCATTGTTTAGCACACCGTTAAGAATTTCTTTTTTACCCATGGTTGGAACCCAAACAGGTACAACCAGTCCAGGCCAGAGTGGCCACGGGAGAAATGCCTGTAAAGAGACTTACCTTATTTCCCAAAGCTCTTAGATATTCCCAAGATATATGTCAGATAATTATGATTATCATTCTTACTTTTTGCGAATTTTTAAAAAACAGTACTAATTGGTGGTTTCCCTTGAAGTTCAAGTGACAAGTTTTCTCACCAATCTAGAACTTTTCTTAGTATATTAGCTAGTCTTAAAGGTGTTACTGTCAGAAAGCTCTAATTTTTTCCTTGGATCTCCATTTAAGCTCGATTCTATTTAAGTTATTTTTTTCTTCTTTCTTTTTTACTTTTCTAAGAGCTCAGGTGTCCTTGTCGGAGAGAGCAGCAGAATACACCGAGTGCGTCTCTGCAGAAGGATGAGACTCCCCCAACGAGTTTCCTGGATATGACGCTAATCAATTTAATGATGAGTATCCAGAGATGCAGGAGCATTGGGAATGCGATGTACCCATTCATTGCCATCACTCCCAGGTCTACTCCTGCCCAGTGTAGGAGCACCACATAGGGTCCTATCTATTGGTCAAATAGAACTGTCTGACATTAAAACTGTCTACTTATCTTAAACTGAATTATCTTAATAGAACTGTTTTTACATTTTACTGTGTATGATACACAAATGATTGATATTTAATTGAATTGTCAGGCATACATAGCAATGATTAGAATCCTTTAACTTTGATGACTTTTGCAAAACTTGTAGTATATTGACCTCCAACCCGGCCAAACATGTCATTCCAAAGACGGCGGAAGTGCATATTATGTTGGCGTGGGTGAGCTTGGCTGACAATATGGGACAGGCTTAAAATCCCCCAGTACAGTCACAGACTGATGCTCTTGAAGAGAGTGACCTGTGAACTGCATGACAGTTATTTTCGCTTGATGACGATCAAACATGCCATTCCAAAGTGCATATTCCGATGGCCAATTATGGGAAGATATTAAGTGGGCGTTGAACTATTATATAACTGAGTGCACAGGACATTCAATCAGTTTGGAGATCAGAGAGTTTTGGAGACCAGAACAGTTGGTGACAAGTGCGGTAGAGAAAGCCAGCACCCAGAGAGGCTGGGCCTCCGGTTGAGCAGCCCAGGAGAATGGGAAAGAAACGCTGATGGCCATAAGAGTGGGGGTCGATGTGTTGCAGTTCTGTTCGGTCTCCAGCTCCCTCTCACACACAACCCTTTCAAATAAAGTGAGAGATATATTTTTCTAAAAGACTGTGTCGCTCGTCTTTATTGTGTTGTCATTTGTTTGGCCAGAGTTAAATACAACAAACTGAATTATTTGAAACAGAACTGTGTGTGTAAATAAATGTGTAATAAGTGTGTAAATAACTGTGTGCAAATAAATGACTGATGTTTAATTGAATTGTTAGTTGTTAATAATTAAAAGATTTATTCGTATTAGATAGAAATTTTAACTTATTTAAACGTGTGAAAAAAATGAGCTCAGGTTCGTTTAAAATCATCATCAACATCATCATATCGTGCTGGCAGCACGGATATCCCTGACCCTCTCTCGCCACTCCTCCCTATCGTTCATCGCCCTAGGTAGGTCTTCAGGACAACAACCTGTATCCTCACGTAGCTGTTGAATGTACGTTCGAGCTGGTCGTCCTGCTTTTGCACAGCCATGTGTAGGGATCCATAAGAGTACATCTCTTATGAGTTCATCTCTGCTTCTCCAGCAGTGTCCTGCATGTCTGGTTCGCCTAACTTGAATAGTTTTCGTGATAGGGGGCAGGTGGCCGTACAGTTGGTGTCTTGTGGGGTGTTGCTGCCAGGACTTGTTCAGGATTGCATGCAGCATTCTTGTGTAATTGCCATCTAGTTTCTTCTCCAGCCGTTTTGTTAGCGTCCATGTAGTGCATCCATATAGCAGTATCGATGTGACCGCTGCCTTGAAGAAACTGCGTTTCATTTTATCGGTTAGGTCTGATTTCCATATAATCGATAGCCTATTGATAGCTGTCCATGCTTTCGTTAACCTCGTTTCGATGTCCTTTTCAGTTGATTCGACGCTGCTTCCTAGGTATGTGAATTTGTCTACTAGTTTAAGTGGGGTTCCTTCTAGAGTGGAGATGTCCCCCGTTTGGTTATAGCACATATATTCCGTTTTGTGTGCATTAACATGGAGGCCTATGCTTGCTGCTGCTCGTTCCAAACTATGCAGAAGTGTTTCGGCTTGGTCAGGTGTATTTGCCAGTATCGCTATGTCATCGGCGTAGTCGGCGTCGGTAATTGTTGTTGCGGGGTATCTTCTGCTTCTTCTCTTCGTCAGTTCGAAGCCATTCTCTTTGATTTTGTCAATCGATGTTCTAAGTACGTAGTCTAGACAAATGATAAAGAGGTACGGGGCCAGCGTGTCCCCTTGTAGTACTCCTGCTACAATGTCAAAGTATTCTGTGTCTCCATCCGGTGATCGTACTTTTACTTTAGTGTTTCTATAGAGAATCGTTATTGCCGCTTGGTTTCTTTAAGTATGCCGTACGCTAGTAGGATTTGTTCCATCTTTCCTCTGTGAATGGAGTCGAAAGCCTTGGTAAAGTCGACAAATATTAATGTCGCTTGTAGGTTCTTTGCCCGTACACCTTCAAGGATTCTGCGGATGGTTAATATTTGTGAGGTCGTGGATCTATTTCTTCGGAAGCCATTTTGGTTTTTTCTAAGTATGTTGTCGATTTTGGGTTCTATTCGGTTTCGTAGTAGGGCATTGTAGATTTTGGCAGCTATGGATGTAAGTGTTATGCCTCGGTAGTTTTTGGCTAATCCGAGGTCCCCCTTTTTAGGGAAGGGGAGTATGCATCCCTTCATCCATCTATCTATCGGATTTTGATTGTATACTGCGTTGCAGTGTCAGAGCAGTATGTCGTCGAATTGTCTGGTCTTCCATACTTCCGGGGGAATTTCGTCCAGCCCTGCAGCTTTCCTATTTTTAATTTTTCTGAGAACCGAGTCGAGTTCTTCTTGTGTGAACGGTCCTCACCAAAAATAACGCATGAACCAATCGTTTAAAATATCATCTGCAAAATGTGTTCAGAAATTATATATTCAGTATATATGTATAAAAGGATTTGGCATCAAATAACCTGCAATGGGTGATATGCCGTAAAACCAAACCAAACGAAATCAAACTAAGAGCCCCGGCAAAAATTAGTATCTCTGCTAAATTCATTTTTCTAATTCTCTTCTACCTGCCGAGGTTCAGGTATTTGTTCAGTTTTGAGATTTATTTTTCCTCTCATCAGTTTGAACGCTAAAACCTCGTAATTGACATTTCTTTTTATTCTTGTTAATTAAGAATAGGTCTAATTTTATGGCCTAGTTTTCGTGATCTTTTTTGTTTCTTAAAGTCTCAGAGACTTTTCAGTGTTTCATATTCTAAGATGGATTTATCTTTGCGCATATAATTTTTTTCACTATACAAACTTCAGCCACCTGCACAATTTTCAGTGGATTACTTTTGCCACACAGTCATACCTGTTCCTCTATTTTTTGTGCCAGTTTGAAACATGCACTTATTATGTGATTAACTGTTTCGACTTAATCTTCCTAAGTCTACAATTGCAGTTCTGCATCTAACCTGTGTTTGCTTTGACTTAATTAAACTTTAATGTTTTCTTTTTCGCGGCTATTCATAGAGACTCAGTTTTTGTTTTATGGTTTCATCTTATTTTCCATGTTCAGTTGATGAGTCTAATTATTCTAGTTTGTAGCTTGAAGTTTCCAAAAATTGCTTTTATTCTCATTATTGTTACGTATGTTTTATGAATGCTATTTTTCTGTGTGTGCTTCATTTTTTCTCGCTGTCTTTGCTGTTACATGCTGTTGTAATGAATCACTCTTTCTTTTGTATATATTTCACGTCCCTAGATAACTGCATCTCTACAATGCTCAAGGGGAAATCCCAGCGGATTATTTTGCGAGTTCATAGTAAGCAAGTTCGAATTTCAGTTGCACTATTACGTTCATTTTTGGACTAATACAATTGGGAAAGGCATGAATTCCTTTGTTCCTGTAGCAGCTGGTTAAATGAATCCACTACTGTCCTTCTAAAAGGATGGATTTGGCATTAAATTACTCACAAAGTTGGCATTAAAATTTCAGTTGCACTATTACGTTCATTTTTGGACTAATACTTTTGGGAAAGGCATGAACTCCTTTGTTCCTGTAGCAACTGGTTAAAAGAATCCACTACTGTCCTTCTAAAAGGATGGATTTGGCATTAAATTACTCACAAAGTTATATAAGCCGTCAAACCAAACAATTCTCAATGTAAGCGATTCCTCTTTCTCACCTTTTTCTTGTCCGTTTATGTTAGCTCTCGATGTAAAACTATATATAATTATCAATAGCTTTACTCTGTTTCCTTTTTAAGCTCATGTATTGTTCAGTACTTGAAGGGTCCGGAGTAATTTACCAAAAAAGGTTGTTCAAGCATTTCTTCCTTTGATTATATTTCAAGGTGATGTATTTGTCTTAATCAGTTAATTCTGTCTTCCTTTTTTTCGTCGCTGTTTCCTTGATGGTACTTGTTTCTGATATTCCCTGGTCTAAGTAGTTTTGTTTTTCTCCGTGGAATCTGATGCTTTCCTGATTATGTATTTCTATTCCTTAAATTGTTTCTTTTGTCTTTTCCTTTATTGTATATGTATCATGTGTTTTTAATCCCGAATTTCATTCCGATATCTTGACTGAAGATCCACATGATTGGTAGTTGAATGTCAAATCATTTTTCATTTTTTCAAAAAGTCTTAATATCATTCATATACATGAGATGGTTTATATTTTTGCGATTGTTGTTGTAGCATTCTTTGCATTTTCCGTTGGATTACTTTGGGGAAGAGTTATTTGCCGAATGGCACAATGGCGTTTTTAAGTTGGTCCAAGTACAGAGCCTCGCTCAGACATGCCTGGGAAGCACAAAAATGCTTTGGGCCCTGACGGTATTTCCCCGAAAAGGGTGCCTTTGGTGCCAGGTGATAAACCTAGCACCAAAGAGGATGTTTAGAGCCAGGAGAGACGGCTTCCCCAAAGCATGAGGAATGTGTCATTCTAGAATCACATAGCTGCAACAGCTGGGTTTTCTCACGTCAAGCAGTCACTATCGACCGGATTTCACAAAAACACATCCATTCCCGACTCAACTGCCGACCCAAAAATGATTGGGCAGAAAAAGAGCGGGTTCAGGTATAAGCTACTCGTAGGATCTTCATTCTTTTTTAAATACTTTACTGACAGTAGCAGCAATGAAATTTGCTATAAATCACCCCATCAGAGACGATGATTGAAATCATCATATACTCAGATACTCAATTGTTTGTTGAGGTTTCTATCGTGAGGACATATCTTTTGGATTACCGACACTCGATTCTGTGAATTAAAAACCAAAATAGTGACTAGGATTCAGACTAATTTCCCCAATAAACTCCTATACGTGGACATTCTAGTAATGGCTATGTTGTCAATACATGTTCTGTGAACAAAAGTTCAAAATGGTGACAAGGATTTTAACAGATACAATGGAATCATTTCTACAGCAAATAATAATGGCGATGATAAGGCACCCTGGAAAATAGCTCTTTGGATACCCCCCCACACACACACTCGTTTTTCTGCTAACCTCTATTTCTTCTCAACATTTCTTCAAAGCTCTCATGATGAAAATGACTATTTCGTCTGAAAATCTGAAAAGTTTTGACACTTATCCCCAAGCCAAGGAACATAATAAAATTTACCAGTGATAGAACAAACGATTTCAGCTCCGAGCTCCGTCTTGTGAACTTCATTTGTATAAGGAGGTAGTAGTGTTGTTATTGATATCAGAGTTAGAATAATTGATTATCGAATATGAAATTGATTATCTGGCTTAATTTCACAACAAAACACGGTTACATATTTTATAATTTAGAATGCATTTGTCCATATAAAAAAGGTTGTTCATGGCTCTACTTTCTTCGTGACATCCTTTCTGTTCTTCATAAAAAAACAGTATTTCAAATGAATAATAAATTTCATATCTTATTCATTAAATTAGAATATTCCACATCATTGGTATGTGAATTATATGATTTTTTTCTTTTTTTGTAATTGTTGGGAATTTTTCATTTTGAGGGATCTCTCAGTATCAGGGTATTTTTTCCCTTTTTTTTTCTTCATTTCTGCAGCTCACACACATTTATTTAATTGTCGAGCTACTTTGTCGTGAATATTTGGGAATCTTCTGAACTAGAATCCTTGTATCCCCTCCTTCATTGATACCATCCAATATGCAACTTTCTCAAGTGTTACTCTAGGGAAATATTATTATTATTATTATTATTATTATTATTATTATTATTATTATTCCTTTGAAAGCTTTTTACAACAGCGTTACCTGAGGATATTTCCCTAGAGCTTGAGTGACAACTGGTCTCTTCCATTCTCCAGGACTCTTCTCAGTGTTCTGGAAGACCTTGATATTTCTGTAATTCGAATGGTCTCCACTTATCCTTCAAATCTTCCAGTCCCTTTACCAATCATTTAAGGATTGTTCAAAGCGCATTAATTACAGTAATTATCCTCGTCAACTTCATGTTCCAAGGTTTTTATACTTCCCTTGATAAGTCGAAGTTCTTTTTTTATCTTTTCACTTTGTTTTAATTTAACTACAAGTCCACTATTTAGCAGGTTATCTTCTTTTTGTTGACTATCACAAGGTGTAGTCATTTGGTTAAGATTTGGTGATATTTTTATTTAACAAAATCCTAAAGAATTGTGTGTTTTTCATTCTCCAGGAAGGATTCTGGGTTGTGCAATATCACTAATACATTTGGTCAAATTTAAATTTCTTGCACATTCCTCTGTGATTCACCTTCCCTATTTTGTTGTGTCTAGCTTTATACTCTTTTTGAGCTAATTTGATGCATTTGCTTATTATGTGATTAATCGTTTCGTCTCTATCACCACCTAACCTTCAATAACAATTTTGTTGCATCTGACCTATTTTTGCTATGACATATTTCGTCTTTATGGCATTATTTTCTTCTGTTATTAGCAGAGAATAATATCTTTTATTAAGGTTTCCCTTTCTTAGCCATGTCCAATTCGTCTTGTTTATCATTATTCTTCTTATTAAATTTTTTCAGCAAGCGATTACTGAAAATGAATTGGATTTTTTTTTCTCCGCTCAATGTTTTTAGTCAATTTGACATGTAATGTATTAAAAGGGCCAAAATGTCAAATTTGTCACGTGACTCTGAATTTTCTCTAAAGTTCATTCGTAGGATCATCAGATTAATATTAGTTTCAGGTGTTTTACTTTTTTAAAACTAATGATATTAAGAAATTTCCCCTAACATATTCAGTGTTTTATCAAGGAAGTCCATAATTAACGTTGAGTAAAACTCCTTGACATCAAATACCAAAAAGGACACTGTCTATTTTTCTGCTCATGTTATTGAACCTCTTATTAGTTACTTTTGTGTTCGTCCATTGATCTACCTCTTACCTTGGCCTTAATTTATTGCAGTTTTATTTTGCTGACATGACACTTTTGACTCTTGGTTAGATTAATAAGTCTGCATTGTGGCTTGCTTTTAAATTTCTCTTTATGCTCTTTAAATGTAACGAACGTTGGCATTTTTCAGTTTTTGTTCGCACGATTATTAATCTTCATTTTAGCCGCCATATTGCTGGCTTATGAGTTTATATTATTATCCCATGTTTCGCCGACATTTTTATGTTTTTATGACGACATTTCTGACAATTTTTTCATGTCTTTTTCAAGCTGTCATTGTTTCTAAACTTGTCTGTCTTCACGCAGATGTTATTTGACCTTTCTAAGTATCCTTTATCTGTTTTCAAGATTATTTGATATCTGTTCTTCTAATTTACCAACTTTAATTTATTTATGATTTCAAACGTTTCTTTTTCAATATTTATAAAATCATTGTGCTGCTGCTGATGATATATTTTTTTTTTTATTGAAGTCGATCTTGCTGTTTATTACATCTTCACTTTCGGTGGATGTGGCAAAATAATTTTTTTCCATCTCGTACTCTTACTGTTATCAAAAATAGCTGGTTTGAAATATGAGTTATTAAAGCACTTACAATGCCAGAATCGGCCCATGACTCCGATTATAATCAAACTAAGAGTAATGATTCATATTTGATATTGTGATCATTTAACATATATATATATATATATATATAAGTTATTGGTTCGTATACATTTATACAGACGAATGTCAAGAGACATATGCAACAAGGGGATGACAATAGGTGGAAAAAAATTACTGGAATCGGAACAGCCCTTACATCCGATATTTTTTAAGCGAACCTATCGGGCGTCGTTTAAAAAAATATAAACAGATTAATTGATGAAAAGGGGAGTGAAATGAGAATGGTACAACAAGACAAAGAGGGAGGAAAAATAATTTAAACCACCCCTAGTCAAGCATCAATTGTATCCTATTTGTTTTAAAGAGGGCTTTGGATTTTGTTTGTACAGAGTTTGCTTGTAAAATAAGATGTAAAGTGCCTCGAGGACGAGTAAATGTTGTTTTGTCCTAACTCTGTGTAAGACACCAAAGAATTAATCATTTTAATTAACCACACAAATATTAATAGCATTCAAATGCCCGCAGATAGCAGAATCAAGCTATTTTAAATGCCCGGATGTTGTGCGGTTACGGATGTCTCTGGGAACATGCTGCTTAACTCCAACCTCGAGGCATTGGGAGGCGCGTCCTATATATGTAGCATTACTGCAACATTGAAATTTATAAATTAAATTAATTTGTTGAAAGATAGAAACACATCCTTAGGAGTAGAGCGAAATGCAGGTCGAGCTGTAAAAATGATTCGAGCCATAGCAGCGTTAAAACAGCGTGTAAAGGAGGAAGAAACCTTATCTGCAATCAGCTGACTAGGAGATACAATCCAAGGAAGTCTGAAATAAACAAGACATTTAGGTGGACCAAATGGCACAATGTTATTCCTAAATGTATCAACAGTTTTGTTCATGGTGTCAGCAATAACTTCCTCAGGATACCCGTTACCCAAGAATACATTTTTAATCTGCTCACATTCCCTTTTAATCATATTTAAGCCTTTAAAATTGGTGTAGACTCTTGAAAATTCGTTATGTTATTGCTATACATATTATATGATGGCTGACTAATTTTTATGATTTCAGCTTCAAATGAACAGCTACAGCAGGAATTGGAATACACCCTAGTAAAGCCTGAATGTCACAGCTGGTGAATTTCGAAAATGCAATCTGACACTTTAGAAGAACGATATGCAATAAAATTCCGTTTTAAACTTCGAAAAATTTGCCACAGAAACGTATGGAATGCTTCAGACTGCTTTTGGATGATCTTGCATGAATCGAGCATCAGTTTTTGAGTGGAATATGAGATTCAAGGAATTCAAGGAGTGTGTAAGAGATGATAAGAGGTGTGGGCGGAGTAAGGAAGTCAGTACACAAGAGTTGATTGGCCAAAGGGTTAGTGTTAGGGTTACTATGTTGAGGTTTTAAGAGAGTTCAGGAAGAGATTCCGTCGGAAGAGGCCAGCACTCTTCAAATCGGGTCAGTGGCATTTTCAACAGGACAATACACCAGTCCACAACTCCATCCTTTTCACAGACTATTTGACCAAAATGGTCATCAAGACAGTTCCATACCCTCCCTATAGTCCAGACCTTGCTCCCTGTGTCTTTTGATTATTCCCTAAGCTCAGAGGCTGTCGTTATGAGAAAATTGAGGAAATGAAAGAAGCTGTGACGAATGTCATATACACGCTCACACAAGAGGTCTTCCATGGGGCCTTCCAGAAGTTGTTGGAACGGTAGAACAAGTGAATTGCAGCCGGAGGAGGTTACTTCGAAGGGGACTAGAGTTTCATGTGTGTACTATCAATAAAAGTGCCTATACGAAAAAAGTCTTGAAACGTATGCACCTCGTATCTAATTTTTCTACTTATAATTTGTCGGACTGTGAAAAATTGGTTTTGTCGAAAGGATCGACTTTTTGTGTTCCCTCTCCTCTCGTAACATTGATTCCTTCACTATCTTTTCAGGGTTTGGCTTATTATTTTCTCAATTACTTAAACTCTCTCCGGTGTCACAACAAATTTTGCTTATTTGAAGACTCGCTTAGCTGACCTTGCTAATGAACTTATTAATACTACGGTCAATTTTAATGTATTCTTATGGCAGAAGAATCACTTTGAAGTTGCTAAGTACTTAAAATGGAATTTTGATATTCTTATCACTAGACCTGATAAAGGTGCTGGCGTTGCGATCTTAATCCGTACTGATTATATTACCAAAATGGCCACTATTTTGGATGATACAACTAAATTTCAAAAAATTGGTGATTTATCTTTTGATGACACCCATAAGTTAGAAATTAAGTCACAGAAACAGTTTATTGAATTGTTCAAGAAAAAAAGTTATCCCTAGAGAAGTCTATGAGTCTATGCGTCCAATAGGTTCGCAGAGACCGAGAATTCTCGACCTATTTTGTCCATGTGCCATTCTCTTCAACATTCGTAGGCGAAATGGTTAATTTAAGTACTCAATCCTGTTTTAGCATTTTATTCAGGATCTTGGGTGGATGATTCATTTAATTTTTCTTCCATGATCCTTCAAGTCCTTCCTTGTTTTGACTCTCAATTCATGATGTCCATTGATATTATTTCTCTGTTGACCAGTATTTCTTTTTATGAAGTAATATCTATTTTTCCAGACTTTCTATGTCGAAGTCAATTAAGATCTGTCCCTTCTTTTCCTGAAAGTGTTTTCGTGGAATTGATGGCATCGGTTACCGAGTCAGTTTCCTTTAGTTTTAATGACACCATGTACCGTCAAGTACACGGAATTTCGATGGGTTCCTCACTGGGCCCTATTCATGCAAATATTTTATTAGGTTCCATGAAAAAGTAATTATTGACAGGTTTCTTAAGCCTTATATCTATTAACGTTGCGTGGACGATACTTTCGCCTGTTTTAGTTCACATAATGAAACTTTGTCATTCTTCCAGCTGCTGAATGATTTACATCATATGTATTAGGAAAGAAATAAACAAGGGTATAAAGTAAAAGAATGAATAAAGTAATAGTAGTAGCGCTTCTAAGAAATCAAACCGCCATTTCGGAGTATTTGGGAGATTTAAAAAAACGTGAACTAACCTATCAAATAAAGTGGAAAAACATTAGAAAATCTTTGACGGCAAATAGCTTCATTGGTAGATGTTACCTATGTCTGAAAGAGAAAATGAGTACGATCAATTTCAACATTAGACGGTTTTTAAACAAACGAAACGAACTAATATTTAAATGTCGACACCAGAATCGGTTTAAATTAGCATGATGGCGGTAATGATTGGAATTAACACAAAAAAATTATGATTACCATGAAGTATAAATTGGGTAAATATTACTTAAAATAGTAACATGAATAGCTAGGTATATTTAAATTTTGTAAATTAAATGGTTTACATTGCTTTACAGTTCTTTATTAGAAGTAGAAAATAGACACGAAATCAGTTGTCTAAATTTCTGAGACGAAGCTTGATGATTTTTGTCATTAAGGGTTTTCAGACTATTCATCTTTATTGTTATTTTTACAATGTTTCGGTATGACCTGAATCCTTGCTCTGTGCAAGGAAGGGTAATTTGTTATCTTGCTCTTTCTACAAAAAACTAACAAAGGTGAACATGAGAACACCTAAAAAAATCATACATAATAGTAGTAATCCTTTTCAAGTTAGAACATTAAGTTTATAAGTCCTAAAAACTCACTGAACTATCCAGCAGGACACATAGAGTAACGGTTATAAGCGTTTATTCCGAAGCGTTTAAGGACAAAATCATCTGGATGTTGCAGGTTCAATCCTGACTGCAGGTGAGTAACAATACAGGAATACTTAACACTTGTACCCGGTTATGGCAAACGGATTCAGAACAGGTGACCCCCGGGGATTGAATAAAGGACGTTGGTCGAAGTTCCCTGAAAGTTCCCCAGTTCAACAAACACCTGAAGAAGGCCGGAGGATATATCGGCAGAAACGTTAAAAAATAACAATAAAGATGAAGACAATAGTCTGAAAACCCTAAATGATAAAAAAGACACGAAATGGTAAAGTATTAAAAGAATAACAATTGGTCTTATTCGTAGTGGGAGAAAATTTCATTTTCTAGAATTTGTTGTTTTATTTTCTAGCTTTCACTTTATTGCTAGTGCTGGAAGTTAGGAACCCCTAACAAGCCCGAAGAGATTTAAAGAAAGCATAAAATTATGAGCTAACTGAAATATGCTTAAAGAGTAAAAAGTAAAATTGGATGTGTAATTAGTCCACTCCTCTGTTGACACGTTGGAAATATATATAAAATAAAACAACATATAACAAAATCAGAGACAAATTAAAACAGGACACCAGATTAAATCTAAGACATACGAACGGAACATTAACTTAACGGGGTTCACATGTATTGACAATTGTGGTGGTGGTACCGTAGCTGTATATCTATTTTTAGTTACTCTTTTATTTTATTCACTTGTTTATTTATTTCTTTTATATATAACAATATTTGTTGATTTCTCCGTAAAATTCATACACCATCTAAAGAAGGAAAACGAAGGACTCGTCGAAATAAATTTATAATAGCATAGTAACTGTCAATTTAGTTTTCTTCCATTTGCGTTACTCACACACACACACACACACACACACACACACACATATATATATATATATATATATAATGCGCAGAGTTGATAGATAGATACCAACTGTGCGCAGATTTTGGAGAAAACTCGTTATTAAATTGTTTTCTGTATTCAGCACTGAAAACAAATTGCCTACATATGAGACAAAGAGGTAGATAGATGCGTAGCTTTCATCGTACAATAAATTACACTTTTAACAATTACGTTTATGTTGTTGAATATTCCTTGAAAACAAATCTATTGAAGCAAAGGAACCCATATTTGTTGGAAAACAATTTGCAAAAATATTTTGGATTCAATTTTGTAAATACGTTTTCTGTGAAAAGTTATCAGTGACAACCAGACCAAACTAAGCCAATGAATGCTTATTATGTTTTATTTTTTAACACTTTCTCATTCCCCATTGAATTGTTCCAATTGTGAAAACAATTTGTCTGAGAATATCCGAAGCACAATTGCAACCAAATGGAAAACTTTTAGAGCCAAGAAATCCATCTCAAAACGCAATGGCAACTTTGTTTCTACAGAGCATTAAAAACCGTGAATTTCAATAATAAGCCTGAACAATGAGGAATTGAAAAAATAAACTCGGAATGTTTGAATAAGCTACATCACAAAAAATGCTTAAAGTGATACAAACCAGAATCATGTTTTAAGCGAGTGCTATATGTCACAGAGTAAGTGAAATATAGATTTGTCGTAACCTTTTAGACCTCTTTTCAACAAGCCAAGTGGAAGTATTCACCTCCTGGTTCTTAAGGTAGAGACGGACTGAAATTCAACCGGCTCCACGCACTCACATCTTGGGAGGAATATGACAGCAAAATAGAAGGTCAGAAAAATATTCTCGGACCAATCATAAGCCAAATGACGTAAAACTTAGAAGAAATGATCTGAGTCACGAGTGCACGAAATAAAATAAGCCTATTTGATCCAATAGGTAGAAAAGGACCCCAGCAACGGAGAGTTAACAAGTCAAGAAAGCGTCTCAATAATTCTTGAGGTCGGCGAGACAAACAGCAGAAAACCCCACCTCACCCGTGGATTTTTAATTACAGCTCTAATATCAGACATATTTCTGAATGAACAAATGGACAATATACCTTAAAGACAATAATATTTTTCAACCATGTCTCGTCTCTGTCATGGTAGTATTACTCTTTTCCGATTAAGATAAGTTATTACGCCCTAAAGTGATAACATTCGTACAAGATCTTCTTTCACTCGTCCATATCATAGTTCCCACTTCGACTTCATGAGCGAAGGATATGAAAGACATAACTCTCGAATAAAATGTTTACAAACTAATATCTGATATTTTTTCAAAGAGTACACTGATGAACAACTTTTTTTTTCTGCGAAAATATTCTGGAAAAAAACAAATATACTTTCTTTTATAATCACCACCGATATAATTTGCTGATGACAAAATAAAGCTTAAAAAGAAATTGATATCCACCAATGATTTATGCATGTAGAGGATTTTAAATGTTATGGGATTGCTTTACTGTTTATAGAACTGGATGAATTGACTAAACCAAAGGAATAATGAAAGTAGAAGAAAGGAAAAATAAAACTGAGTCAAAGAGCATGAAATCACAAACGCAAGGGCAGACAACCAAGCAAAAATTATCACAAAGGAAATATTGACTATTTTAAGTTAGCCTATAATACATACTGAAAATATTTTATGGACCAGAAATCCCCCATTGCCTAGAAGCCTATAGATATATCATAGCATATAGAAACTGTAAAAGAATAGTTGTTAAACCTACCAGATAATGGGTGAATAATGTTGATAAAAATGACTACAAGTATTCGTCATTGAAATATTGTTCTGTCAGTGAGAAAGGGATGGTTCGAGTATGACTCTAAACTGCATCTCATCTATAGAATACACCGACTGCTTCTCTGCAGAGGGGTAAGACCCCCACCAACAAGTGTCTTGGATATGACACTAAAAAATCTGATGATGAGGTTCCAGAAATGCTGGAGTTTTGGGCAATGCGGAGTATCCCTTCATTGCCAACGTTGCCAGGTTCACTCTGGCCTGGAGTGGTCGCACCTGATAAGGGCCCTATCTATGGGTTAAATAGAACTAACGGCATACTTATGCTAAACTGAATTCTTTGACTAAACTGAATAGATTGAAATAGAAGTGTTTTGACAATTAAACCGTACTTACATTTAAACTGCGTGCTAATGCTAAACTGAATTATTTGAAGTAGAACTGTTTTTGACATTGAAACTGTACTTACAGTAAACTGAAATGTTATATATAACTGTTTGGATAAACTGAATATTTTGAAATAGAAACGTTTTTGACAATTAAAGTGTACTCATGCTGTTTGAAATAGAACTGATTATTTACATAAAAATGGATTTGGCGTTAAATAACCTACGACGATTGGTATGCCATAAAACCCAGCAAACCAACAAACCAACCAATTAGTAGGGTCAAATTGATGCCTTTAAAAATTATTCGAACTCGATGGTTGCATATTTAAAAAAATGATCCCTCAAAAACAAGGATACGAAATATGTAAACATGAACCTACAATGAATGTGAATCCATAACCTCTAGGTATTAGATACTACTAAATGGGTTGATACACCAAAGGGTGTCTAATCGAAAATGAATGTAGACCGTCTTTATTATTCCGTATCTGTTTTCTATTTCTTCTTTCGAATGTAAGTTGAAAAATTGATATTTTTCTTTTAATTTTCTCTTCATCTGGTATTAAAATATTCTGATGATACATATTTGGCATATTTCGAAATATAGTGCACAGATCATACAAAAATATTCAATGTTGACCAGATATGAAAATATATTGACAGTCAGATTTTTGTTTTTCGTTGTGTTCTATTGCATTATACGGGAACCAAATTATATATCCGTTATCTTTTATTTAATTTTGTTCTTAGACTGAAATTATGAAAACTAAAACGTGTTAAATTAATTCATCTTCTTAAGCGAAGAGAGAAGACGTATAAATGAACAGATATTAATTCGAGATAGAGACTGATGTTTTCACACGATGTTATCTAATAAAATAACTAAGATACAATTTTGCAAGAACTCGGCGGTTAAATCATTTCCTGGTTCAACATGTGCGTTCTCCATGGCAATTTTGGATCAGAAAAATCAATGTGTTAATATTTGAATCAAGAAAGATCTTTAATCTGTTATTAACACTCTTAATAGATTATTAAATCTGATGTTTATTTCCCCCACTAGTGCCTATATGTGGACACTTCACGTCGGGTAAGTTTAACGAGCAAGTAGGCCGTGGGTAATGATTTTTATTCTTACTGGGTGTCTCATACTTTAACCATTATGCTAAACTAAGATAATTTTTTGAAAAAGACTACTGATGACTCAAGGGTTTTCTTTATCAACTTAGATAAGTAAAAATGCTACAAACATCAATTTGTTTGATAATTTATTTAATCCAAATCTTAATTCCTTCTGGCTTTCGCATTCGAAGCATATCTTAAGCTTAATGTTTACCAAGCTGAAAACAGAGAAGGGCGATTATATAGCGCCAGTTCTCTAATTATGAAAGATCTACCTGATTCAACATTCATTTTTTTGAGAGATTCAAAATTGTGTAGTTTGGTAATGATTATTAGGACGTATCTGATTTATTTTTGATTTTGAGTCGGGCAAAGAACATGGGGATGGCGTCTACAAATCGTGATGTCATATTTCAATAAACGTCGTGTTTTAGAATGCGACAAACAGATCAGTATGTGCGAAGAAAAAAAATGAAAAAGAAAACACGATACTCAGAGGATGCGCGCTTAATATAGGGGTTATCATAGGGGGAGATGGAATCAGTGAGCCGGGTTCAAATATTGGACGGAGTAGTTTGTGTTTTACTTCACGCTAATACCCTTGGAAAAGGAATGTATTCATTTATTCTCACTCCATCTATAGATAAATATTGGGAAAACTTGGTTTCCTAATCTCTAAAAGAGAACCGCTCTAGGAGAAAGAAAAGTCAAACCACCTTAAAAATAGACCCTGCATCCTCTCCTACTAATAGCAGATGAGATGAATAAATACATACGCCAAAAAGGCTGATTATTCGTTATTAGCGACAATCGTTGAGTGACAGAGGTTGAAACCAAAGAACGTATTAGAATAACCGTATTAAAATTCAATAAAAAAAACTAGCATGGAAGGTGAAAATAGTTTAAACAAAGAAATGTGTAAAAGTAATAGAGGGTTTTTGAGATCGCTCAATAAAGGTTAGGAATAGATTGCGCAATTCAAAGCAAGGGAACTGATCCCTTCATCTTATGGAACCAATGTGAGTAGAAGTGACGTGAATGAAACGTATTAAGAGGTCTCTTTCTTAACACGTCCTACAAATAAACGAAAACCCACATTCAATGTTAAATGAAACGCAAAACCGATTATTTGTACTAACGCCTTAACAGTTTCATTTAACTGAAGAGACAGCAAGTCCCACCATATCTCCGAGACTCTTCAAAATATTCTTGATGAGTCCCGTAGTAAGTTGGTTGGTTGGTTGGTTGGTTGAGTTTTATGACATACCAATCCTTGTCGGTTATTTAGTTCTAAATCCTGTTTATACATATGTATTGAATATATATTTTTGTAAGCACATTGTCGGGGTAAAATTTTTAATGAGTTCATTTTTGGCACACAGTTAAATGATTTCAAGTATTTCTATTTAATGGATTGTAAGTAATTTCATTTTTGAATGATTTAGATCTAATTTGATTGCACACTAGTATTGTTATTGTTTCTATACAGTTAAATGGATTCAATTATTGCTAACACTAATAATTCTATTAGATATTAAATATTTCTTTGCAGACAGCGAAGTGGTTACAAGTATTGCTATTTAAATCTAATTATTCCATTCAACACTATTCATTCATTTGCACACAATCAAATGCTTCCAAGTATTGCTATCTAATACCAATTATTCAATTTAGGCACACAGATTAAAAAAAAAAAATTCAAGCATTGCTATTTAACACTAATGATTCTTCTCAAAATTAGCCAATCGTTTGCACACATTTAAGTTGTCCAAAGAATGGCTATGTATCACTAACAATTCGATCAAATATCATTCATTTGATTACACGCAGTTAAATTGTGATGTTACCCCCTCGACCCCCGATACGTCGACCTCTTCGAACTATTTCTCTTTACGGCCGGTGATCAACTAGTGGTTCCGATAGGGGTATCACACATTTCCTTTCGGCTACAAGAAATACAATCGAGGGAGTGGGAGAAAAAAAAAAGAACAAACGAACAATATGCTTGGGTTAATTCAAATGCAGAAGAGGAGTTATGTATTATTGTGCATGTGTAGACTAACGCTAGCGTGGGTTACTAGCGAAAATTCTACAACGCAACTGGAATACCGGCACATCTTCCCTCACTGTGGCTGGACCCTCATCTCATCCGACTCGTCTCTCTGCTCCGGTGTCGACTGATCACTCTCGTCACCCTTCGCCAACTGCAAACTTCTCAGTCCCTTTGTCTCACTCTCTCACTGGCGTTCCCTTCCCACTTCCGATCACGCCGAGATCTCAAGTCCAAAACCCTTTGTCTGGTATCACGCCAAAACAGACAAAGGAATCGTCTACTTGACGGACCACCTACATAGTGTTAAAAAATGATCAAAATGTTATAATTTTTAACAATTCAATTTTGCATAAGTCATTTGTTTGCACTTAGTTCGAATGTCATACAATTCTATTTGACCCATAGATAGAACCCATTCAGCTGCTACCATTCTGAGCCACAGTGGACCTTGGAGAGATGGTAATGAAGGGGTACTCCAATTCCCTAAAGTTCCTGTATTACAGGAGCCTCACTATCAGATTGTTTAATGTCATATCTCCGTCACACGTTGGGAGAATCTTACCCCTCTGCAGAGCTGCAGTTGGTGTATCCTACAGCTGTAAGTTGCAGGGCTCAATGTTGTCCGGATTTTTCTCTTCAGTCGGTCTTTTTCGCAGGTCATTTGGAGCCATTCCAAGAGCACCAACTACAAATGTTATCACCATTAACCTCATGCTCCACAGCCTTTTCATCTGTCTTCTAATATGTTTGTTTATCTCTTCGCTTTCTTTGATTTTCATTCTGTGGTTTGCGAAATTGGTAAAGTCTTTGAGGTGAGAAGTTATTTACCGCTTGTTAATTAAAGCTGTCTGATCTCCTGCCAGGATTTTGCTTTTATTTGTTTTTAATGACATATCAACCTTCATGGATAATTTAATTTCAAAGCCATTGCTGAAGAAGTACATTTGTGGTACAATTCAAATCCTAGCAGAAGAGGATAAGGTGTTTTTATCTTTCACAAGGATAATAGTCCAAAGTTTAATCATCATAGTATGAGTGAATTTCAAACTCGCTTTTTAGGATGTCGTAGTCGTGGTCCGTTCGTGTTTCAAAGTTGCAGAGAATATTGTTTCATATTCTTGGACGGATTCTATTTCTTTTCTTTTTTGATTTTTTATTCATATACCATTTGTCAGCATGACCAAATTTTAATTAATTGCACAATTTCCAATGAATTTGTGCCTTGTAAACCTTGGTCTAGTGGGTAGAGTGTTCACCAATGTTCCGGGAGACCGGGTTCAATCCCAGGTCGTGTCATACCAAAGACTTTAAAATGGTACTTGATACCTCATTGCTTAACACTTAGCAATATAAGGTACGTATCAAGGGTAAAGTGGAGCAAACTTGGGAAAGGAGTAGTATCCTCACCTACGCTTCGGTGTGGTAGCTATTGAAAAGGGAGCCTTCTGGTTGTCCTAGAATACAGTCGCCAACTATACTTTTATTTAATGTGTGCCTATTCCTGTGTGCCCTTTGAAACTCTGTGCTTTATTTGCTTATTAACTTTCATCTGAATCATGTTTGTCACCTTATAAACTCCTTTTGACATTCTGTTGTGTATTATCAATTTTTGCTGTGACATTTGCCTTTACAGCATTATTTTGAGATGCTGTTAAAAGAGATTAAGATTCTCTCTTCAACTTTCCCCTTCTTAGCCGTTTCCTGGTCATCTAGTTTGCAATTTCTTAAGAGTTGCTATAAATATAAAGTAGAAAGATTTTGATAACGCAAAAGGAAATGAAAGTAAAAGTTAAAAAAGGATCAACTTAATGATATAGAAAAATACACTGCAGAACATAGACAAAATAGATAAACATGATTGTTGTATACTATAGCTGAGTCTTGATGAACAACGTGAAACACGTATATATAAAGATATAAGAATATATTTTGTATTCTTGACGATGATACTTGTGTGGAACAGTAGAGCAATTGCAGAGAGTTCGCACACACGGAGGGGTCGTCGAGTGTCGGAAGAGGCAAGGAACAACTAACTTTAGCCAAAATTCGGGAACTTATATGGTATACAACACCCACGTGACCAGCAGCAATTCTTTTTTTTCATTGGTTATGGTTACGCCCACGTATCACTTCTTTGTTTTCCATTGGTTACATTTTGTGTTGCTTGTTCCCCATAGGCTACTTGCTCAAGCCTACTCACTGTGTGTTTCCCAGTAGCCACTTGTATGGGCGGAAGTATCTGCCGCCTTTCGCCGAGTTCAACCACATCCATAGATCAAGGTACTATTTACCAACCCCTCCGCTCGGGCAGGATATGACACAAGGTCAATTTTTAAGCGGAGTTTGACAGGTTTGAATTCAGAGTTTTCCTTCTCCTAGACTAGTTGCCTAACCAAGGCTGAAGAACCTAGTCTGTCCTACTATTTACCCATAGCTGGAGGGAGAATAATTGGATTCATACCTTCCCCAAGGGTATTAGTGGTATGTGAAATGCAATCAGTCTCGTCCATGATTTGAACTCGTGTCGCCGTGTCGATTTCCTACGACGATAACGACTACACCACGGGCACCTCCTAAATAACGACGACACCAAGGGCACCTCCAAATAGATCAAGGTGATATTCCTATAATCACCTTGTTGATATTATGTTCGGCTAGATGAAGCTGTCAACAACATCCGCCGGTACAACAACACCTGCAGGACATGGTGATATTCCGGCAATCGCTCCGATCTTATCCATATATATGTCAACAACATCCACTGTGTACAACACCTGCAGGTCACGTAAATATATTTTACATGAGAATGTAGTGAGAAGGTGAGATAAACAAGACTATTTCTAGATTTGAAAAATGAACTCAGATTGGTTAAATGATTGACTAGAAAACTAATGCTCAGACACATAAAACTACTCACCCGCGCAAAAAAAAACAAAAAAACACATCAAGTGTTCCACATAAATAAATAATACATTGGTTTGGTTTATTTTTTTCGTTTAATATATTATAAAAATTTATGGGTTGTTTTAACGCCTATGTCATCCCCATGGAAGAACATTAGAACTAGGATTTAACTCATAATAATTTTGCTAAGGGTATTAGCCCAAAAGTGAATGTAATAGCGCAAGTATAGTTTGAACTCACTTACTACGATGTCCCAGTCCAGCATGTTTGTCCCTAAACGACAGAAACTCATCCACCAAACAATCTAGGACAGACAAGGACTCATCAGCATCGGGGAATATACAAATAAACCTAATCCCAGTAAAGTTTATGCGAAATAGCCCTTTAAAGTGTATTGGAATATATTGCTCATGTCTCAGAAATTGCTTTTTACTACCAACAACCAAGAAGTTGGAAAATTTTATAAGGATATAACAAAGAAATAAGACGCTGTAAAAAATTATAATTCTACTGACGTAAACAATTCGTGTTTGCGGGTAAAACTTCCTTTTCTGCGTAGGAGTAATAATCAGAGAGAAAATAGCAGCTAAAGAAAATTTCAAGATAAGGTAAGAAGCAATAAGTAGCAGTAAAAGTCACAAATTAACCACTGTTTTTTGATTAATTCGATGAAATGTTGATATTAAATAAAGCAATAACAAATAGATGAATAAATACGTATTTTGACAATTCATTTAAATATTTACGCAGTTGTATTAGATAATTCTCCAAAATATAAGAAAACTTCAAATTAAGGCTTAAGCACACACTGAAAACTTACGTATCAAAGAACAGTGCAAAACCATACCAATTACATATTAGTCCAACTGGCTATTCTAATTCATTTTATATATGTTTGCTTGTATATTGTATCGTTTTATTACTTTTTATGATAAAATGCTTCTGCAAATATATGAAAATAGGAAACGCTTCTTAAAACATGAGTTAAGACGAAATCAGTAGGACAAAACCCGTGTATGAATAAAAAACTGCACAATAACCATTATGGGGTGAGTTCACAAAATTTGATAAAAAAAAACATCATTGTAATATACCGGCCATTGGCCTAATGAGTCATGTTCGCCAGTGGTCCTGGAGACCAGAGTTTAATCCCAGGTCGAGTCAAACCAAAGACTCACAAAATGGTACTTGATGTCACCTTGCTTAGCACTAAGCACTGTTGGGATCATGGGTAAAGTGGAGCAAACCAGGGATTATAGTAGCGCCCTCCCCTACACCTTAGTGTAGTAGCTATTGAAAACGGAGCCTTCGGGTCACGCACAACTAGGGGCGCCAACTTTACTTATCATTGTAATGTATATATTGTAAAATGACAAAATCTTAAATGTGATATTTTAGAGAAGAATCTGGTATTCCGGGGTACTGCTTTAAGCCTGGTTTTATACATCAAATAAAGGGACGTTTCTCAAATTGAATAACAACATGTATTTGTTTTTTTCTTGTTTTGTTTTTTTTTTTTTTTTGCTTGGTTGGTCGTTTTATTTATTTATTTTTGGTTTTGTTTCTTGGATTCTTTTTTTAAGCTGAGCAGGATAGCTTCATTGAGAATACGAAATTTTGATTATCGGTTCTATGAAATTATCAAGATTCAGTTTTCAAATTCTGGAAATAAATTGTAACATAATAACGTCCAAATAGTTTCGACTGGATCCCACACAAGATCAGAATACAGATGAAATTATCAACAACAATAACAATGAATCAAAGAACGAGTAGGTAATACTGTGGGAAAGACATTTCAAATAATTAATCTAACCGAAGTTATTTTATCTAGCTATTAACATATTTTACAAGAAGTGACTATATATATATCTATCTATTTCTCTCTCTCTCTCTCTCTCTCTATATATATATATATATATATATATATATATACAAGTCTTTCTCGCCATTCTTCTCTCTCGTCCATCCCTCTTGGAGAGTCTTCAAGACTACACCCTATGTTCGTAATATACATACATATATTGGGTAGCACGAGGTATGATGGGTTTAAACGTAGGTAATGGACCCAGCGACCCGATTACAAATCCTTGTTAAGGGGGTTTGCATTTCACATTGCGCTAATACTTTTGGGAAAGGTACACATCCAGCTATTTTCCCTCCAACTATCGGTAAATAACCGGTCAAGAAGCTGGAAAAGTTAGACTTTAAGCCACTTAGTCTCCACTTAAAATGAACTTTTGAGATCCATTTTCTGTGTGAGGTAAGAGGCACACACACACACACACAGAAGTATATATATATATATATATATATATATATAATTGTCCTTCTTTACGGTAAGGTTCTCAATATTTGTAAAACAGCATATATACCCTATATATATATATATATATATATATATAGTAGGATAATGAATATATATATATATATATATATGGGCTATAAAAATGAGATCGCTATTTCTATATAAACCTACTTGCTTGAGGTTTTCTATCTACGAGGTGCTTACGATAAGTTTCCCGACTTTTTTCGTATTGGCACTTTTATTGATAGTACACACATAAAACTCTAGTCCACTTCGAAGTAATTTCCTCCGAGTGCAATGCACTTGCTGTACCGTTCCAGCAACTTCTGCAAGGTCCCATGGATGTCCTCTTGGGAGTGCGTGTCAATGTCCTTCGCCACAGCCTCTTTCCTCTCCTCAATTGTCTCATAACGACAACCTCTGAGCTTAATGAAAAACCAAAAGTCACGAGGAGCAAGGTCTGATAGGGAGGGTGGGGAACTGTCTTGATGCCCATCTTGGTCAAATAGTCTGTGACAAGGATGGAGTTTTGGACTGGTGTATTGTCCATGTGGAAATGTTACTGAGACGATTTGAAGAGTGCTGGCTTATTCTGACGGAATCTCTTCCTGGACTCCCTTAAAACCTCATCGTAGTAACCCTAACCCTAACCCTTTGGCCAATCAACTCTGGTGTTCTGACTTCCTTACTCCTCCCACACCTCTCATCATCCCTCACAGACTCCTTGCCTTCCTTGAATCTATTATGCCACTCAAAAGCTCATGCTCGCTTCATGCCAGATGGTCGAAAAGCAGTCTGAAGCATTTCATACGTGTCTGTGTCATTTTATCCAAGTTTAAAAAAGAATTTTACTGCATACCCTTCTTCTAAATTGTCCTCACGTCCAGATTGCATTTTTGAAATTCACCAGCTGTGACAATCAGGCTTTAGAATGGTGTGTATTCCAGTTTCTTATGTAGCTGTTCCTTTGACCCTAAAATCGTAAAAATTGGTCAGTTATCTCATAAGATGTATAGCAATAACACACCTAAATTTTCAAACGTCTATACCAATTTTAAATGCCCATACAAAAAACGTCTGGAAACTTATCGTATGAACCTAGTATCTATCTATCTCTCTCTCTCTATATATATATATGTATATATATCATCATGTCGTGCCGCTAGCAAGGATATCCCTGACCCTTTCTCGCCACTTCTCCCTATCGTTCATCGTCTCTGGCAGGTCTTCAGGGATACATCCCATATCCTCACATAGCTGCTGAATGTATGTTCGAGTTGGTCGTCCTGGTTTGCCCGGCCATATACGGGGAACCCTAGGAGTACATCTCTTATGAGCTCGTCCCTGCTTCTCTAGCAGTGCCCTGCATGTCTGGTTCGTCTAACCTGGATAGTTTTCGTGATGGGAGGCAGATGGCCGTATAGTTGATGCCTTGTGGGGTGTTGCCGCCAGGATTTGTTCAATATTGCTCGCAGCATTCTTGTATAATTGCCGTCTAGCTTCCTTTCCAGCCGTTTTGTTAGCGTCCAAGTAGTGCATCCATATAGCAGTATAGATAGGACCGCTGCCTGGAAGAAAGTGCGTTTTATTTCATCGGTCAGGTCTGAATATGGACCCCCACTTATGGGCGAGTAAAAGCAGGACGACCAGCTCGAACATACATACAGCAGCTTTGTGAGGATACGAGATGTAGCTCTGAAGACCTGCCAGAGGTGATGAACGATAGGGAGATGTTGCAAGAGAGGGTCAGGGATATCCGTGCTAGCGGCACGACATGAGGATGATATATATATATATATATATATATATATATATGAGACTGGGGAAAGGTACTATTTACCAACCCCTCAGCTCGGGCAGGATATGACACAAGGTCAATTTTTAAGCGGAGTTTAACAGGTTTGAATTCAGAGTTTTCCTTCTCCTAGACTAGTTGGCTCACCAAGGTTGAAGAGCTTAGTCCGTCCTACTATTTACCCATAGCTGGAGGGAGAATAAGGGGGTTCATACCTTTCCCAAGGGTATTTGCCCGAAAGTGAACATAATAGCGCGACTGGAGTACGAACTCGCGTACTACGATTCCGCAGTTCATCGCTTTAACCATTACACCACGAGGACTGGGGAAAGGTGATCAGTATTATATACATACATATGTAGATTGATATGGTTATATATAAACTTTCTTGTATCCATAGAGTTATACATTTTCATCGAAAATAATAGCAGATAAAGGAAATGTAAAAAGAAGGAGTCAGAGATCTCAACAGTATTAGTGTGGACGTATATATAAACTGGATTTAAATTGAGAATAATTATAATTGCGTTGGAAATATGTGGAGCTCATCTATTATCCTTTTTTTTATTTACCATAAACGATATTTTAGAAATATATAACAATAAAAAAGATGCAATAAATTCATAATTCTACTGACGTAAACAAATCGTGTTTGCGCTAAATATTTCCAGTTCTGCGTAGGAGTAATAACCAGAGATAAAATAGCTGCTAAATGAGATATTGGTTTGAGTCATGAATACTTTCAGTTTTTAAAAGTAAGTAGGAACTACACATATCAAACTGAACATTTTAAACTCCACTTGAAATTACGTGATGAAAAAGTGCAATCACCGGTCATTCTTATTTTAGTTGTTAAAGTGTGCTCATCATAATTTAAACTATGATCTCACGCCCCTAAAATGGAGAAACCAAAACTGCATATTTAATGTGTAATGTTGGAGTTTAAGAAAACATAAACGCTATAGAAATATCATAGTAGATTTCTAGTCTTTTGGGTCAAGGTTTCATGACTGACCGCGAAGTCTGAAACTGGTTCCGTTTTGTCGATACGTCATTGTAAGATGAATTCAGACAAAGAAGATCATCAGACTCCTGTCAAGATGCTTTAGATTTGTTGGAATGTTACAATACACACTCGGACCCCGAATACATCAACTTCTTTAAACCATTTCAATCTAGGCTGGTGATCATCTAGTGGTTCCAATAGGGGTATCATACATTTCTTCATGGCTAAAAGAAATACAATCAAGGGACTGAGAGAAAAGAACAAAGAACAAACGAACAATATGGGCTTTGGCTAACTCAAGTACAAGAAAGTTAAGTTGTGACACTCTACCTTCCTTTGTGCATCTGTAGACTAACGCTGATGTGCATCCTTCGCGAAATTTCCACAAAGCCACGAGGAATGCTGACTCATTTTGACTGGTCTTCCCTCACTGATGCTGGACTCTCTCTCATGTCGACTGGTCTCTTCTGCTGTCCAGTGTCGACTGCCAACTGCCCCTCTCCATCGACCGTCGCCAACTGCCTTCTCTGAGTTCCTTTGTCCAACTCCTGGCGTTCCTTTGGCGTTCCCTTGCCTACTTCCAGTCGTGTCGAGATCTTGAGCTCAGGCCTTTGTTCGGTTTCGCGCCAAAACAGACAAAGGGATCGTCTGTTCAGCGGACCACCCACATTGTGTCATAGGAATGCAATACGCGCCAAAGTATTCGAAATTTAACACTTAACCTCAACTCATCCCAATCCAGAATCCTGTCACCACTTAAAAAAGATCAGGAAAGTGAGCATGCTAAGCTTTTGGTTTCCTTCTACTCTTCGAGAGAAAAAAGATGAAGATTGCATATCCATAGCAAAAAGTTTTCTTTCAAGGCAAAGAAATTAGCCGTCTCACAGGAATATCGTTTTAGATGATTCAAAACGATGTTTTAATGATAATTTTCAACGCAAAAGGCAGTGGAATGCAGACTAAGAGTCACAACGTGTACATGAAAACCTTTTACGAAAACACCCCACATTCATCAATAAGAGAAACGTTGTGATTTCATTTGATAAGTCAACGCCACATTCAGCAAGAATAGCACAGGATAGTTATAGGCTGGTCTTTTCTACGCCATCCATAGAATTTGTCCGACCTTGGATCAATCATTGGCCTAGTGAGTAGAGTGTTCGCCAATGGTTCAGGAGACCTGGGTTCAATTCCAAGTCGGGTCATACCAAAAACTTTAAAAATTGTACTTGATTCATCTTTGCTTAACACTCAGCATTATAAGGTATATATCAAGGGTAAAGGCGAGCTATCCAGGGAAAGGAGTAGCGCCCTCCCATACATCTCGGTGTAGTAGCAATTGAAAAGGGAGCCTTCCGGTCGCTCTCGACTACGGTCGTCAACAACAACAACAAATTGCTCTGAATAACATAAAATGTTCTCAAAAAAGGGGAAAAAGTCTGTGAAAAACATCTGGGGGTCGAAACCACATGAATTTTTCGTGAGAAGAACCTGATACCGGAATACTTGAAAAAAGCTAAATGAGATGCGGTAATTTAGAATGATTGCGAATATACAGTTAATAAAAACTAATTCATTGTTAATTCATTCATGGGAAAATTCTCTTTTACTAAAATGGAAGGTATTTTTAACGCAGACCGATCGATAGTAATATTGAAAAGAGGTGGTTTGAAACCGAAAAAAAATTGTCAACGTGGTCACTGTTATTGGCCATGGATTTTTCCCAGTAATCAAAAAGATCTTAGGCGGGGTCTCACTACGTAGTGGCAAATGTGTTGAACTGTAAAATCACAGCAAGCAAATTAGAGCTCTTGTCACACTAATGCATTCACATACCGATTAATAACCTTGGGTACGAATTTTCTTATCGCCCCAGATATGGGTTTAATAAAACCATTATAGTTCTTCAATAAAGATAGATATTGCCTCAAATTACCAGAGAAGTTTGATATATTTAATTAAAAAAACAAATCAAAGTAACGAAATCAAGTAGAGCATTTATGCCACACTCATAAAATTTTTCATTAGAGGATACTATAAATTTTTCAGAGCTACAATGACGCCGTGAATTAATAGAATATTGCAATTCATGCTATCAATATGAATAAAATAAAACACAAAATAGTTTAAAGTAAGATTTCTTCTATTATAACAAAAATGCTTTGAGAAAATAATCCCATATTCAAGATGAGCGATTATAGAAAACAATAATACTTTTTGACGGAAATAAACAATCAATCATCTTTTAGGCTTTTTTTGTTTTTGTTTTTCTCGTTTTACAGAATTATGACGTTATTTACATATGAGGAAAACTGTTCAACATATAATTTTTACACTTCGTCTTCTCTATCCGTAAACTGAGAATTTTTCCATCTTTCCTAAGTATGTTGATGGATAAAAGTACTTCCGTCTTCCCTGTACTGTGAAATCTTATGTTATCGGTGTCAGTATTGAAAGAAAACTGCCAATATCTCCTTCAATATGCAAGCCATAATAAACAACCGAATATTGAAGACCAAAAATTTACAAAAAGATAGAACCAACCAACTATTCCATCAAGATTGAAAATGACTACAAAGAAATAAGATCTTTGTTTAACGGAAATGATTTTTCCATTTAAAAAGAAATATGAACCTTCTATAAAAGTGTGAGGAATGTAAGACAGTCAAAGTGAACTGACGAATGTGGAGTCGAACTAACAAAGAATTGGTATTTTAAAAACCTGTTTAAATTTCGCTTAAAAAAATTTACCTTCTTTGTTCTCGAATCCTTTTGCGAAATACAACAAAATCAGCATTCTTAATAGGCCAAAGTAAGGATTTTCCTTTGCTAATGGAATCATAAAACTTAATAATACTTGTCGCATGTTACTTTTGGCAAGCAACGTGAGAGTTTGTCATCTTAGTTAATATTCTGGACAAGGCTGTTTCCGTATAAATTTCGCTCATTGACCTTGGAAAAGGCATGAATCCATAAGGTATTTATCCCTACCTTGCTATGAGTAAATAGAAGGGCAGAGCTGGCTCTTTAGCCTTGGAAAAACTCAAATGACCCCTTTTCTTCTTAAAATTCGTTTTGTGTCGCATCCTACTTACGGTGAATGGATTAGATAGAAGCACTTAATTGACACATTCTTGCATATCGGAAAAAGCAAGACTGAATTACTATTTTTTTTTAGTCCGTGTAACAATGTTAGCCAACAGTAATGAATAGATAACTTGGCAAAAATACCAAGCTGCACGAAAAAAAGACGAGTTGATGAAGTTCCACATCTAATCCAGTGAATTTGGAACACTATATGCTTTACATTTTTCTTTTTTTTTTTAAGTAGAGGAATTTTATTGTGAATTAAATTACCAAGACCAGAAAATACGGCGAAAACTCATGAACAACTTATGGAAACAATGGATAGCTGTTTCGACCTTACTAGGTCTCATCAACAGTGTAGACTGTGATCTCCACCACTGGAGAAAAAATAAAAATGTACATCTATATCCTTTCTCTAGAGGTCATAATAATTGCGCGGATGCGTATTTCTAATCCTCTGGGGAAGATGTGGCCCTTGAGGTGACCGTGTCCTCTGCAAAGAGTACGGATGTAACTTGCAAGACCCATTCAGGTCAATTGGCCGCGCAATTACCATAAGTTAATTTGGCGTCACTTGTGTGAGATATGGACTGTGACTCAGTTGTAGAGTTTCGGCTCGGCAATCTATGGTCGCTGGTTTGATATCCAGTGGTGGAAGTCACGGTATATACTGATGATGATACCTAATAAGGTTCGATCTCCAGTGGTGGAAGTCACGGTAAATACTGCTGATGATACCTAGATAAGTCGAAACAGCTGTCCACTGTTTCCGTATGTCATGCGTAAGTGATCGACGGACTTTCTGGTCATAGTAATTTAATTCACACAATATGGTTTATTTAGTCTCCCGGGAGAACCATCTATCAAAGGATTGGTGAGGGCTAGCTGGATGATAACACAGACGGGAGGCGGTCCATTCTTTGAACCATAATATAAGATGACTTGTTTTATTCGTTTTTGTCTCATTCTGCACGTGGTGGAGAGGTTGTGTAAATATATTCTCAAAGATATTAGGAAACAACACCAGAGTGTCCCAAGAAATAGGAGACAGGGCTCAGAATAGAAATGAAGTGACCAGTTAAGACGTGAAACAATTTTCTTTGAATAAGAGTTAGAAACACGTATCTTTTGACTGGAGAATAAATAGTTCAAGTGAAAATAAAAACTGCAGAAGGGTAGTTGTTGATAGAGATGTATTTTTTTTCTTTTATTAATAGTATAACAATCTTCGCAGTCATTTTATACCAAAACCATCACTGTAGAAACACCAGAGTGGTACTATTAAACCCGGAGTTGAGGATGAAAGAAAGTTCATACCATTGCCAACGGGATTACTATGAATGCGAACACAAATGCGTCAATGGAATTTTTAACTCACTATTATGCTGCAGTCCAGTGTGTTATTGTTAGCCCCAATACCCTAGGAACTTCTCCCTCGGTAGATTCACAGCTATTGGTATTATCGTTATATTGATCTTTTCGAATTATAATAAAAAGTTTCATGTTTTAAAATCCTTAATTATTTTTATGCATTCAACCTGGCCTCTGCACCAGAAGGGAGAAACACAAGATCAGTTCTTTAAAGCGAACTTTTAACCGGTTTAAATTTAGAGTTTATCTTTCTCCAGGGCTGGTTGCCATACCTAGGTTAAAGAGCCTAGTCTGTCCTACTATTTACTCAGAGCTGGAAGGAGAAAAGTTTGATTCATACCTTTCCAAAGGTCATTGGCGCTGTATGAAATAAAACAGGAATATCTATGTTTTCTTTGTTCAAATACTTATAAACAGTACATGCTATAGAATAAATCATAAGGATTATAGAAAGTGCTGTGCATAATTATTTGAATAGATACAAAGTATATTTTTAAAAAAATTGCTTAGGTTGATATGGTAACTTTGTTTAATAGCATATCAGCCATCATGGGTTATTTAATGTCATAGCCGAATTGGTAGGAGAACAGCAGTGATGATAAGGAGGGTTCTCACCTTTCCTTTGATTATTGGTTAAAAATTAACGTTAAAGCTGACATCAGTTCACTCTATCTTACTTCCGAGGCCGCAGTACAGCACTTCAGTTATTACAGCACAGGGGCGTACTATCATTTTGCTCAGTGACGACTAAATTAATCCAATAGTTTGGCAATATATTCAAATATCAAAGAAAGATCTCATTATCAATCAATTTGTTCGATATCAGGAAGAAAAAAAATACACTTCATTTAAAATTTAAGTCAACTGAAATATGTATATTTTGATTTTTTTTTCCGAAAATGTATTATTTTCACTTCGAGACAATGATTGATTGCATATCTTATAAACTTGATTGAAATGTAATATTGTTCTTCATAAGTAATGCTTCTTGTTTTTGATACACTAAATTATACGATTATATCATATATATTTTAAATAGTCATGGTAATATATATATATATATATATATATATATATATATATATATATATATACACGGTGTCTCACACACTCACAAAGTTCATGAACGATACAAAGCTCACTTTCTTTTTAAATAGAGCAAACCATATATATATATACATATATATCATCATCATCATCATCATCATCATGTTGTGCCGCCAACACGGATATCCTTGACCATCTCTCGCCACTTTTCCCTATCGTTCATCGCCTCTGGCAGGTCTTCTGGGTTACATCCTGTGTCCTCACATAGCTGCTGTATGTAAGTTCGGGCTGGTCGTCCTGCTTTTGCTTGGCCATATGTGGGGGTCAATAGGAGTACGTCACTTACGAGCTCGTCCTTGCTTCTCCAGCAGTGTCCGGCGTGTCTGGCTCGTCTGACCTGTATAGTTTTCGTGATGGGAGGCAAGTGGCCGTACATGTGCCGTCTCGTGGTGTGTTGTCTCCAGGACTTGTTCAATATAGCTCTCAACATTCTTGCGTAGTTGCCGTCAAGTTTTTTCTCCAGCCGTTTGGTTAGCATCCATGTAGTGCATCCATATAGCAGTATCGATACAACCGCTGCCTGGAAGAAACTGCGCTTCATTTCAACGGTCAGGTCTGATTTCCATATTATTGAGAGCCTATCTATAGCCGTCCATGCTTTCGTCAGTCGTGTGTCGATGTCGTTTTCTGTTGATGAGACGCTACTTCCTAGGTAGGTGAATTTGTCCACTAGCTTCAGAGAGGCTCCGTCTAGAGTTGTAATGTTGCTCGTTTGGTTGTAACACATATATTCAGTTTTGTGCGCATTGACATGGAGGCCAATGCCTGCTGCAGCTCGTTCCAAACTATACAGTAGTGTCTCTGCTTGATTAGGCGTATTCGCCAGTAACGCCAAGTCACCAGCGTAGTCGGCGTCCGTGATTGTTTTTGCGGGGTACCTTTTGCTTCTTTTCTTAGTCAGCTCGAAGCCATTTTCTCTGATTTTGTCGATCGAAGTTCTAAGCACGTAGTCTAGACAGATGATAAAGAGGTATGGGGCTAGCGTGTCTCTTTGTAGTACTCCTGCAACAATGTCAAAGTATTCCGTGTCTCCATCTGGTGAACGTACTTTCACTTTTGTGTTTTTGTAGAGGATCATTATTGCTGCTACGATTTCTTTTGGTAGGCCGTATGCTAGTAGGATTAGTTCCATTTTCCCTCTGTGGATGGAATCGAAGGCCTTGGTAAAATCGACAAATAGTAATGTCGCCTGAAGGTTTTTTTGCCCGGACGCCTTCAAGGATTCTACGGATGGTCAATATTTGGGAGGTTGTGGATCTATTTCTCTGGAAGCCATTTTGGTTTTTCCTAAGGATGTTGTCTATTTTGGGTTCTATGCGGTTTCGTATTAGGGCATTGTAGATTTTGGCTGCTATGGATGTAAGTGTTATCCCTCGGTAATTCTTGGCTAATCCGATGTCGCCTTTTCAGGGAAAGGAAGGATGCATCCCTTCAACCATCTTTCTATCCTATCTTGACTATAGACAGCGTTGCATTGCCGGAGTAGTATATCGTCGAATTGTCTAGTCTTCCACACTTCTGGGGGGATCTCGTCCATCCCTGCAGCTTTCCTATTTTTAATTTTTTTAAGAACCGAGTCGTGTTCTTCTTTGGTGAAAGGCCCTAGTTTAATGTCTAATTGCTTACTGATAATTCTGGTGATCGGTTCATCCGTTATTTTCGGCGGGCTTCCTAGTAGATTTTTGAAATGCTGTTCCCACAGTTTTACTCTTTCTTGTTGGCTTGCAGCTTTCAATTTTGCTTTGGCTGTGCTCTTCCTTCTACTTACTTCGTTTATTGTTTGCCAGGCTATCCTGGATTGTCTATCTTCCACCGAGTCTCTAATCTTATCTATCTGATTTTGTATGTATTCTGCCTGTTCTTTTAGATATATTCCTGCTAATTGATATAGTGCCTTTTCTAGTTTTCGGGCATTTGTGTTTGTTGGGTTCATCCAATAGCTTTTGGAAGCAGTTTTCACGAGTGCACGTTTTTCTCTAACCTCTGACGTTTCCCAAGGTTTTGTTGGGATACATTTTGATGCCGCCTCTAGGTGTGCTTCAACAAAATTTTCATATTCGTCATTTGGGGGTAACTTTTTCTGTCTTCTCTTGTAGTGTTTCGAATCTGTTTCTTAATTCTAATGCATATTTGTCCCTAATGTCTCTGTTGTTAAGTAGGGCCCAGTCATAGTGCCTAGTTGTCGCTGTTCGTGTGGCGTTTTTTCGTAGGCTTAGACGTATTTTGGCCGTGACTATTCGATGATCGAAGGACACACCCTCGAAGGTGGAGTATGCCTCGCAATTCATCGCACCATTTTTCCATTTTCAGTTTATAAAGAGGTAGTCTATCTGTGCTTTACTCTTGTTCGCGTATGTGTGGGTCCATAGTTTTCCCTCACTTTTTTAAAAGTTTGTATTGAGGCAAGTTAATCTACTTTCTATCATGAAATCAATTAGATATTGTCCATTCCTGTTTGACGTGTTGTGTAGGCTGTATTTGTTGTTTCTGTTTTTCCCGATTTGTGCATTCATATCTCCGCCAATGACTAGCAGGTTGTGTTTCGGAATGCTACGTACTAGGGAGGATAGCTCCTCGTAGAAGGTGACTAGTTCGGTTTCTTCGCCAACATTGGTAGGGCTGTAGCAGGAGATGATCGTTGCTTTGGGGTTGCCATTAAACGTTGCGGCCATCATCCAATTTTGTATTCCCTCAATGCTATTAAGTGTTTTTAGCGCTCTTGGTCCTATAAGCATTCCCACCCCTCCTACCGATGCATTGACAGAGTCTTTCCATGCGGATACAGTCACCAGCATCCATCCATTGCCAGTTTCGTGATATTTGATATCTTCGGTGTGAGTGTATCGATGTTCTTGTATACAGATTATGTCTATCTTATGTTCTACGGCTGTGCAGTTAGCTCTGGTAGTTGACCTATTCTATTTAAGGTTCTAACGTTAAATGTCGCTATCTGTATTGTTTGTTTGCATTTTAGTAGTGTTTGTTTGAGCTCTGTAGCTGATTTTTCGAACACTGAGGCCAGGGCTCCAACCTCAGCAGGACGCGACCCTTTTTTACCCGCGCGAAGAGCGATGCGGTTTATGTATGTGGTTTGAGTATGAGTCATGGTTATCTTTCGATGGCTGTTTTTATTCTCATCTATAGAAGCCACTCTTATAGATGAGCAGCAGTAGTTCCCCGATCGAACTGACAATCCTGAGCGTTAAGCCGCAAAACTCACACGCTCAGGAAATATTAGGTATTGCGTATTCGAATACCTTCATGTACACGATGCTGCTTCCCATGTGTACGTGAAAAAATAAATAAATAAAAAAATAAAAAATAAATTAAAAAAAGAATAAATAAAATAAATGAAAAATAAAAAAAGAAAATAAATAGAAAAAAATAGAAAATAAAATGAAATAAAAATTAATCCTTTTACCTTAAGTTTTAACTTAGTTAAAGTCCAGGACTGACGTATATTCAGAGAAATTATGGGTATATTTTATCTTGTCATCCGATGCAGGCCCTAGCAGGTTTTTATTTTATTTTATTTATTTTTATTTTTTTATTTTTAGTGGAGGTGGAATGCTAAATTTCTAAGTTTGGCGCGGTAAATTCAAACAATTCTTAAGTTGACTCGTGATAGTTGCACCAGGTAAAACATTTTAGTCGATTAGAAATAAATCAAGATTCTTAGATTAAAATATAACAAAAATTCACCAGCAGATTTTACAAGTCAATAAAAATCCAGTGTTATTTTTAAAAAAGAAAATTGTACTAACCTCTACCCAACGAGTCTTTCCTCACAATTGTTTAGGTTTTTTTTGTTTTTTTTTTTTCTGTATATTCACATATTTATGAAGCTTTTATGTCTATCCTTATATTTATAATGCCACCTGATTCTAGAATGTTCTATTCCAAATATTTCTTTAGCGTTTTGTTTGGCCGTTTTCTTTTTTTTTGGGGGGGGGATTAATTTGTGATAACTGGGAGTGTTTGCATTTGTCGGTACAAGAATCTATACTAATTTATGCTAAATTTCTAAGTTTGGTGCGGTAAATTCAAACAATTATCAAGTTGACTCGTGATAGTTGCACCTGGTAAAACAATTTAGTCGATTAGAAATAAATCAAGATTCTTAGATTAAAATGATCAAATATAGTTACTGTATTGACAAAACTGAAATAATCAAATCAATCAACAAACGAATACTAATTAAATATTATTGTCATTTTCACATGTTAGGGCAACATGTTTTATTTATTCAAATTTACCAAATAATTATTTACTGGACCAAATATAACTTTGTTCTTTTTATGTGCTTTTGCTACTTTCCGTCTGAAATTTCTTCAATCAAAACATTTATAAAGAATTTATAAATGCTTTAAGATTTTCTGGAGTTATGAATATATGCTACATGTGTGAGAAAAATCTGCTTAATTCTCCATATTCGTTTTCTTCGTTGAATTATTAATTTTATCAAAAAACTGGCCTGAAATGAAGACAAATCACTGGTAAAAATTATGGCCTTGTTAAATTCCGGGGTAGGACAAAAGTTTTACCAAATTTTGTACTACTTTAAGGCACGTCTATCACATGACCGCAATAGTTCAGCTATGGGTGGTATCACTGTGGTAGTTAGAGCGCTGATATGTTTTGCATTGCTTCACTCTGTAAATGATGAACATGCAACGTAGTCTAAATAGGTAATTTATACTTTGTGTCAGAGCTCGGCCATAACACTGCAAAACCAACAAAAGGCATTTGTTTGGGAAATGAGAAGGTGTGGTTGTTCACAGGACAGTTACTAGATGGGTAAAGAAATTCCTTTAGGGTCAAGAAAACCCCGATGATCGAAGAAGGTCAGTTAAGCCAAAAAGCATGGGTTCCGAGGCTGTGCTTTATCTGGCGAGCTAGGCATGTCATAATCCAATGTACATTGTCATCTTTCTGTGCTCGATAAAAGCAGCCAGTGTTGTCGAATTGTCCTGCAAGTTACCACGATTTTGCAAAACTTTTCAATCACCAAAGCGTTTTTCTATCCCATGACAGTCTTAAATGATGTAATCTCTCTTAACAACGTGGCTGAG
>OY757904.1:147653099-147663099 GCA_963585895.1 Sepioteuthis lessoniana
TACTCTTAACAAGAGGGAGGGGAGATGGAGTCACACCACTCATCCAAATTTTAAAACTATGTGAAATGCAAAGAGCCTCATTCAAGATTTGAATTTAGGTCACCCTGTCCATATCCACGACAATAACCATTGCACTACATATGCATTTAACGATATAAGAAATATACTTAATGAACTTTTTATTGAAAGGTGAAATATATAGATAATCCACATATCTAGGCTAATTCTTAGGTGCTCATTTTTATCGTAATATAATTGTCCTTCATATTAATCGTAATGTCTATGTACTTTAGTTTTATCGTAATAGATTAGTACGTCATTTTTATTGGAAGAGAATTGTACTTAATTTTTATGTTAATAGTTATTTACATGATTTTTATCATAATAAGCATGTAGTTAATTCTAATACACACCGTCAACTATATAAATTATAACCGGCTTATTGGTATTGTGGCAAGAGTGTTCGCCAATGGTCTGGGAGACCTTGGTTCAATCCCAGGTCACGTCATACCAAAGACTTTTAAAATGGTACTCGATACCTCCTTGGTTAACACTCATAAATACAAGGTATATATCTAGGGTAAAGTGAAGCAATCTAGGGAAAGGAGTAGCGCCCTCCCTTACACCTCGGTGTAGTAGCTATTGAAAAGGAGTCCTTCTGGTCGCACTCGTCACGGTCGCCAACTTTTCTTACTTATATAAATTGTACTGGGGTATCTTCGTGGTGTAATGGTTAAAGAGATGAACTCCGAAATCATTGGAAGCGAGTTCCAACTTCAGTCGCGCTATTACATTCACTTTTGGGCAAGTACCCTTGGGAAAGGTATGAAACCCTTATCCTCCCAACTATGGGTTAGAGAGTACAACTATTGTTCTTCTAGGAAAATGGCTTTGGAATTAACTTACAAAGGTTGATATGCCGATTAAAGAAAGAAACCTATAACCATAAATTGTACTGATTATTTTTTATAAAAAATGAATTAATAGAAAATTGCTTGGCACGCATCTTTTTTACGCCTTCTCTCCTAACAATCAGATCGAAAACAGCAATAGTATAAAATAATTTGATATCGAATGGAATCATTTCAGAAATAATTGTAAGAAAATAAGGTTAGGAAATTGGTAAAATTTGTACTAAACGTTTCTAATTGCAGATTTTAAACTTTTTCATAGGTTTTGAATGACAATTGTTATTGTCGCCCGATATGTTTACTTATATAGGGCATGAATCAAAGAAAAAAATCTTCTTATATATATATATATATATTGTCATCCACAGACAGACTGTTTCGTTCTATCAGAACTCTTCAGTTTGGCTAGACACGCAGGACGCTCGAAGCCGGGGTCGAAACACGTCCAACTTTACGTTAGACTAAGTTTCAGACCTCTCGGCCACCAAGCGAGGACTAAGGGAATTTTTAAGGTATTTATTTCGCAGCAGCAGCCGTTTGTTTACATCTTTTATACCCTATCGGCTACAGAGTGCTCAATTCTTTCGAAGAGCTTTGCATTACGCTAGCGGCGGTCGACAATTCTTTCGCCAGAGTGCTCAACCCCCATGGGGGAGCGTATATATTGTCATCCACAGACAGACTGTTTCGTTCTATCAGAACACTTCAGTGTGGCAAGACTCGTAGGACGCTCGAAGCCGGGATCGAAACACGTCCAATTTTACGTTAGACTAAGTTTCAAACCTCTCGGCCACCAAGCGGACCACAGGACTTGGGGAATTTTTATTCAGCAGCAACAGCAGCAGCAGCAGCCGTTTGTTTACATTTTTTATACCCTATCGGCTTCAGGGTGCTCAATTCTTTCGAAGAGCTTTGCATTACGCTAGCGGCGGCCGATAATTCCTTCGCCAAGGAATTTTTCTCTCCGTCATGTTTGATTAAATTGGACAGACATTTAGTATCTGTCTGTTTTATCTTTGATCCATTTAAGTTTCCGTATGTGTCATTTGATTTCTGAAAGCAATTAATTCCGGAAGGCGCCGTACTTTTCCAAGTATCTCAAACACTTTAAACACGTTTGTTCTTCTACACTAATCTGAAACAATTCTAATCATACACACCTCTATTTTACACAAAGAAATTCAAGTAAACCAACATTTCAAATTGTTGAAGGTCCATTCATAAAGATTAACAGAATTTATTAAAAATAAGGTCAACTTCGAAAAGAGCAACGACATTCTAAAATACCTATAAAATCTTTCATGCAAATTGTTCCTCTACGTTCTTGTAAAATTATTCTTATCCATAAATTCTCTCCCTGCTACTTTTTCTCCTACTTTTTATATTAATGTATATGACGATGTATGAAAGAATGAATCTTTTGTTAATCGACAGAAGAACATACCACTTAACTTTTTCCTATTCATGAAACCGATCGAAAAGAAAAAAGAAATGTTACCACAGCAAAATAAATTAGTGTGATTTATTTTAGAACCATGTATCTAATTTTGCCTTCTTGGTATGAAGTATATTTTCTGAAGCAAGAAAATAAAAGTTATGAGTGATGTTTGCAATTTTGGATTATCATTTTCAGAATTATTTTCAATATTTTAGTGTATATGAACCACTATCTTGTGCGCCAGTGTCACAGATGCGTCATGCTCCAAACAATGCTAACACTCTATTTTATCAGCAGTTCTCAGATAGTCCGTCCAGTGTTTAATACTTTGCTATCAGCCTTTATCATTCACTTACTCCTCGATGTGACTTTGAATTTTATTGCAGGTGTATAAACAACCTAAATAAACGCTTCGTTTCAAATTTCATTTTGCCAAATGTTGAGCAACACTATTTGCTAAACTATCAACGAAATTTTCACATAACCGTAGTTAACCTAATCCTCTGATCATCTAAATTTAGTGTTAAAAACTAAACTTAAACTACTATACAGTGGTATGTCACCTAGTTAGTTACTAACTGGAAGAAAGAGTTAAGAAGTAAAAACTCTTCAAAATTAAAACTGATTTATAAAAAAATTCATTTGAAAATAGATTTATCAGGATTTAGCTGCAACGTACAAAGATAAGAAAATTTCATAATATTAATTTTCTGAAATGTGTTTTATATAGTACAACCACACAGGGGTCTTTAGGGGTTCTCTTAAATAGAGCCGAATCGATCACTTTACGGTTTCTACATGATACAGCCAAAAGGATTTCTAAAGAGTTTATATATAATATAGCCCAAAAGATTTATTTACGGGCTCTATATAATACAGCCTAACAGATTTTTTTCAGGATTCTATATAATACAGACATAACTTATTCCCTTACAGGATTCTATATAATAGGGGAAAACAGAGTTCTTTACATGATTCTATATAAAACAGCCAAACAGATTTCTTTACAGGATTTTATTTAATACAACAAAACAGATTTTTATTGGTAGATCTATGAAATACCAGCAAATAGATTTAATTCCCAATTTAATTAAAAAAAAAAAGAACTGACACTTGACATTTTGTTTTATTATTGTTCTTGCGTCAGGTAAATTCAATTGAGCTCTATTCTAAAGTAATCCACAAGCCCAATTCACTTTTAAGAGGAGAAACACGCCATATATATATATATATATATATATATATATATAGTATTAGTGATGCGACAAAGGAACTGTAAAAATTATATGCTTTTTTAAACAAAATTGTTTGAATATTTATTCACTTCTTTCTCTCAAAATCTGCTATCACAAACTTTGATTTTCTGTGAATAACTAACTTGATTATTTTTGTTAAATTTGATATCTATCTATCCTATATAGAACCTGTAAAGAAATATGCTTGCATTACATAGAACCTGTAAAGAAAAATGATGGTATTAAATCCCAGGTCGAGTCATACCAAAGACTCAAAAAATGGTACTTGATGCCTTCTTGCTTAACACTCAACATTATAAGGTACGGATCAAGGGTAAAGTGGGGCAATCCAGCGAAAGGAGTAGCACCCTCTCCTACACCTTGGTGTAGTAAGCTATCGAAAAGGGAGCCTTTGGGTCACGCTCGATTATGGTCGACAACTTTACTTTACTTATATAGAGCCTGTAAAATAATCTGTTTACCTGCATTATATAGAACTAGTAACTGAAATTGTTTGGCTGTATTAAAAAGAACCTGGACAAAAATCTCTATGGCTGTACTATAGAGAACCCCTAAATGAATATATTGGATCCTATTATAAAAAACCTTAATGTAATCTGCGCTGTTGTATTGTATTGAACATGTGAAGACGGGGGTGGGGGCAGCGTTCTCGTCCTGTAGTGGTTAAAGCCCTGGACTACGGAATTATGGTAAGCGTGTTCGAATTCAAGTAGCACTGTTACGTTCACTTTCTGACAATTACCCTTGGGAAAGGTATGAAGCACTTATACCCCCCCCCAGCGAGGGTTGAATAGTAACAATAGCGTTCTTCTGGAAGGATGGCTTTGCCATTAAATAACCCATGAAGGTTTATATGCCATTAAACAAAGAAACTAAACCGTGAAGACACATGTTTTGTCTAACACTTAAGCAGACACAAAGAAAACTTTAATGCTGTATTATCGAGAACGTGTAAAGAGATCTTTTTGGCTGTTCAATGGAGAACCCGTGAAATAATAGGTTCATCTGTAATATTAATTACATGTCTTTTTCTGTACTATACAAGAATATATATAGCAGAATCTTGTTGGCCGTACACTGGCAAAAGTGTTGATAATGCTTCCTATATAAAATTCACAAAGAAACATATTTCGTTTGAATGCAGAATCCGAATAAGAATCTGTTTCAGATTGCTTTCAATACTTGATCATCCGAAATGGTCACCCACTCAAGCAATGAACGGACTCAGAACTCCTTTACCTCACTGAACACTACATTTTTTTCATACGCAAAAAAAAAATTAAAATGATTTTTGTTTATGTTACTGGGTTTTCAACCGGAAATGTTTATTTCCTTGTGAAAATACTTTTACTGCTTGAGTAGATAAGGGTCACTATCATTCCCAAACTTAACAATCTAAAAATACTGTTTAAACCTGTCTACCATAGATAAGAAAGCAATGGATTGTGAATTGGATAGATTCACAACATATACAAGTAAAGAAAAAAAACAAGTATTACCATGAGAGATTATTACATTGTAATTCACTCCAAATTAATACTTCTTTTAGCGAAAATGCCTGTGCAAAGACTAGCAATAATATGAACAATCTAGTCTGGATAAGCTTTAACGTCCCAAGAAAGATAATAAAATTGTGTTATTTGTGGCTTACCAAAGAGCCAATAGGTTACGAGCAGTTTCGTGATAAATATTTTGCCGTTGAGCTAATTCGTTCTTGTTCAGAGCAAAGAGTATAAAGTAAACGAGATAGAGAGAGTGTGTGTGTGAGAGAGAGAGAGAGAGAGAGAGAGAGAGAGAGAGAGAGAGAGAGAGAGAGAGAACTGTTATCTTTAACAAGCCTATCATTTAACAAAAAGGACTACCATATCCTTGGGACAAAATGTTCTCCACACAGGCAAAAGGTTTGTTTGTCTCACCTTCAACTTTGTAGTAAAGCAAAAAGAAATACGGGTCGAAGAAAAGTCTAACAAATTAATTTTGGATCTTACGGCGGTTGAGAATTTCTGGTGCTGCAGTTCCGAGGTCATGATTATTATTAATGTGTTCTGCAAGATAGATAAAACTGAACTAATTTGCCAGAGACCAGTTGGTATTGCTGACATGCACGTACATATACATATTCAGATGCATGTATAAACTCACAAAAATACAGAATACATACACCACACCAGCACAATATATATATATATATATATATGTGTGTGTGTGTGTGTGTGTGTGTGTGTGTGTGTGTGTGTGTGTAACGAGAATGTAAAACAAATTATTAACGCTCAATATTCCTAAAAAGCAACAGAGCTTATAAAGTCTTGCATATATATATATATATATATATATATATATATATATATATATATATATATATATATATTTGTGTGTGTTTGTGTTAGTGTGTGAAAAAGAGGCTTCAAAGAAAAAAAAATATATATATATACTGGCAAAATATCTAGTTGTTTATAGTTTTATGTCCATCTGAAAAAGCCCACTTTGAGTTGTGTAATTGTTAGCAAGCTTGATGAGCAAACCTGCAAGAGTGAGTTCGAGTCTTGTTGGGTACCCCATTCCTTCGGCTTTTGCCCACTCCAAGCGAAAAGCTTATTTGATTACTATTTATATATGTAAATCTTTAGTTTTTACTGTCATCATTCAGCATCTTTGTCTGCATTATAATTGTTGCCTTACCAGCGTATCTTTTTGAAAATAATATAAGAATTGGTGCATTTTGTTGAACTGCATTTAATCGTGAAAATATTATGAATTCAGTAATTTTCTCCGGAGACTTGTAATAAACTATCACAAATTTTATGGTTCAGATATTTTGAAAAATCCAACGTGTCAAAGATGTTTGTGTTATTTCTGGCTGGAGAATTCAATAATAAAACTCTCCAGGAAGCCAAAACCAGTTGAGATCAACAGTGTTCAAATAAAGTTTTAACCTGAAAACGCTCAACGTTATTCTTGGTTGAAGTTAATTCACCTCTTTTCGAATGTTTTGACCATGAAAAATTTACTCTTTTTTAGTCTATCATTTTATAGCTTTTCTTTTCGTACTGAATCACATTTGTTTGATTTCTTTGTTTAATGATATTTGTGGATTATTGTAATGCCCAAGTAATTCTTTTTAATAATAGCAGTGATACTATCTAACCCATAGCTGAGGGAATAAGAGGTTTCAAAACCTTTCCTAAGGATTTTATTTTGAAAGAAAACAGAATAGCACCACTGTAATTCGAACAAGGATTTCTTCGAGGCCACAATTCAGCATTTTAGCCATTATGCCCGAGGAGCTCTCTACACATTAATTTATCGAAATATAGCTGTCCTGTCACCTGAGTTTAGAATACGCTGACTCTATCATTTGTCGAGACGTAAACCGTCCTCTCGAAAAGGTATGTCCCGAGTATGATACTGTTATATACCCCACCTATGGCCATTAATGGGTATGTCCCAATCCTCATACTGTTATATACCATACATATGAACATTAATGGGTATGTTCCAATCCTTATAAATACGTTATACACTATTGTAAGAGGGGGCATTATGCTTATTATGTAGTAAACTACTAGCAGTAGTTTATTTTTTTTCACGCTGCTAGCCAGTTTGTCTTTTTGTTAATGTTATATATATATATTTCCATTTCATTTCCATGGCCCAGTCGGATGGAGTTGCAGAATACAATGACTGCATCTCTTCAGAGGGGTATGACACCACCAATAAATCTTCTGGATATCACACTAAACAATCTGATGGTAAGGATCCAGTAATGCAGGAGCTATGGGGAACGTGGAGTGTCCCTTCATTGCCATCGCTCCCAGGTCCACTCTGGACTGGAATAGTAGCACCTGATAGGGTCTTATCTATAGGTCAAATAGAACTAAACTGTGTGCTAATGCTAAACTGAATTATTTGAAATATAACTCTTTTGACATTTAAATTGCGTACTTAAGCTTAACTGAATTGTTTGAAACATAACTTTTTTGACATTTAAACTGTGTACTGTTTATAAGTATGAAATGAATTTGGCATCAAATAACCTGAACTGGTTGATATGCCATAAAATGGAACCAACCAACCAAACCTACAATCATTTCATTTCCAACCTCCGTTTTGGTTATTTCTTATTCAGTAACCTTTTGTTAGGTTACAGAAGCATCTGGTGGTGAGGCTTGATCTCTCGACAGTGTGCAATATGCATTAACTGCCATTCCTCCCAGGTTCACTTTTATCCAAGGTAGTAGGACATATTTCCATTTCATAAAGCTTGGTTAAGATAAACTTTAAATTGTTCAGGCTCTTTAGATTATCCTCTTATAAAATTGTTGAATAGCCATGATACAAATACAAGCGGAAACATAATTAAAGATAATGACGAACGAAACACACTTCTTTATAAATATATCAATCATTGTATTCTCTAAAGGGCCCACTTTTTGTTGTTGGTTTGCGAGATAGATGGAGAGACATATACTCAGAGAGAGGACTTCTTCTTCTCATATCTTTTTCCTGGAGCCAGTGGGTGCCAACGCTTGCACCCCCTTGCAGGCTCGTCAGAGACGACCTGATCGGCTGCGTCTCGCTCGCTCGACTGCGATACTCTACCTCTGTCTAAATCTGACCACGTGTTTCTCATCACGTGGTCTGCTTCCAGTTACACACCTGTTGTACCGGAGAGCCCTGACGTGCTGTTATGTCTCCGTTTACTCATCACAGCGTGACAGCTTGTCAAAGCACACGGGGTCACCAGGAACAAACCGAAAATCCATGTCATATAACAACATTTCACTTAATTTACCGAACGAGATTTCTTTTCATACAACTTATCATATGATTCCCAATGATTTTCGTTCTGTTCCTGTTATGGAATTATATTAAATTGTTAAATTGGGGTTCTTTATTTCTCATTACATCTAGAATTATACGAACAGGATACTTTTTATAGGTTTTGTCATATATTCTCAGCTACTCAGATTTTTGAATACCTTGTATATTTAGTTCAATCAATTCTTATTTCTGTAAAAAGAAAAATCGGGTTTTATCTGCTAGTTTCAAATATTCGAACGGATTTCATGCAAGTACATTTTGAATTAGATTTTTACACTCAAATAAAAGATAGCACATGTGCCAATTGTGAAGTCTAGGATGAAAAATATGTATTGAAAAGGTGATATACTCATAAGATCTTAATCTTTCTTCCACCCCAGAGTAAAACTTCGAAGATCATATGTTGTTGTTTTTTTTTTATCAAGTTCTAAAATAAAAGTCTCGAGTGCACACAAAATAACGAAAACTTTATGAAACACTGAAAGTATTGATTGGAGGAATCGTAAACACGAAACGTTTATTGTCTGCTTTTATTTATTTATTCATTTACTCGCTTCTTTTCGTAAAATGGGTCTTTTTAAATCAAAAGGAGACATGTTAAAAATATCGGCTCAAAATCCTTGTTTAAAAGGGATCTACTCCCATTCCACACTGATTAGCAGTTTGTCAAAAGTTTTTGCCGGCTGAACCTTTAAATATTCCGCAACGGTTGTCGTCATAGACTTACACACGTTGGTAAGTATGTAGGGGATTACATAGTTTTTTTCTGGTGGCTCATGAGGTTAATCTTTGTGTAAAAGCATTAGCGACAATGCGGTGATGGTATCGATGCTGAGAGTCTAGGTAGCCTAGCTTTTTGCCTTTTCTTCTCCTCAGGCAGCTTGTTATTGCTTTTCAAAGAATTAGGCGCCCTTGTTAGCACGCTTGGCTAGTACACCATCGTTAATGACTTAGATCCATACCAGATGTTCCATGTGTAAGGGTTAAGCTTAGTCAATGCCTAAAATGTCCTTGACCCACTACAACATCTAAATGGGAGAAAATGAGTGTTTTTAAATAGACATCATTCTCAAGATTTTGTCTTATTTGTAATATGCTGACCTTCATTTTAGTTTTTTATCATTAAAATTTTCAGACTATTGTCTTCATTTTTATTCTTATTTCCACAACGTTTCGGTCGATATGCTGTAACAGTTATAGGTGTTGGTTCCCTAAGCTTCTAAGGAGACTATCATCTAGAGTTTGCAGTTTCAATTCTGACTGCAGGCGAGTAACAATACAGGAATACTTAACACTTGTACCCGGTTATGGCTTACGGAATTAGAACATGCGACCCCCGTCATACAATAACGGACGTAGTTTGAAGTTCCGTGAAGCTTCCCAAGTTCGACAAACACCTGAAGAAGGCAAGAGGACATATCGGCCGAAACGTTGTAGAAATAACAATAAATATGAAGACAATAGTCTGCAAACCCTTAAAGATAAAAATCATCAAGCTTCGTCTCAGAAATTTAGACAACTAACCTTCATTTTAGTATATTTTTAATAGGAGTTGCTCTAATCTAAAAATGGTA
>OY757904.1:147665599-147800599 GCA_963585895.1 Sepioteuthis lessoniana
CACACTGATGAGTTCTGATAGAACGAGACAGATCTGTCTGTGGATGACTATATATATATATATATATATATATGTAACACATAAATGCAAACATTGATGACCTATAGAATATATATATAATAAGCTTGCTATACAGAAAAAATCAAAAGCTTTTCAATCGTAATATCAGAGAACTATTTATTAAATCCCAAACATTTTTTATTTTTAAGAATTGAACGAAGGAAAGAATGAGACAGCTCGTTGGAAAACCGGGTATATTGAGCGCTTCATGAAAAGCCGAACATACCACGCGATGAGTGATAAGCAACAATGAAGATTTCACCTTTTTAGAGAAATCTGTATTTTAGCCGGGAAAAGAAAACCAGCTCAAGCATGTAAAAATTAAATTCTGTATGATTTGAACGAGTCCCTAAATCGCCTACAACTGTAATCAAATTTTTAAAAATTAACTTTTCATTGCTAGTTTCGGGCCAATAAAACTTTTAATTCGCAATTCTTTAATTATCCGCTGAATCGTTGCATGTCATTGCCCAACCGTTTCTTGGTTTTATTTCATAATGTGTATAGAGAATATCGGAAATAACACTGCTAATTTATTGCCATTTTGGGAACGACTCTCACTTGACGGGAAACTCCTAACTGAATTCTATATCACGTATTAATGATATTGCTAAGAAATGCGATTTCCCTAAAGCCTGATTTTCCGATCTTTATCTCGTAAATCATGAATTAGAACTAAAATTTTATTTTGAATTAGAATTCGTAAATTTTCTGCAAGAGTTATTTCGTTATTTTATTAAATTGATAATTATGAATACGTCAAATAAAAAAATCTCATTCTCCATATGCTGAATAGAACTTTATGTAACAGAAATATAAAATCATTTCACAGGTCCTTTTTTATGGGAAATCTCTTGACAATTCTAAATCATGCTATAATATAACTATATAGAATTTTCTTTTTTTTTTCTTTTCGTGTTTTCACAAGACAAGTAATTATATTGAGAACTACATGTGCAGCGTTAAATCAGTGACTTTCTCATTATCAGGCTCGGTTTTTTTTATTATTTCACTGTTTGTCTGTCAGTAACGCTATATATATATATATATATATATATATATATATATATATATATATATATATATATATATATGTATTATTCGGTCCAGTTAAACCGGAGTTGAGAGTAATTGTATCAGGAAAAAAAATTCAACAGTCAGCATTTAAATTTTCCTGGTGAAGAGCTCAATGTAACTGACATTACAGAGCAACAATTTCTTTAAGAAAAAACACAAACCGGTCACATTAGGATTATAAATTTTTTTCCATCCAGTTATGTTTTTGATATAAATCAAAAACACCAAAATCTTTAACAGGACTCATTCAGATCTTATGGATAAAAACTTTTTGTCCATAAAAACCTTTTATCCATAAGATCTGAAGAAGTCCTGTTAATTTTTTTTTGTTGGTGTTTTTTATTTATATCAAAAACCCATAACAGGATGGAAATAAATTAATAATCCTAATGTGACCGGTTTTTGCTTTTTCTTAAATATATATATATATATATATATATATATATAGAGAGAGAGAGAGAGAGAGAGATAGATAAATGTATCACATGAGAAGCAAAACTGTAAAGGTTGCATAAGGCAGTGTTTTTCAATCACTTGGAAATTATTTTCGAAATCGTGAATGGCATTAAAAGCATTATTTTCTATAGGAAAAACATAAATGTTCATCCGAAATTCTTAATTAAAACTCAATCGTAAAAAGAAATGTCAGCAAAACCGCACGATATTTTAAGTGTTCATATTTGGAGACACTGAAATTTCAGTGATTTTTGTTGAACTTATAATTATAGACAACTAGGCGAATACCTACAAGAAGCGTATTAGTCAACGCAGAGAACTGGAAAAGAAGGCTTACAAGAAACGGCAAGATTGTTTTGAAATATTGCTTAATTAGATATTTCGCAAGCAACAAAAATTTTACTTGATTAAAAAGATGTAGATTAATGGAATAGATTCATTCCTGTAAAATACGACTCAAGATTCACTTGTATTTTGAGACACAAATCCAGACAATAACGCTGGACCCAAAAATCCCTGAATGAAATATAAGAAAAACTGAAGACAAAAGAAATAGAAAAAGAAATGATAAAATATGACGTTGACAGTAATGCCAATCATGATAAGAGTATTTGAAACTGTTCTTGATTAACTGGAAAAGAGACTAAATGAAATAGAAATCAGAAGGATAAGTCAGACTATACAAGCCTCACCACACCTCTACTGAAATCAGCTTGAATAAGGGGACGAAATATAATTAATAGATTCCAAATTATCAAAGAAAATTCAGGTGTAACCCGATAATCAAGAGTGCAAATAAAAATAATATGACATTCATTCCAGGAACAACAAGACTGATGATGTATAGCTTCTTTTTTTAGTTAACTTTATATCAAGTCCTGATGGGTTATTTTATGTCAAAATTTGATTTATTGTTAAATTCGATATCAGTCACAATTATCCGTATATTCTAGATTCTATGGCAATCATTTTATAATTGCATGTTTTTTTTTATTTTTATTTTACTAAGTGATCATTTGTTTGTATACATTTATGTAGTATCAAGTATTCTTATCTAACACCAATAATTTGCAATACATTGTCTGTTTTTTATAATAATAATAATAATAATAATAATAATAATAATAATAATAATAAACCCAGCACCTGTCCAGGAAAATGACACGCATAAACTCCTTTGGGACTTTGACATAAACACAGAAAACCAGACCTTATAATAATTATAAAAAAAAGAGAATTTGCAAAATTGTCGACTTTACTGTCCCGGCTGACCACAGAATAAAAGTGAAAGAATGGGAAAAGAAGGATAAGTAGAGAATTGAAGAAACTATAGAACATGAAAGTGACAAGTGTACCAATTGTGATTGGTTCTTTTGGCACAGTGACTGGAGGATTATTAAAGGGCCTGGAGGATTTGGAAGTTAGCGGACGAGTTGAGACCATTCAAACGACAGCATTATTGAAGACGGCTAGAATACAGAGAAGAGTCCTGGAGACTTGAGGAAACTTTCTGTCACTCAAACTCCAGTGAAAAACCATCAGCTAACGTAGATGTGAAGTGTAAATAATAACCCTGAGAAAAGTATGGCTTCAAGCAACTATTCTTGATATAGATATTTAGAACGTATTCATACATTTTTATCTCACATTATTAATCTTATTTTATAATGATAATGATAATGCGACAAAAAAGCGGCTTCTTACACGAGAAAACTTGCACGTGAATAAGAAAAGGAAACCTTTTGAGAGAAACTGAATCTCTTCTAATAGCAGCACAAAACAACACCATAAGGACCAACTATATCAAACCAAGAATAGATAAGACGCAACAAAATAGCAAATGTAAGTCATATGGGAATAGAGACGAAACGATCAATCTCATAATAAGCAAATGCTGCAAATTAGCACAGAAAGAGGATAAGACTAGACACGACTGAGCAGCCAAATGGTCCACAGAAAATTGTGCCAGAAATTGAAATTTAATCATATGAACAAATGGCATACGCACAAGGCAGAATCCGTCCTAGAAAATGAGACACAAAACTTCTCAGGGATTTTGAAATAAAAACAGATCACCTAATTTCGGCCACACGGCCAGACCTTATATTCATCAACAAAGAAAGAAAACTTGCGAAATTGTGGACTAAGGATTAAAATTGGAAATAAGTGAAAAAAAGGATTAGTACCTGGACTTTGCTTGAAAATTGCCAAAAAAATGGAATATGGAAGTGGCGGTGATACTATTTACCAACCTCTCCGCTCGGGCAGGATATGACACAAGGTCAATTTTTAAGTTTAACAGGTTTGAATTCAGGGTTTTCCTTCTCCTATACTAGTTGCCTAACCAAGGCTGAAGAACCTAGTCTGTCCTACTATTTACCCATAGCTGGAGGGAGAATAATTGGATTCATACCTTTCCCAAGGGTATTAGTGCTCAGATAGATAAGATTAGAGACTCGGTGGAAGACAGACAATCCAGGATAGCCTGGCAAACAATAAACGAAGTAAGTGGAAGGAAGAGCACAGCCAAAGCAAAATTGAAAGCTGCAAGCCAACAAGAAAGAGTAAAACTGTGGGAACAGCATTTCAAAAATCTACTAGGAAGCCCGCCGAAAATAACGGATGAACCGATCACCAGAATTATTAGCAAGCAATTAGACGTAAAACTAGGTCCTTTCACCAAAGAAGAACTCGACTCAGTTCTCAGAAGAATTAAAAATAAGAAAGCGGCAGGGCTAGACGAGATCCCCCCAGAAGTGTGGAAGACTAGACAATTCGACGATATACTGCTCCGGCAATGCAACGCAGTCTATAGTCAAAATAGGATAGAGAGATGGACGAAGGGATGCATCCTTCCATTCCCTAAAAAAGGCGACCTCGGACTAGCCAAGAACTACCGAGGGATAACACTTACATCCATAGCAGCCAAAATCTACAATGCCCTACTACGAAACCGCATAGAACCCAAAATAGACAACATCCTTAGGAAAAACCAAAATGGCTTCCAGAGAAATAGATCCACAACCTCACAAATACTGAACATCCGTAGAATCCTGGAAGGCGTTCGGGCAAAAAACTTACAGGCGACATTACTATTTGTCGACTTTACCAAGGCCTTCGATTCCATCCACAGAGGGAAGATGGAGCAAATCCTACTAGCATACGGCCTACCAAAAGAAACCGTAGCAGCGATAATGATTCTCTACAGAAACACCAAAGTGAAAGTACGTTCACCAGATGGAGACACGGAATACTTCGACATTATTGCAGGAGTACTACAAGGAGACACACTAGCCCCGTACCTCTTTATCATCTGTCTAGACTATGTGCTTAGGACTTCGATCGACAAAATCAGAGAAAATGGCTTCGAGCTGACTAAGAGAAGAAGCAAAAGGTACCCCGCAAAAACAATCACGGACGCCGACTACGCTGATGACTTGGCGATACTAGCGAATACGCCTAATCAAGCAGGGACACTACTACATAGTCTGGAACGAGCCGCAGCTGGCATTGGCCTTCATGTCAATGCAAACAAAACTGAATATATGTGTTACAACCAAACGGGCAACATTGCCACACTAGACGGAGCCTCTCTGAAACTAGTCGACAAATTCACCTACCTAGGAAGTAGCGTCTCATCAACCGAAAAAGACATCGACACACGACTGACGAAGGCATGGACAGCTATCGATAGGCTCTCGATCATATGGAAGTCGGACCTAACTGATAAAATGAAACGCAGTTTCTTCCAGGCAGCGGTTGTGTCGATACTGCTATATGGATGCACCACATGGACGCTTACGAAGCGGCTGGAGAGGAGGCTGGACGGAAATTACACAAGAATGTTGAGAGCAGTATTAAACAAGTCCTGGCGACAACACCCCACGAGACTCCAACTATACGGACACTTGCCCCCCATCACGAAAACTATACAAGTTCGACGAACCAGACACGCAGGACACTGCTGGAGAAGCAAGGACGAGCTCATAAGCGATGTACTCCTGTGGACCCCCACATATGGATGTGCAAGAGTGGGACGACCAGCACGAACCTACATACAGCAACTATGTGAGGACACAGGATGTAACCCTGAAGACCTGCCGGAGGTGATGAATGATAGGGAGAAATGGCGAGAGAGGGTCAGGGATATTCGCGCTGGCGGCGCGACATGATGATGATGATGAAATGCAATCAGTCTCGTCCAGGATTTGAACTCGTGTCGCCGTGTCCATTTCCTATGGAAGTGGCGGTGATACTAATTGTAATTGGTGTTCTTGTACAGCTACCAAAGGACTGAAGAACTTGAAAATAACATGACGAGAGCAGACCATCCAATTCACAGCTGTATGAAGATCGGCCAAAATGCTGAGAAGAGTCCAGTAAACTTGAGGAAACTTGCTGTCACATAAACTCATGGGAGACACTATTAGCTAACACTTGTGTGAAAAATTCTCAAAATAATAATGATAATAATAACAATAATAATATGACATTCCCTCCCCTATATATTTTAAGAGAAGGAAAAGAAAACTGCGGGGAAAACATTTTTATTTGTGACCCGCTTAAAAGTTTTCCTTGAGAAAACCAGGTCATGTCTGTGTCAGGCACGCAGATTTTAAACAACCACTGGGTCTAGTATGGCCACAATATACTATGATAAAAATGTTGAATCATAATATGACACAACGTTGGACCCAGGCAACAGGTTTGGGTGTCATGATCGGTGTTCTCCTGGTATTCACCAAAGGAGAGCTGATTGTCATCCTGCGAATGTTGGCTGTTCGTTTTTCAGGTACACGAATGACGATTTAACAAATCGCACAAACCAGAAATGCAAACACAAAACATGGAGTTGGGAAGACAACCAACTTTCAGTATACTTCTATTTTAGATGCAACCCTACACAAAGAAGATATAGGAAAAGAATGATAGAGATCTGGGAAGAGTCCGCTAGTTTTCACAGACATCAACACGTGACTGGCAAAGGCATAGACTGCTATCGAGAGAATATCGGATATATGGAAGTCGGACCTGACTGTTAAAATAAAACGCAGTTTCTTCCAAGCAGCGGACGTATCTATACTGCTGTATGGATGCACTACATAGACGCTAACGAAAAGAATGGAGAAAAAGCTTGACGGCAACTACCCAAGAATGCTGCAAGCAATATCAAACAAGTCACGGAGGCAGCGCCCCAGAAAGCAACAGCTCTACGGTCACCTACCACCCATCACGAAAACTATCCAAGTTACATGAACCAGACATGTAGGACGCTGCTGGAGAAGTAAGGACGAACTCATAAAAGATGTACTCCTGTTGACTCCTTTACATGGACGAGCAAAAGCAGAACGACCTGCTAGAACCTACATACGGCAGCTCTGTGCCGATATGGGATGTAGCCCTGAGGACCTGCCGGAAGCAATGGATGATGGAGAAGGGTGGCGAGAGAAGGTCAGGGATATCCGTGCTGATGGTGCGACATGATGATGATGATGAAGTTAGGACAACAATAAAGAAAGGTTGGTTTTCTGATTTTGAAATATTAGAAATACACCATAAAATAAATAATTGACAAGATAGTAATACAATATCAGACACACCGATTATTAACAAACACAAACAGTCTAACGGAAATGAACTGCCAACTTCGGCAAATAGAAACGCTACACAATCAAACAACACACAACCAAACAACACAGAGCAAAGATTAACACAGGAAGAGAAATTAAATCTAGAAAATTTACCGAAAATCAGCGGTGAAAAGACTACATTACTAAGAAACATAGGATGCAGAACAGTTATGACGAAAACGGAAAAAAATCATTTACTAATCTATATATCAACAGATAATATAACAGAATTAAATGAATTAATCTACGCAGGGGCAAAATTGGTTGGTGAGAAATTTGGGATCCTCTCAAAAAGCACGAAGAAAAAAATCCAAACCAGGATGGGAAATTCGTCTGGAAACGCAGATAAAAAATCCACGAAAGCAGGCCAAAATAATAAAAAAAGAAAGACGCTGGAACATGTAGAGACAAAGAAAAAGGCAACACAAAGAAAAATAACAATACAACTTGCAGAAATACACCATAAAGTATTGACGAAAGAAGGAGGATTAAAGAGATATCAGCAAAGGTTTAAAAATACAGTCAAAACAGGACATTCCAAAACAACGAAAGGAAATTCTACCAACAATTAGTGGGAGATGACACAAAAACATACCGACAACTGGATGCAAGAGAAATAGGACAATTTTGTACTAAAATATGCCAACCAAGAGAATATGACAAAAAAGTCGAATGCATACCACAAAATAATTCGAAGTGCTCGAAGAGGGCCCAAAAGCGGAAAGACTCATCGATTTACTAAAAAAAAAGCAAGAAAAAAAAAACACGAAAATAAATCATATCGAACCACGCCAGTTCATGACGGAATACATGAATTCTGTTTTAAGAAATTCACCTCCATTCACGTCAGACTATCTCTAGAAATGAATAGAGGCCTACAAGGTGCACACGTGCCTGACTGTATGACCAAAGGAAAGTCAACATTGATACAGAAGGATCTCCTCAAAGGAACCACCCCAAACCACTACAGATCCATAACCAGTCTATGGAAGATGTGGAAAATATTAACAGCACAAATAAGGGAAGAGATTTACTACTCGCAAACAAGCTGCAGAATGTTCCCTGAGGAACAGAAAAGATGCCGCAAAGGATCTAGTGGTACTGGAGAGTTTCCTTATATAGATCAGCACATCCTCAACGAGAGCAAGACCAGATGGAACAATCTAGCTTTGGCTGGATTGACTACAAAGAGTCATATGATCTTGCAAAGCTGGATAATAACATGTCTCAAAATGTGCAAAATATCAGATGAAGTCATAAACTTTATCGAAAAAAAACCATGAAAACCTTGAAATTGAAATTGACAGCAGGTGGGTGAAGCTTAGCTGAAGTGAAGATCCAAAGAGATATATTTCAATGATATGAACTATCTTCGTTTACATTAAAAATTGTGATGATGTCACTTAACCACATACTTCGAAAATGCACAGCCGGATACAAACTTAATAGATCGCAGGAAAAGATGAATCACCTAATGTACATGAACGACATCAAATTGTTTGCAAAAAAGGAAAAGGAACTGGCAACTCTAATATACGCAGTGAAAATAGAATTAGGACATAAGGATAGAATTTGACAGAAAAATGTGCATTGCTAATAATGAAAAGTGATAAACGATGACTGACTGATAGAATGGAACTGCCAAACTAAGACGAGATTCGAACGCTCAGAGAAAAAGAAACCTACTAATACTTGGGCATCTTCGCAGCTGACACAATCAAACAAATGACGATGAAAGAAAAAAGTAAGAAAAATATCTCAGGTGACTCAGAAAGCTACTTGATACAAAACTATGTAGCAAAACCTTATCAAAGGAATAAATACCTGGGCTATAGCCCTCGTTCGATATTCGGAACCGTTTTTGAAGTGGAGCAGGGAAGTTAATAATATGGACCAATGAACAAGACAACTAATGACCATGCATTAGGCATTACATTCCAGAGATGATGTTGACAGATTATATGCATCAAGAAGGGAGGGAGGAAGAGGACCTACCCGCACTGAAGACAGCGTTGACGCGTCGATACAACGATAAGAGGACTACATAGAAATGATATTGACAACACGAAAACCAACGTAATGACAATTACTAGAAAACAAAACTGTGAAGAAAAGCAACACGATGCGCATTTTAAAAGACTAATAATCAATATCTCACACGAGAAAACATGGACGAGGCTAAGCAAAGGAAACCTTTTGAGAGAAAGTGAATCTCTTCTAATGGCAGCACAAAACAACGCCATCATGTTATATTTTGACCTTCGACCCGGCCCCAAAATACTATTCCAAGGTAATACACCGGAAGGAAGTGACACATTCCAATCGCCAGTAATCGAAAGAGATCGTGTGGGCGGATTAAGGCTTATGATATGGGACAAGGTGAAGGTCCCATTGTGCCATTACAGTCATGCACCGGAAGAGAGTAACCTCTGAACTGCATGACAGTTATTTCCGCTTGATGACGATTAAACATTCGATTTCAAAGATCCAGTAGGCGATCGTGTAGGCGTTGAGTTATTATTTAACTCAGCTGAGTTTGGGTCCCAGAGCAGTTGCCGGCAGACTTCCTGAGAGTTAGAAACGAGATGTGGTAGGGGAGGCCACACCCGACCGAGGGGGACCTCGGAAACCCCCGATGCAGTTACCAGCAGACTTCCAGACAGTAGAGACCAGATGTGGTAGGGAAGGCCACACCCGACCGAGAGGGCACTCGGAAAACCCCCGATGCAGTTGCCAGCAGACTCCCAGAGGGTTAGAGACAAGATGTGGTAGGGAAGGCCACACCAGACCGAGGGGGCCCTCGGAAAGCCCCGATGGAGTAGACCCCATCATCAGGAGAACAATAAAGACACAACGTGACGGTCATAACAGTGGGGTCAAAATATGAAGTTTATGTTCGGTCTCCAGCATTCTCTCACATGCAAACCTTCAACCACCCTTTCGAACCCTTGCAATAAAGTGAGAGGTAAAAATATTGTTAAAGAAGTCTTCCTGCGTCTTTATCCTGCGTCCTTTATTCCTGCGTCCTTCATTCCTGCGTCTTTCTGCATGCGTCGTTTATTCATGCGTCTTTATCGTTGTGTCGTTGTGATGCTGCATGAACGTGTAGATGACTATATAACAATCATATCACAGCGAGAATAGATAAGACGCATGAAAATAGCAAATCTAGGTTATGTGGTGACAGAGACGAAACTCTTAATCTTATATTAAGCGAATGGTGAAAATTAGTACAGAAGGTTTATAAGACTAGACACGACTGTGAAAAGTAGAATAAGTACTTGTACCTTTTTAGGGAATTGAAAAAACTATGGAACATGAAAGTGACAATTATACCAACCGTGATGGGTGTTTTTGGTACAGTCACCAAATGATTATCAACGGTACTAGTGGACTTGGAAATAAAATGGCAAGTGAAGACCATCCAAACTACTACACCACTGAGAACGGTCAGAATACTGAAAAGAGTCCAAGAGACTTGAGGAGATTGCTGACACTCAAACTCTAGTGAAATACCATCAGTTAAAACTGATGTGAAAAATACTAAAAGAGTTAATAATAATAATGATAATAGCAATGTGATCCCCATGGAATTGTACTAACCATTTCAATTTGACCAAACAAACACATTCTATATGCAACCCAGCATCAGTCCAAGAGAAAAACACACAAATTTCTCTGGGATTTTCATATCCAAAGACGGATCATTTAATCTCGGCCAGACGACCAAACCTTCTAAAAATCGACAACAAAAAATAGAACTTGCAAAATTATGGACTTTGCTGTCCCGGGTGATCACAGTGTAAAATCAAAAGAAAATAAAAAGAAGGATAAATACATCGACCTTACTTGGGAACTGAAAAACTCTGGAACACAAAAGTGATTATTATGCAAATTATAATTGGTGTTCTTGGTAGAGTCACCAAAAGATTATTAAAAAGACTGAAGAACATAGAAAGAAAAGGAAGATTGGAAACCACCCAAAATACTATAATGTTGAGATCGGCCATAATACCCAGAAGACTCCTGAGGGGACTTGCTGTCATTCAAACTCCAGTGAAAGACCATCAGCTAACGCTGATGTGAAACAACTCCCAAGGAGTAATAATGATAAACTAACGCAAAATGAGTGTAACACTTTACATAGCTAGGTCTGGAAGGTGATCCACTGGGAATTGCGCAAGAAACAAAAATGGTACTATTCAAGGAAATGGTACATTCACAAACCAGATTCCCTCTTGAAGAATTAGATACATAAAATTCTCTGTGATTTGGAAATATTAACAGATCTTCTAATTCTGGTCAGAAAACTAGACCTTGTGATAATTAACAAAAAAAAAAAAAGAAAAGAAAAAAGAAAAAAAAATTACCAAAAAAGAACAAAATAAAAATTAGAACCCGTGTCTTATTATTGAATTTTCCGCCCTGGTTGACCACAGAGTAAAATTCCAAGAAAACGATCAGAGAGACAAATATTTGCACCTTGCCAGAGAACTAAGGAAACTCTGGAACAGAAAAGTATCGATGATACAAATTGTAATTGGCGCACTTCGAACGGTCTTGGAAGGTGGGCTGGAAGAGTTAGAAATAGGAGGAACAACAGGGACCGTCTAAAATACAACAATGTTAAGATCGGCCAGAATACGGAGAGGAGTCCTAGAAACTTTAGGAGACTTGCTATAACTCAGAATACAGTGATATTCCATGAGTTAACGCTGGTGTGAAAAACCCGCATTGAGTAATCATAATGATAATAAATTAGCGCTGAAATAGAACAATAAAAAGAATATCTTAGGAGAACGAGAAAACCGAACTATATCACAGAAATCTCATCTAAGGGATAAACACCTGGGTTGTTCCCTCTGTAAGATACTTGCGAAAATTCTTGAAGAGCACTTCAAAAAGAGAGGACTATCGAACAAGGAAATTAATGCGATTGTATAAACAGACAATGTGTCAAGAATAGGAGGAAGAGGACGCGCCAGCATTGAATTTGGCGTCGATGCATCGATAAGACGAATTAAAGGCTACAAAAAGAAGGGCAAAGAAAGACTAATCGCAGTGACCAAATACAATAGAAATTACACAATGATCAAAAGAACACAAATAACTTGGAGAGAAGAAGACAAATGTAAGAATATTTCAAGTGAAATCTCACATGAGAAAACTTGGACATGGTTAAGAAAGGGAAATCGTAAGAGAGAAAATGTATCTCTTCTAACAGAAGCATAAAACAATGCCATAAAAATAGATAAGACGCAACAAAATGTTGTTATGTGGTGATAGAGACTCTGTCACTTCATAAACCAAACTTGATATTCTTTTGAATTATACGATCTTTAATATTTGTTGTATATTCTCTGAGTCTATGAATTATTGCATCTACGTGATACTTGATACTGGCGTGTCCTTTTGCTCCTTCTTTCCTTCATACATGGAGTCTTTTTATCATATTTACCCAACCCCTCCGCCCAGGCAGGATATGACACAAGGTCAATTTTTTAAGCGGAGTTTAACAGGTTTGAATTCAGAGTTTTCCTTCTCCTAGACTAGTTGCCTCACCAAGGCTGAAGAACCTAGTCTGCCCTACTATTTACCCATAGCTCGAAGGAGAATATTTGGATTCATACCTTTCCCAAGGGTATTAGTGCTATGTGAAATGCAGTCAGTCTCGTCCAAGATTTGAACTCGTGTCGCCGTGTCCATTTCCTATGACGATAACCATTACACCACAAGCACCTCGAATGGAGTCTTTTTATTTCATCTCATCGATCTTAATCGTTGTGAATTTTCATTAATCTTTTTGTTCTGATTTTTTTTTTGTTCCTCCCTTGACTTCTATCGGTAAGGTGTCCATTGTAACTTACACGTGAGACTGGTATTTATTCCATAGATTAGATTTTTGCTGTTGAGGTTGAATTAACGAATTTTGTTTATCTTCTGGATTATCCTTTTCTTACTTTTTCTTTTATTTCTATTTGCTTGATGGTGTCCGCTTTACGAAGTAACAGCGTTTCTATCATCACATAACAACATTTGCTATTTTGTTGCGTCTTATCTATTTTGATGGCATTTTTTTGTGCTTCTGTTAGAAGAGATACATTTTCTCTTTTACGATTTCCCTTTCTTAACCATGTCCAAGGAAATAGCAGTTTTCTATTACTCGTAAAGTTTTGATACTTTCCTGATTGTACTGTTCCATTCCATTCTGGATATTTCCTTTTTCTCTTTTTTTAAAATTATGAGCATACTATATTTTTCTATTCCAAATTCCATTCATAAATCCTAAGAGTAGGACCTAATAGTTTGTTTTACTGTTTCTTCTTGCTTTTCATTTTTAACAAATATTTTAACATTATCCATTCTTAAAAAAGTGGATTATCTTTTCTTTCCACTTGAAGCAGTTGTAGAATTCTTTGCATTTCCTAATTAGAAAGAGGGGCAAACTTTTAGAGAGCTTGACAGAGGGCCATACAGCAATGCTGCGTCATGGAGAAGGGCCATGTTATTAAACATGTAAATAAATTTACAGGACATTTAAAACAAAACAAGGCATTTAATCTGATTTCATTTTAATAAATCCCTTTATTTTGCAGCGGGAAGAACAGAAAAATATCTATCAGAATCCACTAAAAAAAAAAAAATGCAGTGTCCTTGCTATAAACGAAATGCAGTTAGAAATGGTTAATGATTTAATGAAATACGTATTCCTGCTTATTTTGCCATAACTGATTCACATTTAGTGAAATAGTCGATCCCAGGAGAAAAACAAAATCAAGGTGGTCGTCACAAAACCTAGTTCTTAAATGATTCTTAATATATTTCATTTTAGAAAAAAGTTGTTCACATGTATATGCACTTCCACACAAATTATATCATCAGTTTCACATTAGTCATGATGTTTTATATTTTCCGCTTGGGAATCTATATTTCTTGTAGAAATCAGCAATGGAGTCAAACTGAAATTTCGTCACACAGTAAGTCAATTGTAATTTAATGTAATGTCAATTCAGTGTAAGATGGCTGGCCAGACAAAAATCACTCGAGGGCTGGATGTGGTCGACCCCTACCTTAGTACATAATTTAGTGGCATCATTAATTTAAGAAATAGTTGTGGTGATAATGAGTTTCCTTCTAATATGCCTCTCTGTAATTCAACTTCTGCTACGGTTTATCTTACTGCCTCTAATTCAACTCTTTAATTATCTATAGCTCTCGTAATGAAGTAATGAAGTTTATTATCTTTATTGTTTTACTCTTTGGGAGCTCTTTCCAATAAGCTAACGCTGGGGGATTTTTAATGAAGTCAGAGTGATATCAAGCCTCCTTAGATCTCTAGGACTTTTCTGAGTATCCTCGCAGGATGTTCCAATCTAGATAGCTAGATAGTCTTCCTCCTTATGATTACGATTATTATTACTTTACTCTTTTGAGAGTTATTGTTACACCAGCATCAGCTTATCGTCTTTTACTAGAGTTTGAGCGAGAGCAAATCTACTCAAGTCTTCAGGACTCTTCACAGTATTCTCGTTGATCTTGCCGGTGCTGTCATTCGGATGGTCTCCACTTATGTTCTTATTTCCAATTCTCCCAGTCTCTTTACCAGTCCTTTCGTGACTGTACCGAGCTCACTGATTATAATTGCTATCACCGTCACTTACATGTTCTATATTTTTTTCAGTTCTTGACCAAGGTCTATGTACTCATCTCTCTTTTCGCTTTCCTTCAATTTCGTTCTGGGATATGGCAGAAAAGCAAAGACCAAACTTCGCCAAGTTCTCTATTTTACTTCTTGTGATATTTTTACACCAGCATTAGAAGAGTGTCCCTCACTGGAATCTGAGTGACTGCTAGCCTCTTCAAGTCTCCTGGATTGCTAATAGATATGATGATAGAATTTTTTCTGCAAACGTTGTCAAAAAAAAAAACTAAAACATCTCAAGGCAGAAAGATAAAATACACCAAAACCATATATGAAAACCACTCTTTATACCGAACAAGGCTTTATTCTTCTCGCGGATAAAAAGGACCACGTCTCTCAATGATTGTCTTAGTTGGGATTGAAAAATCAGCGACTGAAATATATTTCTCTGCTCGCTTCGTGGGGTATCAAAACCAGGATAATCTCGTCTCTGACCTACCGATATCTTCAATACAAACAATAAAATATGAAACACAATGCAAAAACAGTGAAAATAGGATTATAAAGAAACATTACATGCGCTCTTTTATACGATGTACAAACTATCAGGAATAATTTCATCTTCAGGAATCTACAACATATGGCGAGAAAAGTTTATTTACAGATACACACTTAGGTACAAATAAACTTACCAATATGATAATATATATTGTTAAAAGCCTCTGCTTAACAGATGTTGAAAAAGATAATTGCTAATATTCAACAAAATTAAACTGTAGCACTTGAAAATGAACACAGTCAATAATAGAACTGATAATATATTAAATCAATCATTCAATGATTGAACGAAAAATCCAGTAACTAAAAATGAATACAACAAATTAGAGAATAGTCAACCTCAAATAGAAAAAAAATAGACTACATAAAAAATAAGATTAAAATCGAAAAAATGAAACAAAATATATTCAGAGAACTCGCTAATGTGACTATAACTGATATGAAAGATAGACAATCACTAATTTTTTTTTTCAAATGACCGAAATAACTAAATACTGATGAATTATTTTAATTAATTTATTTTCGAAGAGGCAGTGTTTTGCTTCGATTAATAACATTAATATTTATTTACACGCATGCTTGCTCATGCCAACACATGCACACACACAGACACACAGGCACACAGACACACAGACACACACTAGCATACACTTAGTCACACATACGAACACATTCACAAGTAAATTTTATATAAATAAAAAAAGATGAATAAAAAAGTAAAAATATATCTAAACAATTACGCTGATATTACTGCTATAACTTCGAACGAAGCTTAAAATATTTTCTTTTCGAAGAAGAAGTCTTTCTCTTCAATTAATAAAATTAATATTTAAACGCACACACACGACACACACACACACACACACATATATATATATATATATAAATATACATATATATATGTGTGTGTGTGTGTGTGTATATATATATATATATATATATATATATAAAAGTACAGTTTATGTAATTCAAAATAATGTTTAATTAATTAGAATTTATTTTATTAATATTTCTGTTCTTTATTCGATCAAGCATTAAGATAAAGAAGAAATAAAATCTATTGTTAAGACGTTTTTTCAATATTTTTCTCCTTCTCCTCTTCCAAATCTATAACAGCCATAGAATTAAATCTTAACAACTTTCCTCAATGAATAACATCATTAGTAAAAACAAATGTGTAAAATTATAATTAATAAACTTATAATGCTAATAATTATTATAAATTGTGAGTCTTATGAATTATATATGAAGGATATATTAGAACTTGTAAAAATACATCGAAACAGCTTCGAATGGTTATAAATTTATATCAAATTACCCTTGCTTGTTTTGACGGACATTCATATTTCAAATTTAAAATTCCATATAATTATAAACAATGAAATAGAAAATTAATTATGAATAACGTTTACTGAATTATTCACTTATTAATAATATTTCACATTTCAAAGACAGTATAAGTATGAATAATAAAATGACGAAAACTACAAATAATATTTGTTGAATTATAAACCGAATAATTACATTTCACATCTAATATACCATATAATTTTTTCATCAAGTGAACATGTTTGTATAAAAAAATTTTTGCCATACAATGAAATTAAAATCTAGTCTTTAGAAACTTGAATATTTGATAATCAATAACCCACTAAATGAAAGTGCAGGAAGGAAAGAAAGAGAAGAAAAGAGCCAAGGTGACAATCGGACACCAAATATCTTTGTGTTTCCCCACCTTCTCCCAGGTCACATGACTGTGCGAGATTTTGAATTCCTTTTAATAACGTTTATCGCTGAGTAATATATAGATATTATATGCGCGCGAGAACGTGGATATTGCCAGAGTGAATTAGACTTGGAATACCAATACCGGTAATGGATGGACATTTATCCAGAGATCTGCATCGAAAACGACGTCAATGCCACCATGGAAGAAGTTGTAATACTTTTCAGTCTTCATGCCCTAGAATTAAAAAAACAAACAAAAAAAAAAGCAACAAAAATTAGAATTAGGTGAGCTACATTTAATGGCAGCCCATTCACAATTACCGTCTTTTCCAACAACCAAACTAATGCCGGGATTGAAACGGACATCACTACTCTATGTGACCGGCTATCTTCACTTGCTCGACAAGCATAACGTCCCAATCATTGGTGGAGACATCAATATACAAATTGACAAACAAAAAATAATACATCTGCCAGGCAGACGATCACTCGACTATTTAACGTGTAACCTTTCCGGGTGGGTGATCAAATCTCAGCAGAATCAATCGTGTGCCCACATTGTGAATTTCAGATCCAAACAAATGGCTCCAGTGTTTACGCCAAAATAAGCGAACCGATAATAAAAAGAAAATGAAAATTTAAGTCCAAAGAACGAAAACACACGGAGTTACAAAATAAAATAATAATGTTTTTAGTCAGCAAAAGTACAATTAACGATTACGAAATATCTATAGTTTTTCGATGTTTGGTTCCCCGAATATACGATGCAGTGGTCAGTCCACGGTCAGGCTTCCTCACTTAGACTCACTAAGTACTCTTAATGCGTTACGTTATTTTTTATCTTCCGTTTGTTGAAAATTGAGAGATGTTAGAGGACCTGGCTATCTCCGAGTCTGGAGCAAGACGCTTTCTACATCAGCTCTTCCTGCTTCAAGTCATCTCCAGAAGGTCACTCGTAACACTGTCAACTTTTCGGCAAAAATCCGGTTTATATAATTGACCATTCTGTTTACAAATGGACGTATTTCATCAAAGGCCATAACTTAATTTTCAAAAAAAATTAACTTCATTCACTGATGCTCTCTGCTACCACAACAGTGAATCTCTGCCTGCTACTAGAGGTGTGGGGGGTCACCTGTATAAAACTTCAGGTTCGACTGCGACGATACGGTTTTCTTTCCCTCCTTTCCATCACGTCTTTTTTGTCCTTTTCTCTGCTGTGGATGGCCCTTTCACCTCACTTGATTCACACGTCATATGTTTAAATACTTCCAAAATTAGATCAACATTTTCCATTTCTTAAAGTTTTTTTTCCCCAGGGCCATCGGCTTGCATTAGACTGACCCTTCTGTGACCTCACTTCCTCTTCAGGTATTGTTTTGACCAGTGGTTTCTACGACTTTACCTTTCTCTTCTTTCTTTCTGTCTCTGGTTAGAAAAAATCAATAGTAATTTTTGTAAATCTTCTCCTAGCCAAAAATTAAACAATATTTCACGCTTTCTTTCTCATGGTGATAATATATTCATCACTCTTTTAAAAATAACAATGTACAGATTTTATTCTTCCCAAGTCTGCACTGTTCATTATTCCTTGTTTATAGAAAGAAAACGACATCTCTGGCTTTTTAGGAAAATATTCCGCTTTTCCCATTTTCTATTATTTCGATTAATAAAAACATTCCTTCTCAATTTGTCAAGATACTGCCCCAATCTTCTAAAATCAACACCGAATAGAAGGCTAGACTCCATACAATCCCAATCTACTATGTTACACATCTAGCATACACAGCTTGCCAAATAGAAATCTCGAATCTCTAACAAGCTTTTCATTGCTAAACAGTAAATTCTAAAAAGGTGAGAAACTTCGGACCGACACCTACATAAAGAACGCCAAGGCTCAGCTAAATAATACTCATAAATAAGAAGTGAGTTGATAGTGTTGTGAACTGTGAGGCACTCTCCACTTTTGAAGAATTATCTTACGATTACAGAATCGTCACGACAGAGATACGCTCCATCTACGCAGAAATAAGATAGTCATACTCACAAGGTATGATTATTACTTATCAACCAGTAGAAGTATTAGCAAAATGGTAACTGCCAGAAACAAATTTGATACTCTTTAGGAGATATCAGAAAGACATACTCGAAATGACGAATATGAAAAATTCGTCACCACCCATATAGAAGTTGCGTCGGAGAGGATACGCCAAGAACAAACTGTAGAGTTCTATGGGAGTTTCAAGCAGTCAGGAAATAAGAGATAACTTTTAAAACGCATCCTGACTCGATAAAAGAAACCCAACAAATTCCAACTCGCAGAAACTTAGGAAAGCCCAGAGAAAACTTACCAACACTATCCAAAAAGAGCAATTAGAATGCATTTATAGCCAAACCTTTAGAATTAGAAATTCATTTGAAGATAGACAATCACGAATAGCATGGGAGACAGTAAATGGAGTGTGCAAAAGGAAAAGTACATCGAGGACAGATTTAGACTTGCCTACCAAGAAGGAAAACTTCTAAAGTGGAAAGAACTTTTCAAAAATCTGATGAGAAACCCTCCTTAAATCATTGACAAATTAATCTAAAAAAATTGTTGATGGCCAACAAGACGTCAAACTAGAACGATTTCTGAGAGAAGAACTTGATCCAGTATTGAAAAAAAAATTGAAAAGCTGCCGGCCTTTACAAAATACCTCGTGATGTTTGGAAGACAAAAATATGAGGATATAATACTATGACTATAACATGAAGTCTATAAAGTACAACTGAGAAAGGGACAAAATGATGCATTTAACTCTTTCCCGAGAAAGGTGACCTCAAAATCACTAAGAACGTCACCGGAATTACCCTAATTCTGTAAACTTTATAATGCCTTAGATTTATTTCTCTGGCTTTTTTGTTGTTTTATCTTTCTTTTTGTTTAAAGACGTATAAATTAATTTTATAAATAATCAACATATTTTATACGTCTGAATTCTTTTGGTAATAACCGTAAGATTTCCTTAGATATTTTTTTCACCAAAAGTATTCTAGCGTAAATAATACAAGACACGTACAAGACTAACAGTAATAAGGATAAACCAATCATTATTCCATTGAACACTACATCCATTACTTTTCTCCAATGAAATTTACATTACGTGATATTCCACATCAAGGGCTATTATTAGCTCGGCTAAAAAGATGGCTGCTTTCATTTTTAATTTTCGATGAGGCATTCTAGAAGAGAAATGTCAGAATATATATATGCTTTCATCTTTTCATGACTTTTCCTTGATTAGTTTATTCTAATTACGTGAGTTATAAGATGCCCTTGTTAACTGTCTAGACTACTTTCCCATTATTTCCATTATAGCCAAAGATTTTTCATTAGTGTCTCTTAGGTGTACACGGATAGGAACAAATAAACTTGCTAGCGGTATTTGTCATTTGCTAGAAGATCTAAAACCCAATTTCTTAGGAAATTTTTTCATCATTCATTTCTACAAAGTGATCGTACATTGGTCATCAATGTTGCATCTCTCGCTCGTAATAGAAACTTGGGAGTGGGCAGTTTCTTTTTCTATTTATATTCAGCAAATAGCTTTAGCAAAAATACTAATTAATGGCTTTAACCAAAGAAATTGTTTTCTCCTCTTATATTTGAAAACACGATGTAATTAATGTAAGAAGTTACTGGCAAATATGTCTAGAACAAGATTAAGTTTTCGTTTTGGAATCTTTTGACAAGCTAAAAAAAGTGTTATGCAGGTAGTGATTGGGCCAGGTATCAAGTACTAATTAACGCGTTATATGGACAGGTATTGGACCTGGTATCAAATATCAATGAACGCGTTATCCGGACGGAGATTGGGTCAGGTATCAAATACCAATCAGCGCGTTATCCAAATGTGGATTGGATCAGGTATCAGACATATATTAACGTGCTATGCTGATGGCTCTTGAACCAGATGAAGCAGATGACTAAGAGCGCCTTTTATGTATTTTCATTAAAAAATTATTATTCTACCAGGGATCATTCGCTAGAGGGTTATTTTACACTTATTAAATCAGAGATTACCCCGTACTGCCAAATAAACTCAATGTAGATGATAGACACTATCAAATGAAACTCTTTTCCCTGGTAAATATTATGAAAGACTAAATGTTGTCACAGTCAATCTCCTATAACATAGAATCATACAATGGCATCAAATTTGCGCGTAATTTGTCCAAGACAGTTTTTTATGTGATTCATGCAGGCCTTCTACCATTAAAAGTAAATCGTTACTTCAACAAAAAAATTAGATACAAAAAGTGTTTATTTGAGCATCACATACAGATGTGTAAGTGGATATATATTTGATAGAAAATATTATTCTGAATTAAATTTATACCAAAAAGAATCTAATAATATAATTCCACATAGGCTACATTCACTTTTGGATTGGGTAACCAGTGCCTGTGTCATGGCTCACTAAAACATTTTCTTTTATCATCTTCGGTGTTTTGTGCTATTGCTATCTCATAAATATTTTCGAATCCAATATAACAATTCCCTCCACCCCGCACACACCATATTGGTCCCTGGGAGCCAAGTCTTCATTTTTGTCGACGAGCAGCATTCCTACCCCTTTCTTCCGATACTACAGTCTTCAAACAGCTGCCTGAATGGGTAGGTGTTACAATTCAAAACAGTCCGTGTTTGATACCAGTCGTTGATTGTCTAGTTTGGTTCTTCAAAAATGCAATGATTTTTACCGAAGAAAAAAAGAGCCTCTTCTCCCGAGTTAGAAGACCGTTGTATGTTTTCTGGCGACGAATTCTCTAAACGGAATAAGTTGAACTTTGTCGAAGAAATAAGAATGCCAGTCTTGGGTATATATAAACGATTTAATACAAGTAAATGAAAATCATCTACAACAGATTCCGTCTTGACAATCTATTTCACAAAGAACAGAAAATAGCGATCTGGAATCTGATCTAATGTCAGCAAAACTCAGATGATCATCGAATACCAGTGTTTTTGCAGGGGTGGGTTTTTGTTGCATGTGTGGTTCTTTTGCTTGTGTGCTAGTTTTCCTTCTTCCTTCTCGATTTCTCCTCTGCTGCCTGTCACAAGACCAGTGTGGTGTCTGAATTTCATCTCTCCACCATCTCAATGAGTTTATGTATAATTCTTCGACCATGGATAAAACTCTTCGAACGTCAAAATAACACAATTTTTCATAATTTGAAGTCGAGTCAATGTCCATTTTCTTGTTTTGATTATTTACTATTAAAGTCAAAATATATTCGGCAGACATTTTCATTAGAAACGACATAAAAACATCATCTCTAACTTCTCCAAATTGGTGATCACACCTGGCTTTTCGAAAAATATTCTCACCTGGGAAAATTAATAATACCTGATTCCATTCTGTTTCGTCGGAATTTCTGCATTATTAAAGTTACAATACTTCCAAAAATAGTACTAAAAACAAAATTCTCCGGAAGACAATTACTGTGATGAATTTAATTGTTTGCAATATTCCTTCTATTTCACCGTTCCTTCTCATTCATTCCTGTACAACGATTTTTTGTGCAATTTCCTCCATTTTCTTTTGAAATGACTCACCTTTTCATCTCCATTTATTTTGATTTTTTTTGTTCTTTTTTTTTTTATTAATGTAAGGATTTGTCGATTTTAATATATTTTCCATCGTAGAATAATGATTATCGAGGTAGAAAATGGGATTAGTGATTCGATTTGAAAATCCTTGAAAGCGGCTGCTGCGTTTCACTTCTCGCTAATGCCCTCGGGAAAGGCATAAATATGTCTATTCTCCCAAACAAAAGGTTAAAAAATTAAGAGAGCCTTGGTAAACCAGTCAAGAAATTAAACCCCAAATTCAATCTAGCTTTATTCTGCTTACAAAAGGATGACCCAGTCGGTTGGTGCTGCAGAATACCCAGACAGCATGTCTGCAGAGAGTTAAGACTTCCTCAATGAGTGTCTTGTATATGACACTAAACAATCTGATGGTGAGGCTCCAGTAATGCCGGAACTTTGAGAAGTGCGAAGTACTCCTTCACTGCAATCGCTCCCCGGTCCACTCTGGTCCGGAGTGGTAGCACCTGATAGGGTTCTATCCATGGGTCAAAAAGAACAAAAATTGTGTACTTATGCTAAACTGTATTGTTTGAAAGAGAATTGTTTGACATTTAAACTGTGTACTTATGCTGAACTGAATTGTTTGAAAACTTTATCAAGATGACTTATTTCAGCAGTAAATGACCCGAAAAGGGTTGGTGTGCCATAAAACCAATCAACCAACCAACCAACTTATAAAATGAGCTTGGGGCATATTGCAATATAGGGGTATGATAACTTTATATTTTTCTCGATAAATTTGTTCTGGGGGCTGATAATAATAAAACCTATTTCTCTTTTGAAATTGTGTCAGCCTAATCCAGAGCTTTACACTTAATATAAAATTGTTTGTTTTTTTTTTGTTTTTTTTTTGTTTTTTTTCCGTTTTGAAATTAATCATTTTTATATTTTTTACGTAATTTTCATTACTAGTTGCATTTTACAATATACAAGAATTTTTGGATTGTTTTCCTAATGTTGACACTTTTCCATCTATTTTCTGATCCTAACTATTTTATTGTCACTATTTGCAATCTTTATTTCAATTATTGAAAATGTTTCTGCTCACTTCTCCTTATTTTCCCTGAGTAAACTGACTGTTTCATTTTCGAGTTTCTAATCAAAATCGTTAATTTTCTAGACTTTCGATCAATTAATTCAAATTCTTATCTTGTTCAATTTATAGATTGTTCGTACCTCGCTTATGATACTGCACACGTCTGCTTCTCTTTTATGAAATTCTTATTGTTTACTTTGGGTTCCAACATTTTCTGTTCTCCTTTGGTTCTAGGTTTTCCTTCATTTCCTCGTATTTCATTCAGTTGCATTGAGTAGTCCAAGGTATTTGTCGTTAACATTATAATGGTTTTGTTGTTATCAAACAATTCAATTCTGTCTGGCATTGTTTGTGCATCACAAATAATGCAATCTTCTTCTTCTTCTTCTTCTTCTTCTTCTTCTTCTTCTTCTTCTTCTTCTTCTTCTTCTTCTTCTGTAGTATTAACATTTGTTGTTGTCAAGTTTTCACAGCAGCTACGACTGGCAGTTGTCAAATCATAGCAAATATTCTCGAGGAGCTGCTCTTGGTGTAATGGTTATCCTCGTAGGAAATGGACACGGTGACACGAGTTCAAATCCTGGACGAGACTGATAGCATTTCACATAGCACTAATACACTTAGGAAAGGTATGAATCCAATTATTATCCCACCAACTACGAGTAAATAGTAGGACAGAGTAGGTTCTTCAGCCTTGGTGAGTCAACTAGTCTAGTAGAAGGAAAACTCTGAATTTAAACCTAATAAACCCCGTTTAAAAATTGACCTTGTGTCATATCCAGCCCGAGCAGAGGGGTTGGAGAATATGAATAGCAAATATTCTCCGTATATCAGTGGTCTTGGATTTCTTGCTGATTTTAGAAGACTTGTTTACGGGATAGTTTCTATTATCTTTTTCTCCTTGAAAGTTTTTTACATTAGTGTCAGCTGATAGTCGTTCACTGGAGTTTGAGTGATAGCAAGTTTCTTTAACTCTCCTGGACTCTTCTCAGTATTCTGGCCGTTCTTAATAATATAGTAGTCTGGATAGTCTCTACTTGTCCTCTTATTTCCATGTCCTCCGGTCTCTTTAATAATCCTTTGATGACTGCACCAAAAGTAACAATCACGATTTGTATAATTGCCACTTTCATGTTCCAATTTTTTTTTTCAGTTTCCTAGAGGTCCAAATATTTATCCTTCTTTTCACTTTCTTTCAATTTTAATCCGTGGTCAGTCGTGATAGCAAAGTCGACAATAGTGTCGGTGCTCTTTTGGATTATTATAAGGTCTGGTCTTCTGAACTAGATTAGGTGATCCTTTTTTATGACAATATCCCATAGGAATTTATGTGTGACATTCTCCAGTACTGATGCTTGGTTGTGCATATACCATTTGTTCGGATGGTCGAATTAAACGTTCTTGCCAACCAGTAGATCACCTTGCCCACCCAGCCGTGTCTAGTTTTATATTCCTTTTGTGCTAATTTTGTTATTATTATTATTATTATTATTATTATTATTATTATTATTATTATTATTCCTTGCATGATTTTCACATCATCGTAAGCTGATGGTATTTCACTGGAATCTGAGTGACAGCAAATCTTCTCAAGTTTCCAGAACTCTTCTCAGTATTCTGGCCGACCTCAACAATGTTGTACTTTGCATTCCCTTAGCTTTTCCTCAGATTTTAACATCTTCCAGTTCCCTTTCCAAGCTGTTTGGCGACTGTTCCCATTGCACCAATTACAATTAGTTTTATAATTAACTTCATGCCCCATATTTTTTAAAAAACTATACTCATCATTAAACTGCTTCGAGAGTTTTTTACATCAGCGTTAGCAGATAGTTTTACACTAGAGTTTCAGTGACCGCTAGTTTTCGTAAATCTGCTGGGCCCCTCTCAGTATTCTTACTGATATTTACAATGATGCTGTCTAGATGGTATCCACTTGTCCTCTTATTTTTTCAGGGCCCTTTACCAATCCTTGGACGAATACTCCAAGTGCCTCAATTACAACTGCACCGTCAACTTAATGTTCGATTGTATTTTTACTTCTTTTGCAAGATCTTAGTATTTATCTCTCTTTTCGATTTTTGTTCATTTTTGCTCCGTGGTCTGCGTGTACAGCATTTTCCTCTATTTGGCAGATTTCACTCCTTGGGAATTTTTCATATCAGTTTGAATTGATGGCTGAGTGACTAATAGGCTCATTAGGTCTCCAGAGCTCTTTTAAGAATTCTGACCGATCCTAACAATTCTGTGGTCGGTATCGTCTCGATTTCACCTCTTATTTTCAATTACTAATGTCTTTTCCCGGAAAATTGGGAACTGTTTCTAGTGCTCCAACATCAGTTGGTATCACCGTCACCTTTAGGTTCCTCAGCTCTCTTACAATATCAAAGAATTTGTCTATTATTCCCTTTTCTTTTATGTTCATACTGCGGTCCCTTGAAATAATAAAATCAACTAGATCACAAGTTATTTTCTTTTTGTTAAGGTCTCGTCTTTCGTTCAAGATTATATGATTTGTTAGTGACTCAAAGTCTTTCAGAATATTGTGCATCCAATTTTCTTGGATTGATTCAGGTTTTCTTAAAGTTCTTTGGGATCATTCCTACTCCAATAGCGAGTATCATCGTTATGATCATGACCTTCACGTGCCACAAATTTTTGTTACATATATATTTTTTCGATCAGTTTTTTTTCAACCCCGCTCTAAGCTTTTTCGATTGTCACTATAGCATGGTTATTTCCTCCGATTAAATCTCTGTTGTCACTGACATGATTCTCAGAAGAAAAATGACTAAAACTAAAGGTCCCCATTTCTAGGATTTCAAAATATTTTAATTATTTTTAAAGTATTTAATTATGCACAGGCTTTTAAAAACAATATTTAAATTTTGTACCTACCACAAAATTTCCATATATATCTATATATATAATGATGAAAAAATTAAGTATGTCTTGCTAAATTGTTTCTCTGTTAGTTCTTCAATAAAGTCCATTTCTTTCGTTTGTGTCTAAACAACGACATTCAGAAAAAAACTGACTTTTGTTTACTCAAAGCCTAAAAAATCTGTTTTCTTTTTATCCTATAAAACCAAAATTAATTTATGTTTATATTATTTGTCTGCACATGGAACTCGGTCTCGTCTTTTTTCTAATCCTCAGTTGATAATTGTTTCTACAACTTAAGAACAGTCTGATTCTTATTTAATTTGCTGCTTTCAATCATCATCGAATTTACGATTTTTGTTTAACTTGCCGAAGGTATTTGCTATTGCAAAACGTTCTCAAGCATTTACAATTAAGGGAAAAAAATCAGTATAAAAGACCTCTTCAAAATTCTGCCCTAAGAAATTTATAACAGGATATCTTCCACTTTTCTAAACAATATGTAAAGTGTCTTTCATAAAAGCGGTATTATCTCTGCTTCTCAACAGACTGGATTCGACATGAGATTTTTTTTATAGTGAGAGTTTATTAGAAGAGAAGGTAGGATACGAGCTGAATGTCGTCTCCCGGTGGACTATGCTGGTCATAGGGTCACTGTAAGCTATGTAAATCAGGTGAATCTGCTGGGTATGGACTCATTAAGTGCTATGTAAGGCCATCTTGGCACGCATGCCTATTCAGAGCTTGGACCATGTCTAGTGTTATGTTTTGATAGTCCTTTATTTGCCCACTCGGACCCGGGGGTTAAAAGGCCGCAAAAAGGAGTCTTTCGTAAAAGTTCTTACCAAACTTATAACGTGCTCCTTAATCTCGTCCAATTTTAAATAAATAGCCTTTAAATGAGAAAAACTAGAAGTCACTCAAAGACGATATCTTGCTTGGGATTTCGTAATACCTTGTTTTCGTAAAAAAAAATCTCCGAAGAAAATGGGAAGGATAGCGACGTTCTTATTCATGTGTTCAAATAGATGCAACTTGCTAATGAATTATTAATCTCTCAAGAAACATTCTGTTCAATTATACACTGTAACGTCCCAATTCTTATGCCTAGTAACATCAAGGCTGCGTAACTGATGCTGAAACATCTATAATAGTTGTTAAACGACTGCAAATGTTTTGACGAATTTCCTTTTGATATCTTTCCTTTTAATACATATAGAATTAATGTTAGTTTCATAAATTTTTTCAGATTATTATGCGAAACAATAGTGACGCTATTTCTTTTACAATAACGGGTGTTTATCAATTGAAATTTGTGTGGAGGTTCTTTTCCTTGTTTTAGTTTCTTATTTTGAAGTCTACTGATCAAAGACTTATTCTGTTAGGAGTTTTGTTTCTTTTTCCACATTTTAGCTGTCATAATTAGTCTCTGATTACTTTGTTGTATGTAGTCACCTAGTAATTTAATAGCTGAGTACATAATATTTATCATTAGCTGTCTTGTTACTGCTGGTGATGATGAAAAGGCATCAAGTCTTTCCAGATTTTCCTGACCTTTCTCAGAATATTGTCTACAGCCACGTTGTCGTTGTCACGACAAAGTAAAACTTTCCTCATTTTTGTTTCCTTTAATCTTTTCTGGCCCAGTCGGCTGGTGGTGGTGGTGGGGGTAATAGAATACACATACTGCTTCTCGGCAGAGGGTTAAGACCCACACCCAACAAGTGTCTTGGATATGACATTAAACAATCTCGATCCAGTCGGCTAGGGGTGCAGAATATACCGACTGCTTCTCTGCAGAGGGTTAAGACCCACACCCAACAAGTGTCCTGGATATGACATTAAACAATTTCGATCCAGTCGGCTAGGGCTGCAGAATACACCAACTGCTTCTCTGCAGAGGGTTAAGACCCACACCCAACAAGTGTCCTATATATGGCACTAAACAATCTGATGGAGAGGCCCCTGTAATGCTGCAGCTTTCGGGAATGCAGAGTACTCCTTCATTGGCGTCGCTCCCAGGTCCACTCTGGCCCGTATTGGTTGATCCTGATAGGGTCTAATCTATGGATTAAATAGAAATAAACTGCGTACTCATGAATTGCTTTAAATAGAATTCTTTTTGTGTGCTAACCTGAATTATTTGAAAATGAACCGTTTTTGACATTGAAACTTTACTTACGCTAAACTGAATTATTTGAAATAGAACTGTTTGAATAAACTGAATGGCTTGAAATAGAAATATTTTTAACAATTAGTTTAATTGTTAAAAATATTTCTATTTCAAGCCATTCAGTTTAGTCAAACAGTTCTTCTAATGCTAAACTTAATTGTTTGAAAAAAAATTGTTTCTTTGCATAAAAATGGGTGATAAAATGTTGATAAACCATAAAACCAGAACTGACAAACTAATCTCTTTCTCAGAATCATTGTGGTTTACTGCCCGTTAGTTTTTATAAGCACAATTTGTTCTCTCCTTATCTCCAGTTCTATCAATGGAGTTTAGAATGCGTTGTTTTTTTTTTTTTTTTTTTTTTTTTTTTTAATACCTGCAGAGGGGTAAGAACTCTCAAAATCATCGTCCTGTGTTTGGTGCTAAATTTCATTTAATAGTTAGGTCTAGTTCTAAAGAGCTACGAAAGGTGGACTGCCGCAATATTGACATTACTCACACTTCCACTCAATATCAGTTAGAGATCAATACATGGGTTGATTAGATTTTTTTAATATTTGTATTTTATGGGACCACGAGCAAAAAATTCTTAACCATGATCGACAGAAAAAAAAGTGTCTATGAACGTGCATTGAATTCGATCCGTCACCAGTTAGTATGAAATAACGCAATACGGTTAGAAATACCGTTAAAATCAATCGACCAATCAATGAGTCAATCAAACAGTCTTTATGTTCTTTTTACCGGAGATGTACTGGCGTTGTTAACTTGTTTTTTTTTTTCTGTTCATTTATTGGAAACAACAATGTCTATGATAATAAATGTAACTTCTCTTATCATTCTCAGGAAATCAGTTTCTCTCTCACTTATTTCTGATTGTCATCTAAAATGTATTGTTGCTATTAGTGAAATATAAGGTTCGTATATTATTAAAAAAAAGTATTCGGTTGTACATATAATTATATATACATTCGTTATAATTCTATTCTCTTGGCTGACTCATATAAAATATAAAATCAAAATGACAATCTTGGAGCGGAGGCAATTTCTCCTCCCCACCACAAATAAAATAAGCGAATGCAGTAAATTAGCTTAAAAAGGGAATAAGACTAGACACGATTGGTTGGGGAAGGAGTTCCACAAGGAATTATGCAAGAAGTTTAAATTTGACCACACGGATAAATGGTATATGAACAACCAAGAATGCACGTTAGAATATGGGATACACAGAGCTCTTTGGGATTTTGAGAATAAAAAGGGATCACCTAATCTCGGACAGACGACCAGTCAAAGAGATTGTTAACAAAAAAAAGAAAACCTGTCGAATCGCGGACTTTGCCATTCCGGCTGATCACAGGGTAAAATTGAAAGAAATCAAAAAAAGATATAAGTACTTAGACCTTGCAAGAGACCTGAAAAATCAACTGAGCATGAAAGTGGCGGTGATACCAATTTTAAATGGTGACATCAGTAAGTCTCCAAAAGAATTGGTACATGGACTGGAGGACTTGGAAATAAGAGGAGGAGTGGAGACCATCCAGACTACAGCAGTGTTGAGATCGGCCTGAATACTATGAAGAGTCCTGGAGACCTGAGGAGACTTAGAGCCATTCAGATTCCATTGGAAATCTATTAGCTAAACCTGCTGGTAAAAAGTCACAAAAGAGTTAGATAATATAACAAAAAAATCCTCAAATCTCGAATAACACCATTTTCTTCTAAAAGTCACTAAGATATCTACAGCTGTAAGTTTTCTAGGAAAATGCATTGTCTTAAACTTATTATGCTGTTGTTATCAACACCAATGATTATTGCAGCCAAAATTCTTTTCCTTAACAATGGAAGACTTATCATTCGTTGGCACGCTATCTTCCGTGATAATATTCGTATTATTTGAAACTAGAAAATCAGCATGTTGTTGGATTCACGCGGTTGAATTATTTAGGCAAGTCATCTTATTAAAAGCAAGAGTTCTACAACAGTGTTAAAAAGAAAACTCTCGACTTAACACAAAATAAATGACAATTAAAACGAATGGGGCATTTATTCCGAAAATAAAAGCGATTTTCTCATTAGAGATGTATATAATTCATTGAAGAAGAATTTAGCACCCATCTTAACAATCATGAATATTTGTCTTATTTACAACTCTCGAGTAAACACCTGATATCTGGCTTACGTACTTAGAGTCCATCTGAGTTTTTTTTTTTTAAGTAGAGCAAATCTGGCTTGAATTCAGAGTTTCCTTCACAGAGGCAGATTGCCTAAACAAGGTTAACGAACCCAAACTCACCTACTCTTTATTCGTAAGTGAATAAATAGTAGGGAGCGCGTTTAACTAACGACAATCGTCGTAGGAAATGGGATCGGCGAACCAAATTCGAATACTTGACCAGGCAGCTTGATTTAAATTTCGTGTAAATACCCTTCTTAGAGGTACGAGCTCATCTGTTCTCCTGACCATCTATGGCTAATTGTAGGATATACTAAGTTCTTTAGCCTTAGTACGGCTACCTGAGTAGAAGGAAAACTCAGAATTTAAATCAGCTTTACTTAGCTTAAAAATCACCTAAAATAACATCCTACCCGTACTAGAGGGGTTTAATAAATGCACGACCACATCTGAGGGGAGAGGGGACAGATGGATCATGTCTTTTTCCAGGGACATTAGTGCAAATGAAACGCAAACAGTTCTGTTCAGGTTTCATACTCGGGTCACCGATTTCATTTCGCCCAACAGTCACTGTCACGTTAAGTCAAACCCCAGTAAAAAAGCTTCATGGTATTGAGCAGTTTCTTTTAACCCTTAGAACCAGAAGGTGCCAATATTCCGGTACTTTCCAATGGTGCTACATTCCAAATTACCACAAGGTCTTGTTTTTAAATAAATCCTAAGGCAACAGTCTAACCAACGAGCAATCCATTTACAAACCGATTTCCGCATACTCCGTCAGTATAAATTTTACTCAGTTTTCCGAGTGGGCCGATATTTTGAAAAATAATGCGTAAAAATGTCTCCCAAACGTTCACCTACAGATATTAACACGTAAAGATATTGATATGAAACACCTAACTGATGTCAGGAAACATTGGTTAGAGAAGGCAGCAAATACTATCAGAAAAAAAATTATTTATGTTGTTTGCCTAGAAAAGCACACAAAAGCAACGGTTCAAAATCGTAATTTGGCATATCAAAAACTTCCCATCCAAGAAGAAAACAGTCTACTGGTGCCTATATTGCATAAAGTTTTATGCATTGAAAAGCCCGGACAGAACTGTTCTCATGACCGGCATTCAAAGCAAGAATACTGAAGGTAAACTACTAGTGATAGACTGAAAATGGATTTAGAATCGTAACATGAGTACAAATACTTCTTTTTACGTTAGACATGAGAGAACGATAAAATTAAGTTAACTTTTTTCTGTTTTTTTGTCTGGAGCTCAGGGTTTGAGGGCATTGTAAGATTTTAGGCATTCGGGTTGAAAGAGTTAAACCGGACATGGGCAACGTTTTTCGAAAAGCTAGTCGCATTGGACATGAGTTGCAAACAGGCAAGCAGAAAAAATCACATTATTTTCTTTGAATATACATCGACCATTGTAATTCTGAAAACCATACGCGTAAGCGTAAGCCTTAAAAATAGGAAAAATGGTTGATTGTTTTTCTCTTCGGTAAAAAGATTCATATGGCTCATGGGACACATTTTGCCGATATCTGTTTTAAACGCACAGCACATCGCTACACTAATCTATTCTGCTCGGAAACATGTATAAAACTATTTATTTACTCCAAAGCCATCTCGGAGGTTATCCTGCAGAAAATAACAACTCTTATTAGCTCAAAATATGCTATAGAAGAATTCACTTTCCCTTTGGAAAATAAACCTCCCGCCCAAAAGGACCATTTAATTTTTATATCGTAAAAAATTTCTATTATTCAATTGAGACGTCCCAAGTGCCATTTATCCGACCAAAGCACTATCAGAAATAAACTAAATAAACACTCACTTCATCAAACTTCAATGTGACAAATTATTGTCAATAACACACGGACATTACACAATTCAAACGATAAAAAAGAACAGAGGATTTCAATATAGAATCAAAAACCCGAAACTCAAGACAGAGTGTTCTAAAGGCAATTACATAGACAGAGTGTTCTATAGGCAATTAACGATTAGAAACTTACCCATTATCGAACTATCACGTGACGTCAGCTGAATTGGGGCACAGAAATATCCGATGATATGGTTCATTTTCTTTTTGAAATAACGAACAATATATATATATATATATATATATATATATATATATATATATATATATATATATATATATATATATATATATATATAAATAAGCACTGTTCATAATATTCTTTAAATACTTTGCGACCATAAAAATCAATTTTCTTTAAACTCCACTCGAACCAAAGGATCTTGCTGAAAAATGACTTGAGACACAATCGAAAGCGCCTGAATACCTGAAACATTTTGACGAGTTTTACATTTATTCGAATTACGTTCTGTAGTTCATAAAACAGAAGTTTATTCAAAGTTTTATATCCCTTCATGTCTATCTTTACAACTATATATATATATGTATATATATATATATATATATATATATATATATATATATATATACGCCATCCTATTTGTCATGGATTGAGATAAAAATGAATGTAGACTAGATATTCCTATTTTGAGTGTTGAATTAAAAGGAATTGTTTATATAGTGTCACAAATGTCGATGGCATAACATTTTTAGTATTTTGATTGAATATTTATTCGAAATGCGTCTCTTATCACATAAGGATTAATGCTGCTGTAAGACCTTCCAACAATAAATGGGGCAGAGGTAAATCTTGCTTGTAATCTTCCATTTATTAACTGTCGAAGAATAATCATATGATATTTTTTGATAAAAATCAACATTCAGATGGCAGGCAGATAAAAAGCTTACTAACCAAGTAAAAAAATTGTGAAACCAGCACTCCTCAAGAATGGTCAATTAGGGGTTTTATTAAGCAATAAATGAGCTAATCACAAATCAGGCACTTAGCATTTATTTTTAGATGATCATTTTGACTTCATAATTTAATTCATTAAACAAATTAGATTAAATTATTTTAATCAATAGCATAGTTTCTCCTCTCTATGAAGAAGAAATATCATAGAATGTCCCACAATAGAGGAAAGAATAAAAGAATGTTCTTATTATTTGCATTCTTAAAACAGATACCAGTAGAAAACTAGTTGTTAAAATTAATCTGTTGTTAAATATCCGTTCTTGCAGATGTCAAAAAGCCGTTGGGTTTAACAAATTGACAGTTAACATGGCTTCAACATAGAATTTTCAAGTGAAACAATGGAAAGGATCATAAATGTCACGTTTGGCTTTGTTTGGTGATATGTCATATCAACCATTGTAGCTTATTTAATGCCAACTTTATTCTTATTCATATAAACAGTTCAATTTCAAAGAATAATGTTTAGCATACGTACCGAGTAAATGTCAAACACTTCGATTCCACCCATAGATAGTGCCCTATCAGGTACTACCACTCCGAGCCAGAGAGGGACTGGGAGCGATTGCAATGAAGAGGTACTCTTCTTTAAAAGTCCAACATTACTAGCACCTCACCCACAGATTATTTAATGTCATATCCAGGATACTTGTTGAAGGAGTCTTACCCCTCTGCAGAGATACAGTCTGCGTATTCAGCTGCCTCAACCAACTGGGCTTCGTCGGAGAAGTCCTAACCCTCTCTATAAATTAGTTGGTGTGTTCTGCTGCCCAAACAGACTTAGCCTCATCGGTGGAGTCTTACCCTTCAGCAGAGATGCAGTCGGTGTATTCTGCAGCCACAGCCAACTGGGCCTTGTCGAAGGAGTCTTACTCCTCTGCAGTGATGCAGTTTGTGTGTTCTGCAGCACCAGTTGACTGGGCCAACATAAAAGTCAATTGACAAGTCAATCCACGGAGGATTGTCGTGAAAGAACTGCTCATAATTTTTTTTATTCATTACCTCTACATTTTCCGTTTTACACAAGTTGATTTTTATTGTTGAATTTACCCAATTGTCTTCTTTCTTCTGATCTTTTTTTCGAGCTTGCTTTTCGGCTTCGATTAATAGTTTTATAACTTTCACTTTCCAATTTACCAGGCATCGGAGGTTCGCTATTCGCAATTTTACGCCAATCCCTGTCCTTATCTGTTTTATTTTTCTTAGTGTCATAAGATGAACGAGAATGTATGATACAAGGATAATGTTTTATCGAGACTCCGTTACTTGTGGGTCTATCCTCTTGAAAAAAATGCGAGTCCACGTCAATTCCCCCCCATCTAGTATTTCTTTTCTATCAGTGTTATTGATATTCCAGATCTATGGAGGTGCCTGTGGTGTAATGGTTATTGTCATAGGAAATGGACACGGTGACTCGAGTTCAAATCCTGGACGAGAATGATTGCATTTTACATAGCACTAATACCCATGGGAAAGATATGAATCCAATTATTCTCCCTCTAGCTATGGGTAAATAGTAGGCAGACTATGTTCTTCAGCCTTGGTGAGGCAACCAGACTAGGAGAAGGAAAACTCTGAATTCAAACCTGTTAAACTCCGCTTAAAAACTGACTTTGTGTCATATCCGACCCGAGTGGAGGGGTTGGTAAATATGAATATTCCAGATCTAGACAGATCACCAAGATTTAAGCGCTTTCTTTAACCATAGAGAATTCATCTTTCAAATAGAGCAAGATAATTGTGCATTTCAAACTTTTTTGATTATTGCATATATTTCAAGACATCAACCCGTGACTAGCAAAGAGAGGGATAGCTATTGAAGTCAGGCCTGGCCGATACAATAAAACTGATTTTTTTTCAAAGCAGCAGTCATATCGATACTGCTATATGGATGCACTACATAGACGCTAACTAAACGTATGGAGAAAAAGTATGACGGCATTTACACAAGAATGTAGCGAGCAATATTGAACCGCTGTACGGCCACCAACCACCCATCACGAAAACTTTCAAAGACGGACCAGACATGCAGGATACTGCTGGAGAATTAAAAAAGAGCTCATAAGCGATATACTCCTGAGGGCTCCTTCACATGGACGAGCAAAGGTAAGACGACGAGCTAGAACCTATATGCTGATACAGGATATACTCATGAAGGGCTACCGGGAAGGAGGGCGAGAGAAGGTCAGGGAAATCCGTTTTAGCAGAGTAACATGATGATGACATATATTTCAAAGACTCGCTCGTTGACTATGTATTTATACCTGATATTGCCAAATCCACACTGTCATATGAAATCGAATCAAGAAACACATTATTCTCTGCTACCCAATACGAATGATAGTCATTTATATTATATTGCTTTGTTACCACTGTCCAGTATTTGGAAACATGACTGCAAAGCATGATTGAAATTAATTACCAGACAAAGATTATTTCAATTTCTTGGATAGTGGTACGTACCACGTGAATTCTAGCATTGGGGAAGTAAAAAGGACGCTGTGTCTCTTAAGCACAGGGAAGCAGAAGTAGAAACGGAAGCAGAAAGACAGCTCTGAAAGGATATCATTCAGTAGTAAAACCAACTTCAGACCAAACACTAACAGCGCGAGACTTATAATAATAGTCGGACTGTACCACTTGAGTTAATAAACTATTAGCTCTATTTCACTGTGTATCTTTTCCTTACACGATACAATCCAATTCACCAAGGCCATAAGAAAAAGAATTAAACAAAAAATAATTTGCACTTCTTTTTTAAAAATCTTTTTAAAAAATCACCAACAAGGTTAGATTCTCATCAGCTGGCTTCGTTTTTACACCTCTTCATTTCCATATGCCGTATTGTATCAATTTTTTCTCTAATTCAGTTATTATTTTCTTATAGGTTCGAGACGTAAACGTAAATGGGTTGCTTTTTCCTCCTAAACCCTTTTTTGACTTTTAGCTTCTTCATCAGCTTTATTCCCATCCTTTTTTCATTTCTCTTTTTATTCCATCATTTAAAATTTTCCACATTGATTTACTCCCTTCTGTTTTTTTCTTAATTCTTCTCCCTCATATCATATATCTTTGTTAGAAAAAATCGCAACATCAGTCTTGTATGATCAAACATGTTACAAACATGGCTGCAAAGACTATTCGAATTGACAATTGGAAAGTTAAAAATCTCCTACATTGCTGAAAAGAATGTGAACCCGATTAAAAAACGAAATACGGAAGCAGCTACTGAAGAAAAATACAGTTATTCTAAACTATCAAGGCTTTTAAAAAATCACGTTATGTCACATTTAAATGTTTAGGAATGTCCACCAAGTCAGTTATTCGCTCACTATTGAGGTCAGATTATTTCGTTTTGAAAATCACCTCGATCATACTGTAAATGAAACTGAGTTATCAATAATTCATAAATATTTGATGATTATAAGGGTTGGTGAAATGAGTGGCGCCTCAAAGTGGTGCCTAAGCCTGATAAACTAAGTTTTCATTAAGGAAATGGAGAAGTTTAGATATTATTACTCGGTAATAACTTTATTGACTTAAAGAAACTTTGACATTGGCTCCATCACAAGCTGTATGTATCACAGTAGAATATTTGAGGAAATTAGAATTTAAAAACGAAAGGCTTATATTATGGCCGCCATTTTGCCCGATTTGAACCCTATCTAGAAATTTCGGATCATTGCTTGAAGTGTTTATGACGGCAGGAATTAATTTGGATCCAAAAATGACATTTGGGAAGGATGTCTACTTATTTTAGAAGATTTCGCTCACGAAGATACGTAGATGATGCAACGGTTATCACGACTTGAGTTTAAATTCTAGACAAGGCTGATGATGTTTCACTTCGTGCTTTCGACACTGAGAAAGATACGAATCCATCTACCCTAACCTGCACCAAAATATGGAAAGGTAAAATTGAAGAAATGGGTCTCTAGCATTGATAAATGAATAGTTTCAGGAGAAGAAAAAATCAGAGTTCAAAACGTGAGTATTATTCGCAGAATCTGGAACACAAAGGTATTTGTAATATGAAATTCAAAAAGCCTTTTTCCGGATTAAAACTCGAGGCACAGTGTCCATTTAGTACGACGATAACCATTACTCTTTCAGAGCATCCATACACCTTATACGTCCCGCGGCACAGGAATGCAGTCCCAACTGAAGAAATTACTAAATCATTTTCCTTCTGGGGGCAGTGGCTACGTCCAGATGTTAAAAAAGGGACATTATATCAATTAGTAATATTTTTGCTAAGCTACTTCGCCAAGCTTCTCATAAGATGTTTCACGAGCGATTGCATGGAATAAATTAGTGGTGCGTTTTCATTTTCTATCCTTACTTAATTATGATATTTTGAGATAATTGCCTTGAAAAGCTTTTCACACCATTTTTAATAGGTGTTTTCTTTTTATTTTACTGTGAAGTCTGAGTCAGTTCAAGTCTTCGTAGGTCTCAATATTCAAGCTAATTTCAATTGTGCTTTGTTCTAGAGGGTTTGATTTCTATCTCTGATTTCCTATTCTTCCAGCTTATTTTTCAGTCATTTGATAGCAATACTAATTGTATTAACTCCAATTAGTATCTTTGCATCTTTCATGTTTCTCAGCCTTTTCAGTTCGCTGGCAAAATCCAGGTATCTGTCTAACTATTTCGCTTATTTTTTTTTTATTTTTTGCTTTTACTTTTTCTTATCGTCTTCTGAAACGGCGATGTCCACTAGTTTTTCTTGTTAATTAATACTAAATCTGATCTGCTGACTAAAATTGCCGCTGTTGTTTCTATTTTTATTATTGTTTACTCATTGAGAGTTTTTCACATCAGTGTTAGCTGATGGTTTTTCACTGAAGTTTGATGAACAGCAAGTCACCTCAAATATTCTGTCCTATCTCAGTAATGTAGTAGAAAGTTTTTGATTGAATACTGATTGACAGCAAGTCTTTTTCGGGCTCCTCGATTCTTTTAAGTATTCAAGCTCATCTTCACAACGCAACTGATGAATGGTTTCGACCATTCTACTGATTTCTAATTCTTCCAGTTTTATTTTGGAAAGATCTTTTCCATCTTTCTAACTACAATAATTATTACCGTCACCTTCATGTTTCACATAGTAATTTTAATTCTCTAGCAAAATCCAAGCATTTGACTAACTTTTTACTGTTGTTTATTTCCATTCTGTTGTCCAGGTATTATGGCTAAATCCAAAAAATGACAATATCTTTATGGTCTCATCTATTTACACTAGGTATGGTCTTCTGGTCAAGATTAAGAGATCCATTTATATCTCAAAGTCCCCAAGAATTTTATCTGTATCCTTTTCTTGAGTGGATTCTAATTTGTGCTTTTACGCTTGGTAAAATGGCCTAATTTCATATCTTGCACAATTCCCAGTGCATCACTTTTCCTACTCAATCATGCTTAGGTGTTGTCTACATTTTTTCAAGTTTTCTAGGTTCAATAATAATGACATTGAGCATTTCTCTACCTTCACAAGACCAACATTTCCTTTTGTCTTGCATTTTTTAAATTTTCGAATAATGATTATATCAATTTCATCTTGATTATTGTTACTAATCATTGCGAGTTTTTGGTACCAGCCTAATCTGATGGTCTTTTATAGGACTCTGAGAATCAGTAAATCTCCTCAAGCCTCGAGGACTCTTCTCAGCATTCTGGGTGAACTAAACAATGCTTTAGTTCAGATGGTTTCTGCTCATCCTCCGATTTCCAATTCCACCTGCCCCCTTAAAACCTTTGGAGATCGTTTCGAGCGCACCAATTACAACGGGTATCACCGTCATTTTCATGTTCCATAGTTTTTTTTTTGTTTTCTGGCACGGTCCATTATTACTATAATTATCATTATTATTGTTGTTGTTGTTTGTTACTTTTTTTGTTGTTACTGTTACTGTTACTGATGCTGTTGTTGTTGTTGTTGTTGTTGTTCTTTTTCTTCTTCTTCTTCTTCTGCTGCTGCTGCTGCTGCTGTCGCAGCTGTTGCTGCTCTAAATGATCACTGACAGCAAATTTATCCAAAATATATCAGCACAAACAATAAAGTTCTGTATCTTGTTGTTAGGCAATCAAAAGATTAACGATTCGACCATTGTTTGTTTGATTGTTCGTTTGTTTGTTTTTCATACATTATGTACTTGACGTGGGATGAAGGATGGATCTGTCATAATTTTAAGGCTTTGAAAAGCATACAAGTAAAATTTCTGCTAAAAACAAATTTACACCTTTTTAGCTCAGTGAAACTGATACAATTACTTTGCAAGGGGGGGGGATAAAGAAGACAGTACTAAATAATATAGGTAAACATTCATCGTGTTAAAGATCAAATTCGGAACACGCGTCTTTTTCTGAGACAGTCAGAGTAGATAATTTCTCAGATCTAAAATGACCCACCGTTGAGTTGTGCGTTAAAAAAAACGTTTCTAATATCTATAAATCATATACAACGTAATCTCTGAGTTTGACTTTCAAAAACAACGTATGTAATGTAACTAATGGGACAGAGGAAAATATAGATATTTATGGCCCTGTTACTTTTTTTGTTGTTACTGTTACTGATGCTGTTGTTGTTGTTGTTGTTGTTGTTCTTCTTCTTCTTCTTCTTCTTCTTCTTCTTCTGCTGCTGCTGCTGCTGCTGTTGCAGCTGTTGCTGCTCTAAATGATCCCTGACAGCAAATTTATCCAAAATATATCAGCACAAACAATAAAGTTCTTGCAAATTATGTATAAAGAATAGTTACTTGTAAGTATAAACATTTACTAAGGATTATAATTAGATACTTCAAAAGATAAATTTAATTGTTTGATAGACGAGTTCTTTGAAGAAGAAGAAGAAGAAGAAGAAGAAGAAGAAGAAGAAGAAGAAGAAGAAGAAGAAGAGCAACACGTACTACTTTTTCATCGAAACTATTTTTGACACAATTTTATGGATACACGTTGAGTTGTGACTTGTACAAGAGACAGATGTACAGACATTCTGTTCTCAAATGAAAATGGTAAATAGGCTAACACTTTTCTTTAAAAACATCGCAATACAATGTTACTATTTACTTGCTCAAGTTATAATTCCTCCAGCCAAAGCTGAGTTTTGATATCCGCGTTGATTTTTTTTTTTTTTACTTCAATGTGTCTGAGTTGTTTAACTGAGCGAATTCAGAATTCCAATCATTCAAATCTCTACTCAGCCGATTTTTCAGTGAGCAGTGTATTAAAATAAACTTGCTCGGTCATCTGTTTTTGATCTGTATGGAGTGCAGAGTGTCCCTTCCTTGCCATTTGTTTCAAGTCTATTCTAGGTCTGAGTGAAAGTATTTGTTAGGCTTCTTCCAATATATGAAATAGATTTGTTTGAAAATTATTTGTATTATATAGGAATACTCGATATCATATGACTGTATGAAATCATTTATATAAAAAATTCTTACATGAAAATATAAGGACTTACTAGAGGTAAGTATTAGTTACTTGAAACAATACGCTTCAGTGGAAATTTTTAGTATTATGTCAGGAGTACTTGAAACCATACAATATGAAAATTATTTGTATAATTGAGCATGTAATCGTTTACGAAGGATTAGAGTTTGCTACTTGAATCCATATAACTGGGGACAAATTATTTGTATTCGGCAGGAACACTTGAAACTTGCAAATTATGTATAAAGAATAGTTACTTGTAAGTATAAACATTTACTAAGGATTATAATTAGATACTTCAAAAGATAAATTTGCTTGAAATACCTGAAACCGAATAATTGCTATCTAATTTTTTGGATTAGATAGGAATGTTAGTTGTCTAAATTTCTGAGACGAAGCTGAAGTTGAAGGGTTCTCTGACAAAAAATCTGAATGTGAGCACAGATAAAAAAATCATATACAATATTAGTAATTCTTTTCAAGAAAGAACATTAAGTTTATAAGTCCCAAAAATTCACCCTGAATTGTCCAGCAGGACACATTGCGTAACAGTTATAGGCGTTGATTCCCTTAGCTTCTAAGGAGACAATCACCTGGAGGTGGCAGGTTCAATCTTGACTGCTGGCGAGTAACAATACAGGAATACTTGACACTTGTACCCGGTTATGGCAAATGGATTAAGAACAGGCGACCCCGTGGATTCAATAAAGGAGGTAGTTCGAAGTTCCGTGAAGGTTCCCGAGGTCGACAAACACCTGAAGAAGGCCGGAAGACATATCGGCCGAAACGTTGTAACAATAAAGATAAAGACAATCGTCCGAAAACCCTTAATTAAGATAGGAATACTTTGAAATCTATATCTGTATTCAACCAAAATATTCAATTATTCCACTGGTATAGTTATTTTAAACAATATAATGGCACAAAAATTGATAGCATTAGAATGCTTGACACCATTCATCATCATCCTCATCATGTCATGCCGCTTGCACGGATATCCCTGATCCTCTCTCGCCACTTCTCCCTATCGTTCATTACATCTGGAAGGTCTTTAGGGCTACATCCCGTATCCTCAAAGAGCTGCTGTATGTATGTTCGACTTGGCCGTCCTACTTTTGATCGGCTATACGTAGAGGTCCATTGGATTACATCACTTATAAGCTCGTCCCTGCTTCTTCAGCAGTGTCCTGCGTGTCTGGTTCGTCTAACTTGGATAGTTTTTGTGATGGGAGGTAGGTAGCCGTATAGTTGGTTCTTTTAAGGGGTGTTGCCTCCAGGACTTGTTCAATATTGCTCGCAGCATTCTTGTGTAATTGCCGTCTAGCTTTTTCTCCAGTCGTTTTGTTAGCGTCTAAGTAGTGCATACATATAGCAGTATCGATGCTACCGCTGCTTCGAAGAAACTGCGTTTCATTTTATCGGTTAGGTCGGACACCATTCAACTGAGTGCAAACAAATGAATATAGACATATTTTTAAAGAATACAATTTTTTAAAAAAATGGAACGTTGATTAAATATGTTTTATTGCAATTGATCATTTAACTAATAAAAAATTTAATCATTAAATAAACTAGAAGAAGTTGGTGTGCTATTAGATAAATAACAATAGAGAAATGTAGATGTTACAAAATCTGGGCATATCTTCATTTTTCAGGTGTTCTTTTTATTTATTTACTTATTTTATTCACGTATTAAAATGTTTAAGAGATAATAATAATAAAAAAAGAGTAACAGGTTATTCTTTTGGGTGATAAATACTTAAGGAGATTAGATTATTACTCGACGACTTCGGAACAGCAGGTTGAAGAAATAATTATTATTTACGTCTTTACGTGTTCTAACTCACCAATTTTAACTGAAGATTGGGCGACAAGATGTCTCTCTTGATTTCAAGGATATTTCTATGAATTCTCACTAATCTTCAAGATATTGTGACCATCCGGGTCTCAATTATTCTTACGATCCTTTCTTACTATAATCTCTTTTTTATATTCATTCTATAGTACGTTGTAGCGGCAAAATTTACCAAATAACGAGATTTTTTTTCTTGTTGAATAACACTGATTGGGCTACTGTTTTAGATTGGGAGATCTTTTGGTAACGGAAAATCACGAGGAATTTTATGTGTCTAATTTTCTAGAACAGCCTCTGGTTAATACATATACCATTTGTCAGTATGGCCAAATGTTAATCCCTTGTCCAGGTATCACAGTTCTCGCTCGCCTAATCGTATATTCTTTTCTGCCAGTTAGCTGCATTTGGTTTTAAGTGATTTGTCAGTTCATCTTTTTTTAACGCATAACATAAATTTCCTATTATACTACGTACTATTAATTTCCACAAAGACGTAATTGGTCATTCTGATATTATTTAGTACTACAAAAAAAGAAGAATCGGTTTCTAATTTCAGGTTTTCCTATCCTTGAGATGTCCAGGTCATCTTGTTGCGATGGCCTTACTTTTTCGTTAAATAAATCTAAAACAGAAAAACATTTGAGGAGTTTGATATTTAAAACCAAAATTTTCAGACGCTATAAAAACATAAAGTTAGGTGTTTATTGTTAGAATAATTAGCTCCTTTCAGAATAAATTAATATCTTATATTTCAAGTACAAATCTACAATCATCATATGATAAAATTGAATTAATAATTTTGAATGCTACTTGTAAGTGTCCACATTTTCATTGTTGTTAAACTTTTTATTAGTCTTTATTTCATTTTTCTTTATTTCCATTTACTTATTTGCCTTATTGTTTTAATCTTCTTTTGCCGTGAGTGAACCTTACTGAGTTCAAATCCCGTTGGAAATTTATTTTCAGTATCCGTTCTGAATTGCTTATTTAATATTCATAGAGTTTCGATGAAAATCCACATATTTCGATCAAGGATAAAAGTGAGAGCGAAACTTGCCAGTACTTGGGAATATTGTATGCAAATAAAAAGAAGCGGAGATGAAAGAAAAAAAAATTAAAAGTACCTCGAACGAACGAGGAAGATTCTCAAAACCAAATTCTACAGCAGAAAACTCATCAAAGGCGCAAACGTCTGGATTATGTCAAAAACTCGGAACCTTTCCTAAAATGGATAAGGGAAGAAATCAAATATATGACCAGAGGACAAGAAAGTTGATGACAAAGCGCAAGGCTTTACATACGAGATGTATTTCGAGAAAAGTGGGAAGAGAACTCGAAAACATTGAAGATAGCGTGGATTCATCAATACGAAGAATAAAAGACTACATTAAAAAAAAAAGGAAAAAATAGACAAATTATGGCATCCCAAAGCAACCCTGGCAACATAAGTACAAACAGAACAACAATAACTGGGAAACAGGAATTGCACGAAAAACAACTGTATGGATATTTAAAGCGACAAACAAGTGAAATCTCACGCAAGAAGCCAAGGTTATGGCTACAAAACCGAATCTATTTTAGTAGCAACAAAAATAACGCCATAAGGACTTATCATATTAAAGCAAAAATCGATAATACGCAAGAGAAATGTAAGTGTAGGTTGTGTGGTGATATAGACAAAGTAAAAAGGTTGGCGACTGTTGTCGAGGACAACCAAAAGGCTCCCTTTTCAATAGCTACTACAGCAAGGTGTAGGGGAGGGCGCTACTCCTTTCCCTGGATTGCTCCACTTTACCCTTGATACGTACCTTATATTACTGAGTGTTAAGAAGGAGTTATCAAGTGCTATTTTTAAAGTCTTTGGTATGACGTAACCTGGGATTGAACCCAGGTCTCCCGAACCATTGGCGAACACTCTAGCCACTTAATGTTGCAGACTAGCGCAAAAAGAGTATAAAAATAGACAAGGCAGGGTGGAGAAGTTGGTCTTCTGGGAATTGAGCAAGAAACTGAAATTTGACCATATTACGAAATGGTACCAGCACCAATCAGAATTCTTCCGTGAAAAAGAAACACAGAAAATTCTCTGTTATTTTGCAGTGTAAACAGATTAACTAATCCCAGCAAGGAAACCTGACCTGGTAATAATTTATAAAAGAAAAGGGCGAACATGCTGAATATTAAATGTGCCGTCCCGGTGAATCTCTGAGTAAAATTCAAAGAATGCTAAAAAAAAAAAAAGAGACTAGTACTTGGACCGAGTCAGAGAACAAAAAGATCTATGAAAGATGAGAGTGGTGGGGATACCAATTGTGATTGGGGTTCTTGGAACGGTCTCCAAAAGATTCGAAAGGGGACTGGAAGTGTTAAAAATCGTAGAACGAATCGAGACCATCCAAATTAAGTACTGGAGACCAGAGAAGACTTTCTGTCACTTAGACTCCAATGAAAGATTACCAGTTATCAGTTGTGATAAAGATTATAATAATAAAAATAATTATTAAAGAAGAAGAAGAAGAAGAAGAAGAAGAAGAAGAAGAAGAATTAACGCGGGAAAATTAACACACAGAATTTTTAGCCATGATACAGGAATGATGTTTGGACGTGAGAAATGCACAGTGCTTGTAATGAATAATGGAAAAACTTAACAAAGGAGGGAATTGACCTACGCATAGAAGAAAACATTTAAACGCTCATAAAGCAAGATGCCTGTAAATACCTGAGACACTCTCTTGAAAATCGAAATGAAGGAAAAAGTCAGAAAGAAATATTTCACAATTGCAAGAAAACTATTGGAAAACAACGTTTGCAGCACAAACTCAGCAGAAAAATACTTGAGCTCTCTACTTGGAGAGCTACATGATCATACTGAAACGAGGATGGTGCTCAAAAGTAAGTTCTACAAACGATAAAATTGATGACGATTCACACTTTTTTACATTCGTGTGATGTACTACCAAGGTTAGCGATCTCATTATGGTATATATTGATCTATAATTAGAGAGAAATGAAGCGCAATCTTTGCTTTTCGGAATTGGAACTCGGCTGGATCAATAATTATTAATCATATCACACACACACACATATATATATATATATATATATATATATATATATATATATATATATATTATCATTATCATCAAGTTGTGTTATTAAGTCATCATCATTATCAGGTCCCGCAGAAAGCACAGAATTTACTGATTTTCTCTCACCATCCACCCCTGTCATCCATCGCTTCTGTAATGTCCTCTTGACCTCATCATGTGTCTGTAGAGCCGATACATGTAAGACTTTGCTGGTTGGCCAACACTAGAACGTTCACATATGGGATTCCTTAGAGAAAGTCGCTTACGTATTCGTACTTCTCTCCAGCAGAGTCCTGCATGTTCCATATATTTGGATAGTTTGTGAAATTGGAAGTACATAACCATACATCAGCTGTTTTGTGGGGTGTTGCTTCCAGTATTTATTCGATACAGCACGTAGTATTCTTGTGTCAGTCTCTTCAAACTTTTTCACAATTTTAGAATTTATTATGTTACTGTCCATTAGGTGCTTCCATACAGTAGTATAGATGCAGTTTGGAAGAAATCCTCTTTTATATTATCTGATACATCATATTTCCATGAGATGAATAATCAATCGATAACATTCCATACTTTTGCAAGACGTATATTGTCATCAGTTTTAGAAGATGAGATGGTGCTATTGGTGTATGTAAACTGGTCAACAAATTTTAGAAGTTTGTCACTTAAAGCAGATATGGCTCCTTCTTTAAAGCTCTGATTTATTCGCGTCAAAAGAGAGGCCAATAATTTTGCTGCTTGTTCTAGGCAATGCAATTGGGATTCTACTCGGGCTTGTGTATTTACAAAAGGCGCTACATCAGTATATCTGTAATAGATTCTAGGGGGTATCATCTACTTCTTGTCTTTGTTTTATTTTAGTGTGTAAACATTTTCTTTTATTAGATCAATAGATGTTCAAATGCGTAGACATGGCAGATTATAAGCTAATATGGTTCCAATATATCTCCTTTCAAGACTCAAGCAACAATACAGAAGAATTTGATGACTGCATTAGGAAAGCGAACCTTTGCCTTTGTGTTTTTGTAAATCATTGTTATAGCGGTAAAAAGCTTCATTTTTTTGTATGTGTGGGGTGAGAATAATCAAGCAGAATTTACACCATCTCTCCTCTGTGTATCAAATCGAAAAATCGAATGCCTTGGAGAAATCTATGAAGAATAGGATCACTTCAAGATCTTTTGACCGCATTCCTACGATGATATATCGTATTGTAATAATCTTTCAGGTTATGGAACGATTCTTCTGAAAGCCGTCCTAATTTTTCCTTAGAATTTTCCCAATTTTGTCTTCCATACAATTGAGTAGCTGGACATTATGATCCTTCAAAACAATAACAGTAAGCGTTATGTCATTGCAATTCTTCCTGATTTCACGATCGCTTTACTTGCTGAAGGGCAGAATGCAACCTTTTCTTCATTTCTTTGATGTGTTTTGTTTATACACAGTGTTGCATAATCGAAGAAGTAAGTTCTCAGATTGTCTCATATTTTATATTTTAAGAGGTATTTCGTCGTGGAAAACAGCTTTTTCTGCTTTTAACTTTTTCTAAATAATGCTAAAAGCTTCTAGTTTGATGTTAAGTTGGCCATTTATTATTTTTCAATCCGTTTGTCAGTGATTTAAGAGGGTTTCCTCGTAAATACTTAAAATGTTCTTTCAACACCTCAAGTCTTTCGTCTTCGCTAACAGCGTTTAATTTTGCTCTTGTTTTAATCTTCCTTCTGTTCATTTCATTAATATCTGTAATGTTAACCATGATTGTCTATCTTCAACTGAATTTCTCATTTTCGTCTAAGCGTAATCATAGGATGAGACACAATCACATGAAACTGATCAAGCAAAATTTGGATGTTTAAAGTTTAACTAAGTTAATTTTTTAAAAAAATAATGGGGAGAGGTTTTTTTTTAAGTACAACTTACATATCTTACTCTTGCTTGTCACTGCGGGAGGAAAGTATTTCAATAGTCAGACCAACATATAAAAATGCAACCATTGGATATCGAATGACGGATATGAGTTGAATCAGTTTAATCCAAAGTTGGGTCAATGGCTTGTTTCACCAGATACCGGGCGAAAGAAACTCTTAAATCAACATCTAGGATTATGTTGTTTAGTTAGCAAATTACAGCTTCGCATTTTTAAGGGTGGCATCTTTTGCTGAAAAAACACACACGAAAAATTACCATGTCTCTAATCCAAACAGGAGATGCGTTCTGCTGATGTTGGAGCTCTGGTCCGAGGGTTCTAAAAAGCAGACATACAGTCAAAGCCAACACTATATATATATATATATATATAGGTTGGCTTCTATCACTGCGTAGTATTTACCAAGACTCATAGAATGTTTGTACAATACAGCTTCACGGGATACAATGAAAGACGAGCCGTGACGAAAGGCGTGCGACTTGGCGTCAGACTGCTTAGTTCTTTTGTTCTCCAAAGCACAATGGTAAGCAACAACAGAAAATTAATCTTACTAAGATGCAATGCCAAATTAAAATAAACCTGTTTAATAAATGTTTCCGCTGACTAATTGTAGGCAGTATATATTTGGCACCTAACGGTACTCTATTTCGGATGTTTTACGGGATGCAATGAATATTTTTGGTACCTAAATACCACCGAAGTTTTATCAAGCCACTGTGTTAATTATCACTGGTATGGACTTATGCAAAACTAATGTAATTTTGGTATATATATATATATATATATATATATATATATATATATATATGTGTGTGTGTGTGTGTGTGTGTGTGAGTGTGTGTGTGTGTGTGTGTGTGTGTTTTGTATAGCCATGACCATGATTAACTATACAAACACATAAAATATATACATCTACATGTGCATGCAGAATCATAACATCACAATGATAATGACGAGCGACCCAGTTCTTAGAAAAATATGACTCTCACTTTATTTGAAAGGGTTAGAAAAGGGTTACTCAAGGTTTTACTGTGAGAGGGAGTTGGAGACCGAACAGAACTGCAACATATTGACCCCCACTCTTATGGCCATCAGCATTGTGTCTTTCTCGTTCTCCTGATGCTCAACCGGAAACCCGGGGGCCCAGCTTTCTGCTGAGTGCTGTTCTCTCTACCACATCTTGTCTCTAACTCATCTGATCTCCAACTCACTGACTTCCTGTCTCACCGAGTTACATAATAGTTCAATCGCCCACTCAATCTTTGGAATGGCATGTTTGATCGTCATCAAGCGGAAAAAAACTGTCATGCAGTTCACAGGTCACTCTCTTCTGGTGCATCAGTCTATGAGTGTACCATGGGATTTTACCTTGCCCCATTTTTTCAGCTACGTCCGCCTACGCGATTTCTTCTCATAATTGCCATCGGAATGTGTCACTTCCTTCCGGTGCATCACCTTGGAATGGCATGTTTGGCCGGGCCGAAGGTCAATATACAACATGTGTAATGGAAAACATGTCAAACAGAAAAGTTCCTTATTTACTGAAAAATTTACAATAATATACAGAGATCTTTCAAAAAATGAACTGTTTATATCCTAATGAAGTACATACAGATTTAATAAGGATAAATCACAAAACATAAATACACATTGCAAATAAACATACATAAACACACATGTACCCGTGGTGTAATGGTTATCACCGATCGAAAGTGACTTTGTCATCCGAATCCAAATACGTGTGGTGTGTTGCTCTTGTAACATCTTGTGGTATGAACGGTACACAAAGTTTTCTTCTCACTCTCTGTGTAACAGCCAACTCCTTGCTCTTTCACGGCTACTATCGTTCCTTGCGTTCTAATTTTGCCTACTCTCCTTGGCTTGAAATCTCTCTGCTGTGTTCTTATCTCGTAATCTGACCAACTCTTAGGGCAAGTAGTTAAGGGAGTGACTCAGCCCGTCCTAGTCCGACAGTTAAGCCAACTTACACTTTTTTCAACGTACAAGGTCCTATTCTCTGACAAGAAAGAGAGAAAAAAAACGCTTTCAGCAAATGAATTCCCCTAAAATAATGAGTTCAATTCCAATCGCAGAATTTAAAATAATTATCCAATACTTTCTTAAGAAACATTTCACAACTTTAAAGACTGAATAATAACGCTAAAAATAAAACATAGAATTTCTCTTTAAATACAAATACCATGAAACCTAAGAGACTCTAAGCACTTCAAAATAATATAGCAGCAAATACATAGAATAACCGAAATACATAAACTGAACAAAAACCTCAAAAGGGATATGAATAAAAAAAAATTAAATCAGAAAAAAACTGCCCTATAATAACGGTATATGTTCTTGTGTCTTTTCATATACAATCGTATGGGCAATATTGTATGAGTATGCGGCCATGTCTACATCAGCATTTACACATATTCTTATCACAATCATATGTTTATGTTTGTGGAAGCGCCTGTATTTCAATGTATGTGTTATGGTTTTGGTAGCGTAAATTTGTACATGGATCTGAGTACAGGAGCATCAAAATGACAACTGAAAATGTTTGGGAAATCGGCAGATTTTGATAAATCATAAAATAATAAATGAAGTCTTTTTTGATAAGGAAGAAAGGATATATTTTCAATATCCATAATAAACCGAAGTCTTCGTTAATTGTAGTCTTAGTGACCGGCAGAAAAGATTCTGCTCTTTTAAATGTATTCATTACATGAGTGGTCTAAAAAGAGAAGTACGTGTTTTTGATCGGAAATCAACCCCATACATTGAGCAATAGGTTGGCTAGTAGTTTGAGGCAAGGTGGAGGCAGGAGTAAAAGTGAACCACTGCTAGATTAATTGTTCTTGAGCGCTGATGACCCCTAAGTTTTGCCAACTGTCCGTATGGATATACTTAGGGTTTGCCCAGTTTTGAAAAGCCAGGTATAACTCATGTACTCTAAAGATTGTTTCGAGATAAATAGTTATTAAAGCCGGCCACATGATTTTATATTCGGGTTCGTTTTTTTTTTTCTACTTCCTTTGTGGACCTGACCCGTTGCTCCTCTAATTTAGACAGAATTTTATGCAGAGTGAGAAATAGAACATTTATATGAAGTTAGATAAGCAGAATACACATACACAGTATTATATATATATATACATATATAGCTTAATCAAATTCATGCATATGCATGCATATTTCCTTAAGTGACTTAATACATTAGATATTTTCATTTGAGGATTTTTAGATAAGCTAAAAAGCTATAAATATTCTTAAAAACTTATTCGATAGAAACTAAAAACGAACATAAATTTTATTTTGCCTAAAACTGTAGACATATTTGCATGAATTACAATATTTCTGCTGGAGAGACTTTTCTAGTTTTATGGAAATTGAATAGAAACCATTGAATTGCCAAAAACGAATAATCAAATTCTAATCAACAACAGCAATATTTTAACGAAACGCAATTCTAGGTAATGCATTATAATGATATAAACAATGTTTGTTTGTTTTTTACAATTTCTTGTTTTTTCTTTGGAATAATAAAACTTAGATAACGTAATACAAAAATTAATGGCGCTTATTTATACATTTACAGTTATATAGTCGTGATAACCACGTCGTATCTGTCTAATTAAACGTTAAAGGAGAAAAATGGGTGCTTATCGCCTCTCGGAAGAATTTTAGAGATTTAGGAGTGTCTAACCATAGTAAGGTGGGGGGCTAAGATTTTGCAATATTTACACACGTGCAAGGTTGACCTGGCCTCCTTCCTCATATTATTATTCATTCAGATATATTGCTCATATCCTGAGCTTCCAATTATCCAATAAGAAATTTGTGTAAAATTCAGTGAAAAACTCTTTACCTCGGAGTAGTAGAGGGTTTGTCAATGGTCAGGGATACCGGGGTTCAATCCCAGGTCGAATCATACCAAAGACGCTAGAAATGATACCTGATGCCGCCTTGCTTAACACTCAGCGTTATAAGGTAAGGATCTAGGGTAAAGTGGAGCAATCCAGGGAATGGAGTGGCGCCCTCCCCTACACTTCAGTGTAATAGCTATAGAAAAAGGAGCTTTGGGTCACCCTCAACTAAGGTCGCGAAATTTACTTTATAACAATTACGATCAGAGTGGAATCAAAGAACTTTAAAAAAAGATTGCTTCAGTCGGTGCCACTCGATGGTCTCAGCATTCCATGCTAATCTGCTTTTGTTGTAATTAGAATAATAAAGCTACTAAGAAACAAAAATATTGTTAATTTATTGACTTACTTTTGTAAATCTCACTAGAAAAAAATGACACACAATACGCTTTGGTACTGACTTTCTGTTTTCTTCTCAGCTAAATTTGGATCATCAGCGTAGCAAAGTTTAAAATTGATAACATCATATTTCATTAAATATTTCTTTACTGTAAAGTAAAGAAGGATCCGACGCTGAAGACGGAAAGTAAGCTGTTACAGATCCTTGGTAAGAATAAAGATCTCTTACCACAAACAAAATACAGACAGCTAATTCAAGATTACAGTAAGCTATTACACATATATGGCCTCCAGAAAATTCATAAGGATGGTATTCCATTGAGACCCATTGTCAGCATATGAGGTTCAGCATGTCACCCATTCAGCCGCTTCCTTGTGGAGATAATCAGCCCACTAACTAGTAGATCCTCATCATATGTTAAGAAACCATCCCACTTTGTGGAGAGAATCAGTGATGCCCCCATTCATTCTAACCTGATGGTGAGTTTGGATATAGTCAGTCTGTTCACAAAGGTACCTACTGATGAGACACTTGCTGTAGTACGGGATAAACTGGCTGCAGATCCCTTGCTGGAAGAACGTGAGGAGACAACCAACTTCGGGATGGGATCTGATATATACCGACAAGAAGAAGGATTGGCTATGGGTTCGCCATAGTCACCAGTATTGGCTAACATATACATGGAATGCTTCGAAGAAATTTCATTTGGATCTACATCACTAAAGCTATCTACGTTGCTTTGATGACATAATCATTCTCAGTCCTCATCAGGAAGATGATGACATTTCTTCATCACGTGAAATCAATCCGACCATCTATACAGTTCACTATGGAGAAAGAGCAAGATAACAAATCACCCTTCCTCGATGTATTAGTTACACGCATAGAGCAAGAATTCAGGTCATCAGTGTATCGTAAGCCCACCTTAACCGGATATTACTGATTTTTCAACTCCCATCATCCATATACGGTTAAGAAAAGAATTGTCCATTGCTTACAACATCGAGCAAAAACCATTAGTATCGATCCTGATGCATATCAAGAAGAAATGATAAGTCTGAGAAACAACCTCCATCGTAACAACTATCCCGAGCGCATAACATTGGCTCCAAGAAACCTCGATAGGAGGAGGATAGAGGACAATACCCGAAAACTCCCCACAGTATAGCTGCCCTATGTCAAAGGACTAGACGAAAGGATACAAAAGATATGCTGTCCATATGACATCAGGACAGTATTCACAAGTGGTTCAACTCTCCAGATATATCTCTTCTGGGTCAAGCAACCAACGGAATTCAACATGATCAAGAACCTTGTTTACTACATCCCTTGCAGTTGTGGTAAAATATACAAGGCAAGACAGGTCGCCCACTAAAAGTAAGGTTAGAAGAATATCGGAAAGCAGTAGTACGAGGTGAGATTGAAAAGTCGGGTATGACGGACCATATATGGAAGGAAAAGGGAAACTATTTGCCCCTATAGAATGAAGTTGAAATAATTGATAGAGCTGAACATGGGAGGATTAGGCGCCTTTAGGAATCAGCACTTATGTTGGACTACAATGACCTGCTGAGTAGACCAAGTATAAAGTTGAATACAATATGGGAACCGATAATTTAAAAAAGTTTAGATGAAGAAAAATCTGAATATGAGCACAGGTAAAAAAGCATACATAATTGTAGTAATCCAAGTCAAGTAAGAACATTAAGTTTTTAAGTCCCCAAAACGCACACTTAAGTATCCAGCAGGATACATACCGTAACCGTTATAGGCGTTGGTTCCCTAAGCTTCTAAAGAGACAATCATCTGGAGGTTACAGGTTCAATCCTAACTGCAGGCGAGTTACAATACAGGAATACTTAACACTTGTACTCGGTTATGACGAACAGAATCAGAGCAGGTGACCCGCGTGGATTTAATAAAAGACGTTGTTCGAAGTTCCATGTAGGTTCCCGAGGTCGACAAAAACCTGAAAAAAGGCCGGAAGACATATCGGCCGAAACGTTTTGGAAATGACAATAAAGATGAAGACAATATTCCGAAAAACCTAAATGATAAAAGATATTTCTTTAACTTTATTTTATTAACAGAGTTACACTTTTTATAAACTTCATGCTCGAACTTTCTATCTTAAAAGTAATTTGATTTTTATTCTTGATTATGTTTATTTCATCAAATTTAGATTTGAATAAGTAGGCTTATTATACCTAATAAAAATTCCTAGAGTGTGAATTTTCCATATTTTGTCTCTGGCGTATGGCTTCAGTGTACAGTAATCTTCTGCATGCAACTTCATTTAACAAACAGTTATTGCTGAAGGAAATAAATTGCAAAGCGATTTCAAATCTCGTAGGAGTTTTGCCTTTTATTTCATGCTTTTATCTACGGGAAAGACGTCAATCTATTTCTTCTATCCTCAAATATTATGTAAAATATTAGGACAGATGGGCTCTTCAACAACTGATCTAGAAAAAAAAAAACCTCTAAATTTAGACAAAGACTAACTAGAAATTGACCTAATGGTAGTTCTGGCCAGTGACGAAATTCTGGGGTAAATACTTAATAAACATTTTCTGATTTGATGTAAAATTTGTATTTCGTTCACATATAAATTCCTCTGCATTGAAGATCTATTTTCTAAAATATTTCGCTATTTTTTATCGACATGTTTCGATGTATTTCGTTTTCCCTATTCATCTTTGACGATGTCTTCAATCCCTAAATTTAGTTAACATCATAACAATGATCATTACTTTTTAGCTGATATAAACGTTATCTTATAATAGAAGATTTGAAAAGAGTGACTCATGAAATTTTCAGAAACGATAAGATAGCTTTATCAAAAGAAATTGCAACCATTCAACTTCAAAATATTACTCTCAAGAATAGGAAAAATCGAACTATTGACGAGCTTTGTTGCAATATATATAGGAGAAATTTGTTTATATATATATATATATATATATATATATATATATATATATATGATCATGTCGCGCTGGTAGCACGGATATCCCTGACCCTATCTCGCCACTCATCTCTATCGTTCATTGCCCTAGGCAGGTCTTCAGGACAACATCCCGTATCCTCACGTAGCTGCTGAATGTATGTTTGTGCTGGCCGTCCTGCTTTTTCACGGCCATGTGTGAGGGTCCATGCCCCCTGCCTCCTATCACGAAAACTATTCAAGTTAGACGAACCAGACATGCAGGACACTGCTGGAGAAGCAGAGACGAATATATATATACGGAATGCTGTCCAGAAGACCTGCCTGAGGCGATGAACGATAGATTCTTTCGTATCTATATCTCTATCTATGCTCTCCAACTCAGATATATAGCCCTCCCGCGAAAGAATTAAAGGTTGTCACTCGCGTAATGCAAAGATCTTCAAATAAACTGAGAACTCTGGTCTTCATTAGCTTGAATGTAAATAAAAGGAAAATTGATTCATATACGTTAAAATTGCCTCGCTTACTTTTACACTGTTGGTGGTTGTGAGGTTATGTAAACAGGTTGACGTAAAGTTGATCGGCCTTCGATCCCAGGTTGAGGTATCTCCTGTGTCTAGCCACACTACTGAATTATAATACAATGAAACAATCTGTATATAACAATATATATATATATATATATATATGTAAAGTGAATTTGGCGACATTAGTTGTGGTTGACCACAAGTATCCCTTTACAATAGCTACTACACCGACATGTAGAGGAGGGCGCTACTCCATTCCAAGGAATGCTCCATTTTACCCTTGATTCTAGCCTTATGATGCTGAGTGTTAAGCAAGGTGGTATCAAGTTTCACCTTTTGACTCTTTGCTATGACTCAACCTAGAATTTAAACGATCGACAAATGGAGAAAGAGTTGAATTGCAGAAATAAGCTCGACATTTGTTGCTAGGCTTATTAACCACACATGCACACACACACACACACACACACACACGCACACACGTACACACACACACATACACACACACTCATATGTGTGTACGTACATGTGTGTATGCTTATGTGTACGTCTCAGCTGTTGTTTGACATTATATATATATATATATATATAATCAGGTTCTACTGAGAGCCCTAATACGCTTAACTCTATCGCTCTCCCTATCCGACCCAGTCGTTCATTTATCTTGTTAGGTTCTCTAGATCGCATTCAGTGTCCGCACAGAACACATCAGTATGTCTTTGGCGGTCGACAAAAAAGATATGTGAGTGTGTGAGTGTGCGTTCATCTACGTGTGTATTTAAATAAATCCAGTATTTTCAAATGAGATTGGCTCAAAGCAAAATATATCTCAAGATTATTTGTGGGGTTAAATGCTACATGCTTTTCTCTTCAAAGGGATTTTATTTCCATGCGTTATATATGTTTGGACAGGCAAATTTTTATTTGTTTCCCAAGACTCTTGCCCTCAGTTATATTGTAATGATATTTCAACCTGGTTTCTTTTGCTCTAAAAGATATTATATCCTGAAGAAACGTTACAGAATCACTTTTTATTCAATAGATAAGAAGGTAATATTAATTAAATTATTCTAATATCCAAATCTACACGTTCCTTTGAAATATATAGCATTAGTATTAGTTGCATGTTAATCAACAAAAATTAATTTATAATTCTTCCGTTAAGCCCTTTTACATTAATAATTATTTATTGCCCCAGGACATGAGAGCTAACTTATCAATTACGACAATATAATTAGCAACTTTCCACTTCCTGGCATTCTCTTTTTATCTTCTGAAAATATTTCTACTATAGTAAGTAATTTGAAGAATGCCATATGTTTATCTAATATAAAATCATTCTTTTCCGTTGGTCGAGTAAAGTGAAAGAAAGTTTTGATATGATCAAGATCAGATGGAGTAAGATGCCAATTAAATATGACCGCTATAATAAGTTTAACAGAATGTGGATAGTTTTGTACTTTATTTTTTTATGAGTATTTCTCTATGATGCGAGTAATCATTCACTATCTTTATTGTTTTCGTCATAAAATTAAGGATAAGCAAATAAAGCCTAAATCGTCAGTTAGGTTTCAACTCAATATGGATTACCAAGTAAAATAAAAAGAAAGAAAATGGAGGGATAATTTGGAAACCCACAATTCAAATTATGTCATGCAGTGCAAAAATATACAGAAACTTAAAAGGAGCTTTGACATCTTAATATAAAAGGGTTCATGAGTCATGGGAATTTACAACAAAGAACATCATATATGAAATGTGTAGAAATGAACAGTTATATTATCAATGAAAAATGGCTACGAAACGACAAATATCTAGAGAACGTAATAGAGTAAGAATGCTGAAACGTTGTGAAAAAACCTCTGAATGACGGAATAAAGCAATATCTATCTATCTACCTAGCAAAATCTGAACCAAGGAATAAAGCAATATCTATCTATCTATCCTTCTAGATAGATAGATAGATAGATAGATAGAGAGAGAGTGAGAGAGAGAGAGAGATAATGGAAATGAATCCAGCAATAGATAGAAAAAAAGAATAAGGCAATCCAAAAAGAACTTAATGTAAAATAAAGTGAACGCTATGACGTATAGGTTCTAATAAACCATGATCAGGGCTAGTAAATGATGATATCAAGTGACGTTAAATCATCAAAGGATCTTTGATAAAAGAAAAATCAAGGGGAAAATATTATATATTCAGAGAAAGGAGTAAATGTTTAAGCAATAAATCAGCGTTCGTGTTTAAATCAAGTCACTCGACTGTTTCAGATATTGCTGTACAACAAATAAAATATCACGAGAGATATTGATAGGAGAAAGTAGGAGGAAGAAACGAAGGAGAAGAAAAGGAAATAACGGAAGAACGAGAGATAAGGAAATTGAAGAGAGAGGTGGGGGAATGTTGGGAAAGAGAGGAGGGAAAAGGGAAAATAAGTTAACATATTATTGTAACGTTACGCCCTCACCCCCACCACATTAGATCAGTCTTCTAACTATTCCACTTCTTAGCCGGCCGGTGATCAACTAGTGGCTGAGGGGGGAACGCACATTTCTTTACCGCTACACAAGAATATGATCGAGGGAGACAGGAGAAAATAAAACAGTCGAACAAACACGAACAATGCTTGGGGTTAACACAATAGCAAAAAGAGAAGTTAGGCAACACTACATTTCCGTGTGCGGACTATCGCTAGCGTGGGTTACTAGCGAAAATTCCACAAAGCAACTGGAATGCCATCATCTTTTGACTCAATCTTCTTCGCTGGGCCCTGTCTTGTCTCCTACTGTCTCCGGAGTCGACCGCATCTGTCCGTGGTTCCACGCCAACTCTCTTTGCTGTCCCGCCGCCAACTCCTCTCTGTTTCTTTTCCCAGCCAACTCTCATTCGCGTCCCCCTACCACTTCCGGATACGGCGAGATTTCAGGTCCAAGAATCCTTTGTCTGGTTTCGCGCCAAAACAGACAAAGGATTCGTCTGCCTTGGCGGGAAACCCATATAGTGCTACATACCACCCCCTCTTGCCCTTGTCATTTATTCACAATAAATTACAACACAATTCACCGACAATCAAAACAAACAAAAACATTTACAGGAAGTAACAACCAAAATAACAAAATTTTAAAGGGGTTCGGTCGTCCCCCCAAAAAAATAATAAATAATATAACAACATAGCAAAACTGCACTGGGGTGGTTGGGATCACTCACCCCTTACCATATCATCATACACATAAAAAATATTGCTGGATTCAGCTCTTCCAACTTGCTTTCCTAAGAAAAATTATGGGGTCACCTGACTCATCCCTATTCTTCATTCCAATAGGACTTTTCGATTTACCTCCAACATTATTCAATTTTCTTTCAATTCGCCCCGCCCCTACCCAACAGAACACAGGGGAATTCTAACCACCCCTACCCAACGATTTCAAAAGGAGTTTTCCATTCACCTCCAACGTTATTCAACTTTCGAACATTTCGCCCCATTCTCCAACCCATCAGAACACAGGGGATTTTTAACCACCCCTACCCAAAAATTCAGGAGTATTTTTGGACTTATCTCCCCACTTTCCTTCCGACGTGGGAGCATCAGTAATCTCCGCAGTTCGATCGGTGTCGTAACAGGAATAATGTTTCGGAAAGCACTGTGGAATTCAGCTCACAACCTGGGGGTCTTCACTGCCCCCTGCAACAAACAAAACAAGTCTCTCAGAGTTACTGAAAGTTCACTGTAATTGACTTTCAGCCAGCCATCAATCCCCATGGATTTTCAAAAGATAAAAAAAACCCCAAAAAAAACCCAAAGCAATTGACACCATCTCCCGGATCGTCCAGCCATGACCAGCCAGAGGGAAGGAGCAACCGGACACCCCCCTGCGCCCAGGCATCGTCCTCCCAACCGATCGTCAACCGTTTCCTTGGTACCATGTTCATCAATTCTATGTCAATCAGGCCACTCGCTTTCCCAAATCATCATTTGTATAACTTACTACCCCTCGATACCAGTCCCCGAAACAACCCCGTGCAACCAACCCCCCAGGAGGAACACGATCAGACGAAGTGAAGAAGTGCCAAGAGCAATTAAACTTACAAAAAAATAAACCCAGAAAATCCATGAAGGTAAAAAAAAAAAATAAAATAAAAAATAAACAAATAACAATAAACAACAAAGCAAATGACAAGGCAAGCTCAGTCCCCCAAAATTAACAAAAAACAAGGCAAAGTATAACAAAAAAAAAAAACAAACAAACAAAAAACCCCCAAAAAACAAAGGATAGCAAAAAAAAATCCACACAAATTAAACAACAACAAAAAATTAATAATAAACAATTCACAGACAAATAAAAATAACTTCAATTGCCAAATATATAAAATAAAATTGTTCTGAAGGAATCTGTCACGCATCCACCTTCTAACCTTTGCCTCTCTTCCCTTGAGATCTCTGCCCACTTCCACCATTTCTCTTTGCGTCTTTCTTTCCTTCTCTACTGTCCACTTGAATTCTTCCTTCTACCGGGGGTGGTGTGGGAGGGGATAGCGTTTGCTTCCAACCATTTTTTTTAAATCGACAAAAAACAAAAAACGAAAACTTTCTTTTCTTCCTAAAAATCCAAAGTTTACTTATTCTTTTTTATTTTTTTTAACTGAGACAGGCATGGATGCAGTGATAAAAATTCCTTAGCAATCTCTCTTTCTTTATCTCTTTTCGTTCCCTCTCTTTTTCTTTCTTTTTTTTTCTTTTCTTCTTTTTCATGACTTTATCTGTTCTTCCTTCTCTTTCTTTGTTCAATTTTTCCATTTTTTTTTTTCCATTTTTTTTTTTTGTTTTTGTGGTAGAACCTTTCCTCCACCTTCTACCCTCTGCACTCAGAACGATCCGACTTTGACCAGTCGATTTTAACCTAGCTTAGCGATCTCACTCTCTCTCTTATTTTTCATTTCATCTTCTCTTTCTCTGGGGTTTTAGAATACCACAATTTTTTCTTTCAGTGAACCTTACAGCAATTTTTTTTTCCGGTGACTTATCACCTTTCCAGCATAAAAAAAATTACGATAAAACTTCCCAGAACGGACTAACTTTCTTTCTTAAGCCACTGGTCCTAACACTTAAGTATAAAAATTACTATGTGAAACTGCTACGAAGAAGGAAAAAAAAGCATTTGAATTCTACCGGTCAAGTTAAGTGTGAAAAGGGGGTAAGGGAAGAAAACTTTCCCTTCTCTTCTAAGAAAAATACAACAAAACTTTTCAGCAGTTAAGGGGTTAAACACACACACACACACAAAAAAAAAAACGAAATAGATTACTTGGTTTTTTTTTTCTACATCTTAAAATTTCCTTCATCTAAAAAATCTTTTTTTTTTGTGTGTGTTCTTATATTCGAGTGCAGTGGGGGGGATTTGTATTCCTACCTTTGTAGACTTCTTTCTTTTCCATCTTTTTTTTCTTTGTTTCTCTCGTTTTCTTTTTCTTTTCTCTCTGTCTCGCCGGTTGCGGGTCCTTATGGCATTTTTTTTCTTTTTCCGTTCGTCTGTCTGCTTCTTTCGATTCCCTCGTCCGATCATTTCCAATTTTTTTTTCATCAGGTCTCTTTTCTCTGGTCAACGGCACCATATGTAACGTTGCGCCCTCACCCCCACCACATTAGATCAGTCTTCTAACCATTCCACTTCTTAGCCGGCCAGTGATCAACTAGTGGCTGAGGGGGGAACGCACATTTCTTTACCGCTACACAAGAATACGATCGAGGGAGACAGGAGAAAATAAAACAGACGAACAAACACGAACAATGCTTAGGGTTAACTCAATAGCAAAAAGAGGAGTTATGCAACACTACATTTCCGTGTGCGGACTATCGCTAGCGTGGGTTACTAGCGAAAATTCCACAAAGCAACTGGAATGCCATCATCTTTTGACTCAATCTTCTTCGCTGGGCCCTGTCTTGTCTCCTACTGTCTCCGGAGTCGACCGCATCTGTCCGTGGTTCCACGCCAACTCTCTTTGCTGTCCCGCCGCCAACTCCTCTCTGTTTCTTTTCCCAGCCAACTCTCATTCGCGTCCCCCTACCACTTCCGGATACGGCGAGATTTCAGGTCCAAGAATCCTTTGTCTGGTTTCGCGCCAAAACAGACAAAGGAATTGTCTGCCTTGGCGGGAAACCCATATACTGCTACATTATACGTAAATAACTGATTCTTCAATGAAATAAAATCAAATCAATGTCGAATGAAATGTATATAAATTAAGTTTTTTTTCAGAATAAAAACGATAGTTGTGAGAGAAAGGCATGTGAAGCTTCAAATGAAAGCAGCAAAGTCAATAGATAAAAATATTTGCCGGAGAAAGGGAAAGGTTTAAAAAGCCCGTGAATTGGAAATAACTGTGAAAGAGCTAAAGAGAAAATTATGATACAATGTTAGGAAATTAATTAAATATGAAATATATTGTAACTATTAAAAATTAGTTTTCCTAAAAACGGTCAAATGCAAAAGAACCCACTGTGATTATTGATTGAACAGCAATGTGAAATTGCGTCGGCTTCGAAAATTCGTCGTAATCTTTTGTTGTGGATATAAGTGAATATAGTGGTTGCACCAAAATCAAAGTTCTGATCAGCCTTCGAAATATATTGGAGAGAGGCATAATTAAAACAACGAAGTCTAATTTCCCTCCTGTGTTCATATAAGCATTATGAATATTCTTTGACGTTTCGCCATCATAGTTGGATTTACAGTCTTTGCAAGGGATAAGGTAAACACCAAGGTAAAAAATGATATAGCATCGAAGACTAGGGTGTAGTAAATTGCAGATTGTTTTTGAGGATAATGTGATAGTTTTAATATCAATTTTTTAAAAGTCATTTCCTACGGTGGTAGTGGTAGAATTGTTTGGTAAAGTAATGTGTGTATGCGGGAGATATATTATATCAAAGGGTGTGTTTACATTAATTCGAGGTTGATTTCTCTTGTGGTTTTGAGGGCTTTGGATTTAACAATATGGATAAAAGTTTTGAGGTGAAGAAGGTTAAGAAAGTAATTGTCTATGAAATTAAATTATTCATTTAGACTTTTTGGAGAACAAATACGTAGGGCCCTAAGATAAAAACCTATGACATTTTCTCTTTTAATATCATTCCTGTAGAGTGAATAGAAATGCGTATGGTCGTTTTAACAGGTGGATTTACGGTAAAACGTGAATTCTAATTTTCATTATTCCTAATAAGTAAAACATCCCCAAAAGGTAGTGTATTGTTGGATTTAAGTTCACATGTGAGCTTAATATAAGGTGCTATATTTTTTAATCTGTTGGTGATACTATTTCGATCATTATCTCTTTTTTTTCTTTTTGAAATCTTGTTCTCCAACTCTCTCTCTCCCTCCCCACTCTCTCTCCGTATATATATATACATATTTAATAATTTATAAAGCATATATATATATATATATATATTCATTCATCAATATCAATGATAAAGCATAGGTAAATTTTCGTTAGAATAACGGAGACACAGGGTCACCATAGTCTGGGTATTTTTCCTCTATTCAATAATCAGACATATATATATATATATATACACTGGGCCGTTTACTCTAGAAGAACTCGTCTCAGTACCTAGAAAAAATAAAAATTGTAAAGCTCCAGGGCTTGATGAAATTACCCCAGAAGTATGTAAGACCAGACAATTCGACGACATACTGCTCCGACACTGTAACGCAGTTTATAATGAAAATCCATCAGACAGATGGATGAAGGGATGCACCCTCGGATTAGCCAAGAACTATAAAGGTATAACACTTACATCCATTGCAGTCAAAATATACCATGCCCTACTACGCAACTGCATTGGACCCAAAATTGACAACATTCTTAGGAAGGACCAAAATGGCTTCCGAAGAAATAGATCCACGACCTCACAAATATTGACTATCCATAGAATTCTTACAGGCGACAATACTATTTGTCGACTTTACCAAGGCCTTTGCTTTCATTCACAGATGGAAGATAGAACAAATTCTACTAGCATACGGATTACCAAAAGATACCGTCGCAGCCATAATGATTCTCTATAGAAACACCAAAGTGAAAGTACGTTCTCCGGATGGAGACACAGACTATTTCGACATTATAGCAGGATTATTGCAAATAAAAACACAAGCCACATACCTCTTTATCATCTGTCTAGACTTAGAACATCGATTGATAAAAACAAAGAAAACGGTGTCGAGCTAATAAAGAAAAGAAACAGAAGTTACCCCTCAAAAACAATTACCGACGCCGACTATGCCGATGGTATAGGTGTTCTGGCAAATGCAACCACAAAAGCCGGAACCCTACTGCATAGTTTGGAACGAGCCGCCACAGGTATTGGCCTCCATGTCAATGCGCACAATACGGAACATATGTGTTTTAATCAAAGAACCGACATTTCCACACTAGGCGGTAGCTCTCTGAAACTATTTGACAAGTTTATCTACCTAGGAAGCAGTATCTCATCAAACGAAAAAGACACCGACACATGACAAACAAAAGCATGAACAGCTATCGATAGGCTACCGGTAATATAGAAGTCAGGCCTGAGCAATAAAATGAAACGCGGTTTCTTATAAGCAGCATTCGTGTCGATACTGCTATATAGATGCACTGCATGGGCGCTAACTAAATGGATGGAGAAAAAGCTTGACGGCAACTACACAAGAATGCCGCGAGCAATTTTGAACAAGTCATGGAGGCAACACCCCAGAAAGCAACAGATGTCCGGCCACCTACCTCCCATTATGAAAGTTAGACGAACCAGACATGCAGGACATGATGGAAAAGCAGGGACGAGCTCATAAGTGATGTTCTCCTATGGACTCCCTCACATAGCAAAAGCAGGGTGACCTGCTCGAACCTACATACAGCAGCTCAGTGAAGATATGGGACTTAACCCTGAGGACCAGCCAGAAGCGATGAACAATAGTAAGGAGTGGCGAGAGAGGGTCAAGAATATCCGTGCTGGTGGCACGACAAGATGATGAAGATGATATATATATATATACTGTGAGATAAAACTTCGCACATAGAAACATTTATAATAATTGCAGATCGTTTCTAGGAGAAAAAACATGTATCCAAGAGTATGCTGAAAATTCGTTGCTGAACCAAAAGTTGTCACTTGCCACCAATTTTATTTCAGAATGTAGTATCACTGTATTTGGATTATCCAGATCTAAGAAAGACCTATTAATTGGTATTGTTTTGTACTTGTGTAGATGTGTTGCTTGCTCAAAGATCGGACCATGTGAGAAAATCCTCTCACTTTAAAGACGTTTGACGAGGCACTGTTTCTCAACGACTATATGACTTAGATATTTAAGGTTTTATACCCACTCAACTATGGTAGGATAGAGTATTGTTTATGCTCACACATAAACAGTCGTATATATATATATATATATATATATATATATATATATATATATATCACCATCATCTGCTTGCACGGATATCGCTGACTCTCTCTCTCTCTCTCTCTCTCTCTCATCGGTTCTTATCATTCGTTGCTCCCGACATGTGTTCTAGATTGTATCTTGTGTCCATACAGATCTGTTGTGAGTAAGTTCTTGTTGGTCGGCTAATACTGCCACGTCCAAGTGAAGTGGTGCATGGGACAATATCACTTCTCCAGCAGTTTCACACATTCCCTGTTCGTCTTTTTTGGATAGTTTTAGAAATAGGAGGTATGTGGCCGTAAAACTGTTATTTCGTGGGGTATTTCTCCAAGGATTTATTCAATATAGCTCGTAACATTCTTGTCCGTTTATATATATATATATATATATAATTTTTGTCATGTACAATGCAGAGTTTTTTGTAATTAATAATTTATGCGGTTTTGAAAATGCCAGCAGGGCTGCTATTCATTATACAATTTACAAGAAGAGGAACCGTAACACCATTCTATCAAGCCCTGAAAAGACCGTCAGTTCCAGCCTCTGTGATCGTGCCTGCCGTTCTAGCATCGGCCTTATCATTTACGAACGTGCCTAGAGTCAGTGTGTGGTGGCCCCTCCATGGTTTTTGTTTCTCAAAGCCAATCCATGATGAAATTCTACATTAGAGCTATTATTCACGGAAGAGATTGTTTATAACTGAGGTTCTTTATGTACATGCTGTGTACTTCTGATCAAGAGAAACCTATGATAAACTTTGATTTTGGGAAAAAAGATTACCAACAATGTCTAATATTGAAATAGGACTATTGAAAAGTAGAATGAAACAAGTAATATGACTAATAGAATAACCATTCTTAACGTAAGATATTACTTAAATTGTCTGTCTATCAGCCAATTGATTCTTGGAAATCAAAAAGCTGCAAAGTTGGACTTTTTTTCACCTGTGAAGTTGAGTTCATTTCTATAATTTCTGTTGGAAAAAACGACATGTATTTTATCAATTTGAGGAAAATGATAACAAAATTAAATTTCTATTGTAAACTAATCCCTATTTACTGTGTTTATTTAGCAATAATTATTTTAGCAAAAATAATCACATAGTAAACAAATGTTCAAATCAGATTGATATAGATTATAAATTTATAAGAAAAGAATAAAAATGTGGAAACAGCATTTCGAAAATCTACTAGAAACTCACTGAAAGTTACGCATGAACCAATCACCCAATAAGCAATTGGACATTAAAATAGGACCGTTCACTCAAGAAGAATTCGACTCGGTTCTTAGAAAAATTAACAATAGGAAAGCTGCAGGGCTTGACGAGATTCCCCACCAAATAATCAAAATCCGATAGACAGATGGAAGATAGGATGCATCCACCCCTTCCCTAAAAAGGGTGACACCTGATTAGCCAAGAACTACAAAGGTATAACACTTACATCCATAGCAGCCAAAATTTACGATGCCCAACTACGAAACTGCATTGAACCCAAAATCGACAAAATTCTTAGGAAAAACTAAAATGGCTTCCGAAGAAATAGATCCACGAGCTCATAAATATTGACCATCCGTAAAATTCTTGAAGGCGTACGGGCAAAAAAAAAACCTACAGGTGACATTACTACTAGTCGACTTCACCAAGGCGTTCAATTCCATTCACAGAGGGAAGATGGAACAAACTTACTACTATACGGCCTACCAAAAGAAACCGTAGCAGCAATAATGATTCTCAATAGAAACACAAAGTGAAAGTACCTTCACCGGGTGGAGACACAGAATACTTCGACATTGCAGCAGAAGTACTACAAGGGGACACACTAGCCCTATACCTCTTTATCATCTGTCTTGACTACGCGCTTAGAACATCGATGGATAAAATTAGAGAAAACTGCTTCAAGCTGACAAAGAAAAGAAGCAGAAGGTACCCCGAACAAACAATTACCGACGCCGACTACGCCTATATGGCAAATACACCCAACCAAGCCGAAACCCTACTGCATAGTTTGGAACGAGTCGCTGCTGGCATTGGCCTCCATGTCAATGCACACAAAACTGAATATATGTGCTATAATCAAACAGGCGACACTATACGGAACCTCTCTGAAACTGGAGGACAAGTCCACCTACCTAAAAAACAGTGTCTCATAAACCGACATCGACACGCGGCTATTGAAGGCATGGACAGCTATCGATAGACTTTCGATTATATGGAAATCAGACCTGACCGGTAAAAGGAAACGCAGTTTCCTCCATGCAGTGGTCGTGTCGATACTGCTGTATGGATGCACTACTTGGACGCTAACAAAACAGCTGGAGAAAAAGCTAGCCGGCTATTATACAAGAATGTTTCGAGCAATATTGAACAAGTCCTGGCGCCAACACCCCACAAGGCACCAATTATACGGCCACCTGCCTCCCATCACGAAAACTATACAAGTTAGATGAACCAGACATGCGGGACATTACTTGAGAAGCAGGGACGAGCTCATAAGTGATGTACTCCTATGGATCCTCACATATGGCCGAGCAAATGCAGGATGACCAGCTCGAATATACATACAGCAGCTATGTGAGGACACTGGATGTAGCCCTGAAGACCTGCCAGAGGCGATGAACGATCGGGAATAGTTGCGAGAGAGGGTCAATGATATCCGTGCTAGCGGCTCGACATGATGATGATGGTGATGATGATGATAAGAAAAGAAAAACAGATAGAAACTATATATTTTGAAACAATACCACGGATGAAAATGTCTCAGATATATTTACAAAACATATTTCTAAAGCATTATTGAAAAACTTTCTTTACTGATCTTGTAATGTCCAAATTAAAAAGGGATTGGTCAGGGGCATGTCATTAAATTTCTGATGTTTGATCTTTAATAGTGAGAAAAGTGAAGTTACCCCTGAAATATCATTACTTCCACGGCCATTCTCACCCTGAATTCTAGTGCCAGGATTGGGTCTCAAGTGTGGGGCAAGTGCATGCATGAGCCGCTTCTTTTATAATTAAAATACGTTAAACAAAATGCTATTTTTCTTTGAATGTTGAAATGCTACTGATTTGCCAGTCTAAAAAGTAAAAAGAAAACAAAGCGATTCCACTCATACCAAGCTTAGGTTGGTGTTTGATTGAGTTTTTGGTATAAGCAATAAACAGTTTTCGATCTGAAATATATAGAACAATTTCTGGAAAATTAATCTTCAAATTGATATAAACTATGTAGCAAGTATAACCGGCTCTTTGGCCTTGAGAGTAGAGTGTTGCCGGCAGACCAAGGTTCAATTCCAGGTTGCCTCATACCAAAGACTTTAAAATGTTTCTTGATAACTCCTTGCTTAACACTTAGCACTATAAGGTATGTATCAAGGGTAAAGTGGAGCAATCCAGGGAAAGGAGTAGGGCCCTCCCCTACATCTCGATTGAAAAGGGAGCCTTCTGGTCACTTTTGACTCCGGTCGCCAACTTACCATCTTGTACGTATCAGCCTTCCATATTTAAATTTTCACCAACAGGACTGCATCCACCTTGTGACTGTTGAGCCCTGGTTATTATCAAACCAAACCTTTTGTGAGATTACAATTTTATCCTCTATATTAATGTTTTAGTATGTCATACCCATTAACACTTTGCATACGGTTTTTATCTTTCCTGAAAAGGTAAAAAAAAAACATTCAAATTTGCACTGAAAAAAATATTTGTTGTCTTTAATTTAGCCATATTTATCAACATGATAACACATGTGCTCGTGGATAATTGTTAAGTTAAACATTGATTTTTTACTTCTGCGGTTGACAACAGGTCTCTGAAACGTTGAATAAAGCAAGAGTCACTTTGATAATTAATTAAACTTACTTTACTTTGGAATCACTGAAGTGATGAATTTTCTGAGTCTTTAACTCACTAAGGGCCTACTAACCATTACGTGTTCTCACTTAGCTTAATTTGTCTCCCAGCTATGATAGAAATTAGATGAACTGTACTAAACAACTTCTACTCAATTTTACACTGCCGTTGGTGACGCGGGTAGAATATAAGAATGAGATAAATTGGCATCTAAACTTAGATACCTGAGTAAGAACCATGGGAAAATTAAATTCTCTTCAGTGCAAGTAATAATTTTCTAAGCTTTTGCTTAATTGTGGCACAAGGCCGCTCTTCAGTAGATGTAGCCTGTAAGCAGAGCTTGCAAACTGCTGCTTCACAGGAGATACCTTCTTACATTGATCCTTTATCACAGTCCCGGTCTACAATGCAGTTATTAATTCTTCCTATTATTGAATGTACGTTCGGTGTTTGTTATTTTTTATAAAAAAAGATCCTCAGGAAATTTTTTCAATATGAAAACATTGAAAATAAAAAGCCTGTGTAATAAAATAATGAGAAAGATATATTCTATTCAATTATAGATAATCCTTCTCTAATGTGCATCTTCTCTCTTGGAAAGTGACTTGATATCCCAAGGAATTATTGTATTATAAAAGTCTAGCTTGGTTTTATGGTATATCAACCGTTGTAGGTTATTTTATGCCAAACCCATTTTTATACATTTAAACATTCTATTTCAAACAATTCAGTTTGACATAAGTACACAGTTTGAATGTAGGTTCCCGAGTGCGACAAACACTTGAAGAAGCCTGGAGGACATATCTGCTGAAATGTAGTGTTTGTATTCTGCTGCCTTATCCGACTGGTCTATATATTGTAATAGTTTGAATTATATAATAATTTTTATCATTAAGGGTTTTTGAACTAAGGTCTTTATCTTTATTGTTATTTTACAAAGTTTCGGCCAATATGTCTTCCGGCCTTCTTCAGGAGTTTGTCGAACTCGGGAACCTACATGGAACTTCGAACTACGTCCTTTATTGAATCTACGGGGATCTCTGCTGGACAGTTTAGAATGAATTTTTGTTACTTATGAACCTAATCGTCTTACTTGAGTAGGATTACTACTACTAGTATCTATGATATTTTTTATACCTGTGCTCATATTCAAATTCCCGCAGGACACGTAGCATAACGGTTATAGGCGTTGGTTCGCTGAGCATCTAAGGAAACAATTATCTGGATGTTGTATGTTCAAACCTAATTGCAGTCAATCAAAAATACAGGGTTTTTAACACTTGTACCAGGTTATGGCTAACGGTATCAGAACATGGATTCAATAAAGGACGTAGTTCGAAGTTCAGTGAGTTCGTCAAACACCTGAAGAGGGCGGGAAAACATATCGGTCGAAACGTTGTGGAAATAACAATAAATATGAAAACAATTGTCCGAAAACCCTTAATGATAGAAAATCATCAAGCTTCGTCTCAGAAATTATTTAATAATTTGATGATTACTTACATAGTCCATTAGTGACAGTCGTTATAAAAAGAAATAAGTGCTTTTTTTTTAAATCAGTCATTATTTAGTTTTAATGTCAGTTTTATTCGTATATAATCCATTTCTTATCCATGTGCCTCGCTGTCAGTAGAGCCTAAAATTTCCTAAATATATCCCCCCTTCGAAAGGTAATACGCCCTTAAGTTGTCCTAGGTATTACACTAAATTGCATTTAATACTAAGGCTCCATTACGGGCGATCTTGACAATATGGAGTAGCCCTTCATTGGCATTGCTCGCAGATCTACCCTGATCAGGAGTTGTGTTACTTGATAGGAATACTTGATGCTGTATAACCGTTAATAATTTGTATTAGGAACAATAAATAGAAGCTACAGTTGTTTTGTAAAGGTGATTATTAGTTACCTGAAACCATATAACTGTGTGCAAAAGAATGACATTTAATAAAAAAAATAAATACAATAAATCATACGATCATTCTCATATAAGAATATTTGAAATCATAAAACTCGATGTAAAATATTTGTATTAGATAGGAATACTTTACATCTCATTACAGAACATCATTTATATTAAGGAAAATTGATTGGAGCTATAATTGTTTAGTGAGTTTAATTGGGCCATAGACCTAATGAGTTGCATGTTCGCCAATGGTCCAGAAGACCGGGGTTCAATCCTAGGTCGAGTCATACCAAAGATTCAAAAAATGGTACTAGATACTGCTTTAACACTGAGCATTATAAGGTAAGGATCAAGAGTAAAGGGGAGTAAGCCAGGGAATGGAGTAGCACCCTCTCCTACATTTCGGTGTAGTAGTTACTGAGAAGGGACCCTTCGGATCATCCTCAACAAAGGTCGCCAACTTTACTTACTTATAATTGTTTTCCAAGGATTTTCATTAATTACTTGAAACAATTATTGTGTGCAACCAAATTCCTTTTATTAAATAGAAATTAGTTGAAACAATCAAATTGTGCATAAATTATTAGCATTAGATTGAAATACTTAAAACTACTCAACTGTGTGGAATGCATTTGCATTATATAGAAATATATTATCTTGTTACCTTTGTTAAAAAAGATATGAGAAGCAACTCTCCCGATAGAAAAATGTAACAGTGAAATTAACGCATTTCCCGAACTAATATGCATAAAACGAGACGACAGGAGGCAAGTAGACATGAGGCTAAATCAATCACTCAATTAATACTGTGACTCAGTCTTCAAACTTTGAAGCAAATAAAAAGTGTAACTGTTGCTAGGAGATAAAAACCTAAATAAATAATAGATTGCGTAGTGAGGATAGAATTTCAATAGCAAATGATTCGAAAGCTTTATCTGGTACTCTGCAGCAGGTTGCTTGGGTTTTATGGCATATCATCCTTTCAAAACTATTTAATGGCAAATCATGTACATACTTATTTGATTTGTAAACGAATAGGTCGTAGACAACATTTCTAAACGCGCCAGAAGTCATTTGTTTGCACACAGTTAAATGGTTCGCGTAAGGCTATATTACACGAACGATTTAATATCAATATTTGTTTGCACAAAACTAAATTGTTATATATATATATATATATATATATATATATATATATATATATATATATATGTGTGTGTGTGTGTGTGTGTGTGATTTGTAAGTGAACAATTTGTTGGTAAACTTATTTTTAAATGAATTATAACAAATGTCTTTGCACACAGTTATTGCTATTGATTGTATACAGTTAAATGGTTTCAAGTATTGTTAGAAAACACAAATATTCCTACTTAATATTAACCCTTTATTTGCACATTGTTGTTTCAAGTGTTGCACACACTACTAGATTTATTTGCATATAGTTGAATGTTTCCATGTATTGCAACTTAACGCAAATAATTCTATTCAACACTACTTTCAGTTGCACAAAATTAAATGGTTCAAGTATTACTACGTAATACCAACAATTCAATTTAACATCAGTCATTTGTTTGCAAATAGTAGAATGATCAAATGATTCGACCCATAGATGAACGCTATCAGGTACCACCACTCCGGTTTAGAGTGGACCTGGGAATAATGGCAGTGAAGGATTATTCTTCGTTCAACAAAGCCCTAGGACAGGAGTTTCACAATAAGATGGCTTGTTGTCATATCTTGGACACTCGTTGGGGGTGAGGTCTTACCAGACTGCAGAGTTGCAGTTGGTATATTCTACTGCGCCTGCCAGCCAACTAGGCTGTCAGTAGTAGTTGTACTATCAAGAATATGCACTAGAATATCAAATAGGTAAAATCAGATACAATTAGTACACTGAACCGTCTCAAACTAGGTTTTTTAAAGGCAAAAATCTAGTTAAAGGTTCTGTCTTCTCTGATTAACGAGATCAGTACTGCTTCCTGATTCAGCCGGTTATATTTAGGAAAGCTGAGTTTGACTATGAATATATAGTGTTGAGGTCAATATGAACTGGGGTTCAGATCGATAAATATATTCCTGAACAACACATATGTACCTCAATTGCTAAAATGTTCCCCTATCATTGGTTAAGATTGATAGTCCAAACATTGAAAAAGGAGGAAATATGAAAATTTAATTAAATCCTTTAGAAAGAAAGCAAAGGAAACAGGCCCGTAGATACTTTGAACAATTGAAAGAAATTAATGTGGTTAGCTTCGTTTCCTAATGGTTATATTCGTAGAAATGGATATGAGGAGCCGTGTTTAAATCCTGGACAAGGCTGGTTACGTTTTTACTAATTGCTGAGACATTATGGATAACATGGATTCTTCTCGTTATCATCTTAGGATAAATAGTTGCATAGACTAGGATCTTTAGCCTTTGTAAGGCAAAAATTCCAGAAAAAAATTATTCAAGAACAAGGCAAATGAAACAAGAAATTCCACCCCTATGAAGCTTTCTTGCTACTAAAACCACTGTAGGTTGACAAACATGATGTAGTTGCAGTCATCTACTTTTTCAGGTGGTCAGTAAGGTACATAATGTTCATTTAGTTTGTTCCAATTTCCAATGAAAGGGTTCGTTAGTGAATGTATTTATTTACCCAATCACTCCGATTCGAGCAGAATGTAATGCAAGATCAAATTTTATGTAGAGTACATCTAGTTTGACTTAATTTTCCTTCTTCTACATTGATTATCGAAATAAAGCTAAAGAACAAAGTTCTCGCTCTTTAACTATAGCTGGAGAGGAAGAGACAGAGTCATGTCTTTCAAAAGAATATTAGGGCAGAGTATTATTAATAATTTCGATGTTCACCAGGTGTTCTATGTTATTTAGCCTTGTGTAAAATTAGCCTCAGAGATGACTTTGCCTAGTCGGCTGGGGCTGTAGAATACACCGACTGCTTCTCTGCAGAGGGGGTAAGACCCCACCAACGAGTGTCCTAGATATGACACTAAACAATCTGATGGTGAGGTTCCAGCAATTCTGGAGCTTTGGGGAATTCGGAGTACCCCTTCATTGCCATCGATCCCAGGTCCACTCTGTCCCGGAGTGGTAGCACCTGATAGGGCCCTATCTATGGGTTAAATAGAACTAACAGCATACTTATGCTAAACTGAATAGCTTGAAATAGAAATGTTTTTGACAATTAAACCGTACTTACATTTATACTGCGTGCTTATGCTTAACTTAATTATTTGAAATAGAACTGTTTTTTGACATTAAAACTGTATTTACATTTAAACGAATTGTTACATATAACTGCTTGAATAGTTTGAAATTAAAATGTTTTTGACAACTAAACTGTGTACTAAACTGAATTGTTTTAAATAAAATATATTATTTACATAAAAATGGACTTGGCGTTAAATAACCTACAACGGTTGATATGCCATAAAATCCACCAAACCAAACCAATCAGAAAGGATAAGGAAATACAGAGAAGACAAATATTTCCAATTGAAGAATTACATATAATCTAACCTCGTTTTCATGGACTTTTATGGCTACCGATATATGATTCATAATTTTTTAAGATTGAAATTTAAACTAGAACATTGAATACTTTCAAATTTTGTACAATAAATTAATTTCATGACAATAAAAACGACCGCCATATACATGTGTTTATAATGTAAATTACGAAATTCTATGTTCTTAGAATACAATCTGTCAAAAACGTAAGCAAATTTTTGATAAATGATAAATCAGTTCTTACAATCAGTCTTCAAACAAGAAACTTAAGATATTTCTCAAATACTTCTACAACGAGTGGATTTTAAAATTCCATTTCCTTGGAAGAACGAGACTGAACTGGACAAAATGAATTTTAACTATTCTATTCACTTCCCCTTTTAAATAAAATATTAGATTAAAAAATTATCTACCATTTATAAGTAAAAACATATCCAAAAAATTTTAGTTGAACGTTTCTCAGCTCAAATTTATGAAACCTAAAATTCTTAAATTGAATGAAGAATGAGGCGTGCTTTGCGTAAACGTTATCATCCAAGAAAATGAAAATGGCGCCCTGTGTTCAAATTCTGAATAAAATCAAGGGGTTTTATTTCACAAGCATACCCTAGGGAAAGATTTCTATTCATCTGTTCATCCCCTAATTATGTTTATATTAGGTAGAATGGGTTCTTTAGCTCTGGTTAGTTAACTAGTCAAGGAAAAAGAATTCAAACCTATTCTTTTCTTAAACATTGACTTTTCGTTACATCATGTCCGTAATCGAAAGTTAGGGTAATTATATCACAGTGAAAAATCGTGCCAAGTAAAAGTACCATGTTTATTGTTTCTTGGGCTCTGAACTTGAACTAGATTAAGGTTAAAGTATATATATATATATATATATATATATATATATATATATATATATATATATATATATATATACTCACACACCGGTGTGTAAGTAGATTTTAACAAAATTCGTAAGATTGTATGATACATATTATTTCACATGAAATTTGTCTCGCTTTGTTGGCTGATGCTGTAGAACAAGCCGACAGCACTTTAACCAAGAGGGAAGAGACCCACAATAAAGCCACCTTTTGCCTTTCAGTGACAACTCGTAATGCCTAAGAACGGAAGTCTGCCGACTGAAGGCTCTGTTAACCGAGTACTAAGTTGTTACTTTTGCTAGACGAAATAAATATAAGATATTTTGGGGGACATTATTGAAAACCTCAATAAATCCCTTACAGTCACTCCTTTAAATACAACACTATTGCTGCAACGCACCTTCACGGATAGATGTACAAAATAAATCCAGCTCCTCTCTAGTTAATATCATCTAGGAAAGAGAGAAGCTTCACGTAAAATATTACTTTAATTCTTTTCAGCCCAGTCAAGTGGAGCTATAGATTGCATACTTCATCTCTGCAGAGGGGTAAGAGTCCCCCAACCATAGACCTGTAGATGACCCAAAACAATCTGGTGAGGCTCCAGTTGTACAGGAGCTTTAGGGAGTCCGAAGTAACCCTTCATTGTCATCTTTCCCTGGTCAATCTGTCCCGGAGTGGTATCAACTTTTAGGGTCCCATCTATGGGACAAATAGAACTGTTTGTCATTTAAACTCTACAAGCAAATGACTCATATTAAATTAAATTGCTAGAAATAGAATTTTTTGATGATATAACTGTGCGTAAACAAATGACTGATTAATTTAATTTTTAGTGTTACATAGCAATACTTGAAACCATTCGACTTACGGTATATTGAATTGTTACAAATAGAACTGTTTAGTCATTTAACTGTGTGTATCTACAAAATGTGTTTACAGATCTTATATTTGATATTTACGTAAAAACTGTTTCAGAGAGGTCCCGTCTAGTGTGGAAATGTCACCTGTTTGATTATTGCACAAATTCACCTACCTAAGAAGCAGCGTCTCATCAACCGAAAAAGACATCGGCACGCTGCTAACGAAGGCATGGACAGCTATCGATAGACTTTCGATCATATGGAAGTCAGACCTGACCGATAAAATGAAATGCAGTCTCTTCCAGGCAGCGGTCGTGTCGATACTGCTATATGGATGCACTACTTGGATGATAACTAAACAGCTGGAGAAGAAGCTAGACGGCAATTACACAAGAATGTTAAGAGCAATATTGAACAAGTCCTGGCGGCAACACCCCACAAGGTACCAACTATACGGCCACCTGCCTCCCATCACGAAAACTATCCCAGCTAGACGAACCAGACATGCAGGACACTGCTGGAGAATCAAGGAGGAGCTCATAAGTGATGTACTCTTATGGACCCCCGCATATGGCCAAGAAAAAGCAGGACGACCGGCTCGAACATAAATACAGCAGCTATGTGAGGATACGGGATGTGGCCTTGAAGACCTGCCAGAGGCGATTAATGATAGGGAGAAGTTGCGAGAGAGGGTCAGGGATATCCGTGATAGCGGCACGACATGATGATGATAATGATGTAAAAACAGGATTTGGCATTTAATGACCAACAATAGTTGATATGCCATAAAACCAAAGTAAACTAATTCTTTAGATCGTCATTATTATCATCAAGTTGCACTGAGAGCACAAAATTCTCTTTCTCTCTCTCTCTCTCTCTCTTCCTCTCTCTCTATTTCGCCATCCATACCTATCATCCGTCGCTACTGGCAGATCTTCTAAGCTGCATTTTGTTTCTCTACAGTTATTGTTGTTTGGTTAATAGTGGTACGTCCATGTGTTGGTGTTCACCAGAGAACGTCACTTTTGAAATCCTCCTTGTTTTTTTTCCAGAAATGCGCCATAGGTCTTGTTCGGTTTACTTGCATGGTTTGTCTGAAGAATCGGGGCCTTTTTTAACGAGTTTTGCCACCAGGATTTGTTCAAGTCATCACGCAGCATTATGTAGTTCCCATCTTGCTGTTTCTATATGAGATTTGTTAGCATACATGTGGTGCATCCATGCAGTATTATGGACTAAACACCAACTTAATAGGCAATAAAACATATCAGACTAACCATTTCATTTAATCGGATAGATCAGACAACCATATGATCGATAACCTGTAAATAGTATTATGTCTCCACTTGGCCTATGCTAACATCACTTTCAATAAATGAGATATTGTTGTCGAGGTATGTGAACTGATCCGATAATTTTTTAGGCTTGCAAAAATCACAGAACAAATCTACCTGTTTGCCTCAGCACAGTATCTTTTTTTGCCTATAGTATTATACAGAAAATAATTGAAGCATGAATCTTCATCTGTTGTTTGGAATTTCTCCTGATAATTCTTTACGCTCTTTGAATATTAATTCCAATGAACACACATTTCTATCGCAAAGTAAATCGATATGCGATCATACTTTTTAATCCATCAGCCTGAAAACGGATCCTTTTCTGTTTTCTCACCTCCCAAATACAATGGAAACTCTCAACTTCATTAGATAGGAAATTCCATTCATCCCACAATGATGCTGCGCTGGTAGCAGTTAAACTTAGCCAAGATAGCACCTTTTTTGTATTTTGAATATACACCATATACATATATACGCTGTACAAACGTATTCTTGCAAATATTGGTTTTATGTTTACAGCGAATGAACATCGTTTAATGGTGGCCAATGTAGATTTTGTTCGTTCCACTTTATTCTTGGAACCTATGTTTATGACAGAATGCACACGGTTTTTCTTTTATGAGTAAACAAAAGAGCTTTCTTTCCAGAATGGGTTACTTTCTTTGCACTTCGTGCTCATACTTGGCGGCTTATATTTCAAAGATTAAAGCATTGAAGTTACCCTGCTGTTAAACATACACGTTTCATTAGATCGTCACACAATGGTAATTGATTACTATTTAAATAATGTCACATCTGAAGAAATAGATTTTGTCTTTTAAAGTTTTGATGAAGAATAAACGATCATTTTCTTAGATTTTGAAAAGTGAAAATTGTAAACTTTATTCAAACTTTTGAACTGATAGTAATACCACAAATGATCAGAAGATTAATTTTTCTAACTCCGTAAAACTAAATATCAAATATCAACATTCGATCGTAAAGGAAAAAATATATAAATCGAATGAGAAAAATAAGTCTATTTATATTTTAAACACAATATTTTGTTCAACAGAAAATGAATAAAAACAAATTTGAGGGACTCTTTCGTCCGTCGCGTTTTTCACAAACATAACTCTCTCCGGTGTCTGGGTCACATCCGGCTAGTCGTGTCGTGCCCAGCGGTTCGGTTGGGTGTGGCTCTGCGCTGGAGATACCTCTAGCCTCAGGGGGCCGTCCCCACAGGTTTTAATTCGTCTTTATGGCATCGTTTTGTTCTGATTATTATCATTATTGTTATTATTATGAAATGCCAGGAGAAAGAGCAGCAAATGCAATGTGCAGGGGATAATCGAGGTTAGGTTTATTGCCTGACGCTTGAGGCGCCCCGAAAGGGGATTGCCGACGGGGCCCGATGTATTTTTGGAACTGCCGGATGCGTGTGGGCTTCGGCCCTGCAACCGGGCCCACCTAAAATACGGCATTGTACCACACTTGCACGCTGGTGGGGTGTGGGACAAATATCGTTGCGTTTTCAATAATTACACCAGATTCATTTAAAAAAAAAACTTTTCCATCAATTGTGGGGAAGATATTAAAAAAAAACTCTAACAATTCTCACCAATTTCTCCCAAAAAGACAATTCGACATTCTCTGTCTGTCTGGTAAACTTGGTGGGAGTCGTGGGAGTTAAGGTTTTTATTTTTATCCCTCTTCTGTTATAGGAAAAAAAATTTTTTTCAAAGCACTTCAGGTGTAATTATTGAAAACGCACCGGGCAAAATGGTCCCTCTAATTTGTTTTTATTTAAAAATGAAATAAATGATTCCTCTACTTTTTCTAATTCTCTCTCTCTCTCTCTCTCTCTCTCTCTCTCTCTCTCTCTCTCTCTCTCTCTCTCTCTCTTTCTTTCACTGGAAAATTTATTTTCACTGGAAAATTTATGTTTTGTAATTTGATGTTCAATTAATTTATTTGTGATCAATAGAAATTTAATTAGATTATTAGTAGTTCATCAAGATTACCGTTTGAAGAGTTCTGATTTTGATGATTCAAGAACAGTAAAAATTTGAACGGGGCGACTCCTATTTCTGGATTATAGATGTTAGTAGGATATGAGGTTTATCTTATGAATTTAACCCTTAAAATGTTTTCAACATTTTAATATTGTTTTAACTTCAGCGTAATTTATGTATCGTTAAGATATTCACAAGTATATCACTTGTAGTCAAGACCTAAAATAGAAGTTTGGTTAGTTGCTTGGGTCTTATGGCATATCAACCGTTGTAGGTTATTCAACGCCAAATCTTTTTCGTGAAAATAGTTCAATTTCAAACAATTCAGTTTGGGATAAGTACGCAGTTAAAACAGTTTGATTGTGAAAAAACTTTTCTACTTCAAGCTATTCAGATTATTTAAGTAGTTCTTATTCAGCTTATTCAGTTTAGTGTAAGTACGGGTTTTGTTTACACACAGTTAAATATCAAAACAGTTCTATATTAAATAAATCAGTTTTGTGGAAGTATCGTTCCATTTCAAATAATTCATTTTAGCATAAGCACATAGTTTAAATGTAAGTACGGTTTAATTGTCAAAAACATTTCTATTTCAAGCTATTCACTTTAGTCAAATAATTCAATTTATGCCGTTAGTTCTATTTAACCCATAGATAGGGTCTTGTCCGGTGCTACAATGCTGGGCCAAAGTGGACCTGGGAGCAATCGCAATGAAGAGGTGCTCTGCATTCCCTTAAAGCCATAGCATCAGTCGTTTAGTATCATATCCAGGACACTCATAGGGGTGTCTTACCCCTCTGCAGAGGTGCAGTCAGTGTATTCTACAGCTCCAGCCGACTGGGCAAATATATATATATATATATATATATATATATATATATATATATATATATATATAAGTGTGTGTGTGTGTGTGTGTGTGTGTGTGTGTGTGTGTGTGTGTGTGTGTGTGTGTGTGTGTGTGATAATGTTACAGTGGATGTACATGGGGTGATAAGCCAATATAAGTTCATCAGCGCTTTTGGAACAACTGCAGTGTGACTTGGTGAGTACTTCATCGTGAGTGTCTTTTGTAAGCCATAATATACATATCAAATGAGAAAAGTTCAAAGCAGACTTAAGAACATAATTGTTTATCCAAATTATTTTTTCGTGTCAAAATATCTAGACTTTTGTAATGAAGCAACATCGCATTCATAAACGAAACAATTTGATCCTCGTTGGAAACATCATTATTGTTAACCTGTGTAAGATTAGCTTTGACTTATCAGAAAACAAAGACAAAAGAGAAAAAAACTTGTAGGTCATTAAAATTTCCAAAGAAAAATCTTAAGAGATACTGTAAGTTTTCTACAGTCATGTATAAAACCTGCCCAAAACTCTATGTATTCGACAGTCCCAGCCGACTGAGCAACTAAGACAGAGATGTATAATTTAAGAAAAAAATATCTCTAAGCTTCGGATATAAGGAAGTTTGCCATTTTAAGATTTAAGACTATAATTTTTGATTTACTACATGTTTACATAATTCAGGTTGTTGAGTTCTTCTATCTTGGTAGAAATGTTCAATATTTTTATGACAGAATTATAGTCTGTTGAGGTTAAATGTATTCTCCTCAATTTTGGTTATATTTGTTCCTCTGTTTATACTTGAAGAGTGTCTATCACATGATATCTCAGAATAATTTATACTTTGTCATGGTTTTTATTCACTTGTATTTAGTAGATTTTTAAAGTTTAGATTTTCTTTCAGTGTTATATGCACTTTAATCATTAATCTTTAATCTATCAATTGCCATAATGTTGCATTAATCTTTCATCTATACTTCAGGTTTAGTATACGCATCAAATAAGTTATTTTCTTTGGCTTGTAGCGATTCTTGTGATTTATATATTTGGTTTTTTCCTATAGAATAAAGAACTTAAATTATCTTTAAATTTAAATCTTTAAATTACATTTTTGCAGCAAGATCTCCATTTCATTTGATTCAAGTTCTCCTGGATTAATTGCGTTCTCATTATATCAGTCTTTTTTGCTTTCATTTATTTTTTTATGATTATTTCCCTCAGGTCAAATAGCGGCAGATTCAAAGTTAATTTCGGCCATGACTAGAACTGTCATGAAATTATCCTTCGACTATTAATTTGAAGATATATATTTTTGCGATGTTTATAGTACTGTTCTCAAAAACTCTCACTGAAAATGCGGGAAAGCAGATCTTAACCCTCTCTATTTACTTGAATGGTGCGCTCAGTTTGAGGGTCTTGTAAAATTTCTCTGTACTCTCCAATATTCGATTGCCTTAATGAGTCGACTTGACTGTTTACGCCAGCATATGTATAGAAGAAATTAAAAGGAAACCAAGTTGTTTTTTTAAGGAAATAAAAACGTTCGTATGTTCATCGGAAAAGAAATCTTTGTTTTTAATTGTCGTGTATTACTTACAATTCTGGGAGTCTTAGTAACTGTCAAAAGTAAAAGGTGAGCGTAGAAATAAAAATTGGTGATAACTAACTTTAAACAATGTAGCTAACTAAGTAAAGTTAGTGACTGAAGTCGAGGGTTACCCGAAGGCTCTTTTTTTAATCGCTACTACACCGAGGTGTAGCGGAAGGCACTACTCCTTTCCGTGGATTGCTCCACTTTACCCTTGATACATACCTTATATTGCTGAGTGTTAAACAAAGAGGTATCAAGTAATATGTTTTAAAATTTTTGGTATGTATGACGCGACCTGGGACTGAACCCTGGTCTCCTGGGCCATTGGCAAAAACTCTACACACTAGGCCAATGAGCCGATTGTAAAGGTTGGTGATCGTAGTCGAGGGCGACCAGAAGGCTCCCTTTTTAATAGCTACAATACCAAGATGTAGGGGAGGGCGCTACTCCTTTCCCTGGATTGCTTCTCTTTACTCTTGATATGTATCTTATATTGCCGAGTGTTAAGCAAGGAGGTCTCATGTACGATTCTTTGGTATGACGTGACCTGGGATTGAAACCAGGTCTCCTGGACCATTGGCAAGCACTGTAGCCACTAGGCCAATGAGTCGAAAAGTACTAAATTATCAAGGTACGATTATCATCAAAATGAATGAAAACAATAACTGGAAGGTTATTTGAGTTTAATTTCGTTTTAATATCCTTTGAAAAGAGATGAATCAATGGTGTTGATGAGAAGGTTATTTATTTATCGATGGTGTTGGTAGGGGTTGTCAGTGAATTATTGAGTTATTTTAGGATCTGACTATTTTTTCTTCTTACCCAATTGACTTATTTTCTTTTTGTGGAAGCTATATTAGAAGTAAAGACGGAATAAAAGAGGCAGGAATACTTTTATAAGTAAAGTTTCGTTTGTTTGGTTTTATGGCATATCAACCTTTGTAGGTTATTTAACGCCAAATCCATTTTTATGTAAATAAACTGTTCTATTGAAAACAATTCAGTTTAGCATAAGTACACAGTTTAATTGTCAAAAACATTTCCATTTCAAACTATTTAAGCAGTTATATGTAATAATTCAGTTAAGTCTTAATACAGTTTTAATGTCGATAAACAGTTCTATTTGAAATAATTCAGTTAAGCATAAGCAAGCAGTTTAAGTGTAAGTACGGTTTAATTATCAAAAATGTTTCTATTTTAAGCTATTCAGTTTACTCAATTCATTTTAGCATAAGCATGCTGTTAGTTCTATTTAACCCCTAGATCAGGTGATACCACTCCGGGCCAGAGTGGACCTGAGAGCGATGGCAATGAAGGGGTACTCCGCATTCCCCAAAGCTCCAGCATTGCTGGAACCTCACCATCAGATTGTTTTGTGTCATATACCCAGGACACTCGTTGTGGGGGGGTATTACTCCTCTGCAGAGGTGCAGCCAGTGTATTCTGCAGCCCTAGCTGACTGGGCAATTTTATAAGTAAAGTAAGTAAGTAAAGTTGGTGACCTTTAGTCAAGGATGACCCGAAGGCTCCCTTTTCAATAGCTACTATACCGATGTGTAGAGGAAGGCGCTACTCCATCACCTGGATTGCTTCACTTTAATCTTGATACATACCTTATAATGCTGAGTGTTAAGCAAAGAGGCATCGAGAACCATTTTTAAAGTCTTTGGTAAGACCCAACCTGGGATTGAACCCCAGTCTCCCGGACCAGTGACGAACACTCTACTTACAATACTCAAAGTTCAGGATTATTCTGCGGTGTAAATATTTTCTTTGGCCAGTAGAAAAAGTTGCATCCAGACCAGCCGCTGAAATACATTATAGTCATTTTTGGTAATCTGTTAGTTTGAAGGCCTGTCGTGTGTCTAGTTTGTATGTTCGGTACAGATTGCGACTGACAGGAGAGCCAGCCTGCCGCTAAGTTGTGACTCAGGGTGTGCATTAGCTCACCAGCAGCAGAGAGGAACAGGTCCTTCCATTTGAGGTGGCCCCTTCTTAATAAGAATTAATTTCTCTCCGGTGGTAGGAAGCCTTTGTTTTTAGGCATGCGTCGATTTCGCTTCCTGTCAGAGGCCTCTTGGGAAGGTGTTACTTTTGAATTTATTTTATATTTTTACACACCACAAATCCCTTACATCTATCGCGTATGAATAAATATCAAGACTCTAGCCTTGTGATGGTAATCGGTCAAGGAAAAGGAACCTTCTAATTGTAAAAAAACTGTACACTATTTAAAAATTGACCTTGGCATCTTGTCTGTCGCAGATAGTTTGAGTGACGGCATATCCTATCATGCCATTTCTGAAGTGTGAGTAGCTGGCATCTAAAACGGAAATTTGCTGCCTGATAATAATCAGTAGAATGCTTACTGCCGAGATTTGTTCTCGCCATTGATAGAAAAAAGTACAGACTTAGTAGTAGATACCATAGGCTCACTTACTTTAATACCGGCTTAATTCTAACGTTGTAAATTTATCCTTTTTTGAGATCATGTCTGTATGTTTGCTGTAAAGTTTGATATATTGTAGAGTATTTTAGTGTCTAAAACTCCGATTTCTATGGTTACATTTAGCAGTCATAGTGTCACCATTTAGGAAAAATGTTTCATAGATTATTCCTGCTGAATAAGCCGTGATATTTCAGCGTTAGTATTCTTTGATTTTATTCCTTTTTAGATTTTACTTCAAATGCTTTCTGAATAGGTAATATTTGTTTCATACTAAAACAGCCACAGTTCCTTCCTTTATTTCTTGATAACAATTTTGCTTAATATTATGTCTACATCTCACTCAAAAATCTTGTATGATAATGTGTAGATGGGAAGTGTAAAAAGCAAATAAAGGATTATAATCCCACTATATGTAGAAAAATTGATAACAACGATCCAAGTGGAAGGAGGGATTTATTGAGAGGTCAACACTATAGAGTTTCGGTTCTATTGAACCATAATCAGGTCTATTAGGGGTGATATTAGTTATTTTAAATCAATGATGGATGTTTAAAAAAGCAAAATACAAAAACCTAGGGGAAAATTTGCATAATAAGAAAAAGTTGGCCGTTTAAATGGTGAATCAGCGTTTGTTGTTTTAAATTATGTCATTTGACTTATTAGGAATATTGTATAGAATTTATGTTACGTTTGTTTATCGAGAAAGATTTCGAGTCAAAAGGAAGAAAAAGAAAGAAAAACAAAACACAATGTGTAGATGCGTAATTCACAAAGCAAATCACATAGAATTATTTTAATTCACATTGGACATCCGACGATTTATGAGATTAAAAGTTGTTACGTAGTTTTGATTACACTTATTCACTTTTACGTTTTCATCGATTGTGTAAATCCTTGCCAAAATCAGAATTCACAGATTTCACCTCACAATTTCCTGCAATGATTGTATAATATTTATCATATCTCTCTGTCTGTCTTTCTGTCTACAATTTATAACTTTTTCTTTCTCTTTTTTATAGACTCTTCACTTTTCTACATTTCCAGCCGCGAGTCTGTTTAATGAATCTTCTCTTTTTCGTTGCTTTTAGTGGTGTTATTTTCCAGCTTTCTTTTTAAATCAATTTAGTTCTTTTCTAGATTTAATGTTTCTTTTCGTCTCATTTAAACAAAGTTCTTCTTCTTCTTCTTCTTCTTCTTCTTCTTCTTCTTCTTCTTCTTCTTCTTCTTCTTCTTCTTCTTCTTCTTCTTTTGCTTTCCTTTTCCTTTTTCACTTGATTTCATTCTTTACCTCATTTTCTTTCTTTCCTCCTCCACCTTCTCACCCTTTTTCTACTTATCCTTATTTTCCTAATCTCTATTCTCCTCTTGATTTTATCTTTTTGCTGTTTAAACTCCATTTCTCCAAACTTTTAGTTCTTCATCCTATTTTTTCTAATTTTGCATCATTCTTCCCGCCTAACTAGTATTTTACTTAATCTTTCCACTAAATCAGGAAGTAGTAACAGGGGATGTAGATGCTGTCATGCTGGACAACGACATTTAGTAAGCCAGTTCGGTCCCCAGTCACGCCATTACGTTCATTTTCAGACTAATAGGTATAAATTCTCTTCTCATTACAGTTATGGGTTAAATAGTATCACTGTTGTCTTTTTAAAAAGATAGTTTGGTATTAATAAAGCCGAATGGTTGATATACCTTTAAAAACAAACCAAACGTAAATATTTTCTTTTAAGCTGAAAATATATAAAAAGGTTTAGGAAGAAATTCGCCCTGCAACGAAGAAACTGCAACACAGTAAATGCCTTCTTTTTTATTTTACAATCTAAAAGGCATTTCAAAACATGCTCAAGTTAGGTGAAAGGAAATTATTTTATATGTATAAAAATGTCAAAAATCATAGATGGCCAGAGAATTATATACGTGCGTTGTAATTAAACTTTCAAAAATGTATGTGGAAATATATAGTGTAAGGTATATCATCATCATCATCATCATCATCATCAAGTCGTGCTGCCAGCACAGATATCCCTGACCTCTCTCGCCACTTCTCCCTATCATTCATCGCTTTTGGAAGGTCTTCAGGGTTACATCCCCTAACCTCACATAACTGCTGTATGTATGTTCGAACTGGTCGTCCTGCTTTTGCTTGGCCATATGCGGGGGTCCATAGGAGTACATCACTGATGAGTTCGTCCTTGCTTCTCCAGCAGTGTCCTGCGTGTCTTGTTCGTCTAACTTGTATAGTTTTCGTGATATATATATATATATATATATATATATATATATATATATATATATATATATATATATATATATAATCTCAACCTATTGAAACTGTGGGTAGAGTGTTCGCCTGGTCGAATCATACAAAGACTTGATACCGCCTTGTATTATAAAGTACGTATCAAGGGTAAAATGGAAAAATCCAGGGAAAGGAGTACAACCCTCCCCTACACCTCGGTTTATTTGCTATTGTAAAGAGAGCCTTCGGATTGCTCTCGACTCCGTTCGCCAAGTATACTTAAATAACAAAACATTTAATCATGGAACCTGAATTCTAGTCTTGATTATTATTCTATATACTTAGATTAAAATGAACCAATTCTTTTATTTTTAATTGTATCTTACAATAAATAACAAAAGTGGCACATCTTATCTAGAATGATGTTAGCACAATAGAGATAATTTTTAGTGTAAGAATAAGTGTCGGATGATATTTCAAGCTCACCCAAATTCACAAGGTTTTTCAAATAAGTTAACTTTTAAATAGATTATACAGAACTTCCGTTTATCTATTTGCAATTAATTCTAATATAAATTCTTTGCAAGATAGGATTATTCTAGTGGTCATAATACTTACTGAAGGTGTTTTTAAAATCTGTTACTTTTAAACAGAATCAGTTCAAAAAATAGACTTTTCATGAATGATTTTACTGTGCCACAGTTTGCTGTTTTTGGTTTTGCTTTTTTTATATTATATTGGAAATAAATATTTCTCTTTCCCATAAAATTGCAATTATCCAGTTTCTGAAAAATGATAGATGTAGTTATTTACCAAGCGTTGTTTAGTTGTGGCTGAAAAACAGATGTATGGATTTACCATCGACAATCAAACTTATTAAAAATCGTCTGTTAACCTAGCTTGCTCACCAGATGACCTCATGAGGTGCCTTAAAACATGATAAATGGAATTAAAATTCCCGGGTGCAATTATTCTATTCGTGGCATTTATTAAGCAGGAACTAGAAGAAGCTTAATATTTGCTGCCACTTTTTCTACCGATTACACTTTAACCAGAGTTTTGAAATAAAATCTCAGGAAATAGACGCTGTCTTGTCTCTATTAGTAATAGACGGCGGCTGTCTTTACAAGAGACGATACTGCTTTTATAACAGTATCTCTTTTACTACACAAAGCTTGAGATTTCTCAATGCAGATATGTGTAATTAAAAGAACACACTTATGATAACCAAAAAAGAAACATCTTTACTTTTAAACTTGAATTCTTGTCTTATTGTTTAATTTTTGAGTTATTAAAAATTCAAGCAATCCAAGATAACGATGAAATTATCTTTTGATCGAGGCGCATCATATCGCTCCTTCTTATTTTTTAAAATTAAATATAAACAAATCCCTCGCTTAACACTTAGTTCTAAAGAATCATTCTATGAAGTGTTCAGATATAAATTGCCAAAACCCGATCAATCGTGTTTTTTCAGGTTTCTGTAAAAGGAATTAGTTATCCACCACTGGCAAACCAGTCATCTATCCGAGCTTAACTGCATTAGCTGTGTAGCCAGAGTAACGTTAGCAACAAAAACTAATTCAATCATTGATCTGCTTTTACTTTCTTACTTTCACTTTTCTAGTTGTAAAGCCATTTTAAAAATCCTTCCTGCATACTTTCTTTCCTCTAACTTGATACTTGTCACGTTTTTTTTTCTAATGCGTCTTTTGCTGATGTTGAAATAGAACAACAAAGGCTGAGTCTATTTTTAAAGAATCACTAGTTGGTTTAATTTGCCTCCAACATTTTTTTTTCTTGGGTTATAAGAGATGATTTCTATAAGATAGTTTTAATAATGCAGGGAATAACACCGGGGTGTTAAATGTTTTACAGTGCTTTGCTAGGATAAAGAAAGTGATGAACCACACTGGATTATCATATTTACCCAACCCCTCCGCTCGGGCAGGATATGACACAAGGTCAATTTTTAAGCGGAGTTTAACTGGTTTCAATTCAGAGTTTTCCTTCTCCTAGACTAGTTGCCTCACCAAGGCTGAATAACCTAGTCTTTCCTACTATTTACACATACCTGGAGGGAGAATATTTGGATTCATACCTCTCCCTAGGGTATTAGTGCTTTGTGAAATGCAATCAGTCTCGTCCAAGATTTGAACTCGCTACAAGTGTGACATTGTATGCTATAACGAGAGAGTGAAGGGATGGCCAATATAGTTACCAATTTATTTGAACAAACAGGCATTAAGACTGGCCGTTAAAATGGTAGGGGAAGAAAGAAGGTCAAGCCATCTGCACTCTGTGCCCTACAGACTCTTGAACGCAAGAAGTCTAGGTCAATCAAGTGGCGTGACCTGACGAGGTAGTGGAAGAGGAAAAGTCGGGTGATTGGTCCACAGGATCTTCGCGCCAAAAAGGTTATCACACGTTAGAGAAATTTGAAGGACAATTTTAGCTTGGATAAAGCCAGCGTCAGAAGCAGATCCCTGAGGTCAACCATCTCCGGGAAAGACACTCACCCGTAAAAACGAGAGAAAGAAATCTAAAAATTGAGAACCCGTCAAAGATAAGTACAACTCAAACCGTTTTCCTTCAACAATTCTTAAATTTTGGAAAGTTATATGTATTAAAAAAACAGAGACACTGTAACGGTTCTATTTCACCAATAATTACATTTATTGAATGAACACTATTACAAGCATCAGTTTGGCGACTTAGACACTTTTACTCACGCAAGATAAAAAGAAAGAAAAAAGAGAAAGAATAAAAAGGACTGTTCAGAGACAATTTTGTCAGATGTTTTCTTGTTGACTTAATATTTTTAAAAGAAAAAAGAACAGAAAAAAGAACTGTTTCTTAAATCTCATCATTATTTGTTTGGTCATCGCATATTGAAATTTTATTATATTTTAAATGCACCATTGTGTTGAAATATTTTGGTTGTGTTATATCCTCTGTCGATTTGACTTCTTTTGCATGTATCCTGTTGCAGCCTTGTAACGCTTTCATTAATTCTCGCTAAACGTCTTATTGCTTCCTTAAAACATTACATGAGAATTTTGGAAATCTCTCTAAAATTAATATTATCAAACCTAGAAGTTAGTTCTTCCGTTATGCCGAAATAGCTGTCTAAAATGTGAACTTTTTTCTTCCCTCCAAAGCACTGGAATGGCAAATGGCATACTCTTCTACTTACAATTCCTCCCATCCCTCAAGTTGTCCATACATGTTTTACAACAAACTTGTGAGCTAATGGCTTATCCTGATAACCTAATTTTACTCCAAAGTAATCACAATATGCCTTCCTCTCAACGTCAGTGATTTTTTCTTGATGGTTTTAAAGAACCGCATTACTGCAGATATAACAGAATCTGTCATGATTATTCTTACACTTGCAATCCAGCCTTACAGAAAAACAAATGTCAAGCTGAAAAGAGAAAATAAATTAGCACTCAGCTCGTTGTTGATGCTTGACACAGTACATTGAAATCATCTTAATCTGAGGGATAAGCCCTACCCCCGCAAGGTTTGTGGATGTTAGCGAATAGGGTGTTACACTGTAGTTAGGTACACATAAACCATTATATGCTACACTAAACATCAGGTACCCACGGTCAGCAACGACAAGTAGAGTCCAGAAACTTTTGAATAAGTGTTATTATTGGGTATAACTTGTTAATTATTCAAGCATGTCTCAAAACCGGACCTGAGCAAATAAAATGAATGTTATTTTTCAATTAAAAATAAACAGGCGTTCTTTTGACCTTTGGAAAAAGATTTTCACGCAGGCCAGTGTCATTGGTGTTATTGTTAGGAACGTAGTCTTGAGAATAAATTATTTAATTTAGAATGTTCTGTCTGATAGGTTGATTTTTACCAACTTTTCAGCCAATCTGGTGTAATTTTTGGCCCATAGATTTGGGAATTGCATTCCTTTAACGCCAGTTTATATTTACATTTTTGTGTAGTTTCTTAAGTTGATTGTTTTGTTTCAAGGCATATCAACCCTTTTCGGGCCATTTAATGCCGAATTACGTTTCAAACAATTCAGTTAGTATAAGTATAGTTTTTGTTTACAAACAGTTAAATGACGAAATAGTTAATTCAAATGTCAAAACTGTTCTATTTCAAAAAATTCAGGTAAGCAAGAGTACACAGTTTAATTATATTTGACCCATAGATATGATCCTATCAGATGCTACCCCTGCGGGCTAGAGTGGGCCTGTGAGCAATGGCATTGAAGGGGTACTCCGCATTCCCTAAATCTCCGGCATTACAGAAGCCTCGCCATCAGATTGCTAATGTCATATCCAGGACATTTGTTGTGGGGTCTTATCCATCTGCAGAGAAGTGGTCGATGTATTATACAGCCCCAGCCGACAGGGCAATAGTTTCTTTAGAGATTGTTGCACATGATTATATTGTCCTGCTGGAAATGCCACGACCCGATTTTAAGAGTGCTGGCCTCTTTCGACTGAATTTCTCCCTGAACTCCCTTAAAAGCTCAGCATATTAACCCTAACCTTAACCGTAACCCTTTGGCCAATCACCGGTGGTGTATTGATTTCCTTACTCCTCCCACACCTCTCATCATCCCTCACAGACTCCCTGCCTTCCTTTAATCTCTTATGCCACTCAAAAACTGATGCTCGATTCATGCAAGATGGTCGAAAAGCAGTCTGAAGTATTCCATACGTTTCTGTGGCATTTTTTCTAAGTTTAAAACAGAATATTATTGCATATCGTTCTTCTAAAGTGTCAGATTGCATTTTTGAAATTCACCAGCTGTGACAATCGGACTTTAGTAGGGTGTATTCCAATTGCTGTTGTAGCTATTCATTTGAACCTGAAATCATAAAAATTGGTCAGTCATCTCATAAGATGTATAGCAATAATATACTACGCCAAAGTTAAATGCCTGTACAAAAATAAATTTGGAAACTTATCGTATGCACCTCGTAATTTTCTATGCAGTGTTCCATGACGAGTGTGCCGCGGCGTTGTGGTTACCATAGGAGATTGCCACATCGTACTTAGCGAGTTTAAAATTTAGTCGCACAATTTTGGGGAAACGTATTCTTCCTGATAAGAGTTGAATACAACACTAATTGTTCTTATGCAATGATAACTTTGCTATTTCATCTTTTGAAATCACTTTTTTTCTTACGGGGAGTATTTCATTTTAGTTTGCCTCTCGGTTTTTTCATGTATAGATATATTGGATTCAAATTTTTTGTCAATAATAAACATTAGAAAGCAGTTTTGCTGTTTATATATTCTTATCATAATGTATTCATACAATGTTTACGTTTTTTATGTTCCCGTCTATTACTAATTTATATACAATTATGTAGTTTAAAGTTACTACTTCTATAAAATACATTGCCCAGTCGGCTGGAGCTGTAGAATACACCGACTGCAGGGGGGTAAGACCCCACCCTTAACGAGTGTCCTGGATATGTCACTAAACAATCTGATGCTGAGATTCCAGCAATTGGTGGAGCTTTGGGGAATGCGGAGTACCCCTTCATTGCCATCACTCCCACGTCCACTCTGACCCGGAGTGGCAGTTCCTGATAAGGGTCCTATCTATGGGTTAAATAGAATTAAACCGTGCTTCTTTTACTATACTGATTTTTGCATTTATTTTGCGTATTTATGCTAAACTGAATTGTTTAAAATAGAACTGTTTTGACATTGGAACTGCAAATTAGTGCTGAACTGAATTGCTCGAAATAGAACTGTTTTTGACGTCTAAACTGTGTACGTATGCTTATCTGAATTATCTGAAATAAAACCCTTTTGACATTTAACTCTGTGTATTGTCCAGTCGGCTAGGGCTGTAGAATACACTGACTGCACCTCTGCAGAGAGGTAAGACCCCCCTAACGAGTGTCCTGATCAGACACTAAACAATCTGATGGTGAGGTTCCAGCAGTGCTGGAGTTTTGGGAAATGCGGAGTACCCCTTCATTGCCATCGCTCCCAGGTCCACTCTGGTCCGGAGTGGAAGCACCTGATAGGGCCCTATCTAGGGGTTAAATAGAATTAAAAGCATACTTATGCTAAAATGAATTGTTTGACTAAACTGAATAGCTTGAAATAGAAATATTTTTGACAATTAAACCGTACTTACATTTAAACTGCATGCTTATGCTTAACTGAATTATTTGAAATGGAACTGTTTTTCGACATTAAAACTGTATTTACACTTAACTGAATTGCTACATATAACTGCTTGAATAGTTTGAAATGGAAATGTTTTTCACAATCAAACTGTTTACTTATGCTAAACTGAATTGTTTTAAATAGAACAGATTATTTACATAAAAATGGATTTGGCGTTAAATAACCTGCAAAGGTTGATATGCCATAAAACCCAACAAACCAAACCTATATAATACATTTTTAGTAGACATTTATATGGATTCAACATATCGAATCCAATTCTAAGGGATTCAAACGGATCAATTTGGTCCATTGATGGGACTTAAACAGGTACTTCTACTTCGTGATATATCAATGGGGTTGTGCTTGACACTGACCGAATCTCCTGACCTTGAGCCTTATCACCAGATTTGGTTTGGTCTCATACACAGGACAACTCCTCTTTAGCAATGTCTTACCCGCCGGCAAGGAATATAGTGAGTATATTATAAGCCCTGGGGTATAGGAACGAATTCTTCCTAAACGGATACTACAAAACCTCAGTTGATACAAGACCCATCGAAGCCTAATAATTAACAGGGTTTTAGATTTACTAGTAAAAATACTATATTGTAAACGGGGGTTTCTCGGTGGTAAAAAGTTAGCGTGCTGGCCACCGACATTTTAATTAGCTAGTTCGAACTCCAGACACACACTTGCGTTTACTTTTGAACCAATACCCTTAGGAAATGCAAAAATTCCCCTCACACCCAAGCTATAGATTTAAAAGTTTATTTAATATTTTTCTAGTAGGGTGCTTTGGCACAAAATAAGCCACTAAGGTTGATAAGCCATTTAACGAAGAAATAACATTATTTGGAACATTTTTTAGACCATTTTTTTTTCATGAAATCATTCTAGTCCATCTCTTTCGACATATTCGCATGTAAATAAGTTAATTATTCCTGTTTTCTTTTATTTCTATAATCTCTTTATTTTTTTCGTCTTTTTAGCTTCGTTTTTCTTTCTACAAGAATGGTCTAGTTATTTCTTTTTCATGACGCTATTGTGTCCCTGACCTAGCTTATACTGAACCCAGTTAATAACACCTTTTTCATCGACTGTTTTATTGACCTGCAGCAATTCCTCTTTTTCGTTAACTATGGTTTATTTCATGAAGAATTTTACCATTGTATAAGGTTTTATTTTAAACTTTTCCTTGTGTGTGTGTGTGCCTGCGCGCATGCGCACTTTTCTCTTTTTCCTGTCATGTCTTCCATTCTTTTTTTCTGTGTGATATTCTATCTGACAATACTTCTAATTTTTTCTTTCTATCACTTGATCTTTCTCTCTTCTATCTCTCTTTTTTTTCTTTCCTTTTTTTTCCTACTCCTTTGCTATTTTCGTATTGATTCCGAGTTCATACATTTGTCAAAATATAACAACAATTGACGGATATCATTTTACAAGGTATCACGGATTTTTAAAATGAGTAATGGACTTCATGGTGAGTGACCAGTATCACAGTAATCCATTGTGTTTATTCTTCTATTTTCAGTTACTCAGTCAGCTATGTTTTGACATCTTATCTCTTGTTACTTCTCTTCTTTCTTAACTATAAAGCGGCAAATCACACGGGAAACAGACCATTGTCTGTCTGTCTGTCTGTCTGTCGTTTGTTCCATGATCATCACGTAATATATCAATCTTATGAGTCACACAAAAAACAGTATATAGAAAGCACGGAATATAAGACGAAATCAAATTTACATTTAAAAATATCTTAGTCAAATGAAAAACAGATTCAATGATGATTTCTTTAAAAATATATTTAGCTTTGCAATCAAATGAAATGTTCAAAATTTACAATTTACTGAAATCAGTAAATTTTGTCAACATCTAAAGAAAATGCACCTTGTGTTAATCGATATTGTCCACTGGAAAACTTGAAGAGAAGCATTGTCAATGGTCAGGAATCAAACTAATCACTTTTCATAGAAATATACTTCTGTTTTGATTACATAAAATATCGCTTCCAATTTTAATTTAGTTAATTTATCATATATAATTTTAGAATTCGATTTATTAGTTAACGGTACTACAGTAAAAATTCATTAATATTATCGAAAACTCTTAAATTAATTAATTAATTTGTTGGAATTAAATAAAATGTGGACATAACAGAAATATATAATGACTGATTTTTCTCTAAAAAGTATTGCAATTTTATTATAGATATGAATTGTAAATGAAACATTTTACAATAAAAAAGATTTGAAATTTCATTGAAAAAAATAATCGTAAATCAATCATCGTGGATTTTCCGATAGAAAAGACATTTAAGAAATGAACCGCAAGTCAAGAGTCAATTAATTTGCTCTGGAAAGGTGGGGTTGTTTTATTACAGAAAGGAATTGTAAATCAATTGTCAAGGATTTTACAATGGAAATTCATCATAAATGTTTTTACTATAGAATTAAAATTTATGCTTTATTCCACCTACAATGATATTACTAGCTTCAGTGATCAAAAATTACATATCAGAATGAACATTTAAGAAAATACTTACTCGTACTTGAGAAACTCTCGCTGAAAATCTTTAAATTTCAAGATAAAAGATATTTAATTGCTTACATTAAGATTTTCAAAACGCACAAAATACAATAAATATACATACCGTTTACATCAGGCTTGGGTAACCTTTTTCGTGAAGTGGGCTGCATGAGACATGACTCTTCATCAGGCTGGCCACACTACTAAAAAATTCAAAGGTAATTTTACACTGAAGATGTCTCAGCCATTTTCATTACAGGAAACCATATGCGTAAGCATCCGTCTTAGAAATAGGGAAATAATTTCCTCCGCGGTAAAAAGATATTTTCGTTAAACATTTCAAGTATTAGGTAGGGAATTTAGAAAGCTCCACGGGCCACAGTTTGACCATGAGTTGTTTACATCGTAGATAAAAAGTATTGAGTGAATTTTTTTCCGGTACTGGAAATGATTTGGTTTAAGTTATTTAAGTACATATCAACTACTTATAGGTTATTTAACGCCGAAATTTGATTGATTTTCAAAACATCTAAGCTTATTTTATGAATAGAAGTTAGGGAATTGTTTTCATTGTACATTTTATGTTTATATTTTTCTGCAGTTTTTGTTGTATAGTATACTGTATCCTTATTAACAACGTGGAACACGTATGTATATAAAAATATAAGATTATGTTATTTTCGGTGATGATACTTGTGTTGAGCAGAAAAGCAATCGCAGAGAGTTCGCGCACATGGAGGAGCTGTCGGTAGACGGAAGAGCCTGTGAACAACTGATTTTAGCTGAAATTTTGGAACTTACATAGTCTACAACTCTCACGTGACCTGCAGCAATTCCTCTTTTTCGTTAACTATGGTTACGCCCACGTCTCACTTTTTTGCTTTCCATTGGTTATGTTGTCTGCTTCCCATTGGCTACTTGCCCAAGCCCGGTTCTGTGGGCGTACGCATCAGCCACTATCACCGAATTCAACCACGTCACCGTTCAGGGGATTTTCCGTTATTCTCGACCGGATGCGCCTGTTTTCAACATTCACCGTATTCACAGCAACTGTGGGCATGGTGACATTTCAGCAATCACCTTGTTGATATTATCCTTGAGCGGATGTAGCTATGTCAACATCTTCTGATACACAGCACCTGTGGACATGATGACATTTCAGTGATCACACCGGTCTTATCAATCTATCAGTCAACAACATCCTCTGTATTAACACCCGCAGGTCACGTTAATATATTACATTTTTTCTTAACAATTTTTTTTGGTTTCGTTTTATTCCATATCAAGCATTGTATTTTATCTAAAGCCAATTTCTATTTATATACATTGCATATGTAATATAAGATTTTAAAATGAGCCAGAATTAATTTGTTTTCACACAAGTTTTCACACAAGTATTACTGTTTGCACACAGTTAAACTGTTCCAAATATACAAACACAAATAGTTCTATTTAGCATAAATCATTTATTTGCGATCACTTAAATGGTTTCAAATATTCCGCTCTAACACATTTAGTTTTATTTGCACTCAGTTAAATGGGTTCAAGCATCGCTGTGTAACACTAATCATTCAATTTAGGCACACAGTAAAACAGTTTCAAGTATTACTAATCAACACTATTAATTCTTTTCAATATTATTCCTTTGATAGTTTACACTAATAATTCAGTTTAACATCAATCATTTATTTACCCACAGTTAAATGGTCAATCCTTTCTATTTGTAGCAATTCAATTTAATATAAGTAATTTGGTAAATTAGGAATTTTTACACGCTGTTATGTCAAATATTCCAATCTCTTTCACTGGTTGGGAGATTAAATGGAGTGGTCACCTTTGTCACTGTGTTTGAGGAACTCTCTAACGTCACAAGACATTTTTGGTCACGTGACAAGGTAGCCACGCTAATCCATGTATTTTACGATCGGCACTTCAGAACCGGAAGACGTAGCCGTTCGCTCCTCTACAGCGTTGCACAAGGTGCCTCCCTCTTTCATCTTCCTGGCCGAATAGGTGGTTTCCATCTCCTTGTTATATAGACTTTTCTTCGTGTTCCTTGAACTCATAGACTCTTTTATAGCTTGGGATGGGAAATTAGTTCCCTCCACGTGTATTGTTGAAATGAATGTTATATAATATAAATCCACTTGTTAGTTCTTCTTCCTATCGAATATTCAGTGTTAGGTTACTGTCTTTTCATCATCATCATCATCATCATCATGTCGCGCCGCCAGCGCAGATATCCCTGACCCTCTCTCGCCATTTCTCCCTTTCATTCATCGCCTCCGGCAGGTCTTCAGGATTACATCCTGTGTCCTCACATAGTTGCTGTATGTAAGTTCGTGCTGGTCGTCCTACTTTTGCACATCCATATGTGGGGGTCCACAGGAGTACATCGCTTATGAGCTCGTCCTTGCTTCTCCAGCAGTGTCCCGCGTGTCTGGTTCGTCTGACTTGTATAGTTTTCGTGATGGGGTAAAGTGTCCGTATAGTTGGAGTCTCGTGGGGTGTTGTCGCCAGGACTTGCTTAATACTGCTCTCAACATTCTTGTGTAATTTCCGTCTAGTGTCCTCTCCAGCCGCTTCGTTAGCGTCCATGTGGTGCATCCATATAGCAGTATCGACACAACCGCTGCCTGGAAGAAACTGCGTTTCATTTTATCAGTTAGGTCTGACTTCCATATGATCGAGAGCCTATCGATAGCTGTCCATGCCTTCGTCAGTCGTGTGTCGATGTCTTTTTCGGTTGATGAGACGCTATTTCCTAGGTAGGTGAATTTGTCTACTAGTTTCAGAGAGGCTCCGTCTAGTGTGGCAATGTTGCCCGTTTGGTTGTAACACATATATTCAGTTTTGTTTGCATTGACATGGAGGCCAATGCCAGCTGCGGCTTGTTCCAGACTATGCAGTAGTGTCTCTGCTTGATTAGGCGTATTCGCTAGTATCGCCAAGTCATCAGCGTAGTCGGCGTCCGTGATTGTTTTTGCGGGGTACCTTTTGCTTCTTCTCTAAGTCAGCTCGAAGCCATTTTCTCTGATTTTGTCGATCGAAGTCCTAAGCATAGTCTAGACAGATGATAAAGAGGTACGGGGCTAGCGTGTCTCCTTGTAGTACTCCTGCAACAATGTCGAAGTATTCCGTGTCTCCATCTGGTGAACGTACTTTCACTTTGGTGTTTCTGTAGAGAATCATTATCGCTGCTACTGTTTCTTTTGGTAGGCCGTATGCTAGTAGGATTTGCTCCATCTTCCCTCTGTGTATGGAATCGAAGGCCTTGGTAAAGTTGACAAATAGTAATGTTGCCTGTAAGTTTTTTGCCCGAACGCCTTCAAGGATTCTTCGGATGGTCAGTATTTGTGAGGTTGTGGATCTATTTCTCCGGAAGCCGTTTTGGTTTTTCCTAAGGATGTTGTCCATATTGGGTTCTATGCGGTTTCGTAGGAGGGCATTGTAGATTTTGGCTGCTATGGATGTAAGTGTTATCCCTCGGTAATTCTTGGCTAGTCCTAGGTCGCCTTTTTTAGGGAATGGAAGGATGCATCCCTTTGTCCATCTTTCTATCCTATTTTGACGATAGACTGCGTTGCATTGCCGGAGCAGTGTATCGTCGAATTGTCTAGTCTTCCACACTTCTGGAGGGGATCTCGTCTAGCCCTGCTGCTTTCCTATTTTTAATTCTTCTGAGAACCGAGTCGAGTTCTTCTTTGGTGAAAGGACCTAGTTTAACGTCTAATTGCTTACTAATAATTCTGGTGATCGGTTCATCCGTTATTTCCGGTGGGTTTCCTAGTAGATTTTTGAAATGCTGTTCCCACAGTTTTACTCTTTCTTGTTGGCTTGCAGCTTTCAATTTTGCTTTGGCTGTGCTCTTCCTTCTACTTACTTCGTTTATTGTTTGCCAGGCTATCCTGGATTGTCTATCTTCCACCGAGTCTCTAATCTTATCTATCTGATTTTGTATAACCCAAAACCTTATAAAAAGCGCTGTGTTATCTATAAATTAACACCTCGATAAACCTTATACACCTAATTTGAGCTCCATTATATGATTTCAAGTCTTCTAACCTAACACTAATAATTGGATAGTGTGGAGTAACGTTTTCTGCATAATAAATAGCAATTTGTTTGCTCGCAGTTATCGGATTTCAAGTAACTAATTATAGTAATCCTTAGTTTAACCTATAATTGATTGCTAATTATTCTTGAGACTAAGAATTTATCTTTATGATATCAAGTAATCCAATCTAATACTAATACTTTGCACACAGTCGTATGGTTTCAAGTATGCTTATCTAATACAAATGATTTTATGATTTCAAGTGATCATTTTTATTTAACAATGGCCAGTTGTCAGCAAAAAATCATTTGGGTTCAAGTAACTAATAATAATAATCCTTAGTAAACAATTAAACTTTCAATTAATTATTTTGAATTCAAATAGTTTATTTTCATATGATATAGAGTTTTCCTGCCTAATAGTTTGCTTAGTTTTATAGTTTTAAGAATTCCGATCTGATGATGATGATTATAACTTCCTGATACAAAGTAATCCTTGCTAATGCAAATGATTTAATCACAGTTGCATAGCAGCAAGTATTCTTTCCGAATACAAATAATTTTCAAACAGATCTATTTGAATTATAAATAGGTGATGCCCGTGGTGTAATGGTTATCGTCGTAGGAAATGGACACGGTGATTCGCGTTCAAATCCTGGAGGAGGTTGATTGCATTTCCCATAACACTAATACGCCTGGGAAAGGTATGAATCCAATTATTCTCCCTCCAGCTATGGGTAAATAGTAGGACAGACTAGGTTCTTCAGCCATGGTTAGGCAACTAGTCTAGGAGAAGGAAAACCCTGAATTGAAACCTGTTAAACTCCGCTTCAAAATTGACATTGTGTCATATCCTGCCCAAGCGGAGGAGTTGGTAAATATATATAAGTTTTGAGGTGCTCATGGTGTAATGGTTATTGCCATGGGAAATGGACACAGTGACACGAGTTCAAATCCTAAAGGACGCTGATTGCATTTCACATTGCACTAATAGCTTGGGAAAGGTATGAATCCAATTATTCTCCCTCCAGCTATGGGTAAATAGTAGGGTAGACTAGGTTCTTCAGCCTTGGTGAGCCAACTAGTCTAGGAGAAGGAAAACTCTGAATTCAAACCTGTTAAATTTCGCTTGTGTCATGTCCTGCCCTAGCGAAGGGGCTTGTAAATATAGATAGGAGATTTATAGATACTACCATTCCAGGTCAGGGTAGACCTGCGACTAAGGACAATGAAGACGTTCTTTACACACTCCTTATCTCTAGAACCAGAGCCTCACTATCAAATATAGTTTAGTATCATACGCAGGACAACACTTTCTTTGAGTAGGGCTTTACCTATCTGCTGGAAATAGCCTATTCTGAACCAGGTTAAAAAAAACAACTTGACATTAAATTCTTATTCTCAAAAATGACAAAACGTAACTAATTCGAAGGTTTACTCAAGATAATTTTCTAATCTAATTTTTAACAGTGCTACTTAGTGCTAACTAAAACTATAAATCTAAAAATACATGACAATTATTTTTGCCCCGTCCTATTGTTGTATAATCACTATAATCTCAATAACGACAATAATACAAATACAGGCGGACTCTGTTGTTTCAGGTTTATTAATTATTATTTATTACCCATGGCGACACGAGGAAAGAGACACAATTCTTAAAAGTCTATGTTAACCATACTATGTTGACCCCACTCCAACACGCGGCACATCTTGGGATGTTTAAGATCTCAATTCATCTCTGCCGGTCGAGATCTGAAAAACTCAACCGCCGTTGCAACGGTATAAAACCCAACTCTATGCCTCAACGGTCGAATACCCAATTACAAGTCTCAACGGAAGAATCTCAACTGACGTCTTTTCAAAATCCTCAAATTCTCAGGACCATCTCTTCTGGGCATGACGCCATCCACACTTTAGCCCATGGGAGTTTATTATGACAAATGGTGATTGTCATATCCTTTGCGCGTGAGTGTAAAAGTGCACCAATTGACTATGCACCTGGACTAAGAAACCCGAATAGTTCAAAGCCCAACCAAACTGAATGATAAAATATAATTAACGAAAAATGATTCATATAAAAAATCATTCCTTAATTATATAAGACTATTTACAAATTCCTAATTAACTTCGTTTCAGCGCACTAATTTCGTTGTGCAAATACGATTTTATAGAGAACAGACAATATTGAGAATAATAAAAAAAATGCTATAACTGTAAAAGTAGCGGAAGAATTCGCAGTGAAGGTTAAAGAATTAAAAAAAATACAAGTGGTAATTAAGATTGAAAAGGAAAACGCTAAACGTGGGTTGCTATGACAGAAAATGGCGCCAACGTTAATCTTAGAAGTATGGAATTTCTTCAAATAAAAGCTTCCATCCAATTACCTGTCGGATCCCGCCAATTCGTTTTCCTTTTTACTTGAGTTTATCTCGTTTACTTAAACGTTTATTGTAGTCTTTCAGGTGTCAAATATAAATAAACAGAGTACGTAAACAACGTCTTTTGAAACTAACTCGGAGAAAACTTAGTAACTTACAAATGTGGTCTGCACATAAAATAATGCTTGATTTATTTTTTTCATTTTATTTCCTACAAATATATCAGCAAGTTATAAGAATGAGTTACCTCTCTCTCTCTCTCTCTCTCTCTCTCTCTCTCTCTCTCTCTCTCTCGATAAATATATATACATATAAACGAAACGTATACATAGAAAAATTAATAAAGTGGTCGATGCTTTTATGGCAGAGCAGCTATAAAATAGAAAATATTCGAATTATGAAATCATCGCATCTGTTAGTTGAAGTTTCATAATGATCACACAAACAAAAGATATATATAATAAACCGTCAGATGAATATTAAAATCAAAAACTAACAGAAGCTTATCATAGCACCTAGTGACACAAACAATTCAAACAACCATGGAAGTTACAAGTGTGTGTGCGTGTGCGTGCGCGCGCGCGTGTGTTTTCGTTCGTTCGAAAAGTAATGAGATGGATGATAAAATTGCCAAGGCAGAAATGGCTAGTTAATAAAACAATTTACTTACGACATATTCTGCTCGCTAATTTTGCAAGTTATGACAAGATTAATTTTTAAGTGGATAACACCTAGCTCGAATTCAGTTTTTCCTTCTTCAAGGTTAAATATTCCTATCTGGCCTATTATTTACCTATGGCCGGATGGATCAGATAGATTCATGGCTTTCCCATGGGACTTAACGCGAAAAGAAGACAAAGTTTCACCCAGGATTCGAACTAGGGTTCCTGATTCCATTTCGTATGCAGATAACCTTTCTATCTTTCTTTCTTTCATATATATATATATATATATATATATATATATATATATATATATATATATATATATGTACACCAAATACAAAACCAAAAAATATTTGAACTATGACGACTTGATGCGAGTTACTTGCAGTGCCATGTGTATACCAGAAACATCAACTAGCTTTTTATATACATATCGAACGAGAGAAAAGAAAATATCTTAAAATTAATAGGTTCACAAATTAATTTTAATGTGGTACATTATGTTCTATTTTATATAATTATGATCAATACGTGTTTCGGACTTTATCTTCGTCTTCAGAAGACTAAAAATGGTTGGTGTAGTCTTTTATCTGACTTTTATTGTGAAGGTTATTTTGATAGGACTGTGATTCTTTTTAAATCCAGTATTTCTCTCTGTGAATGTCCTTTTGGATTTCAATGGAAGATTGCATTATTCATAATTATTAAGAGTCAAAAAACAGCAGCAACCCAGAAAGACTTAATAAAAATTGATGCAATCTTAACTTCTAGAAAATTAAAATAAAAAACAAAATCACGAGAAGACGAATAGAAAAAAATTAAAAGGATACTAAACCTCATAAAATTAAAAGATTCAGCAGAAATATTAGACGACAGAGCTATATACAACTAGACAAATTATCTGGATATAGATGTAGAAATAATAATAGAAATCAGATAAATTTGCCTCACTAGGACACAGTGCAAAAGGGGGGAAGAAAAGTAAATAAAAAATCATAGACATAAAATACATGGCTGAAAAATCTACACGAAAAAGAAAAGAAAATCAGAAGAAAAGATGAAATCTGAAACAAAAAAATAACCCAAAGAAATATACATAAGAATTAGCAAAGTAATAGACATTTTACTACAACCATTTCTAAATAGGTTATCATATTACATCCACTCTTTAAAAATCAAACAACACAAAAAATTGACCCCGAAACACTCGTAGTTATATTTGACGTCACAAACCTATACAGTAATACCCCACAAGAATTAGAAAAAAACAAGTCATCCCGTTTTAGATTGAAAAATACCCTGAGGCATTACCTCTAGGGTTGAAGAGAAAAATTATCACATATGGTATAGAACTCGTCCTAAATAATAACTCTTTCCAATTCGAATGAAATTATTAGGAGCATACGATAAGTTTCAATACTTTTTTCGTGTGGATATTTAAAATTGCTGTAGAGTCTTGATAATTCAGTATGTTATTGTTATACATCATATGAGATGACTGACCAATTTTTATGATTTCAGGTTCAAATGAAAAGCTACAGCAGGACTTGGAATACACCCTACTAAAGCCTGATTGTCACAGCTGGTGAATTTCAAAAATGCAATCTGGACGTGAGGACATTTTAGAAGAATGATATGCAATAATATTCTGTTTTAAACTTGGAAAAAATGCCACAGAAACCTATGGAATGCTTCAGACTGCTTTTCGACCATCTTGCATTAATCGAGCCTCAGTTTTTGAGTGGCATAAGAGATTCAAGGAAAGTAGGGAGTCTGTGATGGATGATGAGAGGTGTGGTTGGAGTAGGAAAGTCAATACACCAGATTTAATTAGCTAAAGGCTTAGGGTTAGGGTTTGGGTTACTATGATGAGGTTTTAAGGGAGTTTAGGAAGAGATTCTGTCGGAAGAGGCCAGCAATCTTCAAATCGGGTCAGTAGCATTTCCACCAGGACAATACACCAGTCCACAACTCCATCCTTGTCACAGACTATTTGACCAAGATGGGCATCAAGACAGTTCCTCCCTATAGTCCAGACCTTGCTCCCTGTCACTTTTGGTTGTTCCCTAAGCTAAGAGGCTGTTGGTATGAGACGATTGAGGAGATGAAAGAGGCTGTGACAAAGGTCATTGATACGCTCACACAAGAAGACGTCCATAAAGCCTTCCAGAAGTTGTTGGAACAGAGCAACAAGTGCATTGCACCCGGAGGAGATTACTTCGAAGGGGACAAGAGTTTCATGTGTGTACTATCAATAAAAGTGCCCTTACGAAGAAAGTCTAGAGACTTATCGTATGCACCTCGTATATCTCAAAGCCAGGAAGAACTATGGAAACAAAAACTGCTCTAAAGTAATCCACCCTAACCTTAAAATACTTTGACGGAAAGTATATGAAATCATTGGTGAAAATAAAACTCAATGAAAATAGAAATTATTAGATCATTGAAAAGATATGTAGATGAATTTCATATATTGGAAAGGCTTATGGGACAAAATTAACGATTTGCAAAACTTACTCCTAAACTTACTTGAAATAAAATTTACCATAGGACATAACTTTAAAGAACAGCCATTTGTAGACAATTTCATTGAAAACTAAAATGGCCATATCCAAGATATCTACCACAAACCCACAACCAACAATACCTTTATTTCAAAACTCATCAACAAAAAAAAAATGCTTAAATCTATCATTTACACCTTAGGATATAAAATATACACCACAGTCACAAACAAAAAAACCCGAGAAACACGCCTACAAAATTATACCAGAAGTGACATCCAGCAACACTAATAAATAAGTTTTTCGAATAAGCCGGAAAAATACAATTAAAAGACCCCCCAAAATACCCATAGTAACGAAGAATCATTAGCATACGTCTCAATCTACAACAAAAATAAACTAGAATTATTCACTGAAATACAAAAGAATCTAGAACAACTTAAAAGCAACGATAGAATCAAAACATACGAGACACAATAAAAATCATTAAAACAAACAACAATAAAAAAAAAATTAAACACATACCAACCTTATCTAAATCTGGAGTAAACACAATATATGGAATCTCAAAATCCAAAAATAACAGATGTGTAGTGTGTAATATAGTTATAGGAGAAACATGCTATACCTTCAGCCCAACATATATAATACGTAAAAAAAATAAGCAGCTATTAAAAAAAAAAAAACGTAATCTACACAAACAAAGATGCAACTCTAAAAAAAATACTCATAGGATCGACACAGGCACTAAATAATTGGGTGTCCCTTCATGAAAGTAATGTCAAATGACCAGAAAAAAGAAAACTGTGTTTCAAAATACGTCTATGAATGCAGTAATGGTATCTTTAAAATAATAATATACCAAACTGACGATTACTCATTTTTCCAAATCAAAGAAAAAAATGAATTGATAAATTTAAACCAACATTAAACGGAGCCTAACTTCCGTCACACGGAAAAAGAATTAAAATCCATGCACAAACCCACAAACGCAAAAATATACAATTACATAGACCATCTTGAATTTATTCAGAAAGGAAGAAAGCGAAAAGTAAAAACAATAATCCTGAAAATTTGTGTGTACAGGTGTGTGTGTATATATGGATATACGTATATGTATATGAATATACTTACACTCACAGAAAGTACACTCTGGTAAATATATACAAAAATTTGCAGGGGCCAAAAGTTTTCGTGGACAATTAACTTCAGCAGGACCGTCAGACACAAATTCTGGAACTAAGAAGAATCACAACCTCCGCAAAATCATCTCCCCTAAAAAAAAAAAAAACTTGAAAAAAAAAAACTACCTCTCCATTTTTAGTGTCCAGCAGAAAACAATAAAGCCTGAAACACGTGTAGAGCATAATTATTTGAAATAAAGCCTAAAGCACCAAAATGAAATTTATTTGAATATCTATTCTTTTTAAAATATATATATATATATATATATATATATATATATATATATATATATATTCTAATCTACTATCTGCCAGCATTCATGGTTACCAAAAAAAAAAAGAAGAAAATCCCGTCAGGAACAAGAGATTAAAATATCTCGAATCACCGCCCGGGGAAAAAAAGAAAAAATGTCATAGGACAAAAAGAAAGAAAAGGCCAACCTCGTCACACCAGTCGAAAAAAAAAATCAAGAGATGTGCAGTCAGTTGGACAAAAGAAAACTAAAACCTGTCGTAAACGCTGCAATGCCACAATTACAAGAGTGGAGCCAATTACAAAATTAACTTAAATCAGTATGAGACTCCCCGATGAGCCGTTAAAGTGAAACTTCAGTAGGAGAATTCTGACTCGCGATTTAAGTTAATTATATATATATATATATATATATATATATATATATATATATATATATAAGATGACAAACGGGACCCAGTTTATAGACAAAGCCGATACGAAGGCATCCATCCTACAAGAAGTCAACTTTTAAAATCAAAACTGAAGTTAGTTCAACCTTGTTTTGACTTGTAGGTATACTTTGGCAGCAAAATTCTTATAGAAGTTTGTCAGAAACAAAACATACATTTTGCAAAATTACCAGAGGCGTTGGTATGCTTGTCACTGGTCTGTTGCTATGTGTGTTCAGAATGTGGTAAAAGTGTTGTACAAGTGAATGTCCAAAAAAGAGTAGATGATTTACTCTTATAGTGTGCGACGGCAATCACCTGTTAAGATATCATAGTTATGCTATATCTTTCAGCTATGTTCCCAAGCATATGTGCTTAGCTTACGCATCCATTCTTTTTTTTTTTTTTTACTTTTTTTCCAGCAAGTTAATCTTCTCAATCTTGACTAAGAACACACACACACACATTCGGGAACGAGTTCAAACGAGGTGTTGTTCTCCATATACTGCGCTCCCTCTTCATGTCTACGTTTACTGTCATAGCCTCAGCTTGGGTTTGGTATTCACACACACACACACACACACACACCTGTGTGTGTCGGTGTGTGTGAACAGTGTGTATTCAAAACGTATCGACCCAAATCATAAATTTGCCAATACAGAAATAAAATATAAGATATCTATTTCCAGAATATCTGCCTTGATATTCAACGTAATTATTCCAGGGTTATTTTTTTATTAGTCGAGGATCTATTAAAAAGGATTTTATATGATGTGGAGTTGTTCAGTCGCATTTCTTTTGGCCATCTTCCTCCTAATCAACTCTTACTTTAAATTTAAACCTTCCAATTAATTAACAAGGAAAGTTCGTTTTGACTAAGAAATGATGAGTATGGATAATGCTACACTTGCAGAAATCTGTGTTTGGTAAAATACTACGGATCAAATGTATCCATAATTTTTATATTCTCTGATGCTTTTGATTCATTTTTTTTTCATTTTTTTAAATATATTTTAAAAAATATTCTCTAATGTTAGGTTTTTTGAGGATAGCACAATTCCAATGTCGTTGAATTGGGGGGAGAGAAGTTTCAAACAAAATGAAATAAATTTTGAACTCATTGACTTTTATTTATTTGTTTATTTATTTATATTCCTGATTTTGTTTCACAAACCATTGGTGCGTGATATTTGTCACGAAGCCATCCTCTCAGTATGGAACATTTTCCGTTTTCAGGGAGTTTAAAGTCAACTACGTGATACTGAATGACGTGTGTAGGTGGTTTTTCGAAGTGAACGCTTTTTTTCTAATTAATCTATTTAATGTATATATTTTTTCTTTCAATGAAAGTAAAAGAGAATTTTTTGGATTGAATATTTTCTTTATATTTACATTTCATTTTTATATTTATTGTTATTATTGGCCAGACATGATTCCATTTTTACCCACCGTGATCAATGGACGAAAAATCAAATAGATTCATCCGGAGTACAATTCAACACAAATAGAAAAAAAGCAAAATTGAAATATTATCATAATTGGTGATACGCGTACCGGTGTGGACACACAAGTCATCATTATCCTCATCAGCTTGTGCTGATAGCACATATTCATGTGAATCTCTTTCACCATCTATCCCTATCGACCTTAGAAAATGGCAGAAACTCCACACTGAATCCACAATCCACACACAGTCGCTGTAAATAAATTCTTGCAAGTCGGCCAACGCCGATCTAGCTTTTCCTCAAAGCGTTTCGTTAAAGTTCAAATGGTGCATCCATGCAGTAGTCCTACCCCATTTAATTTTATCAGAGGTATCATATTTCCTTATCATAGATTACCTATCAATATTAGTCCAAATCATTCCTACTAAAATCAATTTTTGTTGAAGAGATATTGCTATCGGGGTATGTGAATTGATTTAATTAATTTAGAAGTTTACCCTTTTAATGAAGATATAGCACTATCTTGTTTAAAGTACATGGACTAGGTTTAATCTAACTTCATTTAAGAAACTCCTTCACGCGAAATAGCAACAACGCTAGAAGAATAACACCCACAATAAACTCTTCCAGATCCAGCCCACTTTGGGAGAATGAAGGGATGCTTTCAGAAAATCAAGAAGAAATCAAATCATAATATCCCAATCGCGCATGGGTTATACAAGGCTTAGGTACTCTTTCATACTGAAACAGGTTCAACAACAGCGTTTGACATGTCAAATAGCTTGCACCGTTCAACACGTTCTCATAGAATATAGAGTTTTCGCTCTCATCAGAACGCGATTTTTCGTGGTTTATAGTCTGGATGATCCGTTTAAGAACGTCAAAATGGAAGACGCTCTGTCCTTCTTGTGAGAGACAAGATTGTACCAAAAATGTTGATGTATTGAAATCATTTAATCCTGTGAAAAAAATGGGATCTTGCTTATCTAAAACGTTTTTTACAAAATATTTATTAAGAACTCTTAGGTTAAACATATATAAAAACAGAATTCGGCATTAAATAACCTATGAAGGTTGATTTGCCATAAAACCTAAACAGCCATTCACTCACAAGCTTATGCCTCCTTCTGCCTTCACCAGACTATGCAGTCGATAATTGGCCTGTGCAAATGTATTTGTAAGAAGAGTTACATCATGTCAATAATTTGTATCTCTGATAGTTTCTGAATGATATTACCTGCTTCTGGTTTCTTTGTGTGTGTGTGTGTGTGTGTGTGTGTGTGTGTGTGTGTGTGTGTGTGTGTGTGAAACTATTTCCTCTCGTTTGTTCTATTGACGTTTTTAATTCATAATCTAGCTATCTAGCCAAATTACGCTGCCGCTTTATATTCTTTCAAAACTGTATTGAAAGTATCTAAGCAAATAGTGCTACAATCGAGCAGGAAAAGCAGTGTCTTTGTAGAGAATCATTACAGCTCATTTGGACGGACCATAATCTTGAACAATTTCTTTTATACTTTTGCTCTGAATGGAGTAAAGTAAAAAGTAAAGTTGGCGACAATAGTCGAGGGTGACCCGACGGCTCCCTTTTCGATAGCTACTAAACCAAGGTGTAGGAGAGGGCGCTACTCCTTTCCCTGGATTGCTCCAATTTACCCTTGATCCGTACCTTATAATGCTGAGTGTTAAGCAAGGAGGCATCAAGTACCATTTTTGAGTCTCTGGTATGACTCGACCTGGGAGTGAACCCAGGTCTCCTGGACCATTGGCGAACACTCTAACCTCTAGGCCAATGGAGTAAAATACCTTAAAGAAATCTTCAAGCAAATGTGTTGCCTCGAGATTTTTGCACGTTATCAAAGTTACTCGTCTTCATAACTTCAAGCAGCATTTCATACACATGATTTCTGCATTTAATATGTTTGCATTGTTCAACTCAATCCTTGATAAACTTTCTAAGTTAAAAGTCCAGTTGGCCTTTAATTTTCTTTTTCTTATCTGTCAGATTATCAATGATTTCAGTTGTGTCTTCAAGAAGATCCGGGAAATGTTCATATTAAAGTATTTGTTCTTGTCTGGCAGCTTTATATTTTCCTTTAGGAATGCTTTCCTCACCGTCGTCTGCCATGTTAATCGTGATTATTTGTCTTCTACTGAATTCCTGCAAAATCAGATAGATAAGATTAGAGACTCGGTGGAAGATAGACAATCTCGAATAGCCTGGCAAACAATAAACGAAGTGAGCAGAAGAAAGAACACAGCCAAACCAAAACTTAAAGCAGCAAACCAACAAGAAAGAATAAAACTGTGGAAACAGCACTTCGAAAACTTACTTGGAAACCCACCAAAAATAACGCATGAACCAATCACCAGAATAATTAGCAAACAATTAGACAATAAACTAGGACCGTTCACACAAGAAGAACTCGACTCGGTTCTCAGAAAAATTAAAAATAGGAAAGCTGCAGGGCTGGACGAAATTCCCCCGGAAGTATGGAAGACCAGACAATTCGACGACATACTGCTCCGACACTGCAACGCAGTATACAATCAAAATCCGATAGATAGATGGATGAAGGGATGCATACCCCCCTTCCCTAAAAAGGGGGACCTCGGATTAGCCAAAAACTACCGAGGCATAACACTTACATCCATAGCTGCCAAAATCTACAATGCCCTACTACAAAACCGAATAGAACCCAAAATCAACAACATACTTAGAAAAAAACAAAATGGCTTCCGAAGAAATAGATCCACGACCTCACAAATATTAACCATCCGCAGAATCCTTGAAGGTGTACGGGCAAAGAACCTACAAGCGACATTAATATTTGTCGACTTTACCAAGGCTTTTGACTCCATTCACAGAGGAAAGATGGAACAAATCCTACTAGCGTACGGCATACCTAAAGAAACCGTAGCGGCAATAACGATTCTCTATAGAAACACTAAAGTAAAAGTACGATCACCCGATGGAGACACAGAATACTTTGACATTGTAGCAGGAGTACTACAAGGGGACACGCTGGCCCCGTACCTCTTTATCATTTGTCTAGAATACGTACTTAGAACATCGATTGACAAAATCAAAGAGAATGGCTTCGAACTGACGAAGAAAAGAAGCAGAAGATACCCCGCAACAACAATTACCGATGCCGACTACGCCGATGACATAGCGATACTGGCAAATACACCTGACCAAGCCGAAACACTTCTGCATAGTTTGGAACGAGCAGCAGCAAGCATAGGCCTCTATGTTAATGCACACAAAACGGAATATATGTGCTATAACCAAACGGGGGACATCTCCACTCTAGAAGGAACCCCACTTAAACTAGTAGACAAATTCACGTACCTAGGAAGCAGCGTCGAATCAACCGAAAAGGACATCGAAACGAGGTTAACGAAAGCATGGACAGCTATCAATAGGCTATCGATTATATGGAAATCAGACCTAACCGATAAAATGAAACGCAGTTTCTTCCAGGCAGCGGTCACATTGATACTGCTATATGGATGCACTACATGGACGCTAACAAAACGACTGGAGAAGAAGCTAGATGGCAATTACACAAGAATGCTGCGTGCAATCCTCAACAAGTCCTGGCAGCAACACCCCACAAGACACCAGCTGTACGGCCACCTGCCCCCTCTCACGAAAACTATTCAAGTTAGACGAACCAGACATGCAGGACACTGCTGGAGAAGCAGAGATGAACTCATAAGTGATGTACTCTTATGGATCCCCACACATGGCCGCGCAAAAACAGGACGACCAGCCCGAACGTACATTCAGCAGCTATGTGAGGATACAGGATGTTGTCCTGAAGACCTTCCTAGGGCGATGAACGATAGGGAGGAGTGGCGACAGAGGGTCAGGGATATCCGTGCTACCAGGGCGATATGATGATGATTGGTTTTTGACTTTAAAAAAATGTGTTATTCTTTTTGGCATATCTTAGTTCTCTCTGGTTTTTCTAACGTTTCTGCATATACGTCTGTTGAATTTATTTTCTTTATTAAGTAATGTTCTTTCATGTTATCTTGCTTTTACCTAACTGCTATTGATTCCTATGAAACTCTGCATTTGTCTCTTGGTTTGTTTGGTATACACTAAGTTGTGACTTTTATGTGGGCGACAACAATGTTTTCATATTCGTCATTTGAAGTATGCCTCCTGAAGAATACTAAACTTCTTTCTGATAGTTACCGTATATTGATTCCTTATATCGTTATTAGAAAGTGAAAACCCGTGATATCATAAAGTTTTAACGATTTGTTTGTTCGTTTTTATATTTCCGCGTAGATTCTGTGATTAGAAGATTCTTTAAATAAAAAGAATTCTTCATAGTCCAAACCTCTATTTATCCATTTATAAATGTTTTACAGTTATTTAGTGGATGCAAGTTCATAGTTTTCTTCTTTTTTTTTTTAATTTGGGTTTTGGCATAAAAAACCTTTGCCTTTGAGAAAACTCTGCTAGATTCCCCAGTTTTTTTTTGGCGTGTTGTGAACGCAGAATTTATCTTAGGAGACACTTCATCAGTGCAGTTTTCACCATAATGTTTGCCTCTTAAATCCTCTTTCCAGGGGACGATCAGATGATAGTCTGAATGTACTAAATCTGGTGAGTATGGAGGACCCGGTAAAGTTGTCCACCCGAACGAGGCAATTGTCTCCCTTGTCCTGATGCTTGTATGTGGTCAAGGATTGTCATGCAGAAGGAGGAAATTATTAATAGGCAAACTGGTATCACTCATCAGATTCTTACTCTGAGGCTCGTCAGGGTCTCAATGTATTCTTCAGAGTTTATTGCTTCTCCTCTTGACATGAAATCAACCAGAAAGAACAGTTGACAGAATATTCCAAGACATACATGTTGTCATTCAAAAGTGGAACATTGCTCTTAAGAGAAACCATGACTATGTTGAGAAAATAGGATGTGATCCACAGAGGAGTAGATTCAATTTTATGTATGACACATGCTCCTGTATCGGGAATTAGTTATATACAAAAGAAAAAGGCATTGCTTTTTGACTCGCCATCGTATATATATATATATATATATATGTGCGTGATGTTACCCCCTCCAGCCACACACAAACACACACACAATATATATATATATATATATATATATATATATATATATATATAGATGTACAACTTAGTTAATAATCTACAAAGATATGTAGAGATAGATTGATTAATAGAATACGGAGATCAAAACGCATAATTTTAACATATATTACGCGATAATCCTTTAAAAATAGATGTGTTATTCTTGGCTCCTAAAATCTCGACGATAGATGGAAATGATTTTGAGATTTATTACAAAGTTTGATTGCATCAGTGCTTCCATAGCACGAGACTGAATTCCTAGGTGGACATTAATACGCGTTCTACTCCAAGGCGACCGCGCATGCCTTTTCCCCAATTGGTTCCTTGAAGATGTTTGTCAAGTGATGCACAACGATATTATTTCTGGCGTCTGTGACAGGACTAGCGATTCGCTCAACCATGTGGAAGCTGTGCCTATTTGTAAATAGCTCGGTGAATATACATCTCTCTCTCTCTCTCTCTCTGATATGTGGGCGTTTTTGTTTTCGTTTCTTTTTTCTGTCTTGAGGTAAAGTTTCTTGGTTTCTCAGATACAAATATACACACATAAAATGTCTAAGCCTCCGTGTCTACCTCCAGCTTAGTTCGTATTTGTTTATATATATATATATATATATATATATATATATATATATAAAATCTTGAGGTATGTATAGACAATCCTCTTCCATTTACTACCAATCTCATTTACTAACTAGTGACCAAACCACACACACTAGCAAAGAATGTACACATATGTATACACAGATACACACATACAAACACACGTGTGTGTGTGTGTGTGTGTGTGTGTGTGCCTATTCCCATATAGTAAAAAGAACTGAAAATCCAGATCATTCTACCCATAACGTTATGGCTTAGACAACTCCCTGGTTTTATACACACAAAATACACACTAATATGCTCATGTGCATGTCTGTGTGACAATAGACTCATACGCACGCACACACACACACACACACACACACACACACATATATATATATACATATATATATATAATTCATGGAATGTAGACTGCGACCCTGGGTTCCAGGAGTTTTTTTGCAAAACGACAATCATTATCTAGTTAAGAAAATGAATTGAATTGAGAATCGAAAAAATACGAAAACATACAGATAAAAGCATTTGCGGATGTGAATTTGTGGTTGTATATTAATATTTTGCTACATTATCTTTTTTCTGTATAATGTCGCGAACATCCGCTTACACAACGTGCTGCGTTTGTGGCGTGACTTAACCTGATAAAAACACGCATTCATACGTAACTATAACACATACACGCATAAGCACACAACCACACACACTCACACACTTATAGCCACATGTAAACATTCATACGAAATCCCAACGGATTTTGTCTGTATTTTTTCGATTTTCGATTCATTTCATTTTCTTAACTCCCTGATAATTGTTTTTTTTTTTTTAAAAAAACTCCATGAAACCCAGGGTCACAGTCTAAATTCCATGAATTCAATATATATATCTAATATATATTCATGTATTATTATAATTATATAATAGCTCTATTTAAGATATTGGGCACTCTCCATATTATTTTGTACTTGGTTCGACACATACCCACAAAGTGATTTAGTGATTTCTGTTATATATATATATATATATATATATATATATATATATATATATATATATATAAAGAGGGATATTGTCTCTAACACATCCGCACACACGTACGAATTTTCTAGACACAGATAGACTGAATCTTTGGTAATTAATAAAAGGCGAAGTGTCAATAAACATATACACACTAACATACACAGAGATTCACAAATATTGATACACTCATTCATCCATCCTTTTTTTTCACTAACTAATTCATTCAGTACACTTTTCTTTGCCTTTTTTATATACCTTTAACGCCTGCTTACTGTATCCAGGGAAGAAAGGATATGTAGTACCTAATAAATGTAGCATTTTTTGTGTCTGAATAATTTACCTAGCAACGTTTTTTATCAGGTTATTTTAGTTTCTCTCATTCAGATCAGTAATAATAATGTTTTTATTCTTTCTCATTTTAAATGGTACATACGTGACAATATCAACTGTTACGAAACATCGTTAACTTGCCTTTGAAAATATCGTTGTGATTATTTTCTTCACATATCTCTGTTTTGGATTATGTGAAAAATCGAATTTTTATCGTTTTCTCAAAGAATTAGCTGATTGTTGAGAGACCAGGTGTTACACGCCACAGAGTGAGGTCAAACCGTGTCGGTATTCCGGTGTTGTCAATTATAACCAGATGAGCAGACAAAATTGGAACACTATTTTTAGTTAGTAAGTTAGCCTTGAAATTGATTTCAACTGTTGCTGGTTTGACATAAATTTTCAGCGAGGGAATAGATTTAGATTATCAAGAGCCACTCGTATATTATACAGCTATTTTATGCCACGAGCTTTTGGGTGTTTGGACTGCGGCTAAAACTGATTGACTTGTATTAAGAGAGGCGGAGAATATATGCTCTTTTAATAGCAGTCAACCTATAGAAAACTCCAGCAAATATACCTACGCACTCATCAGGGAATCATTCCAACATTTTAGTAAGTTACTCAAATTAACTCAAACCCGACACATGTATTACCAGTCCAGACACTGTATTCTGTTTGGTATTACTATAGATGCCATACGATTATTGACTGTATTTCACTTTACTGACTATTATTAAAATGTTTCTAATTAATCAACAGGATTTATTGTTTTACCATGGAAGAGACCGAATGCGCTTGTTCAGGACATACGTCTTCAGAGGAAATGACCAAGGTTTATCGATTTAGAAAGCACCTACTTCTTTGACCTTTGAGAATTACACCACTTTTCTAAATATCAAGCTCGACGATTGACGATTAAAACTGACCATAGGAAAGTTTCGATTTTTAAACGCTCCACTCTTCCGGCAGCTGTGAACAGTGAAATTTCACTCAGGGTTCGAACTGAGCAGGGCATCAATCAGAAATACGACTTATTTGAAGTTGAAAAGTTTGAGTTTAGTATAAGTACGGATATCCATGACTTTTATCTGCATTTTTTAAAATACGCAGCAAGAGAATATCTGATATGTGGTATTTGTCGTACTATAGTTCTCATCTTCATAGTTCTATTTTGAAAATTTAAGCTGAACTATCTTCCGGCCTTCATTGTTTGTCCTTTGTAGTTTTCAGTAACACTTCCGGGTATGAAACATTACGAGTGCAAAAGATATTATACGAGATTTATCAAGGTAAGGACAATAGTATGAAAAGAATCAACTCACATAGATGGGATAAAATCTCCAGTTCTAAATTCCTTGGTATTTAACGACTGCAGAAAACACCTAAGCGTACAACGACTAAAAATTTGTGAATCTCTCAAAGTTTAGGACAAAAGTTCCGTCTATGTCGTTAAAATAATATCCGCTGGAGATTGTATATGATTAATTTCTAGCGTTATGTTATGCGAAGAGGTTAAGGATTCCTGTTTATTGTACTTTCATATTTTTATTCGTCTCATTGTTTCATTGAATTTTTTGTCATACGGTTTTGAGATAGCAAGTATTCCTATTTTATACAAATGATTTGCACAGAGTTTTATGGTTTCAAGTAACTAACCATATCAATCCTTAGAAAATCGTTAAACAATTCTAATTGACATTTGCCTACTCAGGTGGGGCTGTAGAATACACCAACTGCATCACTGCAGAGGGTAAGACTCCACACTCACAACGATTATCCTGGATATGAAACTAAAAAATCTGATGGTGAGGTTCCAATTATGCTGGAGCTTTGGTGAATGCGGAGTACTTCTTCACTGCCATTACTCCCAGGTCCATTCTGACCCTGGAGTGGTAACACCTAATAAGGTCCCATCTATGGGTCAAATAGAACTAAACTGCGTACTTATGCTAATCTGAATTGCTGGAAATAGAACTGTTTTGACATTTTAACGGTGTACTTATGATAAATTGAATTTTTGAAATGTAACTTTTATATGCTAAACTCAATTGTTTGAAATAGGATTTTTTTTTTAAATTTTGAAACTGTACTTACGCTAAACTGAATTGTTTGAACTAGAACATTTTTGACATTTAACTGTGTGCAAACAAAAACTATACTTTTACTAAACTGAATTGTTTGAATCAGAAATGTTTGACTAAACTGAATAGCTTGAAATTGAAATGATTTTGACAATTAAACAGTGTACTTATGCTAAACTGAATTATTTGAAATAGAACTGATTATTTGTATAAAATAGATTTAGCATTAAATAACCTAGAAATATTGATATGCCATAAACCCAAATAAACAAACAAACAAATTATTTGACTTATACATGAGACTCTAACAGGAACTATCACTTCCAGTCAGTAAAACTGGGAAGAATGGCAATCATTGAGTATCTACCCACCCCATAGATCCAGGCCTGGAGCCTCATCTTCAGATGCAGTTTAGCGTTAAAGTTTTGTTGCCCTTTTCCTGATGTGTAATCCCTCAGCAGAAAGTACAGACAGAGCATTGAGTATAATGTTGATCCATATAAATTACTCGGTAATCCAGAAATAGATGATATCATTGAGCAGACGTGTATATAGCCGTCGTCGTAATTATACCTCCAATATGTTTTAATGCTGAGGCTAACCAATGCGTTGCTAAATCAAGATATGAAGGAACATGATTTGAAATTGATTACATGTCCATAATTTTGGGTTAACCGAAACCGACACAAGGGCTATATAAAAAAAAACTGTAACATCTTGCCCTCACATATTTTCTGATGGTTTGGTTGACTGATTAGTTTGATTATTTTATGACTAGTATGTAGTTGATGACCACCTAAAGACTCCATTTTCAATTGCTACTGCACAGGAGAGTAGTGGAGTGCACTACCCTTTTCCCTGGATTGCTCGACTTACTCTTGATTCGCACCATATAATGCTGAGTGTTAATCAAGGATGCATCAAGTACCAGTATTTGAGTCTTTGGTATGACTTGACCTGGGATTGAACCCCGGTTTTCCGGATCAGTAGCGATCAGTAGCGAACACACTAACCATTATCACGTATATTTTGTGTTTATATCTACATTTATATTTTTGTGCACTTGTTTCTTAAGAGATTTTTTTAATGATATGTCAAAATCCTCAGGAATTGTCTCCAAATAATTATTTTGTATTGTATTGATCCTCTTGACTTTTATAAATTTTATCTTTCAAATAAGTCCTTCACAATATTTCCGTTGAAAAAGCGTAGTCTAATGAGAGCTTAATATTTACATTTTATGAGAACATTTTTAACTGTGTAGGGTGTTTGAGATGCTAAACACTTTATTTGTTCTTCTTGTTTGAATATAAAGGAGAGTGTAAGACGCGTGGGACCAATACGTTATCGGAATGTTATCACTAGTTCCTTTTTTTGACTTTTTGAAAGCTAGTTTTCAGTCTTCTAAATTGGTTTTATTAATAAAAAAAAACCTATTGTGTGTCTTGTTATTCTTGCGTTGTTGGTATATTGTTTTGAAGAATACTATTACTCTCAATAAGAAGAACATTTAATCCATGTTTACATCTTAAAATAAGTCCATCATGTTATTTGCGTTAAAACAAACGTTGTCGATACAGACGTTTTCTCAAGAGTTTTTTGTGAATTTGTTTATTCAAGCATCTTGTATGAAATAATACACTGATTTTGGGTTTTAATTGGATGATGTTTTTATCGAGAGCCATATCTAAAATGGATTAGGTGAATCGATCGATTGATTGATTGTTTCAACGGCATGTAAACCTATCTCGGGTTATTTTACGTCAGAGGAAATTGGATTCATTTTACGTTCTTATTCGCATGTTTTGTGTAGTTAGTCAATTGTTTTCATAAATTCCTAAAGAATTAGAATAATTTTTCAAGTAGTTCTAATGGGACTCATACATAGGAACTTAAGTGACTACCACTCCAAGTAAGAGTGGACTTGGGAGTAATGCTTGGAATGAGTACTCCATACGCTTAAGAGCTCCAGAACAATCAAATGCAGATTAATATCATATCCGGAAGATCCTTTATCCGGATCGATCGCATGATCAATTGTTTTTAACGTCATGTAAACCTATCTAGAGTTATTTTACGTCATAGGAAATTTGATTCATTGAACGTTCATATTCCCATTTTTTGGTACAGTTAGTTTTTTTTTCCATAAACTCCTATCGAGTAGACCTGGGAGTAACGTTTGGGGTAAGTACTCCATATGTTTAAGAGCTCCAGAACAATCAGATGAAGATTAATATCATATCCTGAACATCCTTTTTGGATATAGGGGTACTCCAATTCAAAGATACAGTCAGGCTATTCAAAGCCTCACTGACGGGATTAAAAGCTGATTAGACAGCCTTTTTGTTTACTTTTATTAGAATCTAACTTAGGATCCAGCATTTTAGAATGAATTTTGAGTTGTATGTGGGGTTCAATCGAACTATGAGCTTAATATTCAAGAAGGATTTAAGTTTATATTTTTATTTTTTCTGATCATAAAAAAGAGTGTGTGTCTAAGAATATAATAAAGATTTTATTGTTGCTTTCTATGCTTATGTGATGTGCTTGATCTAACGTTTGGTTGAATCAACCGCTGATTTTCTACCTGCAATAACAACATGCGATGATGGATTGATATCTCGTGAAACAAGGTAACAAGCAATCAACCCCGTCATTTATTTACAATGTTTTCCTATCGACGTCGATTAATTTCTTCAGATCAGATAAATTTGCTGGCAGATGAAAAATACATACAAATTAATCATTGTCTTTTTGCTAATCGGCTGTCGTATTTATACAATGTTCAATCATCAAAAAATTATAATGAAGCATTAATATGCATCATCCTTAAATTAAACTCAATGCATATAATTTGTCACGACTTGAATGTGTACGTTCGAACATACACACGCTCATATTTCTATGCGTACACATGAAGTTCAACACCTACGTGTATGTGTGTCTGTGTTGACTTATGTGTTTATTTCTGTGTAAGTACAACTGTTTACTTGTGTGCTTAAAAGTTCGCATTTCCCAAAATTATCTGCTATGAGAAGGCAATACCCGATCAAGTGTAAAGCTGTGAGCAACTGCTTTAAATTCAATGTTTTCTTTCTTCGACCTTGATTATCATTAGGATTTCAGTCTATCCTACTATTTACCTATAGCTGGTGAGTGAATTCGCGTACTCATACCTTTCTTAAGGATATTAGCACTATGTGAAATGATACAGCCTCGTCCAGGATTTGAAGTTGAATCACTGATCCATTTACTATGCTGATAACTATTTAGCTACGTGTAAATAAATGTGTTCTATTACGTTCACTTTCGGGCAAATACCCTTGGAAAAGGTATGAACCCCCTTATCCTCCCAGCTATGGGCTAAATAGTATCACTACTATTCTTCTTGGAGAATTCAGTTGACATTAAATAACCTACAAATGTTGATATGCCATTAAACAAAGAAACCAAACCAAACCTATAAATGTGTTGGAGGCACTAGTTGCGTAATGTTTATCGTCGTAAGAAAATGAACTCGTCTAGTTAAACGAGGCTATGTGCAAATACCTTTTGGAAAGGTATAAATCCAACACTTCTCTTTCCAGCTATGACAAAAAATATTTGAATAAAGTGATAACGTTAATCTTTTGATAACAACCGATCTAGAAGAAAAACTTCAAATTGAAACCAGTCGTAGACCTGGAGAGGGATGGGTTCCGTCAGGCTATTGCTCACCGTGACCCCCTACTTGAGTAGTACCCTCATGACCAAACCAAATGAGAAGACCAGGGAGACGATGAGATGTACATGTTAGTCTGGATTTAATTTGTGTTGATATGTATTTGTGAGTACTCTTGCTTGGACGATATGCGTATTTTGAGTTATGAGAAGATCAAAGTTGAATATACTCATTGGTTGGTTGGTTGGTTGGTGGTGTTTTATCAATTATCAACCTTTGTGGATTGTTTAATGTCAAATTCTTTTTCCATATTAATAATTTGTAATCAAATAGTTTTTAGGTTAGTTCATTTGTAAACGAGTTGTTAGATGGTTGGTTGGTTGGTTGGTTGGTTGGTACTTTGGATTTTATGGCTTATCAACTTTTGTAGGTTATTTAACGCTAAATCCATTTTTATGAAAATAGTTCTATTTCAAACAATCCAGTTTAGCATAAGTACACAGTTTAAATGTAAGTACAGTTTAATTGTGAAAAAACATTTCTATTTAAAGCTATTCAGTTTAGTCAAGCAGTTCCTATTCAGATAATTCAGTTTAGTATAAGAACATGTTTTGTTTGCACACAGTTAAATGTCAAAAACAGTTCCATTTCAAACAATTCATTTTAGCATAAACACGCAGTTTTAAATGTACGTATGGTTTCATTGTCAAAAAACATTTCTATTTCAACCCATTCAGTTTAGTTAAACAGTTCTAATTCAAACAATTCAGTTGTTAAAGCTAATTTATTTGCATCCAGTTAAATGGATATAGCATTAATGATTCTATTTAATATTCATCAACTGTTTGCACACGTCTACATTAATCCAAGTATTGCTATTAAACATTAATAAGTTTATTCGTTAAAGATACGTGTGTAATGTGAATAATTTGTATACAGCTGTACATTTTCAAGTTACTAATAATTATCAGTCGTAAAGATTTGAAAAACTTTATTTGACACATAGATGTAAAAGAAAAATATTACAAACTTTTTTAACTGATGTCAAATTGGTTATGTAGTCCACGACAGTTCTTTTTCTTTTTTTGGTGGGTGTTAAGGCAAAATTCTATGTGCATATACGAGGATTCCTCAAAAGATTTTAAGCCTCAATCAGGACGAAGGACCATAACTCAAGACACGCAGAGAGCACATATCGCCCCCCTCTCTCCCTCCCTATCTCTCTATTATCAAATGTCCTTATCGTCTATCGCACTGGATATGTCGTCAAAATGGTACCAGTCACCCGCACAAAGGTGACGAATTTACGTTTTTGCTGGTCTGGCAACACTGGCGTCTCCCTATGTCATTGATTATCTGTTAATTTTTACATCTGCTGCATTGCCTAACATCTTTTGTTCGTTTTGTATTTTTGTGAAATCAGAGTTAAGTGATCTTATATATCATTTTATAGGTTGTTGTTCCCGGTATTTGTTTAAAACGGCACACAGAATCTTGCATAGTTTTCACCTAGTTTTATTTTTCCATTTGTTTCCTTCGAACCCAAACAGTGCAACAATAAAGGAGTACTGGTACTACCACAGCTTAGATATTTTACTGTTTTATTGACAAAAAAATTAGATCTCCCAATGCTTTATCTATGCATATATTAACACAACTTTCAGTAGATGAGATATTGCTTCGTAAGAAAGATAAGAGGTCTACTAATTACATAGGATTGTCATTTAATGAAGGGATAGTAAAAATTAGTTTAAAAAATGTGAGGTCTGTTTTATCTGAATTTATATCGGAACCAATTCCCCTTGTCGTTTGTTCAAGGCGATGCAGCATAATCTCTGCTTGCGCAGGCGTATTTGCCAGAAGCGCTCAGTTATCAACGTAATCTGCTTCAATAATATTCTATGTGTCTTGATTCTTTTCTTTTTTAGTGTGAGACCGTGTTCTTTCATTCGGTTTATAAACGTTCGTAGTACCTTATCTTGGTAGATATAGTGTCAATGTACTTTCTTCCATTACTCTAGCGACCATGTCAACGTAGTCGGTGTAACCATCAAGTTACCTTCCCAAAGGCTTTGTATCCTTATAAAACATCATAATAGAAATAATAGTTTAACCACTGACTAGAATAATTTTTTCCATCTTTTCTCTGTGTATGGAATCAAATGCCTAGGAGCAATCTACGAACAAGAATGTCATATCGTATTTTTTCAATGATTCCACGAATAGTCACAATCTGAGAAGAGGTGAATTGATTTCTTCAAAAGCCGTTCTAAGAACTTTCTCAACTACAGTTCGGATTTGATTGAGAAGCATGGTATAATAGGTCGTATATTCAATAAGTTTCCAGACTTTTTTTGTACGGGCATCTACAATTATAGTAGACTCTTGAATATTCAGTATGTTATTATTATACATCTTATGAGATGACTGACCAATTTTTGATTTCAGGTTCAAATGAACAGCTACTGCAGCAATTGAAATAAACCATACGAAAGCCTGATTGTCAAAGCTGGTGAATTTCAAAAATGCAACCTGGACATTTTAGAAGAACGATATGCAATAAAAAGAACAATATGCAATAAAACTCTGTTTAAACTTGGAAAAAATGCCACAGAAACGTATGGAATACTTCAGGCTGCTTTTGGAGCATCTTGCATGAGTCGAGTATCAGTTTTTGAGTGGCATAAGAGATTCAAGGAAGGCAGGGAGTCTGTGAGGGATGATGGGAGGCATGGTGGGAGTAAAGAAGTCAAGACAGCATAGTTGATTGGCCAAAGGGTTAGGGTTAGGGTTACTATGATGAGGTTTTAAGGGAGTTCAGGAAGAGATTCCTAGGGAAGAGGCCAGCACTCTTCAAATCGGGTCAGTGGCATTTCCACCAGGACAATGCACCAGTCTACAACTCTATCCTTGTCACAGACTATTTGACTGAAATGGGCATGAAGATAGATGCTCACCCTCCCTAAAGTCCAGACGTTGCTCCCTGTGACTTTTGGTTATTCACTAAGTTCAAAGGTTGTCGTTATGAGACAACTGAGGAGATGAAAGGGGCTATGACGAAGGTCATTGACACGCTAACAAAAGAAGACCCCCATGGGGTCTTCCAAAAGATGTTGGAACGGTACAACAAGTGCATTGCAGCCGGAGGAGATTACTTCGAAGGGGACTAGAGTTTTATGTATGTACTATCAATAAAAGTACCCATACGAAAAATATCTCGAAACTTATTTAATGATACTCGTATATCTTAGCATCTATAACAGTGAGAGTTGAACCTCTAAAATTCTTCGTGATTCCAAGGTCGCTTTTCTTCGGTAAGAGGAGGATATGCAGTCTTTCATTTATTTCTCTATTGTGTTTTGTATATATACATTACAAAATCGAAGATGTATGCCATCGATCTCCTTTTATCTGCATTTCTTTTATGCAACTAATTCCTCATTTTTCTATATTTTTTCCCCGTTTTATATCCACTTTTTCTCGTGTTTATTCCATTCATCTATTATGCACTTATTCTCTCTTTGCTTTTTTTAATTTTCAACACATTTTTTTTCAATCTCTTTCCATATTCTTCATACAATATTTCTTTCTTTACTCAAATTGATCCCGTTTTTCTTATATTCAGTTTGTCGGTTCTTTGTTCCTGTTTCCTTTTATTTACTCGTTATCTTTGTTTAAATTACGTATTTCAATCTTTTCTCCTCATTTTCATTCTGTTCTTTTATTTTTATTTTTATTTTATTTATTATATTCCTCTTTCAACTTATTCATTTATTCTGGTTAATAAAACACTTACTCGCCATGATGTCTGGGACTGTAGAATACGCTGATAACACCTCTGCAGAGGGGTAAGACCCCCACAAACGTAGCTATCGGTTGACAGGGGGTAGTGACACGTAATGCTTCAGGACATGGTCCCTGTGGTTATGTAGTCCGTGACTCGGTAACCGACATGTCCACGTGACCAGTAACACTACACAGACGGGCAATCGTAGAGGTCATAACACCTATATGATTGCCACAGCCGTAAACTTTAAATTGTTCTCGTGTCCAAAAGTACCCAACGGAATATTATTTTAAAGGCGATTATGGAGTGTCAATTTTTCCGAGAAAACAATCTTTTAAACCAATTAAAGTGATTGCAAACAAATTATTGAAATTTGATAGAATTATAAGTCTCAGAAAGCAGTACTTGACACCATTTAACTCAACAACAAACAACTGATTAGTATTTAGTAGAATTGTTAATATTAGATTGCAATACTTGAAACCATTTTATGAATTGAATACTTAGTGTTAATTAGCAATACCTGAAACCATTAAATGCATGCAAACAAATAATTTATATCAAATAAAATTATTAATTCTAAATAGGAATACGTAAAACTATTTGGTTCGATGCCAATTATTCATATCAAATAGAATTATTCGTGTTAAATACTAAAAAATTGTAACCATTTAACTGTGTGCAAACAAATGGTTAATATTAAATAGAATTATTAATTTTAGACATACTTGAAAGCATTTAAATGTGAGCCAACAGAAGTGGATACGAGCGTTTGAAAGTTTCACCTACAAATTATTTGCTCATTATATATATATATATATATATGTGTGTGTGTGTGTGTGTGTGTGTGTGTGTGTGTGTGTGTGTGTGATTTGTCATTAAATAACCCACAAGGGTTGATATGTATTTAAAGGAATTATCCTAACCGTACCCTGACTTGGGTCTATGCTATTTTATTCTCATTTCATTCTCCCATCCTCTCTTTCTTCTGCTTTCTGTTTCCCGTCATTTTATCCTCTTTTTCTCTCGTTCCTCCATTTTATTTCTTCCCTTATTCTCTCTTACACCAATTCTATTTTTAATTTTTTTGTTATTTTAAATGTTTCACTATTTCTGATTAGCTAGTATGTATTACCTTCTAACCTTTATCTAAATATCTAATTTGATTTTTAATTATTAATTTACCTGTTTTATACACATTGATATCTTCAGCTTGTGATAAAAAAATTAACAAGTTTTACCGATAATATCGATTTATAAACAAAAGTACTAATGAACTAATATCACGGGTTATATATCTCTTTACGTGTTTTAAACTCCAGCTTTCCTTAGAATCTGAGTTACATTAAGTTTCCTTACGTCTCCAGAATAGACCTGACCGATCAAATGAAACGCTGTTTCTTCCAAATAGCAGTCATGTCGATACTTTTGTATGGATGCACTACATGGACGCTAACTAAACGGATGGAGAAAAAGATTGACGGCAACTTCACAAGAACCCTGCGAGCAAGACTGAACAAGTCCTGCAAGCAACACCCCACAAAGCAGCAGATATAAGGCCACCTACTACCCATCACGAAAGCCATCAAAGTTAGACGAACCAGACATGCAGGACACTGCTGGAGAAGTAGGGACGAGTTCATAAGACATGTACTCCTATGAACCCCTTCACATGGCCGAGATAAGTCAGGGAGACCAGCTCTAACCTACATACAGCAGCTCTGTGAGGATTCGAGGTGTAGCCCTGAGGACCGGCCGGAAGCGATTAACAATAGGGAGGGGTGGCGAGAGAGGGTCAGTGATATCCGTGCTGTCGGCACGTTATGATGATGATGATGATGATTCCAACCAATCTTGATAATACTGTAGTCTATAAGGTATCGATTTTTTGATTTCTTATTTCTCCAGTCTCTTTTCTAAGCCTTTCGCGGCCATCCAAAGTGCACAAACTGCAATTGTTATCACCGTCACCATATTCTAGTTTTCTATTTCTCTGACACGATGAAGTATTTGTCCCTCTCTTCGCTTTCATTCCTTCTTATACTTCAGTTCGACGAAACAGCAAAACCCGCTAGATGATAAATCGTTTATGTATATATTGTTAGCACCAATTCTGATCGTTTAATGGAAATTTTGTGATCCGATTGAATCTCAACATCCCAGAGAATTCTATGTCGCATTTTCCTAGACAGATTCTGGTTTGTGTCCACATCCTTTGTTTATATAGTCTAATTTTAATATTTTGCCCACTCAATTGTGCCTTGTATATATATTACTTTCGAAGCATTTGCTAATTATGTGATTAACGGTTTCATCTATCTCAACATGATGAAAACATAAAATCCATGATTTTATCAACTGAAAAAGCTGAGGAACATGATGATAACGATGATGTCAACTGGATTTGATGTGTTTAGAACAGTCTAAAACGGCTTAGGAAAAAAACTGAAGAGATTGGAAATCACTGGTAGAATCATGTCCAAACAGAAAAACTTGCAAAACGTATTATTATTATTATTATTATTTACTCCTTTAGAGTTTTTCACATCAATGTTAGTGGATGGTTTTTCAATGGAGTTTGAGTGATAGCAAGTCTCCTCAAGTCTCTAGGACACGTCTCAGGATTCTGGCCGTTCTTAGCAATGCTGTCGTTTGGATAGTCTCTACCTGTCCGCCAACTTCCATGTCTTCCAGGCCTTTTAATAATCCTTTAGTTATTGTGCCTAACGAACCAATCACAATTGGCACAATCGTTACTTTCATGTTCCACAGCTTTTTCAATTCTCTGGCAAGGTCGTGGTACTTGTTTTTCTTTTTACTTTCCTCGGGACAGCAAAGTCGACAGTTTTACAAATTCTCTTTTTTTTGTTGTTGATTATTATGAGGTCTGGTCTTCTGGCTGAGATTAGGTTTTCTATCAATACGTTAAAGTCCCATAAGAGTTTATGCGAGTCATTTTCTATGACAGGTGCCTGGGTTGTGCATATACCATTTGTTAGTATGGTCGAATTGAAATTTTCTGCACATTTCCAAGTGGATCACCTTGCCGACCCAGTCGTGTCTCACCTTATACTCCTTGCGTGCTAATCTGCCGCATTCGCTTATTATGTGGTTGAGCGTTTCGTCTCTGTCACCGCATAGCCTACATTTACTGTTTTGTTGCGTCTTATCAATCCTTGCTTTGATATGGTTGGTTCTTATGGCGTTGTCCTGTGCTGCTATTACGAGGGATTCCGTTTCTCACATAAAGTTTCCTTTTCTTAGACAGGTCCAGGTTTGTTTTTTTTGGTGTGAGATGTTGTTTATTAGACGTTTAAAGCGGCCATAGAGTTGCCTTCCTTCCCATTTTTTTCCTAGTCGTTTTCACTCTTTCGTCTATCGTGTTGTCGATATCGTTTCTGATGGTTGTAATAAGTCCTCGTTCGTGTTTTTCAATGTAGTCTTCGAGCCGTTGTATGGATGCGTCAACGGTGTCTTCGATGCTGGCAAGTCCTCTTCCTCCCTTTTTCTAGATACATATAGTCTGTCAACGTCGTCTCTGGGATGTAATGCCTTATGTATGGTCATTAGTTTTCTTGTTCTTTGGTCCATTTGTTTAAGTTCCTCTCTGGTCTACTTGAGAAAGGGTCCTTCGTATCTGACTAGGGTCACAGCCCAAGTATTTATTCCTTTGATGAGGTTTCTGCTGGAGAGTTTTGTCTCGAGTAGTTTTCGCGTTCTCCTGCGATATTCTTTTCGTATCATGTCTTTCATTTTAGAGTTTTTTACTACAGGGTTAGCTGATGGTCTTTCACTGAAGATTGAGTGACACACAAGTCTTCTCAAGTCTCCAGGACTCCTCTCAGTATTATGGCCGTTTTCAATAATACTGTTGTTTGGCTAGTCTCTACTCGGCCGCTAACTTTGAAATCCTCCAAGCCCTTTAGTAATCCTTTAGTTACCGTGCCAATCACAATCACAATTGGTATAATTGTCACCTTCATGTTCCTTAGTTCTTTTCAGTCCTATAGCAAGGTCAAGGTACTTTATTATTATTATTATTATTATTTCACTTCTTGCAAAATTGTCTTTCATTGGAATCTAAGAGACAGCAATCTTTTTTTCAAGTCTCCATTACTCTTCTCAATATTTTATCCGATCTTAGCAATGTTTTGGTCATTTTCCAAGTCTTTCCAAGAGCATCAACTACACTGTCACTACACAGATTTTTTACTTCTTTTGCAAGATCCAACTATTTGTAAATTTTTTCGCTCTTTAGATTTTTCTTCTGTGGTCAACCGGACGGGCAAACTCTTCAACATAATTTTTCTTTTAGTTAATCAACATTATTTCTGGTCTTCCAGCCAGAATTTGGTGATCCATTTGTATCTCAAAATACCAGAGAATTATAAGCGTCAAATATTTTTGGAATCATTCCGGTTGGTACATGTAGCGTTTGTTAATATAGTCAAATTGTAATCTCTGAAGCAATTCCGCGTGGAGCACCTTTCTCTCCATGTCGTGCGGAGTTTTCAGTGCCTATTTTTGTGTTAGTTTTCTGTATTTGCTCATTACGTGATTAACCATTTCATCTCGGTTTCCAAATAACCAAGGCTTGCAATTTTATTTCGTATTATCAATGCTTGTTTTAGTATAACTGGTCTCTATGGAATTGTTTGATGCCGTTATTAGAAGAGATTCGGTTTTTAATTTTCTTAGACATGTCCATAAATTCTCGAATGCAATCTCAAGAGTTTATTGCTTGACGTATCCATACATTTGATTTCTTCCCATTTCGAGTTTGTTTTTTCTTCTGATTGTTTTTATGTTATTGTCGCTGACAATGACTGATGTCTTTCCTTGCATAATGTCTATTTTCTATATTTTCAAGTCTTACACATACACTACAGGAAAAAAATTATTTCACATAATATTAATACCAGATGACCCCGATGAGCTTAATTTATGAACGATTTATATTCTTTACTTGATGGGATAAGCAGCATTAAAAAGAAATTCCAAACATGACTTTTTTTTTAATCATTATTTTTCTAAACCGAAGAGAGTAAATCATTATACAATCAAAAGTAATACCTTTAACTATTAGATATTGCCAATATCTAGGGCATTGAAGTTGTACCTAAAATACATAGGCTCCTTGATAGGTTTAAAATACGCTGACTTATCCTTTGTAAACCCCTCTCGAGTAAAAATGTAGGTGTCTTGGGTACTATAATGAACAGCATTTGATGGCTAGGCTCTTCGGAGTACTCATTGGCATTTATCACAGGTCCTTATTTCCTGGTGTGGTTGTAACTGTTTGGGTCCCATTTACTGGTCAATTAGATCTGCATAAAGATTATTCGTATTCGATAGGACCGTGTGCCAAAAAATCTTGTGAAAAAACAACAGAAAAAAAAACGAAAATATGAACGTACAAATAACGCAATTTCTTAACCTCTAGGCGTGAAATACCCCGGGACGGGTTGACACGGCGTTGAAACCAATAAGATTAGTCTATCAAAAATTTAAAATTGCCTGTATTTACGAAATATAACCTTGCAAAAGATCATATCAAAAGTGACAGGATTGTAGAGTCTTAAACTTTTGTACAAATTTAAATGCTCTTGTTTTTAAGTATTTTATGAGTATCTCGCATATTTAAGAAATGTCAAGTATGAAGTTTTCTTTTTATAAATAAAATATTCAACATCCAAGATAAATGATTCCTTGTGAGAAAATCTAGAATAAGCCTCAATTTATATTACTTGTGCATATGACATTCATGTCAATCTCAAGAGGATTGTGATGCGTAAACAGCGTTTTGCTTTATTTCAAAATCGGATTTTTTTACGTTTATTCTCACTTACATCATCTATTATTTCATACTATTTCTGAACCAACAGGACTTACTCTTGTTTTCTTTTAATTGTTTCAATATTTTCTTCACAGCTTTTTTTGCATACACTTTTTCCAGTATTGCATGTATCAAACGATATTCTTTTTTTTATCTAGTTCCCTAAGTACTACATTTCAATTTCAGATTGTTCCTTCCTCAAGGGACAATTTTGTTCCTGCCTCACATTTTATTCCTATCGTTTCTTCATTTTTTTTTTTTTGTTTTGTTTTCAGTTGTAATTTGTTACTGCCTTTCTGAGATTGTTTTCTTTCAGTCTTTCAAATGTCTATGTTCTTTTCTCCTATAAAACCACGCATATATTTTTGTTCTTCAAAAATTCTATAATTCTTCATTTATCACAAAAACCTTAACTTCGTTTATCTGAACATCTGCGATATTTTACAAACTCCGTTGTATTCGTTTTTATATATTTTTTTCATTTTTCATTAAATACTTGTGACCTTCATCAAATAATTAGTTACAATTCGGAGAGTATTTAAGTCAAATTAATTTGCAAATAGTTAACTAAATGCATAAATAGAATATTCAAATATATATAATTTTTTTGTTTCCACTTCTCAAAATAACTTTATACTTTACTGATGCTGATGATAAGGCTGTTACTATTCCATGATTATTTTTCCTTTTTTTTCTGAGAGAATAAAGTTATCTCCCCTTATTCTTTAAAATGATTAGTTTATATTTGAGTTAGGCTTCTGGTTATGTACAATATACACTCTCGTCCATAGATGAGAAAATCTATATCTATCTTTTAAATAAAAGTTAATATTCTTTGGAAACGAAAATGCCAGGATTTCATTATTTTTAGGGAACAAAATACAATCAAATTAAAAGATTAATTAACAATTTGAGAGTTTAACCTAGTAATTTTTTTTAATTTCTCGTCCTAAACACATTATTTTTTATGAAACAAATTAAGCAACACAAAGCTTTTATTTATTTTACTTAATAAAAGTCTTCTTGATGCACATTAAATACAAATTAAAAAGAAAAAAATCCAACAAAATTTCTTAAACTTTTGAATTATCAGAATGACTCCCTTTGGCCGCTATCACCTCTTCACTGATTCACAGTATTCTTTCAAATAAAGACTGGAGGTAGACTGAAGATAGTTCTGCAAAGCTTTCCAGCAAGAGTTACCAGAAGTGAGCTGCACTTGTGCGTTGCTTAGATCTGACTGTTCGGTCAATTTTATCCCATACAATTTCACTTGGATTTAAGTCCGATGATTGCACCGGCTAAGACATCAGTTGAGGGATATGCTGATGTTCTTTGCTTTTAATGTACCATTTGCAGTTTACTAGTATACTTTCAGTCATTATTTTGCATGAGTTCTAATGCTTGAGCCACAAGCTGCGTTCTAATAGGGATCGTGTGATGCTGCAGTATGTTCTGATAAACAGTCCAATTTAATTTGCCCTTTAGCTGATGCAAATACCCGACTTTGCAATGAACAAAAGTCCCCCTACTCACACTATAACAAAGCATCCTCCATGCTTTACGGTTAGTGTGATGTAGGGGGTTGCAGATTTCATCAATTCTTCGTCACACATAGACATCGTATTTGACCCAAAGATTCCGAAGTTTGATTTGTCAGTCCAAAGGACTTTATTCCATTGCTCAATTGTCTAATCTTTGTGGGCCTAGGACCACAAAAGCCTTTTGACATTGTTTTCATTCCTCAACCATTTTTTAAAAACAATTCTTTCATATAAGCCAGCTTAAAATTATCTTTTCCACAAAGTTAAAGTTGACATTTTAAGGAGATTGGTTCAGTTGTGTAGAGCTGTTTGGAACGGACAGCCTTCTGTCATGCAAGCTGGTGACTCTGATGAAATTATCCTCTGCATTGGTAAAATAAGTAGCAGTAGCTAGCAGTAATTAGACGCAGTATAGTCTAATGTGAGGTCAAGAGGTGGTATGAGGTAATTTTTTGTTAACGTTTTATTCCTGCTCAGTACAAAAGAAGAAAAACGCCTTTAAATCAATTTTTCCAAAGATATCTGGTTATACGAAGGTAAAATATACTTTGGAAGATTTGTATTTAGTATAATGAATAAAAAAACAAACATTGTGGAGCTTAAATTGTTTCTTTAAAAATAACACTTTTTGAATAAGAAATAAACTTTGAGGGTAGCCGAATACTTTTGAGTGTTCGTTAATATATATATATATATATATATATATAGTTGTATTTTTTTGTTATTGACTTTTCGGAAATTTATAGGTAGTTACGGGGATGTTTGAGTTACACTTCACACTAATATCATTAAGAAATTAATGAATCTATCTCCACTTTCAAGTATTGATAAATAATCTCGGCGAATAGTAGCGCAGATGAACGGTTTAACAAGATTCCCATCGTCTCTCTACAGCCAAGGGAACCGGCATGAAACGATCGGCGAGGAAGAAGACCCTGTTAACCTTGAGAATTGTCCCATATAGTACAATTTACACTTTCTACGTCAACCTGCCCAGGAGACGGTAAATTTTGAATTCAAGTTAGCTCTAATCAGTTTTAAAATAGGGCCGTGTTCTTCTAATGACTGAGTGATGGAGTTTGGTAATAAATACATCTTAATAATATGTTTTCCACTGGGAAACGTTCGGCTATAAATAATAAAATCCTAATAACTTAAGTATCGGTCAGGTCTGATTTCTATATGATCGAAAGCTGTCCAGGCCTTCGTTAGCCGTGTGTCGATGTCTTTTACATGACCGATAAAATGAAACGCAGTTTCTTCCGGGCAACGGTCGTATCGATACTGCTATATGGATGCACTACTTGGACGCTAACTAAACGGCAGGAGAAAAAGCTAGACGGCAATTACACAAGAATAATGGACGACCAACTCGAACATACATACTGCAGCTATGTGAGGATACGGGGTGTAGCCCTGAAGACCAGCCAGAGGCGATGAATGAAAGGGAGAAGTGACGTGAGAGGGTCAGGGATATCCGTGCTAGCGGCACGACATGATGATAATGATGGACTTAAGTTTAGAGGTAAATAAATAGACTGCAAATATATTCACGAAGTTTTTACTAAGTTACAATTTTATTTCTTTAACAGAAATGCAGGGATTGTGATTCCAGTATAAATTAGCAAGATTTCTGTTTCCCAAAGAACAGAAAGGATCCGATAAGGGAACAAAATATCTACCATATGTGGATCAGGACATCCTCGAGGCATGAACAAGGAGATAAAAATGTACCTATGGCGTAGATTGACAAGAAAAAGGCATAAAATATGGCCCAGGAAAGCTAGATGATAGAATGTCTCAAAATGTACAGGATAGCCAAAAAAATTCAAAAAGTTTATCGCGGAAACTATGAAAAATTGTGGAGTGGAATTTATAGCAGGAAAAGTTTACCTGAGATGAAAATAAAGGGTGATACGCTTACTCCATTATTACTTTTCATTTACAATGATGCTATTATCAAACTTTTTTAAAAAACGATAAGAATAAGAAACCCTAATACAGGCTGGGTGATTATGCAGTCAGGATATAGGGATGGAGATATTGTGTAATGTTAATAATTAGATGCGGAAACTGACAAATGACGGAAGAAATAGAACTACCAAATTAAGAAAAAAATAGAATATTTGGAAAAAAGAAAATTTACAAGTACTTGGGAATAATGGAAGTTAAATCATCAAATAAATAGAAACGAAAGAAAAGTTAAGAACGAATATCTCCGGCGAAGGAGAAAACTATTATAAACCAGACTATTTTGCAGAAATATCAGGAAAGAGATAAACACCTGGGCTGGCCCACTTGTAAAATATCCCAGACAATACTTAAAAAGGTCAAGGGTAGAATCTTTTTAAAAAGTAGACCAGATGACATGAAAACTAATGATTATGTATAAGACTTAACATCCCAGAGAGGACATAGACAGACGATATGTTTCAAAAAGGAATAAAGAAGAGTACTAATCAGGAATGAAGATAGCCTCCATACAACGACTCGGAGACTACATAAAATAGAATCAAGACAGACAAATCTCAACGACTAGAATCA
>OY757904.1:147805599-147870599 GCA_963585895.1 Sepioteuthis lessoniana
ATGCTCAAATCCAAATTTTGATCTTACGAGTCAAACTGAATTTCTGTCCTTAGTTATTAAACCATTTTCATTTTTACAAACATTTGCAGAGTTATGTGTTTTAATCTGTGTATGATTATTTTTTGAAACAACGTCACAGTGAATCGATGTTACCAGCAGCAGCATCGATTGCGTTTAAAAATTCCTAAAATAATGTTCGTCATAAGGATTCATCTCTTTCACCACACGTTCTAATTTGTTGTATTTCATCAATATTTACCATTACTTAATTTATAACAAATATGTATTTTTAAAGGGCAAGAAGTAGACGGTATTCTAAAAAATATTCCTGATAAAGAATACGTATATGATCTAGCGTTTTCATGCTAATTCCCTTGCTTGAGCCCAATATTTGTAGCTCAGGCTGGTGAATGCAGCATTAAGCATTAATCTCTACATGAACTCCGATAAAACAGGATTCGTGTGTTTTACTCAAGGTGGTCTCATGTCCTCATCAAATGGCAAGCCTCCGAATTAATAGACTAGTCCATAAATCTTGTTAGTAATATCTAATCAACTAATACCCTTTACTTTACTTACATATATATATATATATATATATATATACAAGAGTTCACATCCTGGAGGAGGCTGATTGCATTACACATAGCATTAATACCTTTGGGAAAGGTATGAATCCAATTATTCTACCTCCAGCTATGGGTAAATAGTAGGACAGACTGGTTCTGAATTCAAACTCCGCTTAAAAATTGACTTTGTGTCATATCCTGCCCGTGGTTGGTAAGGATGAACACGAGGAGAATATTTTTTATACATCAAAAATAAGCGTTTCATTTATTCATTGATTAATGAGGATGTGCCATTCATTCCTTGTTGGTTACACATGGGCTTTGTTTTAATCTCTATGTACTTGTGCAAAAGTCGAATGCTATAGATTTAGTTTTTTGAAAGAAATGGGGATCATTGTGATGATGGCAGTACAGAGGTTATTCCATGAAAATTTAATTCTAGACTAAGTTTTGGAATAAATAAGGAAACATTTTGTCTGTTGATGACAATATTTACGCTCCCTTAGTGGTATTGAGCACTCTGGCGAAGGAAGTTACGGCTGCTGCTCGTATAATGCAAAACTCTTCGAGTGAATTGAACACTCTGGTATCCGGTAAGGTATAAAATGTAAACAAACGAACGCTACTACTTAAACCTTATGATTTCCGAGCCGAGGTGGTACGCTTGGTGGGTGAGCGGTATGATACTAAGTCTTACGTAAAGTTAGGTGGGTTTCGATCCAAGCTTAGAGTGTCCTACGTGTCTAGCCACACTGAAGTGTTGGGATACAACGAAACAGCCTGTCAGTGGATGACAATATATATGTGTGTGTGTGTGTGTTTGCTGACACATAAAAGCATTCATTCCACCAACACACACACGCACATATATATATATATATATATATATTATTTTTCATATATAAATCGATACACATACAAACACATATATATGCACATTTTTCATTCATAAACATACACATATAAAAAGTTTTTTCCTCAAAAACTGAGGATCATTATATTGTTTTGCCTTTTATTTTTGTGTGTTTTTCGGGGGGGGGGTGGAAGTTGTATTTATCTAATGCTATATCAACCTTCTTAGGTTATTTAAAGTCAAAGCCGTACATGTAGAAAGACATGTATTTTTTAATTCATATCTGAGAGGGTTAGACGGTCCATGCCTTTAACACAGGTATTACGCCGAAAGTAAGCGTCATAGGGTGACTGGTGTTCGAACTCTCTCACCAGAACGTTAACCTCTACGAAATGGGGTCTTCCTTAAGGATCGCTGAACTCAAGAGTAACAACTGTGTTTGGTAGAAAATGAAAGATAATGGCGCAGATTGTTATCTATCCTTAATTTAACATGAAATCAATCTATCAACTTCTACACTATATCATTGTCAACATGACTATTAAGGGTTTTTTTTTCTCTTGTTCTGATATTTGATATCGTGTTTTTTTTAATATTATCTTTTCTCTACTCTGTTTGGTGTCGTAATTTTAACTTATATCTGAACCAGCAGTGTTTTCTGTGTTGATGAGAGCTTCTATTACATAAACCTTGTCAACATTGTTTCCGTTGTGTACGCAGCTGTGCTGTTCTAAAATTCTATGGTTTGTCTAGTCACTAATAATAATTATTCTCCTGTCATCGCACAATGGATACTGATGGTGTCTTCATACTTTCATTCACGTCCCTTTGTTCTTTGATATTCAATCAGTCTGTATCTTAAATGGCCAACTTCCCTTTTTTCTTTTTTCTTTGCAATATTCTCTTCCGTCTAGAATGTTCATCTTCTGGCGTCTACCTTTGCTCACACGCTTTTACGGAGGCGTTCGTTGTGTAATGTTTATCTTCACAGGAAATGAACACAGAGACCCAAGTTCAAATCCTGAAAAAGGTTGTTCGCATTTCACATAGCACTAAAACCGTTGGTAAAGCTAAGCTTCTAAATAATCAACTATCTGCTATGGGCAAATAGAGCAAACGGAGGTAATTAATCGTCGTGAGATAACTGGTCTAGAAGGAAAGTATTGAATTCAAACCTGTTAAATTCCATTAGGAACTTGACCTGGTGTCACGTCATGATTACGCAGAGTAGGTTTAGTTAGGTTGTTTTATAGCATGTCAACATTTATAGGTTATTTAATGTCAAAGCTATTCTCTTAGAAGAACAGTAGTGGTACTATTTAAGCCATAGCTGGGAAGATATGGGGGTTCATACCTTTCCCAAGAGTATTTGCCTGAAAGTGAACGTATTAGCGCGACTGGAGTACGAACTCGCTTACTACGATTCCGCTGTCCATCGCATTAATCATTACTCCACGAGGACATTCCCCCCCCCCGCAGAGTAGCTAAAGCTAATCTGTTTACTCTCGGACATTACGCATTTTTTTGTTATTTCTCATAAGCTGATTTCTGGCTAACTATATACATTCTCTACTTTTGTTCCCCATCTCCTGTCTTAGTCGGCTGGGGATGTAGAATACACCGAATACGTCTCTGAAGAGGGTCAAGTCTCCCACAACGAGGTTCCTTGATATGACACTAAACAATCTGATGGTGAGTCTTTAGTAACGCTGTAGTTTTGGGGAATACGAGTACCCCTTCATTGCCATTGCTCCGGGGCCCACTCTGAAGCAGAGTTATAGCACCTGATAGAGTCCTATCTATGAGTCCGATGGAACTGTCTGACTTTGGGACTATGTATGTATGCTATTTGGCCTAATGAGAAGAATGTTCGCCAATAGTCTGCGAGATCAGGGTTCTAATCCCAGGTGGAGTCATACGAAAAACTCATTTTTATACAATTTTAGCGCGAATGTACGACAGAGAATTCCCTACGAGAGACATGGGGACCAATAAGACTTGCAATTTCAGAATGAGAAACGACAGAGGTTTAAGCGGCTAAATGGATATATAATTTGCAACGTGGTCTTCTGTTTTCAGCTGGGAAGCTCACTCTCTATTTTATTATTTGTTTTCTTGATGTTTGAATATTTTAGTATGACACAAGGTTTGAATCAGGAATGGTTTAATTAGATGCATTTGTTTAACGGTATAACATTTCCATGTGTATTATATATCGCTCAATAATATCACTTGAAAAAATTGTAATTTTTTTATTACATTCATAACAATACATACAGGAGTGAACAAATAATCAAATAACGACGTCATTGTGGCCGAAAAGTAAGAGTAAAGTGGCCTCCCGATTTTTAAAGGAAAGATTTAGAAGTCATCAGAAGAGCTTAGCTCTGATTGGCTGTTGCAAAATTATATATAGAGCCATTCTGTAGTCATTTTTTTCCTTGTGTTGATGCGCAGGTTAGCTACCAGGATAGGAGTTGGAGTAAGATCAATGCCAACTGGGTGATTTGGGTGAGGGGGTCTGATGTTGTAAGACCCGAAACCCCCCATGAACCCAAAGGAAACATCACTGATGACCCATCCCGATGCATCAATGAAGATGTATGATATAAATTCGAATTTTTAAAAGAATCAAAAATGGTAATTGCTTCCTCTTTGCTTAACACTCAGCATTCCAAGGATCAGATCGAGGGTAAGTGGAGCAATCCAGGGAATGGAGTCGTACCCTCCCTACACCTTGGCGTAGTAGCTATTGAGAAAGGAACCTTCGCGTTACCCTCGACTAAGGTCACCAACTTTACTTTTATTTATGCTGAATTTAATTGTTTGAAATAGATCTGTTCGATCATTTAACTTTGAGTAAACAAATGATTGATGTTTTCTAGATGTTTTTATTGAAACATATCAATACTCGAAAACATTAAACTCTGAGCAAATAAATGATTATTAGTGAATAGAATTATTCGTATTCGATAGAAAACATAAAACATTTAACTGTGTGAAAAAAATGAGCTCAGGCTCCTTTAAAAACATTATCTCTAAAATGTGTTAAGAAACCTGTGTATTTAACATATATGTATAAAATGTTTTGGCCACAAAAAACTTACAATGGTTGATATGCCATAAAACCAAACCAAACTAAATCCCCATCACCACACGGTACCTATTTCAAGATACTTTTGTTGCATACCACAACCATAATTCAATGATATCAATAACAACTGTAACGCACGCAAATACAAAACACAATTGGCAGACTCAAATACACAGGCGAACTCCGTTGTTCAGGTACGAACCGTTTATCAATTTCTGACTTCAGTTCTTCGACACGAGGAGAGAGACAATTCTTTAAAGTTTTTTATATCATATTTTGCTAACAACATCTTTCAATGGCCTAAATCCAACTCTATGCCCCAATGGCAGGAACTCAACTATCGTCTTCCATGATCCAAACTCAAAATACCAACAACCTGGTCGAACCCCAATTTCTCATCACCATGGTCGGACCTCAACTTTAACTGTCTGCCTGAATGGCAGACAAGCCAAATGCCTGCCTACATGACCAAACAGCCAACTCCTACCTGAGTCTTTTTCAAAATCTTCAAATTCTCAGGACCATCGCTTCCGGGCATGACGTCATCCACATTCCAGCCACATTCGATATCTGGGGTTTATTATGGCAATTGTGATCGTCATATCCTCTGCGCGCGAGCGTAAACTGTACCCAATGTCTGTGCTCCTGAAATAAGAGCCGAATACTTCAAATCCCAACCAAACTGAATTATGAAATATAATTAAAGAAAAAAGATTTAAAAAAAAAAATTCCTTAATTATATAACACTTATAAAACTGATCTTCTAATAGAACACATGAAAATGTTAGAAATGGCGAACACTTTAATTTTCTATCTAACTAATCCCGTTTGATTTGAAAATAAGCTTTACGTATTGACAATTGGACATCATTTTATAATACCTCCCTTGATATTCCAGAATTGAAAATAATGTTTATAACGAGTCACCATCCTTTTCAGTCCAAAGGTCACAAATCATACATCTAGATAGTCTGGGACCGCTAAATTAAAAGAATAGAAAAAAAAGTTAAATTCCCAATTAAGAGTGATAATCTATTTTTGAGGCATTTGATATTTTTTAAAATTGTACGCAAGTAAAGTTGGCGACCGTAGTCGAGGGCGACCAGAAGGCTCCCTTTTCATTAGCTACTACATTGAGGTGTAGGGGAGGGCACAACTCCTTTCCATGGATTGTTCCACTTTACCTTTGATAAGTTTCTTATATTACTGAGTGTTAAGCAAGAAGGTATCAAGTACCATTTTTAAAGTCTTTGGTATGACACGACCTGGAATTGAACTCAAGTCTCCCGGACTATCTGGGAACACTTGTAATATCATGGTTAAATGAGGTTGACGGAAGACGGACGTCAGACAAGTGAGGATTTGATCATTATGAACGTAGCTTACCCTTGGAGAATGACTGTTCTCAGGACTTTATTGTGATAAACAGGTTCATTTATTATTTGGTATGAGAGATAAGATTGGGGAATTGTCCAGATTTGAAGCTTTCGATTTCTATGGAAATTGAAGGAGCCTTAGGCAATGACATTGAACTTTAAATCTTTTTATTACAATCAATGAGTTTCATTATTGTAATAATAATTATTTACAGTCAACATCAAAAAGTGAAGACAACATTTTGAAAGTTGGATGAAAAACAACACGAATTGGCCACGAAAGTAACATGTGTCACAGATTAGACACCTCTGTGAAAAGATTCCGACATCTACATTGTACAACAAGTACAGACAATAATATATGAATTTCAACAACACGCTTAATTGGATATAGATTAGACAATTAGCAATCCTTACAGGAAGAAACAGCTTTTCTAAGCTTTGGTCCAATTTTAAGGGTTAAAAAAGTTCTAGAGGCTACGAAGGAATTAAGGACTGATAAATATCAAATTCATATTACAACATAAATTCTTAATTATATGATTAACAAATTATATTTTTATACATAAGGATATTTTTAGCTTTATTCCTTATTTAATCTGTTCGCTGTTCATTAAAAATCAAGATTTTATGGATGCCAAATATTAATATAAATTCTACATGTATGCTTTTAAACTGCATATCAACCCCTCATGGATTAATTTATACCATAATTGATTTATTTCTAAATGTTTGATTTTAATCATACCTATTAATATTTTCAATATTCAATTGTGATATTCTTTAGTTGCAAATTTTTATGTATAATAATCCTTTTTACAAATATATTCAAGTATTTCTATCTAACACTAATAATATGAAAATGTATATATTTGACCTTTAGATTAAACCCTAACAGGTACTACTATTTCCGGTCAGAGTAGACTTGGGAGAATTGACAACAAAAGGGTACTCAAAACTCTTCAGATCTCAAGAATTAGAGCTTTAATACTTGATGAAGTCAAACCCCACAAATATAAGCACCTTTGAATGTTGAATTAATTGCAGTATTAATGATCTGCGGGATGTAGATGTAATGTAGGGTAACAACAAAGAATGGTCAAACTGGAATTGATTGATTGATTTATTCATTGAAGTTAATGGCATATAAACCATTACGGGGTTATTTTATACTTAGAACATAGGGAATTGCATACATTGCATATTTTGCTTTACATTTTTGTATAGTTTCTTCATTTTTTTGCACATCGTTATATGATATCTAGTATTCCTATCTGTTTTACTGTTAAACAGAACCCTAACACGTACATCAACTTTAGGTCAATATTGACCTGGGAGCAATGTCAATGATGATATACTCCACTCACCCCCACAACAAAAGAACGGGTGCCTCTCTACTATATGCAACTTAACGTCATACCCGGTAAACCGCTTTTGGGGAGGCGCCTAACTCATCATCATGGAATACATTCACAAACAGGTTGTAAAATGAGGTTGAATTCCGGTGAGGTCTTATTGCTATCGTATCCTTACAAAAAAAGGTTCGCCACTTCCTCTTTCTGCTTTACTTGAACAAGTGTTTCAGGAAAACTAGTCTCTGTAGTTTTAGTTGGCAACCACTCGAGTTGAAAGGCCAGTCTGAATTATTCCAAAGCAGCAATAAATCTCCTAAATCTACCTGTCTTTAGCTATTTTATACAGATAAGAAACTTATGGATTTTCTTGCGCCTCACCTTACCTCAGGGTGAAATGGCATTGGTCTCCGTAACAACCGATTCGTCTATGTATAATGACTTTCTCTCTTAAAAATTACCCATGCATAAATATACGCCCCAAGCATATTAGCACGCATGTATTTCTTTTTCGCTTTTTGCAGTGTCAACTGCTTCACTGCAGGGGCGATTTGAAATAGAGAAACCTTTTAAAATGTTCGACCCAATCTGAAATATAGCCAAGTAAAGATGCTGGCAATACGTGCAGTAGCCAACAGTGCCAAATGCTAGAGGTGCTTTTCATCGGTCTATGAGTGTAGGAATTCCCAAATTCTAGTTTAAAATTGTTAAATGAATTAACTAAACAGTATAAGAACAATCAAAATAAGAACATTCTAAGTCACTGGCAATAGCGGCGAATTCGGATTTTGAATAAGAGGGGCAAGGCAAGTTTCCAAATTTAATTATCGGTTACGCTTGCCTCCCGTTTTGCGTTTCGCTTGGCTTGCCTAGCTGTCTCTGCTGCAATCTCCATTCTATTGGTATTCAGAATTTCTTATCTGTGAGCCCTATGGACGTGACTTAGAATAAACTGACTGTATTATGAAGGACCTTGAGAAAAGAAAAAAAACTCTAAGGAACAACAATCCCACAAAAAGTAAACTTACTTTGAACGTGAATCCCTTATCTCTAGGCATAAAATTAGCCTAGGTGTGTTGACATGCCGTTAAACTCAATCAATCTCATTAGTGGTGCAATGCAGAACGTATCGTCTGTTACACTGTACGGGACAGATAGTTTGTTACTTGACCCCTACTATAAAAAGGAGAGACAGACATATATTTCACACGCCCACCTAAAAACAAAAAGCTCCCATGTTTAATCAGCCTAGTCAGCTGCAGCTGTAGAATGTATCGACTGCATCTCTGCAGAGGGGTAAAAATCTTCCAAAGCGTGCTCTGGGTATGACATAAAATAATCTGATGGTGAAACTCCAATACTGCTCGAGATTTGGATAATGCTGAGTACCTTTTCACTGCCATTTCTCCCAGGTCGACTGTGGCCCGGGTCGGCAACACCTGAAAGTGTTCCATCAATGGATCAAATCAATGTGTTTGACATTCAAAGTATGGGCTAAAAATGAGTTATTCTAAATTGAATTGTTAGAAATAGAACTGTTTGATCTTTTAACTGTGTTTAAAAAAATGACTGATGTTTAATTGAATTTTTGGTGATACTTGGAACCATATAAACGCGTGCAAACGGTTGAGTAATATTGAATAGAACAGTTAGCGATAATAAGCAATATTGTAACTTCTTCATTGTGAGAAAACAAAGGCTTAATATTGAATTGAATTATAATTATTTGATTGGAAAAATTTAAATCACTTAACTGTATAGAAGCAATAGCAACAACAGTGTGCAAACAAATTAGTTGTTACTCATTTAAAAATGAAATTGCCTACAAACCATTTTGTTACAAATCGTATATGTATATCCATTTAAATGTACGCGAAGAATTGATTAAACTTAGATAAAATAATTTGTATTAGATAGAAATGCTTGAAACTATTAAACTGTGTGCAAATAAAAGGTTAATTTAAAAATACATCTTCTATAAAATGTGTATTGGGAACATATTTAGTGTATATATATATATATATATATATATATATATATATATATATATAAAGATGATTTGTGTTTAAATTATCTACAATGTTTGATATGCCATAAAACCCCACCCCAAAAACCGGATTTTTTATTCTCTGTCCTGTCCGGAAGAATTAGTGGAATGGCTTTTTTGGGGAATAAAGTTTGTTTTTTTTTCCTTCATCCACAAAAAAGACTATTTCCCTTATTCCTTTTTTCTATTTTTTAAATCCTCAATATTCCAAAAGAAATGAGCGGTTTCAGTAAGCCCCAAAGTAATACGATTAAACTCTCCACTGTCTCCTCACCAACTGTCCCTTTTCGAGTTTCCCAAATCTCATGTGACTGCCGTGAGCTGTTTTACGAGTGTTTACTCGTTTCTCTAACCGCGGTGATTGACCTTTTCACATCCTCCTATCGGTCACGTCGGTCATAACCTAATCCTATACCATAACTTAAGAAGTTAATAAATAATACTACCTGTTCTCTCCGACCAAAGAAAATGGGATTTTTTCCAAATTGTAGCAGTGTCAATACTACTGTATGGTGGTACCACATGGACGCTAACGAAACATGTCTAGGAAAACCTAGTTCAGAACAACTCGAGAATGCCACCTGCTTCTTTGTACACATTCTTGAAGTAACGAGATACAAAACACCTACGGCCCCCTACTTCCCATCTCACAAACCACCAACGTACGACGAACAAGTCATACAGAATACTAATATAGATGTAAGGATGAACCCATATGACATTTTCTTTATGACTCCTTCACATGGATTTTCCAATGTTAGTCGACCAGCAAGGATTGGACGCATAAGCTCTGTGTGGATTCTGATGCCGTCAAAAGTACCTGCCAAGAGCGACTTATGATAGGGACAAATGATAAAAGAGAGAGACAGCTCCGTGTTATCAGTACCACTGGATGATGACAATGTGTACATTTTTCGAATATTTTGGTTTCATAAGGCACAGTTCTATAGCTACGAATGGTGTTGCAGAGAGACATGAAGGAGAAGAACGACATTGAACTTTGAGATGCTGAGCATGCCAGATACTCTCCAAGTATTTCTCGCAAGATTAGCGTCCGTGGCTTAAAGCACAGCTTCAGAATTCACGGTCTTAAGTCTACCTACTGTTGCCTGATGATCGAAGTTCTTGAAAACCAAACGGAATGGTTTTAACCAGCTGGTTACTGTACTGTGATCAACTCTACCTTCAAGTGTAACCCCAGAAATGTTCTGTGTTGCTTTCAGGGTGTTAGGACCCATTTCGAACAGATACAGCATAAATTACTTTATTAGACTAAATTTTACTGGCTTTCAAGTAAGAAACGGAGTGATGCAATGCACAATGTGACAGTGCATGCGTCGAATCAACTGAAAAGGACATCGACACGAGGTTAACGAAAGCATAGACAGCTATCAATAGGCTATCGATTATATGGAAATCAGACCTAACCGATAAAATGAAACACAGCTTCTTCCAGGCAGCGGTCACATCGATACTGCTATATGGCTGCACTACATGGACGCTAACAAAACGGCTGGAGAAGAAGCTAGACGGCAATTACACAAGAATGCTGCGTGTAATCTTGAACAAGTCCTGGCGGCAACACCCCACAAGACACCAACTGTACGGCCACCTGCCCCCTATCACGAAAACTATTCAAGTTAGACGAACCAGAAATGCAGGACACTGCTGGAGAAGCAGGGACGAACTCATAAGAGATGTACTCTTATGGACCCCCACACATGGCCGAGCAAAAGCAGGGCGACCAGCACGAACATACATTCAGCAGCTATGTGAGGATACGGGATGTTGTCCTGAAGACCTACCTAGGGCGATGAACGCTAGGGAGGAGTGGCGAGAGAGGGTCAGGGATATCTGTGCTACCAGCGCGATATGATGATGATGACTAGCCACAACGAGAACCTTCCATAGTTTGACTGCTTTGATCACGTGATATCATATTTACCAACTCCTCAGTTCGGGCAGGATATGACACAAGGTCAATTTTGAAGCGGAGTTTGAATTCAGAGTTTTCCTTCTCCTAGACTAGTTGCCTCACCAAGACTGAAGAACCCAGTCTGCCCTACTAATTCACCCATAGCTGGAGAGAGGATAATTGGATTCATACCTTTCCCAAGGGTAATATTGCTCTGTGAAATGCAATCAGCCTCGTCCTGGATTTGAAATCGTGTCGCCGTATTCATTTCCTACGACGATAACCATTACACCACAGGCACTTTTGATCACGTGATATAAGTGTCACAAACAAGCACAAACAAAGATAGAGCAACGCGTTTGACTACAAATAGTAAGAGTGTCTGAGTATACATGGGACACGTGTGACTGCCCTTTTATTTCTGCTCACTCCGTATATGCATTCATACAGGATGGCTCTGTGTATATGGTACCTATGTGACTGCTAATAACTCTACTGATAATATTATTGCGTTCTTTTTTGTTTCAGTTTTGAATATAGTACGCTATAACAACCATAAATCCTTGATCACAATCACTTGGACAAGAAAGGAATAATATTTTATGTCACTACTTGGAGACAAAATCATTTACAACTGTCTGAAAATAAACCATAATTATTCATCACTGAGACAAAAAAATCAAAAAAAGATTACATAACCTGGAAGCTGATACAGTAATTTAAAAACATTGATTCGATGTCTATAACTTTAAGGATGCATTTTTTTTACTGGACGTGTTTCAAATGACCGCCATTACACTTGTCTCAAAAATAAATCTTCGATATATTAATCATTTGCATCAATTGTGTGACTATAATGTAATTTTCAGTTTGTCTAGTGAACGGATAAACTAAAAAAAGTCCTTTATATGAAATTTTAAAAAAATGATGAAACCAGACTCTAAAATAAGGAAACGCCGTTCCATATTTAACTCATGCTTGTCGATCGATTATATATGTTTATTTAACCCCAGGACATGAGCAGGTCAATTTTAAAGCAAAATTTAACTGGGTTAAAATCAGAGTATTCTTTTTTATTATGCGAATTTCCATTACAAGTTTAAAGAGTCCAAGCTGCTCTACAATTTACCCAAACCTGAAGGGAGTATAATTGGATTCATACTTTTAGCGCTATTTGAAATGCAAACCTGTTACGTACAGGATATATATATATATATATATATATATATATATATATATATATATATATATATATATATATGAGGGGTATGTACGTGTGCGTTCAAACATGTACATATGTATGTAAATGTATGCATAAATGTGTTTCAAGTGTTTTGGAGATTTTATGTTAACGAGTGTTTGCACTTATTAAAATGTAAATAGCCTCATCCAGGATGTCAATTCCAGTAGCTATGTCCATTCTCTACGACCGTAACCATTACACTACGTGTGCCTCCATGTCTCTTCATTCTGTAAACGATCTGGGACTTATCAACTACAAATTTCAGCTGAAATTCGTTGCGTTACCACTGTTAAAGAGAATTAGTGGTTGTAGCCCAAATGGTTTATTTTAAAATTTTAACTACACCCTGTCTGAAGTTTTCGAGTTTTATTTGATTCGCAAAATAACTAAAAATATTTTGAGCAAATATTTGTCGAATTTCCACGCATTTATCTCCATCCTTATTGCCGTATTTAGGTAATTTTTTTATCATTTTTAAATGTAACTTTTTGAGAAATAGTTTGACCGCAGTTAACATGCGGATTAAACTATTATTAGTTTAAGAGTTCTGAAATTTAATAAAACCTTATTTTGTTCATTATATATATTGAAACAAGGGTAAAAGAAAGGATCTAACAACTGCTGAAAAAAGGAAAATTATAAAAGTGTGCAAATGATGACTTTGAAAATATCATTAGAGCTTTGCAGAGATCATCAAACGATAAAGAAGGCTGTTGACAATACAACTGTGTATTCAAGCAAAAGAAATGTTTTTAGAACTTGTTTTCTCAAAATGATCGTAAAATAAAGCAAGTCATTGCAAAACAACAACTTTTGAACAAGACTCACGTCTATGAAAAGTCAAAAATTGAAGGAGTCAAGATGGACAAATGGTGTTGAATATTATGTGTAAGGATCTGTAAAAATATTTCCGAGGCAATCTCCGATCCCTAAAGATTAAGTATTTTCATGCTTCAAAATTTGGCCCAGAAATGCATGAAAATTGACTTTTCTGTTCTGATTATCACGGATGAATCTCCACTGATCTGATGGATGCGATAAAGCATGTATTTTAACCAATACTGACGTGTCCGTGGCATAATAAAAGCACCAATGAGACAGTACGCTGATGATATTGATGGGAATTATTGACCAAATTATTATTGGATCATTCAAAGTCGATGCAAGAGTGAAACAAAACAATGCTAACAATAGCGACTTTCCTTGTATAGTGCAAGTCCCAGTTTCGCAGTTTTAAAGTAAAGTGTTTATTTATGCACGACAAGGTTCCTTTTCCTGTATCTAAGTTTACACGGAAATTCTTTGAATATAATGATTTACCGAAGAGACGATCATGAAATGTCCACCATTATGTCTTGATCTGAATCCAATTGAAAATCTATGGTCAATTGCGAAAATGAAATTATTAGAAAGTTGAAAAAAATATATAAGCAAAGCAATTAAAACTATAAAAGCAAAACAATTAGAACTATAAAAGCAAAACAATTAAAACTATAAAAGCAAAACAATTAAAACTAGTATGTTCCAAACTGAATCTGATGAAATAAAAAAAAACACGAAAATAAATTCGATGTATAATAGATTACCATATCTACCAACCCCTCCGCTCGGGCAGGATATGACACAAGGTCAATTTTTTAAAGCGGAGTTTAACAGGTTTGAATTCAGAGTTTTCCTTCTCCTAGACTAGTTGCCTCACCAAGACTGAAGAACCTAGTCTGACCTACTATTTACCCATAGCTGGAGGGAGAATATTTGGATTCATACCTTTCCCAAGGGTATTAGTGCTATGTGAAATGCAATCAGTCAGGTCCAGGATTTGAACTCGTGTATACTAGATTACAGGCTGATATTGAAATGGGTCACTGTATCAAACTTTAAGTGATTTAATGATTTATGAGTTTGCGAAGTGTTCTATCAAAGGTTTGGCCATTTTTTGAAGATTTTATTTCTTTTTTACTGGAGTAAAATCTGATTGTTTGATTTTTGCCTAATGACTTCAAACGGCAGTTTTGCTTTGTTTTTTTTTAGAATACATAAGATCATCATCATCATCATCATCATCATGTCGTGCCGCTAGCACAGATATCCCTGACCCTGTCACGCCACTTCTCCCTATCGTTTATCGCCTCTGGCATATCTTCAGGTCTACATCCCGTATCCTCACAGAGCTGCTGTATGCATGTTCGAACTGGTCGTCCTGCTTTTGCTCGTCCATATGTGTGAGTCCATAGGAGTGCATCACTTAAAAGTTCCATGAATTTAATAATACAACCCAAAATTTTAACTCAGGGATTGTTTCGACATCTAAATTTTTTGTTTAAATTTTGAAAATTTTAATGACTAAATTTTAATAATTGATATTTATGTAATTTGCTTAATAACTTCACTCAGGGTCCAGTAATGAAGCCCGTTTCTAACTGCAGGCATTTTAAGCATTTTTCAAGTATATTAAATAATAATAAAATGTCACTCTGCACTGTGATGTGTAAGATTTTATGTTCATGTTTATTTATTATTCACTAAAATGTTGATTTACTGATTAAGAGGTTTTAAGGGTATGTCAATCCATCTAAGATTATTTCAAGTTTGGAGAATTCCGTTGATACATCATCATGTCGTTCCTTGACTCAATCGATATCTACTCCTATCATCCATTGGACTGGATCGGTCTTCTTAACTGCATCCAGGGTCCGCACAGAATTTATATGTGTAATTCCGTGATGGTCAGCCAACACTAGTGTGTCCATTAAAAAACATCACTTATGCGTTCGTCTTAAATTATTCCGTGGTATCTTGCATGGTCGTTACGTATATATATATATATATATATATATATAGTTTAAGAGATTTTCTTTACATAAGGAATTTAATAATTACAATGAGTTTAAACATTTTCCAGTCTTTTGCGGTTGTAGAATACTCTGAGTAAATCTCTATAGAGGAGTAAGACTTCTGAAACCAGGATCCTAGATATAATATTAAACAATATGATGATAAAGCTTCAGTAAGGCTGGAGCTTTGGGTGATGCGCAGTATCCCTTTATTCCCATCGCTTCCTGGTCAACTCTAACTCGAAATTATAGCACCTGAGAGGTTCTTAGATCAAATAGAACTAAACTGTAAATATGCTAGACTGAAATGTTTGAAATAAAACTGTTTTGACATTTAACTCTGTGTAAACAAAAAAATATACTTATACAAAACTGACTTGTTTGAAATAGAACTGTTTATATGCAGGAAAATATATTTTGTACTAATGGTTGATGTGCCATAAAACCAAACAAAACTAATAAGCTTGGACAGAGTTATACGTGTTTAAATACCCTTATAAAAAAAACTAATGATTCTCAAAACAGATTTACTTAACCCATAGATCAGAACCTAGCAGGTATTACTGAATTAGAGTGGACCTGGAAATAATAGCAATTAGAAGTTACTCCACATTCCCCAGATATCTAGAATTGAGGCCTCAGAATTAGATGCAGTTTAGTGTTATACCAGGACATTCTTTTTTAGTGAGGAGGCCTTACTCCTCATGCAGAGCATAAGCCTCATTGACAGAGCGGATTCAACAAAGAAGGATTTCCTTTGGCTTATTCTTGCGGTCTCACATCAAAAGGAAAGTAAAATAGAATTCAGGTTCTCATTCGAAAAAGTTTCAAAAGTAAAACTGAAAAAAAGAAAACAGCGAAAAATGTGCAATTGCAACATATAAGAAAGAATCCAAATGTAAACAAAATATTAAAAAAATAAGATTTTTCGCTGCGAACGAATTGACAGATAAAATCCAAAGGAAATGCGCGCCGTTAAAACCTGTCGGATTTTTCTGTGGTGACGGTTAACCTAATAATTTAAAAAGAGGAATACAAGAACATAACATTTATTTTTAAATCCTCTTCACTTTTCGTATTTATTATTTATTGTCATCTTGCTGTTGCGTGGGCTGATTCAATTTTTTAACTGTATCTTCCGGGATTTTTATTTATTTATTTTTTGCTAATAACATAAGTGGTTTTCTATGTTAAAGCTCTTAGCAACCACGTGACACTTATATGGTCTTGTAAGCAAATTTTTTGAATTTTTACAACAGTTTCATTTCTGTTCCTATTTTAACTTGTTTCATTGCAGTTAGAAAATATTTATTGTAACAATTTCTACTGTGCCTGACTCTACAAGTTGAATGAAAAAGTGTAAGTACTAAATGTTAACATGTACTAGAAACGTAACAAATGGATGGAGGGATAAGTCAAGACTCCGTCACACTATAGATACTCGAATCTATGGATTCGAAAATATAAATCATTGATACCATATGAACCGAGGACGTAACGGCTAACAAACTGGACTGCGGCTACGAGGGAAACGAGTTCAAACTCCAGTCACACTATTGCATAAAGACGGCTTTGCCATTAAATAACCCACGAAGGTTGATATGCCATTTACCAAAGAAACCAACCAATAAGAACAGAATATACGTTTCTTCATAAAAGAATTGAACATTAGTTAATTCTGTAAAATTATTATTGGTTTCGGTTTCTTTGTTTAATGATATATCAAACTTCCTGGGCTATTTAATGCCAAATCAATACTTGTAGAACAGTAGTTCTCTATTTAACAATTATAATGAGTTTAAATTATCCTGCAGAATCTTGCTTGGTTGTTACGTATATATATATATATATATATATATATATATTGTCCGTTTGTATTCCCTTCTTCGTGTAGTTTAAGAGATTTTCTTTACATAAGGAATATATCAAGTATTCCTATTTAATAATTACAATGTTGTAGATAAGGAGGTTTCTGGCCCTGCTATAGGGTATATGATCAAAACCGAACTTGCTTATTAGGATATTGCCACAACGCACGGGCTAATTTTCCAAAATTAAAGAGAATGCAGAATTAAATCAGAAATTTAGAAAATAATTATAATTTTTGATAAACTCAATAAAAATCAAAATGGTCAAATTATTACAAATGTTTAACACAGAACTATAGACACCCAATAATACCACCATTTTAACAGTCATTACCAAAATAATTGTATAAAATTCACCCCTTACACGCAACCGCGTAGAATCAGCACCACGGTCACTAACAAAAACTTCTGAAAAGAATAATGCGTCACCCTCAATCAAAAAGGATATCCCGCAACCCTAATAAATAAGGGATTTGAATTAGCAGAATATAACTTTAGAAGAATTACGAACTCCCAGAAAAAATAGTAATTTCTTAGCATATGTCTCAACATACAACAAGAACAACATAAAAATACTCACAATAATATCGTAGAACCAAGATCAACTTTAAAACGATAATAAATACAAAATCAAATTGAACACACAAAATATCAGTAAAACCAAACGATAGCCAAATAAAAAATGTGAAATGTGAAATATAATCATTGACAAAAAAATCCTATACATTAGAAAATTACACACACACGTTTCAAAATAAACGAAATCAAAATTACCTATCAAAATAATATTAACTATAAAAGAAAGTTAATACTCAACCAAAGTTCAAAAGCTAACTGGCTCTTTGCCTTACTGCCTTAAAAAGACTCAAATCGCTAAACGCGTGTAAAGGAAATAAAAAAAAAAAAAAAATAAGTATCAAATTTGAAATTGCTTGAGAACCAATTGATTTTAAAATGTTTATTTTTCTCTCGTTGGACCAACAACAACAACAACACACACACACACACACACACACACACACACACTCGCATATATATATATATATATATATATATATATATATATATATATATATATATATATATATATATATATATATAATCTAATGCAGTTAAGAAAGTTATAAAACTATTTCTTCTCTTAAAGATGTGAATAAAATTGTAAGACAGACAGAGCTACCAAGCATTCACCGGGAAACCGATCTCTGAGCAGGAAAAACTCCAAACTCAAAATCTGAAATGCGTTATTCAATCTGTGGAACAGTGATGACCTTTTCTATCATAATACAAAGATTCTGGTCTTACACAAGCCCTTATCGACCCTTTGTTCACTCAAACAAACGCAGACTTTCAAACACACAACACAACACACACACACACACACACACACACACACACACACACACACACACACATGGCCGACTCGAATGGAGCTTTAGAATACACTCTGACTACTTCTCTGCAGAGAAGTAAAACCCCCTCAATGATTGTCCTGGATATGACAGTAAACAAGCTGATAGTGAGACATCAGTAATGTTGGAACTTTGTGGAATGCTTCCAGATTCACTCTGGCTTGGAGTGGTAGCTCCGGATAAGATCCTATCTATGGGTCAAATAGAACTATTTGACTTTTAAGCTAACAGTAAACGAATGACTTATGGTACATTACATTGTTTGGAGAGGAATTGTTCGATGATTAATCAGTATAAAAAATGACAGATGCTTAATGGAATTGTTAGTGATATATAACCATACTTGAATCCATTTAACTTAGGCAAAATTGAAAAGTTTAATCATTTAAAAATGTAAGAAATGACTGATGTATAATTGAATTGTTAGTGATACATAGCAATACTAGGAACTATTTAATTTTGCTGACTTATGTTTATAAATTATATATATATATATATATATATATATATATATATATATATATAATGCATATTTATTAACTTGATTTAGTATTAGATATCCCAGAATGGTTGATATTCCATAAAACCAATCCAAAACACACACACACACATACACACGCACGCAAATGATAAATAAACTCAGAAATATTGTGCCAAGAAAATGATAGGAAATATTTGATTATAATTTAAGTATAGAAAAATAAACGGAAGTACATTTTTATGATCTCTTATAACAATAATTATTCATACATCAGGTAATTCAACAAATTAATATAATGTAATACAATATCTGTAATTACTGCTTCAACAATGGCGCACTAATCTTCCGCTATGAAGAAATCGAAAGATTCTGGATCGACTTCGATAAAACTTCACTGACCATGAATAAATCACCTGTGTAAGTAGACGAGTGGTTCAAATTATTGACTGAACTGTTAGGTACTCATAATTCTTACGCATCAAAAGTATTGTATATATATATATATATATATATATATATATATTTGTGTGTGTGTGTGTGTGTACGTGTACACAAAGTTCGGCAGAAAATTCATAGTTTAACCAACACAGACTCATAAAATTTGACCAAATTAGGTTTATTTTTCAACATTGTCGTCACTACGTTAGAAGCAATATTTGCATGTGTTGCAGTGCTTGGATCCCATTAAGTCCTCTCAACCAGTTATGATGTCATTGTATGAACTTTTCAGCTTAACCTTATATATATATATATATATATATATAATATTGGCCGACCTTAGTCAAGGAAGACTCAAAGGCTTTTTTATCAAGATATCTAACCGAGCTATGCATAAAACCGATTCTAGAATAGTTCCTCTTGGTCTGTGAAGTAAAACCTTAGGGTGTTGTGCTGAAGACTCAGGGACACATCCACAAACACATATACACACGCACATTCATATTTGTATATGTTTATATGTATAGATAATTAGGTGTTTCTGTATAGCATCGCTATAGCTGCAACGATACACCGACCACGCCGATGAGAAAGCGATTCTGGAACAAGACACTGTAGGCATCGGCCTTCATGTCAATGCACAAAAGACGGAATATATGTGCTTTAATCAAACAGGCGATATCTCCACTCTAAAAGGTAGCTCTCTGAAACTAGTTGACAAGTCCACCTACCTAGGAAGCATTGTCTCATCAACCGAGACAGACATCAACACGCAAATAGCAAAGGCATGGACAGCTATCGATAGACTTTCAGTCATATGTCAGTTAGACATGACCAATAAAATGAAGCACAGTTTCTTCCCAGCAGCGATCGTGTCGATACTGCTATATGGATGCACCACATGGACGCTTACTAAACGGATGGAGAAAAAGCTTGACGGCAATTACTAAAAAATGCTGTGAGCAATATTGAACAAGTCCTGGAGACAGCACCCCACAAATACCAACACCTACCACCCATCGCGAAAACTATCAAAATTGGACGAACCAGACACACGGGACACTGTTGAAGAAATAGGGACAAGGTCATAAGTGATGAACTCCAGTAGAACCCTTCACATGGACGAGCAAAGGCAGGACGTCCAGCTCTAGACTACATACAACAGCTCTGTGCCGATACGGGGTGTACCCTGAGGATCTGCCGAAGGCAATGGACAACAGGGAGGTATGGCGAGAGAGGGTCATGAGTATCAGTGCTCATAGCGCGACATGATGATGATGTATATATTCATACGAATTATATATATATATATATATATATATATATATATATATATATATACGGGTTGCATACGATAAGTTCCCATGTTATATTCTCATGTGCCGTATCATAACGACACAATAATAAAGACGCACGCAGGAATAACAGACGCAATGATAAAGACGCAGGAAGATTTCTTTATGAAATATTTACCTCTCACTTTATTGCAAGGGTTCGAAAAGGTTCTGTGAGGTTTTACTGTAAGAGGGAGCTGGAGACCGAACATAACTGAAATATTTTGACCCCAAAGTTATGGCCGTCAGCGTTGTGACTTTCTCGTTCTCCAGGGCTGCTCAACCGGAGCCCTGGAGTCCACTCTGCTGGATGCTGGCTTTCCTTACTACATCGCGTCTATTTCCGTCTCCAACTCAACTCAACTGTCATGCCTTCAATTCATCGGCTTTATATTACCTTCAAACTCCCACGCGGTGATATGGTCACGCCTCCACGCCTCCGCAATTTCTTCCGATATCTGGCGATCGGGATGTGTCACTTCCGCTATCTTTGGAATGGCCCGTGTGATCGTCATCGAGCGGAAATAACTGTCATGCAGTTCAGAGGTCAATCTCTTCCGGTGCGTCAGTCTATGAGAGTATATTGGGATATTTTTAACCTCGTCCCATTTCATCATCCAATTTCCGCCCACGCGATTTCCTCTCATAACTGCCATTAGAATGTGTCACTTCCTTCCGGTGCGTCACCTTGAATGGCATTATTGGTCGGGTCAAAAGGTCAAAACATAAAACCCAGACATTATTCATATTGGTACTTTTATTGATAGTACACACATGAAACTCTAGTCTCCTTCGAAGTAATCGCCTTCGGCTGCAATGCACTTGTTTTACCGTTCCAACAACTTCTAGAAATTCCCATGTAAGTCCTCTTGTGTGAGCATGCCAATGACCTCCGTCACAGCCTCATTCGACGAAATCTCTTCCTGCATTCCCTTTAAACGTCAACATAGTAACCCTAACCATAAACCTAACCCTTTGGCGAATCAACTCTGGTGTATTGACTCACTTACTCCTCCCACACATCTCATCATCCCCCTCAGACTCCCTCCCTTCCATCTCTTATGCCACTCAAAAACAGATGCACGATTCATGCAAGATGGTCGAAAAGCAGTCTGAAGCATTCCAACCGTTTTTGTGGCATTATTTACAAGTTTAAAACAGAATTTTATTGCATATTGTTCTTCTAAAATGTCAGATTACATTTTTGAAATTCACCAGCAGTGAAAATCTGGCTTTCGTAGGATGTATTCCAATTGCAGCTGTAGCTGTTCATTTGAAGCTGAAATCATAAAAATTTGGTCAGTCATCTCATAAGATGTATAGCAATATCATGGTGAATTTTCGAGAGTGTACGACAATTTTGAATGCCCATACTAAAAATGTCTGTTAACTTATCGTATGCACCTCGTATATATATATATATATATATGAATATTTATATATATTTGCACACACGGGCACGTGCATATATATATATATATATATATGATAACAATTGTGATACATACCAAACAATTGTGATACATAACCGTTTAAATTTCCTTCGCTTGCGCATGATTCCGAATGGCCGAGTGGTCCTATTTACCCAACCCCTCCGCTCGGACAGAATATGACACAAGGTCAATTTTTTAAAGCGGAGTTTAACAGGTTTAAATTCAGAGTTTTCCTTCTCCTAGACTAGTTGCCTCACCAAGGCTGATGAACCTAGTCTGCCCTACTATTTATCCATAGCTGGAGGGAGAATAATTGGATTCATACCTTTCACAAGGGTATTAGTGGTATGTGAAATGCAATCAGTCTTGTCCAGGAATTGAACTCGTATCGCCGTGTCCATATCCTGTGATGATAACCATTACACCACGGGCACTTCGTCGCCGAGTGGTAGAATCTTGGGTTGGCGTTTGAGCCCACCTGGTTTTGATCCCAGCTTCTGCAACCTAGCCTCTCTGGCCACACTGAAGAGTTCTGATAGAACGAAACAGAATATATATATATATATATATATATATATATATGTAAATGGATGGAAAATATTTAACAGAGAAAATCAATAGAAATGAAATTTGGAAGTCTCATAAACCACATTTATTCAAGTCTCTGGTAATTCAACTAATTACTTGAATTTAATGAAAATGTCTATACATGATGTTTCAGTAAGTCGGTGTTTTTTTTTATTTGACTGAAAAAGATGATTGAAATATTTGTTCTTTAATGTAAATGTACCACCTCAAGAAATCTCTGTAAAAATGACGCTTGTTCTATAATAAGTTTAAAAGTTTTAAATGACTTTATCCCTGGAGTATTAAAATCAGTTTTATCTTTTTGGAACAATCCCTCGGAGTCGAAATTATTCTTTAAATTGAAAATGGTAAAATTGCAAAATGTAGTAAAATATCGATTTATGTCGCAGACACAAAAAAATTATGAAAATAAAGAAAGAAATATATAAATAATATAGATAAGTAAATACATATTAAAAATAAATTAAAACATACTTTCAGGTTAATTTTTTTTTCTCACGAATATATACAAAAACTCTTTCTTTAAAAATGCTTGAAAATGCTGGATTCTTTTTGTTTTAGGCATTTTGCGAAATGTTATTAAATAACAATGGAGGTGCTCGTGGTGTAATGCAGGTGTCCGAGGTGTAATGGTTATCGTCGTAGGAAATGGACACGGCGACTCGAGTTCAAATCTTGGACGAGAATAATTGCATTTTACATAGCACTAATACCTTTGGGAAAGGTATGAATCCAATTATTCTCCCTCCAACTATGTGTAAATAGTAGGACAGACTGTGTTCTTCAGCCTTGGTGAGGCAACTAGTCTAGGAGAAGGAAAACTCTGAATTCAAACCAGTTAAACTCCGCTTAAAAATTGATCTCGTGTCATATTCTGCCCGCCCGGAGGGGTTGGTAAATAAGATTAAATAATAACTGTTTTTGATAGTAAAAAGGAACCAGCACTAATCTTTATCCGTTATAATGTGTAAATTAAAAATGAGTCATTTCAACGAAAAAACAGATAATTTCCCTATATGTTTTATTCTACTTCAAGGTCATCATTAAGGGTTTTCAGACTATTGTCATCATCTTTTTAGTTATTTCCACAATGTTTCGGCCGATACGTCCTCCGGCCTTCTTCAAGTGTTTGTCGAACTCGGGAACCTTCACCGAACCTCGAACTACGTCCTTTATTGAATCCACGGGAGTCACCTATTCTGATTCCCGAGTTCGACAAACACCTGAAGAAGACCGGAGGACATATCGGCCAAAACGTTGTGGAAATAACAATAAAGATGAAGGCAATAGTCCGAAAACCCTTAATGATGACCTTGAAGTAGTATAAAACATATAGGGAAATTATCTGTTTTTTCGTGGAAATGACTCATTTCTAATTTACACATTAATGATAAAAATCACCAAGCTTTTTCTCAGAAATTTAGACAGCTACTTCAAGGTCATTATGAACTTTTCGGAAGATTGCCTTTCTCCAAACTTTCACAGTGGAAATACTTTTCTGTTTGTCTTTTTGATTACACACAAACCTTTGAATTTCCTCTGCGTAATGGAGATGACCGATAACACTGAAATGCTTGGCTGTTCAGGTTACTAAGCTTCGTCTGACTCAGTCCCATTAAATTTAAGTTCCAAAACAGTATTAAGCACCAAGAATTAATATGTGTGTTTAATACTTAATTTGTGCCCTCTATTCTTTTTCTATCGATATGCACCGGAAAATATGCATACATGCCCCCGCACTCCCATATCTTCTCCCGTCCATTATTTTTGGGGAAGTGGTTGGATAAACTGGGCATTTAACCTGAGTAGGAGTGGGGAAACTTTGAACTCCGAGTGATTTTGACGAAAAATTAACCTTGAGACACATCCTGTTCGTGACCCAGGGGTTACATAAATACATAGAAAAAAAGCATATATACACTCACTCTCACTTGCATCAGTCTCTCTCTCTCTATCTCTATCTCTCTCTCTATCTCTCTGTATCTATTTATCTGTGTCTCACACATATACGTACATACAAACATATATGCAAATTCTCCCCCTCTCTCTATCTATCGATCTATCTTATACACACACACACACATATATATATATATATATGTGTATGTGTGTGTGTGTGTGTGTGTGTGCTCTCAGATAAATAAGCAAATATTTCGATTCGATAATATCTGATAATACAAATACACAGTTTTATCGCCACTTCTCCCTATCGTTCATCGCCTCTGGCAGGTCTTCAGGACTACATCCCGTATCCTCACATAGCTGCTGTATGTATGTTCGAGTTGGTCGTCCTGCTTATGTTCGGCCATATGTGGAGGTCCATAGGAGTGCATCACTTATTAGCTCGTCCCTGCTCCTCCAGCAGTGTCCTGCATGTCTGGTTCGTCTAACTTGGCCGTATAGTTGGTGCCTTGTGGGGTGTTGCTGCCAGGACTTGTTCAATATTGCTCGCAGCATTCTTGTGTAATTACCATCTAGCTTCTTCTCCAGCCGTATTGTTAGCGTCCAAGTAGTGCATCCATACAGTAGTATCGACACAGCCGCAGCCTGGAAGAAACTGCGTTTCATTTTATCGGTCAGGTCAGATTTCCATATGATCGATAGCTTATCGATAGCCGTCGATGCCTTCGGTAGCCGCGTGTCGATGTCTTTTTCGGTTGATAAGACACTGCTTCCGAGGTAGGTGGACTTGTTTACCAGTTTCAGAGAGGTTCCGTCTAGTGTGGAAATGTCGCTAGTTTGATTAAAGCACATATATTCAGTTTTGTGTGTATTGACATGGAGGCCAATGCTTGCGGCGCCTCGTTCCAAACTATGAAGTAGTGTTTCGGCTTGGTTGGGTGTATTTGCCAGTATCACTATGTCGTCGGCGTAGTCGGTGTCGGTAGTTGGTTTAGCGGGTTACCTTCTGCTTCTTTTCTTTGTCAGCTCGAAGCCGTTTTCTCTGATTTTATCAATCGATGTTCTAAGCACGTAGTCTAGACAGATGATAAAGAGGTATGGGGCTAGCATGCCCCCTTGTTGTACTCCTGCTACAATGTTGAAGTATTCTGTGTCTCCATCTGGTGAACGTACTTTCACTTTGGTGTTTCTGTAGAGAATCGTTATTGCTGCTACGGTTTATTTTGGTTGGTCGTATGCTTGTAGGATATGTTTCATATTCCCTCTGTGAATGGAATCGAAGGCCTTGGTAGAGCCGACAACTACTAATGTCGCCTGTAGGTTTTTTGCTCGCACGCCTGCAAGGATTCTACGGATGGTCAATATTTGTGAGGTCGTGGATGTATTTTTTCGGAAGCCATTTTGGTTTTTCATAAAGATATTGTCGATTTTGGGTTCTATGCGGTTTTATAGCAGGGCATTTCAGCTGCTATGGATATAAGTGTTATACCTCGGTAGTTCTTGGCTAATCCGAGGTCACCTTTTTTAGGGAAGGGGGGATGCATCCCTTCATCCATCTGTCCATCGCATTTGGATTATAGACTGTGTTGCATTGTCGGAGCAGTATCTCGTCGAATTGTCTGGTCTTCCATATTTCTGAGGGAATCTTGTCAAGCCCTGCATCTTTTCTATTTTTAATTTTTCTGAGAACTTAGTCGAGTTCTTCTAGAGTGAATGGTCCTATTTTAATGTCCAATTCCTTACTAATAATTCTGGTGATTGGTTCATTCGTAACTTTCAGTGGGTTTCCGAGTAGATTTTCGAAATGCTGTTTCCAAAGTTTTATTCTTTCTTGTTGGTTTGCTGCTTTCAATTTTGCTTTGGTTGTGCTCTTCCTTCTACTCAATTCGTTTATTGTTTGCCAGGCTATCCTAGATTGCCTATCTTCCACTGAGTTTCTAATCTTATCTATCTGATTTTGTATGTATTCTGTCTGTTGATTTAGATATATGCCTTCTAATATATATATATATATATATATATATATACTATTTACCAACCCCTCCGCTCGGGCAAGATATGACACAAGGTCAGTTTTTTAGCGGAGTTTAACAGGTTTGAATTCAGAGTTTTCCTTCTCCTAGACTAGTTGCCTAACCAAGGCTGAAGAACCTAGTCTGTCCTACTATTTACCCATAGCTGGAGGGAGAATAATTGGATTCATACCTTTCCCAAGGGTATTAGTGCTATGTGAAATGCAATCAGTCTCGTCCAGGATTTGAACTCGTGTCGCCGTGTCCAATTCCTACGACGATAACGACTACACCACGGGCACCTCCAATATATATATATACCCCTGGACAAAAATATAAGACCACTGACAAAGATGAAGAGAAATATATTGCTTACAATTTTTACATATGAAAATCCGATATATGAAACGTAAGACATAAAGACAATTCAAAATATAAAGAAATTCAAATTAATTTTTTATATACAAACGAGGAGAACTACAGAAAATAAAGGCACATCTTTTATTTAATATCTTGTAGATCCGCCGTTTGCCTTGATAACCTCAATAATAGGCATACTAACAACTAGTTTCAGAAATTGAACCGAACGTATTTTTACCATGGGTCTGAGATTGATTTTAAGTTCAGAAATTGCTGAGTATTGTTGACCTCATTCATAAACTTTGCAACAATCAATCCCCACAAATTTTCTAGAGGAGTGAAGTCTGAAGTACACATTGGGTGTCAAGAAATATTTTTTGTCCAAGAAAGTACTACTTTATTATTGATGCATTGTGGATAGTAGCATTATCTTGCAGTATTTTAAGCATTAGAGATTTCATAGCATTTATATTAAGTTGTAATGACTTTTTCAATTAAATCAAGTCCTTTTTTTCTTTAATTTCTATTGGTGATCTCATATTCCTGTCAAAAATAAATTTCAAAATTTAGCATAAATGCTAATATGCATATAAATATGAATTAAAGTTCTTCTTATTTTACATTTAAATATCTCTTAACCTCATCTTTCATATCTGAATTTCATAATTAAAAAATTGTAAAGAATATCGTTTTCTTCATTATTAAGGGTTGTCTTACATTTTTGTCCAGGGGTATATATATATATATATATATATATATATATATATATATATAGCTTTCAATTTAAAAAAAAAACGAAATATATAAAACATATAAATATAAATATATAATGTAAAACTGAAAGTAGCAGAATTTTACTAATTCTAGACTAAATGGGAACAATCAAAATTTACATGATCAGTTAATATTCTTTGCCGAATTCTTTATCGTGGTGCCTTGGTAACCGAAGACCACTTTCCAACATCCCTCTAACAAAAGTCAATAAACAAATAAATAACTTGTATATATGTATATATATGTAACATGCTCTTAATTCTTGCCGCCTACATATTCATATAATATATTTAAGGTTAGAAGAAATTTAATAATAATATTATAATGATTTCTTAATATCACGAACACACACACACACACACACACACACACACACATATATATATATATATATATATATATATATATATATATATATATTCAAAGGGAGAGATAATATGTTTTATTAAATTGGTCATTACATGGTTGACTATATTATCTTTGATCTATTCAATTCATCATCTGAGTTGTTGGAATTGTGAATTTTATGAAGTCAGGAAGTATTTCTACCAAGTACTTTCTACCAAGTACTAATACCCGTGGGAAAGGTATGAATCCAATTATTCTCCCTCCAACTATGGGTAAATAGTAGGGCAGACTAGGTTCTTCAGCCTTGGTGAGGCAACTAGTCTAGGAGAAGGAAAACTCTAAATTCAAACCTGTTAAACTCCGCTTAAAAACTGACCTTGTGTCATATCCTGCCCGAGCGGAGGGGTTGGGTAAATAGGACCAAGTACTTTTGGTCCAAACTGCAGCCATCTTTGGAGGAAGAAATAATTAAATGACGAACATAATTAGCCTTCATATACATTTATACAAACAGTTGGAAGAAGAAATGTTGGAACTGAATATACGGAATATATATATATATATATATATATATATATATATATATATATGTTTGTATGCATAAAAAGACATAAAGATAATTCCGAAATTTCAGATATTCATTGTATATAGGAAATACGACTAGCTCACTGCTAAGTGATACAATCAGCCAAATCTCTTGATGCTGAAATGATTGATTACTTTCCCAGGATTCTATTCATAAGATCGTGTTGTTCCCTTTAAAATTTGATATGGACCCAAAGTCGGTACCACAGAAGGAAAATACGGAACACGGTTTCGAGGCAAAAAAGATATATTAACAAAAGTTACAAAGGATAGTGTCCAATATTGGTAGTCGTACTTCTTGTACTGTTGTACTACTGCTACCATACTACTCCCGTCTTAGGATATTACAACGCTAGTAATATAGTGCTGGAAGAGTCCATGATACAGGTAAGTTTCGGTCTCACAACAAAAAATTTACGGCAAAATCTTTCACTGAATAGGCTGAATCATACTGTAGAAAATCACATTGATTTCTTCTGAACTTATCATAAATACATCCATATTTTTTGTCTTTTCGACAAGGGAAGTACATTGAGAATCTATGTGTTTGATACAATCACTTTTTAAATGTATGTAAGAATGTTACTTCAAATTTATCCAATAATTGTCCCTGCCACCAGATGTCATTAAAAACAGGTTGGGCTTAAAAAGCGGTCCGTGTGAATCGAATGTTAAACTTTAATCGATGAAGATACCTTGTAAGATTAAGAAACAAACTAAAAAAGTCCATTCGTAAACTTATTCACGCAAATACAAATGTACAGCAATACAAAGATATGTATATACAATTCAGGTCAAAATCCTAAAACGAAATACAAAAGGGTTAGAAAAAAATAAATGTTACTTTAATCGAAATATATTCTTGAAAAATTTACATTTAATTAGAAAATAAAGTGTTTCAAAAAACAAGTGAAAATTCCAAGCTATTAATTGATTAAGCATACACTGAAAAAGTAGGGGTTTTTTTTAAGATAAAACCAGTATGAAAAAATTATGGGACCGAACCTTTTGATCAAATCAGTTTGTTCATAGCTTGAGATGTGTAGATATCCACTTAATTCATGTCCAGCATTACATTTCAGATAATAAAATTGCTAAAGGTAAGATTTTAACAAAGTTCGAACAGGTCATGCTTGTTAAACTTCCGCAACAAGTCATTGCAAATTAAATTGGCCGAAGCAGAACTATCATTGCAAACTAATAACCCATCGCTATCACCTTCTTTAGGCAGACACATTAGGCCAAAATTTAAGAGAGATTCAAGCCTAACATAAAATCAGATAATAGAGAATACAGACGCTGAATGCAGTTCTCGAACAATTCGACAGAATTCAAATAGGAAAGGGTTTAAGAACGTTAAACGGTTGTAAATGCCTCACCTTCTTCTTAGCCTTAAAACCTCCCGTTTAATATTTGCTTTTAATTATCAACATTATGATGGAAATAAATAGAAAAATGTTTTGTTTTCAGACGAAAAAAAAACAAAAAACAAACTCAAACTTGACGTAGACAGTTTTCAGCATTCCAGGTCCGCGAAATGTGTCCTAAAAGAAATTTTCTCAACATCACATCAATTATGTTCAGGGGTTCATATTTTCGTACAATAAAATTCGTAAGTTACAGGAGTTAAAGTGTCGTGACAGAGCTGCAAGTTACACTGAATTATTAAGAAAAGCATCGCTAATTACTGAAGACCATCATTCATGCATATAAAAATGGATTTTCCAGCAGGATAATGCGGCAATCCTAAATGCAGGTTGGTCGAAGGAGTTTTTTTTATGGAAACAACATTTGGCTTTTGAGCCATCCACTGTGATCTCCAAATCTAAACCCAATCGAGAATTGTCCGAATGGATGGAAAAAGATGTTTATAAACATGAATCGCAATTTGAAACTGTAGATGCTCTTCGTGTAGCAGTGTATGCATCCTAGACGAGAATCTCAATCATCCTCATGAAGACGAGGCGCCTCTGGTGGTGTAATGGTTAGCAAGCTCAACTAGCAAACCTACACGAGTGAGTTCGAGTCTCATCAGATGCCCCTTTCATATGGCCTTGTGCCACATCTAAGCAAAAAGCTTAGTAAATTTCCATCCTCATGAAGACGATAATAATGTGTAGACCAAAGCGGATTTTCGAAGTCATTCTCAAAAATGGAGGACATACTGACTATCAAATTGTCATTGTGTCTTATTTGTTCTGTATTTTCTATTTTTAGTTACATAGATTTATCTATATAACCAACCAAAAAATACTTTTCAATGATTGTTTGCATTAATTCAAAACTGTAAATTTTCACTTGTTTGTTGATAAACTACATTTTCTAATTAGGTGTACATAATTCGCAATTTAACTTCGATTAAAGTAGCTGTATTTTATATTCCTTAACCTTTTTGTATCTGGTCTTAAGATTTTGACCAGGTGTTTATATATATATATATATATATATATATATATATATATATATATATATATATATATCTTTAAGAAAAGAACAAAACCAGTCACATTAGGATTATAAATTTATTTCCATCCTGTTATATTATTTTGATAAAAATCAAAAGCACGAAAAAAAAATTAACAGGACTTCTTTAGATCTTATGGATAAAATAATTCAGAATAAATACAGAAAAGAAGGGTGGGAGGTAACAGAAGAGGGGTGTAGATGTTTTTTTCCTCATTTAGCCCACTTCCGTTTTTTTTAAATTTATTGCCGGCGGGAATTATAGTAAATTGATTGTTTTATTTTTTAAAAATTTTAATTAATTTTCGACTTAAAACACCAGATTAAATACTAATTTAGATAACATAACTTTATTTGATAACTTTATGTAAGCGTAGACTAATACTTATATGAAATTAAATTCAAGATTAAAGATTAAAATTAATTCTTTTTTAATTCAATTTTTATTAATTCACTTACCCTTTTATTGAATTGTACGTATATATGATATGGTTTATTCACATTTTTTTGATAATATTTTATTTTTATTAATTTACCTTAAATCTCAATTTAATCCTATGTTTTTTTAAACATTATCTATGATAATTTTTCCACAGTTTAAATTTAGTCCTATGTCTACATCTAGCTATTAATTCCCATCTCTTATTTAATCATTTTTCAGGCTCTGGGTATTTCATTATTTGCATTTATATATATATATATATATATATATATATATATATATATATATATATATATATATATATATATATATATATATATATATATTATTTGTATTTTTTATTTGTAAGAAAAAAGAAATTATTGCTCTGTAATGTCAGTTACATTGAGCTCATTAACAGGAAAATTTAAATGTTCACTGTTGAATGTTTTTTGTCCTGATTGAATTACTCCCAACTCCGGTTAAACTGGACCGAATAATACTATATATATATATATATATATATATATATATATATATATATATGTATATATATATATATATATATATATATATATATATATATAAGGTGAATTTTGGCTTAGGAATTTGTGATAGGGAATACTGTTTACAGTTCCGTGTTTTTTAAAGATTTTTTTACCCAAAAATCAATGAGGTTTTCTCTTTTTGATTTTGTTTTTTGATGGAATTACTCACAACTCCGGTTTAACTGGACCGAATAACACACACACACACACACACACACACACACATGTCTATATATATATATATATATATATATATATATATATATATATATATATATATATATATAGTTAGAAAACCATCCACGTCAGATGAATAAGACATGCGGTACACTGCTGGAGAGGCAAGTAGAAACTCATCAGTGATGTTCTCCTAGGGCCGCTTCACATGGATGCACCAGTGTTTGCCGACCAGCAAAAAATTACCAACGAAAGCTCAGGATGTAGTTTGGAACACGCCAGGAGCGACAGGTGATAACGACGGAGGGAGGGAGAGAATCAGGGCAGTCTGTGCAAAAAGAATGACTTGATTATATATATATATATATATATATATATATATATATATATATATAATGTAACGAGGGAGTACGAACTCCTGTCGGATTGCTGCATTCGATTAATGAAAAAAAAAAACCTTGGAGAGAAAAATGATCCAAATTATGCATCTTCCACTTTTGAGTTAAACGTGACCACTACTTTCTCTCTTCATGAATGAATTTGGCAAGAAGTAACTCACAAAAGGTGATATGATATCAAACAGAAATAAAACCAAACAAGTTTTCAAAACTATTGATACTGAATCTGTATTTACAAGAAATACATAAATCGCAAATGACACACTTATTATATATATATATATATATATATATATATATATATATATATATATATATATATATATATATATATATATTGTCATCCACAGAAAGATCTGTTTCGTTCTATCGGAACACTTTAGTGTGGCTCGACGGGCTAGATTCCCGAAGCTGAGATCGAAACCCGGTTAGCTCGATCGCCAATCCAAGATTATATATATATATATATATATATATATATATATATATATATGCTCATGTGTGTGTGGAAAAAGAAGAGGAACAACAAACAACCAAATCATTCACGGAAAATGCATGTTGGACTGTTGGTGTGAAAGTTTTCATGAAAATCAATGATTTTTACTTTAAAAATTAAGGAAATGCACCTCACAAAACAAATATTATTTCCCGAACATTGTAAAACTGATTTGCATATGATGACTTTGACAGATTTATATTGATTAACATCGTTTTGATATATATATATATATATATATATATATATATATAAAACCCAAATTACAATACACACCATCATACCTTCTTAATGTATGATTAACAAATGTATATCTAATGGGCGTTTTTTTTTTTACTTTATACTTATTTTCCTGAAACACGTAAATCATGGAAAAAGCTGCAATAAAATATCAAACAAAACAACCAACTGATATATATATCTATATATATATATATATATATATATATATATATATATATATATATATATATATATATATTAAATGCGTGTATTTTTATGAGTTAATCTGTGTGTACGAAAGCACGTGAGTCTGTGAGTTTATTTCTCTTAGTTGAAAGGAAATGAATAAAATAACTTAGAGAAAACTATTGTAAGAAAAAAACAAAAAAATTATAATAATTAAATGAAACCGATTTTGGGGTAAAAAATGAACAGATTTCCTTCTTTCATTGTTCTTTTATTTTTGTAAGCTTTTTTTAAATTTAAATAAAAAGTTTTCTTTGGAATTGGTGGAGTTCTTTTGCTGACATTGCCATTGGCTATATATATATATATATATATATATATATATATATATATATATATATATATATATATATATATATATATATTCAAGTCATTAGAGTTATATAAGCTGTGTCGACATAAACACCATGTGTACAAGAAAACAAACGCTACGCTTACTTCATTTATACATTTTATGTAGCTGCGTATTCTTGCCTTATCACGAGTGTTTGAATATATAAATAATCCATAAAGCTACAAGAAATTTTTTTCTTAGATTTATGAGATAATATGAAGCCCATTACAGTTTCTTTGAGAGATTCTTAAATAGAAATGGTATCAATCGTATAAATATATATATATATATATATATGTATATATATATATATATATATGTATATATATATATATATATATATATATATACTACCTTGGTTTCTTCTTGAGGAAACTGTCCTAGTTTGATGTCTAGCTGATTATTAATAATTTTCGTGGAAGGTTTATCTTTAATTTTATAGCATCAGCGGGAAAGCTGCTGCACTCGATGAAATACCACTAGATGTATGGAAGACAAAAAATATCGATGAATTACTTCTCCTATATTGCAGAGACATATAACCATAACACAATATACGGATGCACAAAGGGCTGCATCCTCCCTTTCTCCAAGAAAGGATACCTCGGAATTGTCAAGAACTACCGAGGTATAATCCTAACCTCCATAGCGGCTAAGATTTATAAGACTATGCTATTCAACTGCATCGACCCAAAAAATAGAAAAAAATTATCAAGAAGAACCAAAATGATCCAGAACATCACAGATTCTGACAATCCATTGAATCTTAGAAGGAGTACGTGCAAAAAATATCGAGGCGATACACTTAATTGTAAATTTCTCCAAGGTATTTGGCTCCATACACAGAAGGAAAATGGATCAAATACTTCTAGCCTATGGTCTTCGCAAGGATAGTGTTGCAGCCATGACAGACTTCTTTGACATTGTTGTAGCTCTTCTGTAAGAGGATACATTACCCCCATATCTGTTCATAATCTCCCTTGACTACGTACTTGGGTGAGCGATGGTAGGGATTGTATATATTTGTTGTTTTGCTGCATCTTTTGGATGAACTTTTTCAATCTTATTGATAGTCCTCTCCTAAGATGAGTCGGTCAACAAAGTTGAATTCTTTCTTTTTCATATAGGCTAGGGTTGCAAAGTATCTTTTAAATGTGTTTATCTGTCTATTTCTTGATAAATTTTAGGCCCTTAACATTACTGGCACGGCAGTCGTTTTAAGGTGTTATATTTCTTTTCAATTTCTATTACTAGGTCTTTTATTTACTTATTTTATTCTTTGAAAGATATGTTATAATCTGTTCGCATTGACAGAGCAGTTATTACTATTATCGAACATTTTTCCCACCAGCATAAGGTGGTGTTAGTTCACTGGATTCTGATTGATAGCAATTCTTCTCACGTCTCTTAAGTTTTTCTTAGTAATCTAGCCATTCTCAACAATGCTCTAGTCTTAATGATTTTAATACTTTCTCTGATTTCCAATCTTTTCAGTCTTTTTTGGAAGCCTTTGAGAACCTTTCCAAGCATACCAATTACAATTGGTACCAACGTCACCCTCAATATTCCACAGCTTTGTCATTAGTTCTCTAGCAAGGTTCAAGTACATGATCATCTTTTCTCTTTTTCTTTAATTTTCATTCTGTGATCGGCAGGAACAGAAAAAAATCATTTGATGGCAATTTTTTTTCGTCAATCAAAATAAAATCTGCTCTTCTAGCCGAGATTAGATAATCCGTTTGTATCTAAAAATACGAGATAATTCCATGCGTCTCATTCTTTAGGACGGAATTTTGTTGGTGCACATATCATTCGGTGCCATGGGTCAAATTCAATCTCTTCCACAATTCCTATTTAATTCTCTTTCCCAACCGGTCATGCCTAGTCATGTTGCCATTTTGCGCTGATTTGCTGCATTCGCCTATTATCCTTACTTTAATCCTTTCAGAATTTTTACCACCAGTGTTAGCCGAATTTTTTTTTTCACTTGGATTTGAATCAAAGCAAAATCTCCTCAATTCTCCTGGATTCTTCTGATAGTTCTAGCCGGTCTTATTAATGCTGTAGTCTGGAAGGTTTCCAATGTTGGTCTTGTTTACAAGTCTTCTAGTCCCTTCACCAATCCTTTGGGGATTGTCCCGAGTGTACCAATAGCAATTGGTATCACAGTCATCTTTATGTTCCATAGTCCTTTTAGTTCTCTAGTAAGGTGCAGGCACTTATCTCTCTGTTCCCTTTCATTCATTTTAGTCTTCTATTCGACACGTTCAATTCTTTCGTTGACTATCTCTAGTTCTGGTCATCTGGCCGAGATTGTATCTCAAAATAAATATAATTTATCTATTTTTCTTTTTTTTTCATGTACACTTTGAGTCATCGTATAAATGTATCGACGCTATCTTCAATGTCTGCAAGTCCACTTCCTCTTCCTTTTCGTGATACATCAAGTATCATTCTGCCATCTCTAGGATGAAAGGCCTTATACATCGTTATTAGTTTCCTTGTTCTCTGGTCCATATGTTTAACTTTTTCCTTCGTCTACTACAAAAATAGCCTCGAGTATCTTACTAAGGGGACAGCTCAGGTATTATCCCTTTGACGCTATTTCTGTTATATCGTTTGGTTTCGAGTAGTTTCTCATTCTCCTGAAATAATCTTCTTCAATTTTTCTTTCATCTCCAATTGTTTGATGGTGTCAGCTTATAATATTCCCAAGCTTTTTAAAAGTATCCTTTCCTCTCTGCGTTCTGATTTTTTCTTTCTTTGGTATTTCTATTTCTTTTGTCAGTTGTCGTTTTCTGCTTTTCATTATTTGCATGGCACATAATTCTTTGCCAAAATATATCCTTATATCCCAACTGTTTATCCTCAGTTCTTGTATTAGGGTCCTCAATTCTTTTTATTTTTTACAAAACATTTTGATATTGTCCATGCATATGAGATGACTTATTCTTCATTGGAATTTATGAAAATTGAGACCACCTGTGCGTTTCCTAATTCAGTAGTTTAGTGGCATATTCACAAATACAAATAGTAATAGTGATAGGGCATCTCCTGGAAGATAACTCTATGGATTTTCACCTCTGGTAAGTCACCCCTGCGTTGTCAGTATCACTTCCAGATCAAAATATTTGCGAAATGCCGAGCATCAACTGCAACAATGCATTCGGAAAATTACACATTTAGCAAATACAAAGGATTTGATAATCTCCAAAAGCAAAACACGATGCGTACATTTTTGTCAACTAAGAAAAATACACAATGACCCTCACATCAAGCTTGAAGATAGAGAAATACCTTTCAGTGACAAATATAAATTCTTTGGGTTTATATTCGATAGGAAATTAACATTCATCCCTCACATAAAATATTTTTTAAAAAATCCACATGAGCCCAACAAATTCTGCGTGTTGTCACCCACAAAGAAAGACAAACACTCTTTAAACTATACAGACCCCTGATCCACTCAAAACTTGATTATAATTTTTTATCTACAGATCATCTAGGCGGTCCTACCTAAAAAAAGGTCGACCCTATACTTCAAGAAGGCCTAAGACAGGTCTATGTATCTTTTAGAACTTTTCCATTTGACAGCCTATACGTTGAGGCACAGGAAACACCCATACAACTCAGATATGAAACATTGACTCTAATTTACAACACAAACCTCTATTCTTGCCCATCAAACCCAACTTATGACGGCACCATTAACCCCAAATGCGAGCAATTCTTTGAAGGCAATTCAATAAAACCCTTTGGCCGTCGGATAACGACTACTCTCAAAGAATCCAAAACCTCTCTCAATAATATACATGAAAGCATCCTCCCTCAAACACCACATTGGATCATTACAAAACCTGAAGTGATCTTCGAGCTGAATGAACTCCCCAAAACAAAAACCCATCCCAGTACTGATCAGGAGAAATTTCACAATATCCTCTGACTCCATCCCGACCAGCTATATGCCTTTATAGATGGTTCCAAGGACAATGACAAAACTGCCAGCGCTGCAGTTCTAAATAAATCGCTTCTCAAAAGAGCTCTTCCAACTTAAAGCTCTATTTTCACAACAGACGCCCGTGCAATAGACCTAGTTCTCGACATGATCTTGGAGAGCAAACATAAGAAATTTATCATATTCTCAGTCTCAATATTTAATAAAAAACTTGAGAATTCTCTATTAAAATGTTGAGTAGACTAAACTCAATCTCAAATTGTAAAGATATAACTATATGCTGGATTCCAAGCCTAAGTGGATTGAGAGGAAATGAAAGGGTAGACTCGGCAGCCAATGAGGTTTCAGATCTGACCCTGACAAATTCAGGATTCCATATACTGAACTGAAAACCCAAACCAATAAACTCACACAAAACGGCAACAACGCTGGAATAATAACATCCACAATAAAATTTTTCAGATCCAGCCAGGTTTAGAAGAATGGAGACCATCTTTCAGAAAATCAAAAAGCGAAGAAATCATAATATTCCGATTGCGCATTGGTCATACAAGACTCAATGACTTTTTAATGATAAAACAAGTATAACAACTACAGTGTTTGACATGCCAATCGCCTTGCATCATTAAACACATTCTCATAGAATATAGGGCTTTCGCTCTCATCAGAAAACGGTTTTTCATAGTGAATAGTTTGACCGCTTTATTTGAGAACGTCAAAATGTTCTGTCCCTCTTGAGAGATACAAGGTTACTCCAAAAATAATTGATGTATTAAAATCGTTTAATCCAGTGCAAACAAATAGGATCCTATATATCTTAAACGTTATCTACAAAGTACTTTTTAGAAACTATTGGTTAAGCATACATATATATGAACCGAATTTGGCTTTAAATAACCTATGAAGGTTGATATGTCATAAAACCCAAACAGACAACCAAACCCGTTGTCAGTTCAACTCGCTGGTTTTCTTGAGGAACTTTATAACCCCTGTACCATAACAGAACCAAAAAAACGTTTGTAAGAGTCTGATTCTCGAAACAAAAACTGTTACGTCACGGCACCAAATAGGACGCTGTACTACCACGTGCTCGAACATGGTGGTACAACGTGTTAATAGGTATTTCACTACATCTTAAGTAGTAGTCGCACTCTACAGTAACCTCACCGTGAGCAAATTTGACGAACGCCCTATACTCTGTTTTTGTTCACTAACCCCAAAGGTTATTCACTACAACAATTCTTAAGCAATCGCCAAAAGAAAGAAAGTATGAATGTTTAGTTGACCGCGTTAATGGACAAAGAGAAACACATGTCATGAGGAGTGAAAGAACAGTGCAGACACAGGCCTTGAATTATCTTCCTGGTTTTCTGTTGTAATTCTAACATGCTTGTCTGCTCGTTTCCTCTTCAAAGGTTTGCGTCTAGTGTGACACCCGTTTTCAGGAGCTCGCCCCTAAATGGGGCCCCGTAAATTTCCGTCTATCCTAACATCTTAGTTGGTGTTTCACTGCTCTCTTTACATCATTACGCCTTCTAGCCAACTCACATTCAAACCCAACACATCCCTTACTCCTGCTTGGTGTCGAATGGAGAACATATCCGTTTCCGGTGGTTCCACACCCGCAGAGAAAATTTGTGACCTTCGTTTCTTTTCTAGTCATTTTAATTACCGTATTCATTAACCTATGAATTGGTACAAGAAGTGCTTAAGCCTGAGTCACTCAAAGCTCAGTTGGTCGTCCCCGTAGACTCTATGTCTGCTTTTTCTTCATATTATTTTTTCTGCTCTCTTTTTCTCATTCCCCAGAAATCAGCCTCTCGTTCTCTTTATAACATGGACCTACCCAAACCCGTTACACCTCGTCGGATATCTTATACATTTTTGGAGAGACTAGTCCAGCTTTGTGGGGTTGTATCGTATGTTTTTTGTAGTAAATCCACACCATAGCTACATTTTTGTGTCTCGTTTTTTTTCTCTTTGAGCATGTGTTGATGTGATGGCATTCTTTCTCTTCTACGGGGAACATCCGTTTATTATTAGCTTGAAATAAATCGGTTCCCTAATTTTTGCTGTTAGTATTTTCCTCGTCATCAGTAGGCAAATTATGGGTCTATAGTTGTTGTGGGTTCTTTTTAAGAGTCTTTTAGGATCAGGGTTGTCTTTCCTTTCAGATATATTTGTTTCTTCTAAGCATCTATTCATTTCAATAACCACTCATTTGTGGATGGAATTTTTTTTTTTTAAACCAGAATCCACATATGCCATCATGGTCAGAGTTTTTCTTATTAGATTCATTTTCTATCCTCACTTTGTTTAGGGTTTTATTTTTTCATATCAACTTTAGCTGATGGTCTTTCACTGGAATTTGAGTGACAAGTCTCGACAGGTCTCGAGGAATCCTCTCAGTATTCTGGCTGTTCTCAACAATGGTGTAGTTTGGGTTGTCTCCACTCGCCCTCTTATTTTCAAGTCGTCTAATTTTTTTACCAATCTTTTGATGACTGTACCAAGAGCACCAATTACAGTTAGTATAACAGTCACTATCATGTTGCATAGTTTTGTTTTTTTTTACTAGCAAAGCCCAGGCACTCGTCATTCTTTTCGCTTTCTTTCATTTTCACTCTGTGGTCTGCCGGTACAACAAAGTCCCTAATTTTATAAGTTCTCTTTCTTTTGTTGTTGATTATGTTAAGGTCCGGTTGCCTTGCTGAGATTAGGCGATCCGTTCGTATCTCAAAATCCCTGAGGAGTTCGTTCGTCGCATTTTCCATGACACATTCTGAGGAGTGCATATACCATTTGAACGCATGGTCAAACTTCAATTTCTCGCACAATTCCAAGTGGATCATCTTGCCCACCCAGTTATGTCTACTCTTATACTCTTTCTGTGCAAATTTTCTGCATTCGATTACGCGATTAGTCTTTATCTCAACAAAATCTAAATCTGCTGTTTTGTTGCGTCTTATCTATTCTTGATTTGAGTGTGTGACTACAATATAATTATAATTATTTGTTTAGTACACTCCAGTTTATTCTGGTATGAAGACAATGAGACAGCAAGTCGTGTTAAGTCCCATTGACTTTTCTTAATATCCTAGTGGATTTTAACAATGCCTGAATAGTCTTGATTATTCTCCTATTACTCCAGATACTTGGTGACGGTTTCATAAAGTGGTATCACGGTCACATTCATTTTCCCAAAGCATTTTCACTTAACAGGCAAGATCTATATATCTGAGCAGCTTTCCAGTTTCTCTATTTTCACTATTTAGTCCGCTGAAACGGCTGAATCCTATTAACGAAAACACATTTTTTTCTTCCGAACACAAATTATATATACACTTTTTTCCAGGCTTGGGTGATTCGTTTTCATCTCAAAGTTCCAGAGAATTGTATGCGTCTCATTTTCTAGGACGGATTCCGGTTTGTAGATATACTCTTTTGTTAGCATGCGCAAACTTTTGACTCTTGCACAAATCTCAGCTGATCACATTTTCTTCCCACTCATTTTGCTGCGTGAAAATAATCTGCGCATTTTTATTACTGAATTTGTTGAAGGGATACGCTTTAATGCGTGTGGTTTTTCTTTTTACTGACGTCTCTCCATCTAAAAAAAAAATTACATTAAATATGTTTTATTACGTCTTTGAATGAATAATTGTTTAGCAAAATGATTGGGGATTTAGCGCTTGAGGTAATAATATATTGTGAATCATTTTTCTTTTCAGAAGATTATGTGAGAGTGAATTGAAAAAGTATTGCCGAAAAGACTTTGTAACAAAACAACCCAAGAAAATATATACATACATACATACGTACGACATCGCTTATATCAACAAAAAAAAAACAAAAAAAAAAAACAAAAAAAACGCCAGACTATTTACTTTTAATAAAAAGTAATAATTTCTTTAAACTAAACAGACCAGAATTTTATGATTTCTTGTGGAAGATTTACCAACATTAGGACATTTATTCCATGTCCTTAAAAAAATCATTGTATTGGAACTCTTTAACCCAAATTATGTATACAGAACAGTAAACGCACAATTAACTGTTTAATTGTTGGCTCCATATCTGTTTCAGTTCTGTTTTTATGTTAGATTTGGTACTAATGTACACATGAATGCGAAAATACAATATATATATATATATATATATATATATATATATATATATATATATATATATACAGCGTGTCTCAATATACATGGGACCCATGTGACTGCTAATAACACAACAAACTATATCGTTGTTTTTTTCGTTTCGGATTTGAAAATAGTATTCTATTACAACTTTTAATCTTACATCACAATTGTTACATAGCCAGATATACGGATGTGTGAAATGGACATAGGGAATCCGAAATACAACACTTTCCGACTTCTTTATTCACCTTTTTGAGTTTAAATGTTTTTTCGACATGAGGAGAGAGAGAGACACACAATCTATCTATACTTTCAACCCAACCAACGCGTGACGCCCGTAGCGCACAAAGTCGTCTGGCCTCGCCCATCTCTGAAAGTCAACCTTCTTCTTCTTCCGAGGCGGGAACTCAACTCCCTGCTTTTTCTCAAATCCCAAAAATCATCAGCCCACGCTTCCGGTGCGTGACGTCACTCACACCCCCTTGGTTCATTTCCTATCTAGGGATTTTATTTTGACATCTGTGAATGATGCATCCTCTCCGCGCGTGCGTGAACATCTGCGTTAATGTTGCACTTAACTAACCCATGCGCTAAGCGAAAGGTTCTCATCCTAACTAAACTGAAAGGCAATATATACAAAACGAAATCCCTCCGCAATTATATTAATTTTTACTTTAGACAAGAGAGGAAAAATATTTGCGTTACCAACTTATTTGGAGACAATATCATTCGAAACTGTCTTAAAGTCGATATGATAATGATTTATTACAAAGATAAGAAACTCAAAAAAGATTACATTTCCTGGAAGGTTATATAACAATTAAAAAAAACCTTCATTTGATGTCTCTTTCTTAAAGTACTTAATTTTAAAGGTTGTATTCCAAAGAGCCACCATTGCGCTCGTCTCAGTAATAAATTATTTCCATATTAATGGGTTGCAACTGCTCTAAGACACCCTATATATATATATATATATATAGTTATTTAAGGTGAAATATATATATATATATATATATATATATATATATATAAATATTTAGTTATTTTAGGTGACATATATATATATATATATATATATATATATATATATATATATATATATATAAAACCATATATACGCTGGCTCCGTATCTCTTTATCATTTGTCTAGACTACGTACTTAGAACATCGATTGACAAAATCAAAGAGAATGGCTTCGAACTGACGAAGAAAAGAAGCAGAAGATATCCCGCAACAACAATTACCGACGCCGACTACGCCGATGACATAGCGATACTGGCAAATACACCTGACCAAGCCGAAACACTTCTGCATAGCCTGGAACGAGCAGCAGCAAGCATAGGCCTCCATGTTAATGCACACAAAACGGAATATATGTGCTATAACCAAACGGGGGACATCTCCACTCTAGAAGGAACCCCTCTTAAACTAGTAGACAAATTCACGTACCTAGGAAGCAGCGTCGAATCAACCGAAAAGGACATCGAAACGAGGTTAACGAAAGCATGGACAGCTATCAATAGGCTATCGACTATATGGAAATCAGACCTAACCGATAAAATGAAACGCAGTTTCTTCCAGGCAGCGGTCACATCGATACTGCTATATGGATGCACTACATGGACGCTAACAAAACGGCTGGAGAAGAAACTAGATGGCAATTACACAAGAATGCTGCGTGCAATCCTCAACAAGTCCTGGCAGCAACACCCCACAAGACACCAACTGTACGGCCACCTGCCCCCTATCACGAAATCTATTCAAGTTAGGCGAACCAGACATGCAGGACATTGCTGGAGAAGCAGAGATGAACTCATAAGAGATGTACTCTTATGGATCCCCACACACGGCCGCGCAAAAGCAGGACGACCAGCACGAACGTACATTCAGCAGCTATGTGAGGATACAGGTTGTTGTCCTGAAGACCTACCTAGGGCGATGAACGATAGGGAGGAGTGGCGAGAGAGGGTCAGGGATATCCGTGCTGCCAGCACGATATGATGATGATGATATATAACCTTAAGTAAGTAAATGTCTAATCCCATCCTCGTGTCTATAATTAGAATTAGTTTCATGTCATTTTGCAAAAAAGTAAGTTAAGCTAGAAGTAAAAAGATTGTTATGCGGAGCTGAATAGACATTTACTTATTTTTGGTTGTATCCTGCTCTACTGGTAAATAGCTGAGAACTTTTCTAATTCTTTCTTCTATCTCTCACTCTCTCTCGATATATATATATATATATATATATATATATATATATATATATATATATATATATACTACTCCTAGCAAGAACTAGAATTAGCGCACTTACAGGATGTTCTTTTTATTTTAATCTAAAATAAATAATCTCATTATATATAAGACACAAAACATTTTTGCTTTAATACGTCAATATTTCCATCATAAATCAGTGTTCGACTTTTTATGGTCGAGGGCATCAGTAAGCAAACTGATACTAAGTAATTAGAATGAAATTTAATTTAAAATTTCTCTGCTATATAAAGTATATTTGTCTGGCAGTCGATTAGACATATCTTTACGGGTTAGTTATGTATATGTAGAATTTATTATGAATGTCACAATGCATGCGATTTTATTCTATTTGAAGAATACGTCATATTAAATGTTAAAATGGACACACTGGAAAAGACAGAGTATTGATAGATGTTAATCAAAACCGGTCTCTTGAGCTGACAATGTGGTTGTGTTTAGCTGTGATATGAATAAATAATAAAATCAAGTATTGCTGTCATTTAAATTACATGTGGAGAATTTTGAATAATTTGGAAGTCTTCTGCAAAATTATAAAAAAAAATGAATACTGTAATATATAATGGACTCAGATTTATTTGATTTACTAATAAGAAAATGCAATGGAATCGGTTTGAAAAAATACATTTGGTCAAAGTTCAAAAATCACAGACAAGCTGGAACATATTTCTCCGCTCTGTAAGAGTAGATTAAGAAATTATATATATATATATATATATATATATATATATATATATATATATATATATATATATATATATATCGTGTTAAAAGAAGATACTACCGGATTTTGGGGATCAGGAGGGGAAATATCAGGGAATTTGGTTTAGTTTCTTTGTTTAATGGCTTATCAAACTTCATGGGTTATTTAATGCCATCCCGTTAGAATGGTAGGTATACTATTTAATCTAATGCTGGGGGTTTAAGGTTGTTCAATAACTTTTCCGTGGGTTTTAGCCCGAAAGTGAATGTATTCGATCAACTGGAGATCTAATTCGCTTACTTACAGGCCGTAGTCCAACAATTTAGTGATTACGCCACAGGGACACCCCCTTTTAGTGAAGTTTTAATCAATTACTTAAAAAGCCTTAATAATTTAAAATTAAAGGTTGGTCACAGTTGCCTCCAGTCAATTATCCTTTGTCATAATAACATTTGAATTTTATCTGATTAGTCCTTGATACTACGGATAATCATGTCAAGAAAACCATCATAAAAATGAAATGGGTTTTACCCGATGGATGTAGCGAAACCGATTGTGCATATTTTTCTATATTCTTTTCTATGTTTATTTATTTTATCAGTGATTTTTTTAGATACCTTTTATCATTATTCTCTGCTCCGAAAGTATTGTGATCAACTTCATCCCCAGGAACCGACAATGTAAGCCCCAAAGTGAATCGGAAAATTCAGCGAAAAGGTTATCTGTTTATTATCCTTAAAGAATGGGTGAGACCATTATGAGCCTCGTGGATTATTACACGACAAATTTGGCTCTATAGCCTGAAGCATGACTTGGGAATTCATGGTGGTAAACCGGTCTAACTTTATCTCATTATCAAGGTTCTTGCAACCCCAATAAAATTTCTTGAACCGTCTAGTTTGTGATGAAAAGCAATTCACCTTTCGTTCAACACGTGTTTTCGGTTGCCCCTGTGGTTTTATGATCCTGTTCAAACTTGTAAAACATAAATTCCAGATATAAAACTATGTTTTATGGTTTTCTATGCAGCTTTTAAATCACACATAAAGAGAAGTAATGTACAATGCATCAGCACACCAACTACCAAAATACAACCATTTTTGAATTAACATAGTACTTACTTTCAGAATTTCAGGAATAAACTAAGACAATGTTTTGTGTTTTGCGATTTGAGATTTTGGTTATGGATGAAAAAATTCCAGCTGTTAAAGATTCTAAATGATTTCAAAAATTGTTGGCAGAAACTTGTTTAAAACCAAGATACAAAAAAGGAAATATTGTCAATTGTCAACTGGCAAAAAAAGTAAGCTCTGAAATTATTATTATTTCAGAATTTTACTAGGTTTATCTGGAAAGTATCCAGCCAGTATTACCGTAGAATAAGAAAGACATTTAACGTTTCTTTATAATCTACGTAGTTGACTTTCGTCAGTTTTATACCACCGTTTCACTAAGTGCTTGTTGATAGAAAATATATATATATATATATATATATATATATATATATATATATATATATTTCTAAATATATATTCATATTTCTAGATAATGGAAAAGTTATATTCTTAAAATATTTCCTCGATGTATATTATCAAATAGTTCTGTGTGTATAAAAATATTAATCTTATCTTTCCTTTCATTTATTTATCGTGGTATATCACGTATATATAAATACTAATACTGATCCTTGGTGATTGAATATTTCCCCACCTATAAATTACCCGATAAGTTTTTAGCTCTGGGTTAAAATTGAGATTAAGCTTATCTTTACATCGGTTTGTTTAGCAATATTAGTGTTTAATCGGTTGGTGACCCTTTTCATTTCGATGAAAGAAGAAAATTCAAAACTGTATAATGAAAATTTATTACCGGACATTGGCCTAGCGGTTAGAGTGTTCGCCAATGGCCCGGGAGACCTGGGTTCAATCTCAGGTCGAGTCATACCAAAGACTCAAAAAATGGTACTTGATGCCTCCTTGCTTAACACTCAGCATTATAAGGTGCGGATCAAGGGTAAAGTAGAGCCATCCAGGGAAGGAGTAGCGCCCTCCCCTACATCTTGGTGTAGTAGCTATCGAAAAGGGAGCCTTCGGGTTACCCTCGACTATAATGAAAATACACTTCTATGATTTATTTTACGATTATATCCCTACGTAGAGTTTTGTGTGAAAACCAGGAGAACGGAGGATAAAGATTTTTTTTTCGACGGTGCCGGTGTCTAACACCACCTGAGAGGCTACTTGGTCACTTATTTTTTCCTCATGCTCCGAATTTTACGGCCAGGGATACTTATGTCTATCAGCTTCGACATTTCACACTTGTGACTTTGCTGTTCATGTCGTTCGACTCCAAAATAGTATTGTGGGCGTCCATATTTACCACAGGGCTTCCTGCTCCATGCAACACGATCAAGACATACGTTATATGATAACATTTCTTAGCTTCTTTCACAGAAGAAAAAAATCTTACTTTTTAAATTTCTGTTCATTCTTTGAAAAAATGAGGGAAAATGATTAATTCAGACTTCCTTATTTCTAAAGTTTGTTTCTAATTTGATTGATGGTTAAGTTGCTTGGTTTGACTTTCTTCTGAGAAAATCGCTATAAAATTATTTGAAAATTTTCCATTCATGAAAGTGAAATTCCTCTTTTCCCCTGGGTCGATATATGTAAAACGTTTTACCAACTGATTTCAAGCTATCATTCTGTTTTTGTTTTGTTTTTTCTGATCTTGAGTTTTGCTTTACGAAGTATTATCATTCGTTTACTATCATGAATGTTTTCTTATCAAATAAAGAATTTATATGTCTATATTTCTGAGATGAGATATTATTATGTACATTATTCGGACTATTGTCCCCATGTTTGTCACAAAGTTTATCACAACGTTTCGGCCGTTGTACGCTCCGGGCCACTTCAGGTGGTTGGAATTTCGCTCACCGGTGTTGACTATTCTAGTTCCACGAGCCATGTTTAATGGATGTCAGTTATCAGTTATCTCCTGTTAATTTTCCCACTGAAAGTTCTCCACAGCCTTACCGGGTATTGAACTCACACTCTTTGGGTAGGTCACAGGATCTAACCAACGCCTTTATCCATTGTGCCATGTCACAGGGTATCTATGTATGAATTTCTGGGTATCATAATCGTAATGTCTTCAGCAATCATTTTTAACAGTGCCCATATTGTAATTTTTTTTTTTGTTCTTTGAGCTCTGAAAGGAAAAAAAATGCAATGATAACAGCAAAGCGTTATGAGAAAAATGGCGGCAAAGATGAGGACAATAATTCGAAAAATATAAATAATAATAAAGAATTTATACTTCTCTAAATTTCTATTTCGGGTACAAAGAAGAAAATAACTTTTCATGATTACTAATAAGAAAAAACAAAATTTTAAAGGAAAAAGCTTCTTTTTTGAAAATAAAATGATCGGGCAATTGATCAATTCCTTATAACATTTATTTGATATCTTTCCTGAGAAACGTTAGAACTATCTTGTTTAGTAGCAAAACAAATAATCTTACGCATTTATGAATTTGGCCAAACCAGGAAGCGACACTGGGTTAATTCTTAAGCTGAAAATGTTTGGTTTAAATTCAGAATTTTGTTTCAACTTGACCAGTCACCGAACAATGATAAAAGACCAACTATTTACCAAGAATTGGGATTATATATATATGGATTCATATCATTCCGGAGATTGTTATCGTTATGTGAAATGCAGACATTCTTATCAAGGATTTGAACTCGGGTCGTCTTATCCACACTTATATATATATATATATATATATATATATATATATATGGGGGGGTAGTTAAACGGCAGTCGTACATTTTAGCATGTTTCATGAAAAATAAAAACAAATTTTGTCTGTATAATTTATTTAAGATCCTTTCAAGTTTTCTGATAAGTGTCTTAGTTTCAGATTGGAATTGGTAGATGAATTTCCCAAAGTTGTCCCGAGCTCTTTCGAAAACTTTCAAAACTCTTAAAAGACAAACTCTCCTTTCACAAGGAAACAACCCCTGATGATTGCCTATGAAGGGTCCGAAAGCGCGAGACAAGTTTGGGAAATTTATTTACCAATTCCAACCTGAAACTAAGACACGTATCAGAAAACTTGAAAGGATCTTAGATAAATTTAACAGATGAAATTTGACTGTATTATGTCATGAAGCATGCATATATATATGTGTGTGTGTGTGTGTTTATATATATATATATATATATATATATATATATATATATATATATATATATATATATATATATATGCGTGTGTGTGTGTGTAATAAGTAAAGTAAGTAAACTTGTTGACGGTAGTCGATGGTGACCCGAAGTCTTCCTTTCAAAAGCTACTAAACCGAGGTGTAAGGGAGGGTGCTACTCCTTGCCCTGGATAGCTCCACTTTACCCTTGATACTACCTTATAGTGCTGAGTGTTAAGCATGGAGGTATCAAGTACCATTTCTGAGTCTTTTGTATGACTCGACGTGGGACCGAACTCCGGTCTCCCGTGCCAAAGACGAACACGCTATCCTTTAAACAAATTGTTGGAAGACTCATTTTGTCCGCTGGTTAGCAATATTACCTTCAATCACATCGAATATCCTAGTTTGCAAATCCTGTGAAAAGCAATGTTTAGTTCAGTAAATATTAAATTTCACATCTTCCCACAAAAATAATCCAATGGATGCAAATCTGTTGATTGTGGAGGCCCAGACTATGGTCAACCGTCTTCAATCCATCTGTTTAAAAACTGCCTCAGTCGCAGAGCAGTGTGACAAGATGCACCATCTTGTTGAAACATTGTATCCTCCGTCAGTTCTAATTGGTCAAGCTTAGGAATTTTGTAGCAAGACTAAATACCGATCACCATTAGCAACAAGCCTTTCAAATAAGAATGGTTTTATGATTCAATTTTCTCCTAAAGCACACCAGACATTAACTTTAAGAGAATCTCTTTTATGTTCGACAGATTGCTTTGGTTTTTCAGTTCCCCGAAAACGTTAATTACGTCTGTCGGCTTTGCCACTAATAAGGAATGTTTCTGCATCGTAAAACATTACATTATTGAAAAATGAGTATTTGATATTAATTATTACATTTTACTGACGGTAGAAAGTACTTATGCCAGATAATTCTCCTCTAACAACTTTTGATACATTGACATTTTGTTCGTTCACCATATGAAGTTTTGTCTGTAGAATCTTATACCCAGGGTCATTTGGAAGCTTCGTCTCAAAAGATACTCGTCTTAATGTTTTATTTTTTGTTTGTTTGAATGCTTTCTTACGTCTTGCAAAGTTGATTCGACGGATACAATATTTCATTCGCTCACTCATGGTCTATCTAGCCGTAGCTTATAATTGACAGGATTTGTTTCTATATTTTATTTTTTATCCTCTTGAATCTATTCAAGAGGATAAAAAATAAAATATAGAAACAAATCCTGTCAATAACTCTGCTGTAACAAGTTTTAATGGCCGTTTTAGATTAGCCAAAAAAAGGGCGCTGTTTGCTTACTGTTCGAGTGAAGGCCAGGGTTAAAATCAATTCTGAAAAAGAGAAATATGTAGTTTCAATAAATGAATAAGAATGCAGATAAAAGTAATACGAATACATTTTACGAAGACAAAAAAAAAACTTGCCACTTCAAGATTAGATTATTTGCAATTCTGCCTTATGATTGTTGTTTTGTAAAAAAATTCCATGAAACCCTGTGGTCGCGGTCTAAATCCCATGGCATTATATATATATATACATATATATATTAATATATAATAGCTGTATCCTAGATGTTGAGTACTCTCCATATTATATTGCACTTAGTTCGCCACAAACTCACAAAGTGATTTAGTGACAACCAACACTGTAATGTATATATATATATATATATATATATATATATATATATATGCATGTGTGTGTGGGGTGTGTGAATGGGTACTTGTATGCTTACAATATATCATAAGTCAATGTTTATGTAAGAGTGATGACTCGTTTGATCTTATTTCCTAGATTTGACTCCAGAGTGCATTTTTCTCGCTTCATAAATTATTTGTGTTCTTTATATTTTACATATAAAACGTATGAAAGGTAAAACAACAAATAAGTATTTCTAAGACTTGATCTATATTCATCAACTTAGTATTTTAAAAACATATTTTATTTATAATGACATCAGTATGCAAAATGCTTTTTGAAAAATCAATGTTGATGTATTCGATATCATGCTTTTTTTCTTTTACGAGAAGTGCAGGATTCTTTTAGATACAAACTTCTATACGGTCTCCATACGGTGGCCAGTATAGAATACCGGTTCACTTACCAGGAGACCAATTGGAAACGAAATATGAATCGTTACAGGGGGTTTTATAATGCAGTAATATCCAATTTCCTGAGATCGTTAGCAAGTGCTTAGTCTGAAATATTTTATCATCTTGAACGTTGTTGGAGTTTTCAAAATTTCAATAATGTTTTCTCTGTTTTCTTTTTTTTGTGAGTGGGTTGTGGTTATGCATCTTCACACTACAATCGATGAGATTTTTGTTTCGATTTTAAGCAAAGACTACATATTTTCGGATGCTTTCCCAAAAATTTTCTGTGGTCGACAATCAGAAGAATATGCCCAGTACTATTCATCCCTAAAATTTCTATTCTTCGAACCAATTTGGGAGAAGGGGTAAAATCATACGGAGACGAAAATACAAGCTCCTATAAAGAGTTATATTCATTTACTGAATAAACACATCTTTATATCAATCAAAACTTTAGAATGAAGCTCAGTGCGTAAGCTACTCTTATATACACAAGACTAAAACAAAATAAAAGTCGATGTGGGTCATGGAAGATAAGCAGTAATCCCCCGTTCAAACCGTATAAATTCTACGTCTGATTAGAGAAGTCTAATTTGGACTTAACTTGTTTTTGTTTTTTTTATTTGGTAATTTAATTTTACTGTTTTTTAATCTTACAAACATCTACAATTCCGTCTCAATTTAGACTTCACTAATTCTGTAAATACTTGTGTATGGAAGGCACTTACGTATAAAACGTAGCCATTACAGTGGACAACGAAATTCTGGAAAAAATATTGTGTATAAAATGCAATGACTTTAAGAATACGTAGCAACTAAATTTAACGGAAATTTAGCATTAGTTCAATTTTTCAATCGTTTTGAACAGACTAAAAAGATATTCCATAAAATTTACATTATACCTTAAAATACAAAATTGACAGCTTTTAGACCAAACATATGGACATGTTAGTACGAAAATACAATAAGCTTGAGGCAAAAATAAGCTCAAATAAAGAGAAACAAAATAATAAACAAACACACTATCCTGTGGATATTTCTCTGTAACACGAAATAATACATCCGTTTGGATTATAAATATAACTTACTTTTGGTACCGATCCAAATATGGTAAGGTCTATAGCCAGAAAAGGAGTCAATTATATAATTCGAGAGTATAATACGAATCCTAAATGTTGGGTCGAAAAATAAGAAAAAAATTAACCTCCTATTCTATTACGGCAATCATCCTACTGAGTTTTAAATACCACTCCCCTTTTTTCCTCGACAAAAAAGATCTCATTATCTTCTCACTAATAAGTAAATGAAATATGTATCTATATATACCAAGCCGTCCTGAGTGCCCGGAGTCCTCTGACTCCTTTACTCACCCTCTTTCCCAATTATCCATCGCTTCTGGCAGGTCCTATATTCTGCATCTAGTTTTTTGTACAGAGTGGTGTATGCAAACCCTTGATGGTCAGCCAACACTGACGCGTCCAAGTGTCGGAGTCCATTAGAGAATGTCGCTCATGAGTACGTCTTACTTCATCAGCAATCCTCAGCATGTTTTCTTCATCTTACTTGGATAGTTTGTCAGATGCAGGAAGTAAAGGTGATGTGTCGTTACTACTGTATGGCTGCAACACCTCGATTTTAACAAACAGCATAGAATAAAAGCTAAATGGGAGCTACATGAGAATGCTAAGCGCTGTTTTGTACAAATAATGTCAGAATTGATAAACTAGTTGACAGTTGATGAGTCTTTAAGACTGTACGTTTAATATGCTATAAGGTTTAAATGTGAAGTGGCATTTACTCTTTTAAGGCAGAGTAAATGCACAAGCCTTTGCGTTCATTATTCGTCAAACAGTTCAATTATTGTTTCATTATTAGAACTGCTGAGACTCAAGACTTTCAAACCTGTATCTGTGCCGTTATATTGCGTTTATTTAGGCACCTCATGTGGCAAAACAGTTAGCAAGCAAGTTCTGCATACCAATGTTTGTGAATTCGGTGCTCGTTGGATGCCCCTGAATATATAACCTTGTGCCATACCTAAGCTAAGCTAGTTAAAAGACTTTAGGCACTTCATGTAGAGTAATTCTTAGCAAGCTGGAGTAATATAGTGAGTTCGATTCTCACAGGGTGCCTAATTTTTCTGGCCTGTCGCCACAGTTAAGCTAAGCTAAGTTTAGTGAATAAAAAGAATTGCGTTAATTAGTTCTTGAAGGTACTAAGGTTCATCATATTTCCTTTTCACTGGTTACCAAAATCTTCCCAGCAAAGTATCGTAAGTATATACCGCGAAATGTGATGTTTATGAACAGAAGGATACATTGTTTATTATTCTAAATGGTCAAATCGGAAAAAATCACACTTAATCAAAGTAACTGCTCCATTAATCAAACTCTTTGAAATTCTTTTGTATTTTTTTAACATTCGATGACTGATATCAATGTACAACAAGTTACTAAAACACCCTTTTTCAGATATAATGTACGTTAACAGAGGAGCGCTCAAAGTAACGTCTATCGTTGTAAGAAGTGGATTCATTGACCTGAAGTTAAAATCGTGAAAAGCCTGTTTCTGGTTTCTTTCGTAATCAGGCTTTAAAGAAAGGCACGGATAGGCATCTTATTTCTCCAACTATTCATATTCAGACTGTTTTTTTTAGACATGATTAGACAATGCAGCCGGAGAAGATTACTCCGAAAGGCACTCGAGTTTCATGTGTGTACTATCAATAAAAGTGCCTATATGAAAAAAAAAAAATCTGGAAACTTATCTAATGATCCTCGTATGTGAAATATTAGCTTTTTTTTTCATTTATTTTCAGACTGTTTTTATGAAGAATTCTGACATGCAACATATTTACAAAGAAAATATGCGCATCTAGAGAATATTTTAACTAATAAATCATCAGAGGAAAATGAATTTCTTCCTTGGCAAATTGAGGTGATCAGTCTTCTACCACATAATTCTTCATCTCTTCGATTTGCTATAACGTCTTGGAATATGTTCGAGCTGAATTCTTGGTGAAATAATTTATATTTTCTGAGATTACTCACATATCTTCAACCCCTAGTGCTGTCTACAATTGTTCAATGAGCTTTGAAGCAATTTGCTTTTTTCTTTTTCATTGATATCCATTATTTTCTATTCTTATGAACATTCATCAATGTTCTTGTTTTTAAATATTTTAAGACAAAGACAGAAAAACAAAATGAAAGAAAAGTATTTCACCCTGATTAATGTAGAAAGGGATTTATTTCCATAGTTGATATCAAATTCTACTTTTTCTACTTCTCTGTTTGCGTGTTTGTCTGTTGGTCTGTGTGTTAATCTGTCTGTATGTCTCACACCATAACATACACCCTTGTCCCTCAGGCAGTTGTTCTGTTTGATTGTCTCGCTGTCACACATTTAATCGCAGAGTGTAATGGCTAAAGTGCAGGACTGTGACATCATATTATGTGGTTTCGAACTCCAATTGCGCCATAACATTCACTTTCAGAAAAATATCCTCGGGGGACATATGAAATTCCTTATCACCCCTTAATTATATGTTAAATAGTATCACTGCTGTTCTTCTACAGGGAAGACTTTGGCAATAAATAACCCACGAAGGTTGTTATGTCATTAAACAAAAAAATCAAACTAAACCAACACGCATGTATGTATATATATATATATATATATATATATATATATATATATATATATATATAGGAACTTTACTGATTTCCAAAGAAAAAAGTGTTAATTTTTGTGCAAAACATTGGCTCGAGAAGCCGTAATTGTTGTATCTGTATGATTAAATCAAACCACCAACTGCGGCTTTCACGCTTGTTTTAAAATTTCTTGAGATAGTTCGCAGACAACAATTTCTGACTTGCCAAAAAAATGTTGGACAATTAAAACCTAAAATAATCAAAGAAATCTTTTCCCTCCGAGATTTGTTATTGGGTTTTTTTTTGGGGGGTGCGGTTAAGGTATATCAGGAAAACCATCCAAGTTAGACGAACCAGACATTCGGGACACTGTTGGATAAGTAGGTACGAACTCATGAGTGATGTACTCCTGTGGACCCCTTCACATGGACGAGCAAATGCAGGACGACCAGCTAGAACCTACATACAACAGCTTTGTGCCGATACAGAATGTAGCCCTGTAGACCTGTCGGGAGCAATGGACGATAGAGAAGCGTGGCGAGAAAGGGTCAGGTATATCCGTGCTGATTGCGTGAAATGATGAATGTGATAATGAAGTTATATCAACTTTTGTCGCTTATTTCATGCCAAATCCATTTTTATACTTTAAACAGATATTTTTCAAACAATTCAATTTATATATAGATACACAGTTTAATTGTCAAAAACATTTTTATTTCAACCTTTTCAATTTAGTCAAACAGTTCTATTTCAAACAATTCAATTTAGCGTAAGTACAGTTCCAATGTAAAAACATTTCACTTTCAAACAATTCAGTTTACCAGATAAAAACAGTTCCATTTCAAGCAATTCCGTTTAGTATTTCAAATGACAAAACAGTTCTATTTCAAGTAATTCAGTTTATCAAAAGTATGGAATCTAAATATCAAAACAGGTCTATTTCAAGCAATGTAATTTAGCATAAGAACGCAGTTTAGTTATGTTTGACTCAGAGGTAGGGCTCTATCAGGTTTTACCGCTCTGGGTGAGAGTGGACCTGGGAGCGATGGCAATGAAGTGGTACACTGCATTCTTTAAAACTCCAGTAATGCTTGAGCTTTGAGGAATGCGATGTACCCCTTGATTGCCATCGCTGCCAGGTACATTATGACCCAGAGTGGTAGCACCAGACACAGTCCTATCTATGGACCAAATAGAATTATTTCAAATTTAAATTGTACTTTTTCTATTTTTTTGTTTTAAATAGAACTGTTTTTGATATCTAAACTGTGTACTTTCGCTAAACCGAATTGTTTGAAATAGAATTGTTTTTACACTGTATTTATGCTAAACTAGATTGTTTGAAATAGAACGCTTCTTTTGAATAAAAATGGATATGGCATTAAATAACCTACAAAGGTTGATATACCATAAAACCAAATCAAATCACATCTACATCGTGACATTCTCTGAAAAGGTCTTTTGCATGAACAAAATATCTGCCTTTAAATCGGGTTAACATAAACTGCAATATTTCCTGAATCTACTTTTTATTTAATATTTCTGCTCTGACAAATATTATCTTCACTTACCAGAAAATAATATTTGGTAACTCAGCTCAAAGAAATAAAATGTAGGAATTGTTGATCGGAGTTTTAATCAATCTTTCATTTAATTGTCTTTCTTTCTTTCTTTCTTTCTTTCTTTCTTTCTTTCAAATCACTTTCTTTCTTTCTTTCTTTCTTTCTTTCTTTCTTTCTTTCTTTCTTTCTTTCCATTCGCTTTCTTTCTTTCTTTCCATTCGTTTTCTTTCTTTCTTTCTTTCTTTTAGCTTTCTTTCTTTCTTTTGCTTTCTTTCTTTCTTTTCGTTTTCTTTCTTTCTTTCTTTCTTTCGTTTGCATTATTTCTTTCTTTCTTTCTTTCTTTTTTCTTTCTTTCTTTCTATTTGATTTCTTTCTTTCTTCCTTCCCTCCCTCCTTTCTTTCTTTCTTTCTTTCTTTCTTTTTCACTAATACAAGTTATATCAGCATCTTGAAGCTCTAGAATGAAGTATCGATTCCTACGAAAATGCTTCCATCTTTTATCACAGCAACTATAGGTAGTATATATAGAATTGAAATGTAAAAAGATATTAAACTCAAGTCAAATTATCAAGACTGTCGATTTGATGCAAATGTCCGTTTTCTTAATGTCTACATCAATAAGTGAAAATCTAAAAAATATATATCAAAGATACTATTTAAAAAAGACTTTTGCACATAGCAATTTATCAACGAAAGGAGAATTTATTAGATGGATTAGAAATAAAAAATATCTTTATAACTAATGACATCACATTTTTATTTCAAAGATATGAAAGCATACAATTAATCTAAAATTGGGATGAAAAATTTACCTTAAAGATTTCTCAAAAAACAACTCACTTGTTATAAATAATTGATAATTACAGTGTCAAGTATTAAAAGTAAAGTTCAAATATGACAAGAAATATTTTTTTCAGAAAATCAACAAAGTAAATACTTAATTGATTTTATTATTCTAAATTGTTTTTCGTCTTATCCTACAAGCTTAGAAAATGCTGACTCTACCTCCTACAAAGGAATAAGACCCGCCCACAAAATCTAGAAATTTGAAGAATGTAGCATACTCGTTTTTACCAAAACTCCCGGTTTACTCTGCTCAAGGTTGGTATCACCTGTTAGGGCTCTTCCTGTAGATCAAATAGATCTATTCAAAAAGTATTCGTATTCGATAGAAATACTTGATATCATTTCTTTGTAAATAATTTGTAATTAGAATAGTTCCTAGAAGTAAGAATTATTTATGAAGGATTATCATTAATTACATTAAATTATATAATTGTGCAAACAAATTTTTGTTATCAAATTGAATTAGTAATTAACAAGGTAAATGTACGTTTTTTAGATCCTTTATCCACTTAATCTTATCCGAATTTTTATTTATTAATTACATAATTATATTTAAAAAAATATTGTATTCATATTTTTAATAAGGATAGAATAAAATAGTTGGTAGTGGCCATAGCTAAGTTCACACGACCGATGCTTTTTATAAAACATGTTGACTTTCTTGTAAATCAAGAATACGTCATTCTGTAAACTTCTCGTGGAAAATTTTATAATTAAGATGGATATTATCATGTATCGATTATTACCAAATTCTACAGTATTGAAAGGCTTTTGCTATAAATACGAACGTATAGCAGTCAAAAGAAAAAGAAGTTTATTTCATTCTATATAATAAGTTTATTTTCAAGCCAGACATTATTTGTTCATGTAGATGTATGTAGATCTGTACATAAATGGAACACGCAATATTGAAATACTTCTTAGTTTTCAGTGTACCGCCTTTTATTTAAAAGATTGTTCCGCGTAGAAAAGAAGTCTCCTGATTCAAGGAAACTGATTTGCACAAACAGAACAAAAGCTGCCGAATTATAGCTGCGAGACTGGTGTAAAGTAAAAATATACGTATCTTGCCAAGAATAGTGTGATATAGGAAGAAAAGTGGAGAAATTTGAATGTGTACGAAGGCGACCAAGTAGACTCTGCAAGTTGACCGCGGGTTTTGTTTGTTATCTCAGGAGACTACCGAATGAAAACCACAGAAATCCGGCAGTGGAGTTTCTAATGAAGAAAAAAATGTGTTTACTGTGTATATTTCAGTTCCAACTATCGAACGTTTGCCGAGCAAGAAAGGATTATATTCCTACAACTGATACTGAATTTGAAATGCAATCAATCTGTTTCTCCTGATTGAAACATAACAATATAGATGAGTTAGGCAAAAGATGTACAAAGAAATTTGTTTGGTTCAAAGAGTGAAGCACTATCGTGAGAATATTATATCTTGAGGGTGTATTCTAACGCCAACCTGACTTCTAACTTCTCCCTTACTCTGGTCTTAAACCTATCTACCCCTAAACACGACTTTTACCTCTCTGATGCGGGTGATCCCTTTTTCTCTGGTAGAGTCATAAATGCTGAAAGTTAAGTAAAAATGAGCAACTATTTCTGAGGTAAGGTTTACTCAAAGAATTCGTTATCGCTTTCCAAAACCCAAAAGCAAGAGTTCCGTCTTACCAAGTCGGCTAGGGCTGTAGAATCCACCGACTGCACCTCTGCAGAGGGGTAAGACCTTCCTCAACGAGTGTCCTGGATATGACACTAAACAATATGATGGTGAAGTTCCAGTAATACTGGAGCTTTAGGAAATGCGGATACCACTTTACTGCCATCGCTCCCCGGTCCACTCTGGCTCGGAGTGATAGCACCTGATCAGGACCTTATCTATGGTTTAAATAGAACTAAATGCATACTTACGCTAAGTTGAGTTGTTTGAAATTTAACTGTTTGACTAAACTGAATAGTTTGAAATGGAAATGTTTTTGACAATTAAACTGTATTTAAATTTAAACTGCGTGCTTATGCTAAAATAAATTGTTTGAAATGGAACTATATTTGACAGTGAAAATGTAATTACACTAAACTGCATTGTTTAATATAGAACTGATTTTACATTTGACTGTGTGTAAAGAAAATCTATACGTATACTAAACTGAATTATCTGAATTAGAACTGCTTGACTAAATTGATTACCTTGAAATAGAAATGTTTTTCACAATTAAACCGTACTTACATTTAAACTGCGTACTTATGCTAAATTGAATTCTTTGAAATGGAACAGTTTTAATAAAAATGGATTTGGCGTTAAATAAAACACTGGTTGATATGCCATAAAACTAAAGCAACCAACAAAGAGTTCCGTCACCAGGTATTGACACCGATTTCTTTGACAGTGTCGCTGAATACTTGCAAGTAGATATATTGGCAATAGTTAAGTTATAATCTACCCATATTAGGTATTACGAACGTCAGTAAATCTAAAGAGAGTAAAATAGGCAAGAAATAGACGTTATTACGCAGAAGGTATCATGGGTGAACACTTCACAGATGATCTAGCGCTCTCACAAATACACTTACGCAAGTCGAATGTCTGCTGAATAGCCTTGAACAGTTAACGAGAAGGGTTTGCCTCTACGGGAACTCAGGATTTATGTAGTTTAAACAAAAAGATGTAACATCGACATGAAATAACCTCTGAAATTACGGAGATCAGTTCGCCTGCCTCGATCACAACGTATACAAAAGAAAGCTTATCCTATCAAAAAGTTATCGTCTTTACAGAAACCTAACCTTTTGATAAAATAAAGCAGCATTTTTTTCAAGCTGTAACAATGTTAGCATTATTGTATGGCTGAAAAACGTTTGAAGAAAAAGCTAGATCAGAATTATGTAGGGACGCTGCATTCTATGCTATCTAAATCCCTGAAGCAGCATCCCAAAAACAGCAGATATAGAGCCACTTAGCTCATATCTCACAAAAATCCAAGACGAAGAAGACATGATAGACATTACTGAAGATATAAGGAGAAATTCATATTCTCCTGAGAATTCATACACTTGAGCACATTAGGGTAGGCTAATCAGCAATGATTTATATTCATCGAATTTTGTGAGGACACTAAATGCAGTCTAAAGGACTTTCCGATAGTGATAAATGCTAGGGACTGGCAACGTGAGAGAGTCTAGGAAGTTGGTTGTATCAGCACGATTTATTGATGATGATTGAAATGAAATATGTTGCTTTCACTCAACACTTATTCAGAAGTTCTAGGGGGGGTGTCCTCGTAGTGTAATTGTGAAAGCGATGGACAGCAGAATCGTAGTAGCGAGTTCGATCTCCTGTCAAACTATTCCGTTCATTTTCGGGAAATACCCTTGGGAAAGGTATGAACCCCCTTATCCTAATAGGTATGGTTTAAATAGTACCACGACTGTTCTTCTAGGAGAATAGCTTTGGCATTAAATAACTTACAAAAGTTGATATGCCATTAAAAACAAAGAAACTAAACCAATCAGAAGTCCTATGACCTAGAATGATTTTCTTCGAAAACATGCCCTGCTCATAAACTTACACCTTCCTGCAATAACTCGAAAATCTTTTTTGAACCACAGTAAATGTTATGGTCTCATCTGTGGATCAAATAGTTCTGTTGAAAAAATATTCCTTTCCGATTGAACTGTGTGCAAAAAGAAAACTTTTTTTGGTCAAATAGACAAAATGTAATAATGAAACTCCAATGAACGGACTTAAAATAACCTCAAACGGGCCGAAATTCTGTCAAAATACTTTTATATACCCTCCCGGTGAACATTAATGGTCATGTCCCATTCCTCTTAAATACGTTGCACACTATTGTGAAGGGAATCATTTTGCTGACTAAGTAGTCAACACTAGCAGAGGGTGCTGTCTTCACGTTGCTGTTGAGTAATGTATTAAGTCAATGTAATAAAGATTTCAATTTCTTTTCCAACCCCCGTTTTAGTTATTTCTCATTCAAAAGTCTTTTGTTTGGTAACAACAAATACCATCAAATTTACTATAATGATAATAAAAAAACGACAATGTGCTCGACTGACTTAATCAGCTGAACATTTGTGGGGTGGACTTTGAATGAAAATAAAATAAATATGATCAGCCAACAAAATAGAATTGAAAGACCATATACACGTAAAGAGTAAAGCATTCCAAAGTTGTTGTTTTTATTCTTGTCTAGTGAAGAAAATTTTCAAGAAATTAAAGCAGAGAGACCACATATTTACTTATTTATGGTCCATTATATTTAATTATAATTAATTGATATTATAATTTACTAATTACCATTAATTAATTTAATTATGAATATTAATCATATTTTTGATAACAGTTTCACTGCTTGATAATAACTATTACACAACAATATATGTTTTTTATAATCTATCATTTCACAAGAATTAATAAAATCCTTGTTTATATAAGGAAGAAAATTAACTTTAATTTCATAAAAATTTTTTAAATTTGTATTCATAGGCTATACAGTACGTAATATTTAATCCTTATTAAATACAAATAAAATACGTGAGTAGGTTAATAAACAGATTTTTGCCATAGGATTTAGCAGTAAGAAGCAGTTTAAAAGAAAAATTGGCGACCTAGTCGGAAGTGACTCGAAGGCTCCCTTTTCAATAACTTCTATACCGAGTTGTAGTGGAGAACGCTACTCGCTTCCCTGAATTGCTCCACTTTACCCTTGATCCTCACCTTATAGTGCTGAGTGCTTAGCAAAGCGGCATCAAGTACCATTTTTAAAGTCTTTGGTATGCCCCAACCTTGGATTGCACCTCGGTCTCCCAGATCATCGGCGAACACTCTACTTTTGAATCCTTTTATGTCCGAAAAGACCGTCAGAATATTTTTACTGACCACTGTGTTCAGAAATGTTTCTTTTCTAACTGATCATCAATGTTTCCATTCCATGGACTGTCTTTTCTACTCAAGGTCAAAGTAGCAAATCTATATTTAGCCTATTTGTAAACATCAGCCGCCACAAATTAGATGACAGACCTCCGTTTAGAACTTGAGCTCTCTATTTGATTTGCCGACATTTTCAATAGCCTCAAAACAAAGATTTTATGAGATTAGAATAATGAATAGAATAATGATTACAATAAACCAATTCCAAACAATGCATAGAGTACATTTACGAAAAAAAAATCGGAAAGAAAAATTCATTGAAACGTGAAGAAAAATTCGAACATAAAATTTAAATCGTAAATATTGAGAGACTTTTAGACTCGTCATTGAATTATAGCAGATATAAAATAAATATTTCGAAATCTTGTTTTAGCGTTTTAGAGAATATAAAGAAATAAGTAACTTGCAAGTATTTAACAAGAAATATGCATATCATTGCATTAGATTATTTTCTATATGTCCGTATTGAGTTTGTCTCCCTTGAATATCGTTAGAGGATATCGTGTGTAACAACTTAACGCAATGATTTACCGTAAAATGTACATAGCCTAAGATAGTTAGGTAGAAGTATTTTGGCACTGATAAAAGATTAATACTGAAATGAATGATAAATAAAACATCCAAATAGAAAATAAATAATAGACGGTTTTGTTAAACAGAATTTATTTTTATGCTTTCAGTTTAATAATAATGTGCAAACATGTTTTCTTCTGATTATTAATATTCATATGAAAAGTGAACACACAGATTTTTCGAATTCTCATTTTAATTGTTTACTTGTAAGTAAGAACTGAATTTCCTTCAGAATGAAAGTTTATTTTTCGTGAAATTTGGAAATGATATTTTAATTCAGCTGCTTGAGTAGCAGCAATATATATTAGGTCGGTTTTCTTTGACGTCAGGCCTTCTTCTATTAAGAAAGGTGTTACGCTGCCATGTACTCAGTGGGCTTGCAGGGTGCCGTTCGTTCCCTCCAAGTCCACCAATTAAAGCAGGGCACACAGGTGGACTGTAGTTTTCCAACGCTATTTGATATTACAGATATCACCAACTCCCTAGCTGAACCACAGTTTAAAGCCTTTAGGTTGGTTATAGCTGAGTTATTTAAATTCAACACAGCTAACTGGCTAGCTTCCACCCACAAATACAAGTCCTTCGACAAATTCAATACTTCGACAACAAAAGAAGATTCTGAACTACCATGTTTGGGTCAACAAGATTAATAACAAGATTAATAATAATTTATTGAATAAAAGAAGGAAACAAAAACAATTCAGGTGTTAGCCAGGAGCGACAGGGTTTCATTTTAGATGGTAGAAGGTGAAAATACAGTTCGTCATCGCAATAGGTACGGTCCGTTTTCCTTCAGACTTTGGGGTTTAATGGTAGATCCCGAATTCAAAATCTCAAGTTTATCATTCGGGGAATATTCACTCTTCTTTTCTCCTCTATCCTTTCAGTGCTATTCTTCCCCTCCGAAATTTGTCTTTTAATCACGTCAGCATGAATACAGCAACATAAATTCAAATATACTTCAATTGTATGTTTATTTACTTGGGATTTTGCAAAGTCTTTTCTTTTCTCTTTTTCCTCTCGTTATAAGGCTTCCATATCACGTTGATAGAAAGATGCACGTCTTATTTCAGATAAGACCAAGAATAATTATTATCCTTTTTCTTCGTGGACAAGTCTCCAGCTTTTGGTATTTCATTTAACGAGGCCCACCAGACCCCGGAGCGCGAAAAATGTTCCAGGCAAATAACAAGTAGCGGAAAATGTCAAATGACGGAAGGGATAAAACTACTAAATCAAGGAATAATCTGAACGTTTAGAGAAAGGGAAACTTACATGTGCTAGAGAATATAGGAAGCAGGCACCACCAAACGAGCAGCGATGAAAGAATAAAAATTAGAAGAATATCTCGAGAACAAGGAAACTACACGAAAATCAGACAATATTTAAGAAACTTCATCAAAGGGATAAACAACTTGGCTCTATCATTGTAAGATACCTGGGACCATTCTTAATGTAGACAAAGGAAGAACATAATCAAATAGACCTGGGAACGAGAAAACCCATGCCGATACATAAGGCCTTACATTCCAGAAATGACATCGACAGGCTGTATGCGTCAAGGAAAGTAGAAGGTCGAAGAGTCGTTAGCCTTGAAGAGTGTGACGATTGATCGATAAGATGACAAGACGACTACATAAAAAAGAACTAAGAAATTCTAAATACAGAGATCAGAAACAAAACAAACAACCCACGGATCAACCATACAACAATATCTAGAAAAGAAAACTGTGAAGAAAAACATCTGTATGGATATTTCAAGTGACAAACAAAGGACATTTCACATGAGCCGACTTTGGCATGCCTAACATAGTGATACTTTAAGAGAGAAACTGCATCACTTCCTTTCGCAGTACAAAACAACGCCATCAGGACAAACGCTGTCAAAGCA